>JAPDNY010000007.1:20593097-21193097 GCA_029375565.1 Gekko gecko
CAGAGGAGAAAGCTTGCCCAAATACGTGGAGGAATTAGTTCCTTAACAGGAGGTCAGTGCAGGCCATTAGCCACACTGGGGCATCTTGGGGCTAGGCCCCCTGACTTACTGGCAAGGCCCCCCTGACTTCCCATCCACCCCAGGATGTCACGGCCTTCTCCCCCAGAAGAGGCAGCTCCAGACAAGGGTCTCTGGGGGAGGAGGCGGGCTAGATGTTTGCAGCGGAAGGGAGACTCTGACTTGCCAGCAGCCAGAGTGGAGATTAGCACAGCACAGGATTCCTGCACCCTGCTTGCTTTAATTAAATTACCTTTAACTAGCCAGTGCCCCCAAAGAAATTTAAATGCCCCCCCTCTTAAAAAATCCTGGCTAGGTGCCTGGGCCAGTGTGGAGAGGGTGGCAGAAGTTATTCCTTAGATGTGCTGCTTAAGCAATCAGTCAATCAATTTGATTGCAACAGTCAGCGACCAGCAGTACAATATGATTAAAAAAAAATTAAAAGTGATAAAAAGAGATAAAATGAAATCTTAACGACATAAAAAAATCCTACCAAGTAACTATGAAATCAGGCTGCCATATGGGATTTTCGATGCTTATAAACCTGAGCACAGAATTTAGCCACCTGACGAGGAGTTTGGTGATTTCTATCCGACAAAAGATAATCAAGGGTCCCGGTCACACTTGCCACATAATGCACATGCGGGGTGTGGGGGGGAAGCGAGGCTATTTGTCCCATAGTAATTTGACGTGCCACTGCACGATCAGGCACAATTCTTTGCCGTGTGTTTCCGGTGCGCTTCAACGAGGGATCACTGACGCAATGAGAGCGTCCTGGTGCGATCACACGGAGACATCTGTCATTTGCTACTGCACTTTCCCAGGTATTTTTTAACTCTGCTTCTTTGGAAGGGCGAGATGGGTTAGTGACGGGTACAGGACACTTGCCAGATGTTCCCGTGTGATCACACCCATAAAATCTGCCCAGCATTCATCCCTCTTGCACTGCTAATTCTGTGTGTGATTGCAGCCAAGCTTGGTTTTATTTGCTCTTCCAGGAAAGCTTTCTAACAGAGGACTAATACTTTCTGACTTAAGCATGTAGATTTGAGTCCAGAAGCACCGTAGAGATCGACACCATTTTTTCGGGGGGTGGGGGGTATAAGGTTTTAAGAATCGAAGCCCCCTTTCTCGGAACTTTGACGCTCGGAAGCTTCTACCCTGAAAATCTCGCCGATCTCCAAGGTGCTGCTGGACTCGGAATCGAGTGCTTCTACGGCAGACCCGCACAGCTGCCCTCTGAAACTATGTTCAAATGTGTCAGTATTTTATAGAGCTGATTAATATTGTACAAGGGTGAAAAGTACTGAGACCGATGAGTGATTTCAGCTTTCACATACTTTATGAGTTGCAGAACAAGACAAACTAGCCGGCTCGCAGGCCGCCTTATATCCCCCAGCAAACCCACACCCCAACTCCTACCCCACCCGTGATAGGATCATTCAAACTTGATCCACTTAACTCCTAAGATATTCGAGCCCCTGTTCTATTGTTTTCCTGGAACGAAGCTCAGCCTTAGCTAGCCCCGTGCTCCACTGGTTTGCGCCGGCTAGAGCACGTGGTCGAGCCAGGCTGAGCTGGATACATTACAAAGGGCAAGACATAGCCAAGGAAAATGCTGGAATAGAAACACGGAAGTATAAACTACTTGAGGGGCAATGCTCCCTCTAAGCCAGGGGTGTCAAACATCAGGCCCCCGGAGGACTTCTCTCAGGCCCGCAGCGGAACTGGCCATCTTCTGCTTCTTCTTCCAGTTCTGCTGCTGCTGTGTCATTGTACGGTTGCAGCTTACGGATACACACCTGAACAGCATACTCAAGATTGCAACAGCACAGACATTTGGATGCAGTGATTCAAAGCAAGAGGTGTCAGTTGTCAGACACTGTTGAACAAACAAAATATTGCCAGAGTGCTGATGTTTTAAGTGTGTTTTTATTTTAAGTAAAAAAAAACACCCACCTTTGTGTTTGTGTCCTTTATAAAGTTTCTGTCTCCGCTACCTGGCATTACTTTTCACGACACCCATGGCCCAGCCCAACAAGGTCTCGTTTATGTCAGATCCGTCCCTCATAACAAATGAGTTTGACACCCCCTACTCTAAGCTGTGGAGTCTTGTGAGCAAGAATTCTGCTTTCTGAGCTGCTGGTATTAAAGTTGTGAGCGGGCGATTTGGCAGCTGCATCAGTTAGTTTGCTCTGGAGGCCCTCCGTCCTGAGCAAAGACAAAAAATGCGTGAGCCGGAGGGTAAAAAAACTGCAAGCTTGCTCACACTTACTCAGCTTAGAGGGAACACTGTTGAGGGGTACTGAACGGGGAGAACAGCAAGACAGGGTGGTGGAGGAAATTTCGGAGTTGGACCATAACTGCTCAGCTGTGGGGAAATTACTGCCCCTGACTGTCTTCCAGCAGGGTGGGATTAGTTTGTTTGTTGGTTGGTTGGTTGGTTGATTTTGTATCCCACCCGCCCCGCAAACGGGCTCAGTGCAGGTGACGACAAGAAATTTTTACAGAACCGTTAAAACAAATTATCACCATAAACAGCTTAAAACCATTTATTTTGTTGTTGTTGTTTGTTACCATACTTTATTATTTTCCACTGTTAACTTACATACATTTTCCCATTAAATACCTTTGAGTCACATTTACCATGTTTTATCTATCCATATATATAGGCGTTCCCATCTTTCCAAAAAAAACTTTATCATCTTTCCCTTGCAGAATTATACTTAATTTATCAAGTTCGACTATCTCCAATAATTTACATCCCTTCTCTTTCTTTGTGGGTACTTGTTCCTGTTTCCAGCACTTAGCCAATAAAATCCTAACTGTCGTTAATATACATATTAACATATATTTATCGAGTTTTTTAATATTCCTCCGGAATTAAATTTAACAAGGCTATTTCAGGTGTTAATATTAGATCCACGTTCATCATATTATTCTCTGGACCAATGCCACCACATATGGAAGAAGGTCCCAATGTTTACTTTACATTTCCAACAGTTCTTGGAGACTGATGGGTGACATTTAGCGATTTTAAAACAAATTATCACCATAAACAGCTTAAAACCATTTAAAAGGCGGCAGCATTGCACATTAATTTATAAGATTCCAGCAGTGCTAAATAGATGACAAAGCAGAGAATCACAACAGAAATGACCATAACATCTCTTTACACAGACAAATGCAATAGGGCAATTGGAAAGCCAGATAATTGGGTCTCCGCTGCCTCAACCAAAGGCCTGGCAGAACAGCTCCATTTTACAGGGCCTGCGAAACTGTAGTAAGTCTCGCAGGGCCCTGCTCTCAAGTGGGAGCATGTCCCACCAGGCGGGGGCCAGAGCAGAAAAGGCCCTGGCCCTGGCCGAGGCTAGAGGGACGTCCTTTGGGTGGGGGACAACCAGCAGATGTTGATCAGCAGAGCACAAGGCTCTCCGAGGGACATATGGGGAGAGATGGTCCCTTAGATATATCAGTCCCAGGCCCCATAGGGCATTCAAGGTTAACACCATCACATTGAAACAGGTCTAGTACTCAATTGGTAGACAGTGTGATTGGCATAGCACTGGCTGAATGCACATCCACACAGACGTCGCAGTCAGCAGGTTCGCCGCCACATTTTGCACTAGCTGGAGTTTCCAGATCAGGTTCAAGGGTAAGCCTGCGTAAAGCGAGTTGCAGTCATCTTACCTGGAAGTGACCATCGCATGGATCACTGTGGCCAACTCCCTGGTGGAGAGAGAAGGAATCAATTGCCCGATCTGCCAAAGATGGTAAAAGGCAGACCTGGCAACAGTGGTGACCTGGGCCTCCATAGAAAGTGAGGCATCCAGGACCACCCCCAGGCTCCTCACCCTTGGCGCCAGCACCAACACTGCTCCATCCAGGGTCGGGAGCCTGATGCCCGAGCCTTACTCCCCCCCCAGACTCAGGTACAGGACCTCCATCTTCATTGGATTAAGTTTCAGCTAGCTCCGCTGTAACCACCCAACTACAGCCTCCAAAGCCCTGTCCAAATTATTTGGGGCGGAGTCCGGGTGGCCGTCTGTCAACGAATGGAGCAGCCCTAAGTCAGCTGTGCTAACCGCAGGTGTCAACCTGCAAATGGACAAAACCAACAACTGCCTGTAGACATGACCTCCAATTGCTGAGCCGTCGGGTTAGAACAGATAAAAGGAAATACTCCTTCACCCAAAGAGTGATTAACATATGGAATTCACTGCCACAGGAGGTGGTGGCAGCTACAAGCATGGGCAGTTTCAGGAGGGAATTAGATAAACATACGGAGCAGAAGTCCATCAGTGGCTATGAGCCACAGGGTATAGATGGGAACTCTCAGTCTGGGGCAGATGATGCACTCTATTCTTGGTGCTGGAGGGGGCAGCAGTGGGAGGGCTTCTAGTGTCCTGGCCCCACTGCTGGACCTCCTGATGGCACCTGGTATTTTTGGCCGCTGTGTGACAGAGTGTTGGACTAGATGGGCCATTGGCCTGATTCAACATTGGCTTCTCTTATGTTCTTATGTTCTGTGGCCCCCACCTCATGGAATGGCCGGCCTGAGGAGGTCAGGGAGGCTCCGCTCTCCTGGATGAGGCTGAAGTTGTTTCCTTATTCCCAGTTCCTTATTCGCGTCTTATTCATGAATTCGTCCAAAAAACACTGAGGTGACTTTGAAAGCTCTGAACCCCAAAATAAGAATTAATTAATAAGACACAAATAAGGAATGGATAAGGAACTGGGAGTAAGGAAACAACTTCAGCCTCGTCTCTTCCGGCTTTCTGAAAATGATGCGAAACTGAATTATTCAAGAGGGCTTTTCTACACAGCTGGAGAAAATAGGTTAGCACCACTATTCCCTCTAAGCTGAGTTAGTGTGAGCTAGCTCAGTTTTTTAGCTTCCAGCTCACACATTTTTGTCTTAGCTCAGGAAGGATGAAATACTTACTTGTTTGTAAAGATGGAGATATCTCGTTTCCAATGGCATCACTACATATTTGTATTTTGGACTCTTCGAACGAGATTTTACTGTCATATATGACCTAGAACATATCTGTATGCATTGCACTGTTGACCACTAAGTTTCTTTTTCTTTTGTTTTGTTTTGCATGAGTTTGTCATTTGAATGTGTTGAATGTTTTACTTTGTTTATTGTTGTAAAATTTAATAAAAATCATTTATTAAAAAAAAGGAAGGACCTCCAGACTAATTTCCGCAGTAGCCAAATCGCTTGCTCACAACTTTAATGCTGGCAGCTCACAAAAGTTGACTTTTTGCTCACAAGACTCCACAGCTTAGAGGGAGCATCGATTAGCACTGTTACAAAGTGACTCACAAAGTGACTTAGACAAATTATTAGGGACAACGGTGTACAGTTTGCTGTAAACTGGATCCTGCTGTGTAATTTTGCATCATTTAATGAGTCATTTACATTTTGTTTAAGTTCTGTTTACTGGATTCCTGGTTGGTTCTACAACCCAAAATCCTACTGCCCTGTCTATTGGGTGTCCCATCCTGTTGATTGTCTTGACTCACTCTGTGTGATCTGCCGTGAGTACCAGTGAGAAAGGTGTACTATAAAGAAATAAACTCAAGTGCACTGCACTAAGTGCCCTGGAAGAAGGATGGGATCCAAATGTGACATGCTACCAAAAAATGGCTGAAGTTTTGGTGAACATGCAAATGTCAACAGTACGAGATGAAATTTGTGAATGTCTGAAAATCCATAGGTTTGTTGGCCATAGGGTTTCCAGGTCCAGGTTAAGAAATACCTGGAGATTTTGAAGGGTGAAGCCTTTGAAGGGTTTGAGGAGGGGAGGGACTTCAGTGGGGTAGAATGCCATAGAGTCTCCCTTCCAAAGTGGCCATCTTCTCCAAGGGAACTGATGTCTCCTAAATATCAGTTCCAATCCCAGGACATCTCCAGCCACCATCTGGAGGTTGGCAACCCTAGCTGGTCACTGCTGTGACTCATCTCAATATGATTGGTGAGAATCACTGACGGTTGCTCAGAAGAGCGACAGAAACATATCTCTCATTTTCAGACATTCACAGTTTCATCTGATTGGTTTGCCTTCAGCCTTATTTCAAACAAGGCATTTCCATTTGATTCTGGAAACTTCTTAGAATCAAAATAGGCATAATGGAAGAGATTCATGTTAGACTCCCTGGTATGGTATAGCCAGGAATCTCTCTTATGTGACAGAGTCCACTAGGCTTCACGCGACAGCAGCTTCTTGGTATTGTGCATGTGCTAGCAAAGATACAAAGTTATGCTGAGCCAATTGTCTGTTTGAAAGAGTTCTTTATTAGGGTACTCTATTCTAGATGCTATAGGTGAGAGTTAGGGATAGAATCTTATCTAACTAGCTAGGATGGATGCAGATGCAGAATGCATGTCCTTTCTCCATGGTGTCAAAGATGGAGAGCATGTCCCTTCTTTGTGTACGTGTGTGTGAGAGCGAGAGAGTAAAAAGCCAGAAGGAAGGAAGTCTCATCCCTAAGAATAGCATTCTACTTCAAAGGGATAGTATCAGATAGCTGGAAGGAAAGGATGCTCTCTGTGTGTCCTGACCTCTCTATCTGTCTCTAAATCTATGGTGCTGTCTTTGAAGTCTGAGCCAGGAGACAGCATACAGTCCTCCACTTCCAACAATTCATGGATGGAATTTCCAGATCGGTGTGGCTGCTTTGATGATTAAGGGAGGGTTGATGGGAAGGCAGGTGTTTAACCCTCTTCTTCCATGCCTGTTCACTGATTTAAATTGCACCTCTGAAGCTGCAGTTAGCTCTGCTGGAAGGGCAAAAGACTGGTGTGAATGCTGCACCTATCTTTCCTCTCCCAGAGATAATGGCAGCCCTGCATGGGGGATTTAAATTGCCAGAGAATTATAGGGAAGGGTTAAGGAGGAGACTATTCCCCAGGCTTCAAAGCAGCCGCATGGGGAATTTAATTGGCTTTACAAACAAACAAGCAAATAAAACAGCTGCAAGGGATTGTAATCTTGTTGTATGTAGGTTGACTTTTATATATCGATGGGTGGATGTTGGATTCTTCTGCTCCAACACCATTCAAAACAATGACTACACACGTGGTCATGCATAGGTAAATGCAGGGCTCTTTTTGTAGCAGGAACTCCTTTGCATATTAGGCGACACCCCCCCTAATGTAGCCAATCCTCCAAGAGCTAACAGAGCTCTTCTTACAGGGGCTACTGTAAACTCTTGGAGGATTGGCTACATTAGGGGTGTGTCGCCTAATATGCAAAGGAGTTCCTGCTGCAAAAAAAGCCCTGCACACACACATAGATTGCAATGCATAGTTACAATTTGGAGACTGTCCACATTCATGAAAAATCCTTACAATTCCAAAAAATCATCTGGGGCTGTGGACACATACATGCGCATGAATCACAGAATCACGGAGTCGGAAGGGGCCCTACAGGCCACCTGCTCCACTCCCCTGCTCAATGCGGGATCAGCCTGGAGCAGGGGGTGGCCAGACTTGCTTCACGTAAGAGCCACGTAGAATAAATGCCAGATGTTCGAGAGCCGCAAGACATGGACAGATATTACACGTTTTTACTGGGAAGTATGCAGATTTGCTTTTCATTAACATTAAACGAGACTGCCAAAAATAATAACAAGCGCAGTAAAAAGCAGATGTTGAAAATGATATTTATTTGTCCAATGATATTTGTTTGCGAATGATATTTTGCTTCCCCCAGCCGCCTTGCCGGGAGCCGCACAATATGTGTGAAAGAGTCACATGCGGCTCCTGAGCCACAGTTTGGCCACCCCTGTGACCTAGAGCATCCCTGACCAGTGTTGGTCCAGCCGCTGCTTAAAGACTGCCAGGGAGGGGGAGCTCACCCCTTCCCTAGGTAGCTGATTCCACAGTTGCGTAGCTCTGACTGCAAAAAAGTTTTTCCTCATATCCAGCTGGTACCTTCCCGCCCTTAATTTAAACCCGTTCTGGCAAGTCCTCTCCTCTGCTGCCAACGGGAACAGCTCCCTGCCCTCCTCTAAGGGATAGCCCTTCCAATACTTCAAGAGAGCAATCATGTCCCCCCTCAGCCTCGGCTGATTCTGCACCCATCTGTTTCCTCACAGTTTTTCCACAGCCACGCCGGGAGGTTTATCTCCCTCTACACTACACTGCATGCCACTTTCACTTTCTTTGTCCATCGAGTTTTATGGTACCTTCTGCATAGATTTATGGACATTCAGGGGCGACTTCGCAGTCAGTGCGGCATTGCCCCGGGGTATCTGGATGTGGTTTTGCCTTTTCCTTCCTCCACCTCCGATTCGAAGGGAACAATGAACAGACAACTTGACGTGGCCTCATGGATCTCCGTCAGTTCCCCTGCCCCTATTTCCCCCTCTGTATTTATCACCTCGCCATGAATTACTTGGCTCAGTCAGGTGCGATCCACCATCCGAAGCATCTCCTACACGGCTAGTGACCGCTGAGGCAACTACTGACAGAGGAAGATCTGCATACCAATGCAGGAGCGAGCCTTGAGACAAAATAGATGGCAAACCGACACGGGACTTAGTGGGTAGCCAGTGCAGAAACCAGGATCCGAGGCAATGCAATGAAAACAGATATTCTGAGACAAGGGGGAAACCAGGTCAAGTGCTGAGACAATGTAGAGCGAATGCCAGATGCAGAATGGACCCTCCTTTTCTCCAGACTAAACATTCCCAAGTCCCTCAGCCTTTCCTCATAGAGCTTGGTCTCCAGGCCCCTGATCATCCTTGTTGCTTTCCTCTGCACCCGCTCCACATTGAGTGGGAGGGCTTCTAGTGTCCTGGCCCCACTGCTGGACCTCCTGATGGCACCTGGTATTTTTGGCCACTGTGTGACAGAGTGTTGGACTAGATGGGCCACTGACCCGATTCAACATTGGCTTCTCTTATGTTCTTATGATTCTGAAGAGCGGCTATAATGTTCCTGTCTAGATTCAGTCTTGGAAGTTGCTACAGAATGGAAGAAGCCTTAGGGTTGCCAGGTCCCCCCAGAAACTGGCAGTGGCTGCGGGGAGGGGGGAGTAGGGTTTCCAGATCCAGGTTGGGAACAGTGTTCCCTCTAAGCTGAGTTAGTGTGAGCTAGCTCACAGTTTTTTAGCCTCCGGCTCACACATTTTTGCCCTAGCTCAGGAAGGATGGCTCCAGAGCAAACTAATTTTATGCAGCAGCCAAATCGCTCGCTCACAACTTTAATGCCAGCAGCTCACAAAGCAGAATTTTTGCTCACAGGACTCCACAGCTTAGAGAGAACATTGGTTGGGAAACTCCTGAAGACTTGGGGGTGGAACCTGTGGAGAACAGGGAGCTCAGTGGGGTTTAGTGCCATGTGGAGTCCACCCTCCAAAGCATCCGTGTGTCTCCAGGGGAACTGATCTCTGTAGTCCGGAGACGAGCTGTAATTCCAGAGGATGCCCTGGCCCCGACTGGAGACTGAGATTCCTAGGAAGCATTCAGACACTGTTCAGGAGCTGCTTCTGAATCCTATATCCATGTTGAAATCAGATGGAAGGCCCTTTTCTTTTCTTTACCGTCAAGTCACAGCCAACCGATGGTGACTCCAAAGGGTTTTCGAGGCAAGAGACCTTCAGAGGTGGTTTGCCATTGCCTGCCTCTGTGTGTAGCAAGCCTGGATTTCCTTGGGGGCCCCCACCCAAGTTCTGACCAGGACTAACCCCGCTTAGAAGATAAGAACATAAGAGAAGCCAATGTTGAATCAGGCCAATGGCCCATCTAGTCCAACACTCTGTCACACAGCGGCCAAAATATACCAGGTGCCATCAGGAGGTCCAGCAGTGGGGCCAGGGCACCAGAAGCCCTCCCACTGCTGCCCCCTCCAGCACCAAGAATAGAGTGCATCACCTGCCCCAGACTGAGAGTTCCCATCTATACCCTGTGGCTAATAGCCACTGATGGACTTCTGCTCCATATGTTTATCTAATTCCCTCTTGAAACTGTCCATGCTTGCAGCTGCCACCACCTCCTGTGGCAGTGAATTTCATGTGTTAATCACTCTTTGGGTGAAGAAGTATTTCCTTTTATCTGTTCTAACCCGACTGCTCAGCAATTTCATAGAGTGCCCACGAGTTCTTGTATTGTTGAAAGTAATTGAACGCTTAGCTTCCAAGATCTGAGCAGACTGGGCTAGCCTGGGCCATCCAGGTCAGAGGAAGAGTAAGGTCCTTTCCACACTAGACCTTCAATCCTGGTTCAACCCTCTCCCCGAAATTACATTCTACACTATGCTTGAGTTCACCCCTGTAATTATCTCGGGGTCCTTTTTTGTTTCCACATTACATTGAGGTCACCCCGGTTTCACCCCACGCTTGTTCCAGGATAAATGGATGCTGTTATAACCAGGGATAAATGCAAGGTATTGTGTTGTGAGCTGAACTCTGATAAAACCAGGGATGAGACCCAAGTGTGGAAAGGACCTAGGTCCTTTGGGTATCCCGGGATGGAGCGTGTCTCTGTTAGAACAGGCATATTGGTGATAGTGAAAGAAGAGCAGTGATACAGGGGGTGGGGGGGTTTTTTGCAAGAAATGCAAGGCATATCTTTTATTTCCTAATTCTTCCCCCCCCAAAAAAAAAAAAAAAAAAGGAATCTATGAAAAAAAATCACATAGCATGTGATGGGGGAAATAGATTTTTCAAAACTCAGATTTACAGACCCTTTGTGTTTCAAGAACGGTGGTCTTTTAATGCCATTCATAATTAGTAAATGGTCTGCATCTTCGCCCTGACCTAGATGACTTTGGGTAGTCCAGCCTCCTCAGATTTTGCAAGCTAAGCAGGAGCAGCCCTGATGAGTAAACATAAACATCTGGAGCCAGAGGTCCATCGGTGGCTCTTAGCCACAAGGTGTAGATAGGAACTCTTGGACTGGGGCAAGGGATGCTCTGTATTCTTGGTGCTGGGGGGGGGCAACAGTGGGAGGACTTCTAGTGTCCTGGCCCCACTGCTGGACCTCCTGAGGGCACCTGGTATTTATTTATTTATTTATTTATTTATTTATTTATTTATTTATTTATTTCAATTTATATCCCACCTTGCCGGGCAAACTGGCCACTGTGTGACAGCATGTTGGACTGGATGGGCCATTGGCCTGATCCAACATTGGCTTCTCTTATGTTCTTATGAAGAAGAAGAGAGAGAAGAGATTGGATTTATACCCCGCCCTTCACTGCCCAAAGGAGTCTCAGAGCGGCTTACAAACTCCTTTCCCTTCCCCTCCCCACAACAGACACCCTGTGAGGTAGGTGGGGCTGAGAGAGCTCTGACAGAAACTGCTCTTTTTCAAGAACAGCTGTGCCAGAGCTTGTGACTGACCCAAGGTCACATCAGCAGGTGCAAGTGGAGGAGTGGTGGAATCAAACCCGGTCCTCCCAGATTAGAGTCCGCGCACTTAACCACTACACCAAACTGGCATAACTTTCTGGAAATTTTGAAGCCAAGGAGAAGAATATTTTTCCTGTGTTCTTTTCTAGGAGAAAGGGGGGGGGATGGGGAGAAACTGACATATGTGGATATTTTTCTATCATCCCTAATTTTCTTTGACTGGTTTAACCGCATCAAATGCATCATTGATAACAAAATTGTACTATTTGGCATATTTATAGAATTTAAAATAATGTGTTACCTTTTTTTTTGTATTGTAAAGGGTTTTTTTTTAAAAAAATTATATCTAACAAAGGCAAACAACAAACAGACAACATGTATTACAAAGAAAATGTGTTACATTTCTATAAGAAAAACTACAAGTATACTTGAGAAAGCGTTTCAAACAGCTGCTCCCTGTGCTACCATTGCACATGTAAATTTAGTTTTTGCCAAGAGGTAAGAATAAATACAAACTGAAGGCAGAAAAAAATCTGGAGAAAGAATAGAAATAGTATTTGACCAGAAACTCTCCAGTAGAGTCACTGTCCATATGTAGGACTACCAGCATGTTCGGATATAAAGTTAGGATTAATGAATCATAGAGGTGGAAGGGATCTCCAGGGTCATCTAGTCCAACCCTCTGCACAATGCAGGAAATTCACAAATACCCCACCCCCAGTGACCCCGGTTCCATGCTCAGAAGATGACAGAAAACCTCCAGGATCTCCAGCCAAACTGGCCTGGAGAAAAATTGCTTCCTGACCCCAAAGTGGCAATCAGCATTTCCCTGGGCGTGTAAGAAAGGGCTACAGGAACGAACCCTTCCTGCTCTCACCCTCAAGATCTGCCTAACTTCACAGAATCAGCATTGCTGTCAGATGGCCATCTAGCCTCTGTTTGAGAACCTCCAAAGAAGGAGAGCCCACCACCTCTCGAGGAAGCCTGTCCCACTGAGGAACCACTCTAATTGTCAGGAAGTTTTTCCTGATGTTTAGCTGAAAACTGATTTGATTTGATTTCAACCCATTGGTTGTGGTCTGGCCTTCTGGGGCAACAGAAAACAACTCCGTACCATCCTCTGTATGCCAGCCCTTCAAGTACTCGAAGATGGTTATCTGCCTAACTTCAGAGACTCAGCATTCCTGTCAAATGGCCATCTAGCCTAACCTCCAAAGAAAGAGAGCCCACCACCTCCCGAGGAAGCCTGTTAAACTCTACAACATTTATAAACTTAAACTTGAGAACACTGAAAACTCTGAAAACTTCAACAAAGTGGATGATCGTTAAGGTTTTAGTTTAGTATCACACGGCTAGCACGATGTGAAGAGAAATTTCTCAAAGCTCGTTTGGCTTTGCTCGGAAACCACTCGAGGAGCAGATCCCAAATCTGTCACAAGTTTTGCTTTTGGCAAAAAAAATTGCTTCAGATAGAATATTCAGAATTATCCCCAAAATTGGCTCTCGCGCAGCTGTCGCCACGAATGGCAGGAAAGAAGCCGAGTTAGAGCAAATAAACACAGACGTAGCCACAGTCCTTTGGCAGTGTGTCACCTCAGCATTACAGTGTTCTAAGCGAAGTCACGAGAATAATAGAGTCATAAGAGCAGAAATGAATAGCTGTCAGGAAAGTGCTGACTTCACCCCTGTCTGCACAGAACACATTGGCTTTTGGCCAGGTGAGGGCTTTGTCTTCGCATTAAATAAATTTGCACTCGTGCAATCAATCTGTTGAACTGTTGGGGGGATGGCTTTTTCTTTGCTTGAGATAGGCAAAGCGCAGACGTGGGCCGGAGCAAGAGGCTTATGGGTGCCGTGTAATTTGCTTCTAAATAAATTTGAAGATCGGGATTGGAATTCGGAGGGGAGCCCCCTACAAGACACACTGCAGTTCCTATGGTTGGATGTGACTGTGGACAGAGGGATTGCCTGAAAACAGAGCTGGGAAAGTTGAGAGTACAGAGGAGAGAGCACTCATTCTGACGGCCAGATGGCACCTGGAGATCTCCTGCTATTATAGCTGATCTTCAGACCACAGAGATCAGATCCCCTGGAGAAAATAGCTGCTTCGGAGGATGGACTCTAGGGCCTTATACCCCACTAAGGTCTTGCTCCTCCCCAAACCCCGCCCTCCCCAAGCTCCACCCCCCAAATCTCCAGGTATTTCCCAGCCCAGAGCTAGCAATCCTACTTTGAACCCATTTGTTTAGAGTCAAAGGGGGTGCGTGTCGGGGGCACTAATCCTGGGGTCTCTGGCCATACAGAAGCCTCGTTGACCTTGCCAAAGCAGCATCAAGAGTGATGTTTCACGTTTCCTTTCCCCGTACAACAAGAGATGTTGACTTGCACTATTCGCCTGAGGTCAGCAAAGAAAGTCACTGAAGGCCTGGTGGAAAACGGTAGTTGATCCCTGGAGATGCCATAGTCAGAATCAGAAAGATTTAATCCCATTGTCCAAAGCAGAACAGAGCACTCCACCGCTATCAAGAGAATTAGGTTTCCAGGCCGGCATCTTCTCTAGTTCAGCCGTCTGTTGATGATCGGAAGAATCCAAACAAACAGTACACAATACAGCCTAGAGATTTCCTGAGGTAATCTGTTAGTCAGAATGGATGGTAAGAGCAGGTGGTGGACGGCAATGCTCCCTCTAAGCTGCGGAGCCCGGTGACCAAAAATTCTACTTTGTGAGCTACTGGCATTATAGTTGTGAGTCGGCGATTTGGCTACTGCATAAATTAGTTTGCTCTGGAGCCCTCCTTCCTGAGCGAAGACAAAAATGTGTGAGCTGGAGGCTAAAAAAACTGTGAGCTAGCTCACACTAACCCAGCTGAGAGGGAACACTGGTGGATGGGACTTCAGAAGGAAAAGGGAGCTGATTTGTTCATCTTGGGTCGCGGTCACACGGACAATTAGCTGCACTGTAGGTGCGAATGCTGGGCGGATTTAAAGGGCATGATCAGACACAAACATCTGGTAAGCATCCAGCACCCATTGGCAACCCGTTTTGCTCTGCTGCAGAAGCAGAGTAAAAAGACACTAGGGAAAGTCCACTATCAAACGGGTTGCTACGGGCCATGGATGGACTTTCCCCTGTGCTCTCATGGCATCGTGATGGTCTGATCGGGCCATCCTGACTCCCTGCCGTTGTTTCCCCCCCCTTCTCAGTATGCACATCATCGCACCCTCCGTAGGGAGCCCTCCTGCTGAGATGCGATTCATTGATTCCCCGTTTAAGCACATCGGGAACAAACTACAAAAAAACCCACAATTCACCCGCGGTTGTGTCTGATCACACAGTGGGGGGCTGCCCCTACAGCTTCCAAGGACTGTGTGATCACACAGCTGCGGGTCAAATTCCTACAGAGCAAATAGCCTCGCTTCCCCCCCGCATTATTTCGCACGTGTGACCGCAACCTTGGTCACCTGACTTCTTGGTTAGCATTTACTTGGAGAGCCTGCATTCCACTTCCACCTACCTGTATTGGCAGCACAGTGATTAAGGAGCTAATGTCGGTCTCTTACTCTGACCTGGATCGCCTGATCAGATCTTGGAAGCTAACCAGGGTTGGCTCTTAGTTCAGCCTTCAAGGTATTCGACAGGTAATGCAAGACCGAACTGTGAAAATATCAAGATAGCTAAAGGCCTAATTACTGAGACAAGCCAAAAGTGCCCTTGGCAATCGAGTCTACGGATTATTATTCAAGGCTCAGTGGAAAAACCATAAGCCCAACATCGTGGAACTTGGCTAGGAACAGAATTTCTGTCTCATGTAGCAGTTAGAGCGTCCTGAACACGAAAAGATGGTGGTACCTTTGTGCTTGTTCTTACTGAATTATGTAACTTCATTAAACATTTGAACCATTAATATTTCAAAAAGATCTAATGAGAATTTAACATCAGGAGTTCCACAGCATCTTAAGTTATAATAACATTATTGGTATGGCATAAGGGAATCAGTTTAATTCAGTCATTAGAGTCAGACAGCAAGGAGTACATTTTGTGCTGCTGCAAGAAGGGTTGGTCATGTACAGATCTTCCATATGATTAGATCTGCCAACCTCCAGGCAGGGTAGGGATGCCAGCCTCCAGGCGGGACCTGGGGATCCCAGGAAGGACCACCTCCCCTCCTAGACATCTATCTACCTGCAACATCATTAAATGTCTGGATCTAATCCAAAAAGGCTGGGTATACCTAGTAAATTTCCACATTAAATATATTAATTACTAGGAATAAGGCCCGTTGTGGAAATAAATACAACGGGCTCTAGAAAAAGGCTCTGGGAGAGTGCCCCAGCTTTGGGCATTCAGTGACAATTTGCTGTGGCAATCTCAGGAGGGTATAATGACAGAGTCCACCATTTTCTCCAGAGGAACTGATCTTTGCTACCTGAAGAGCAGTAGCAATTCTGAGTGATCTCCAGCCCACCCCCAAGATTGGTAACAGTGGTTCCCCAGAAGGGAGTGGCTGGTTTGGAGGGTGGAGTCTATGGCATTGTACCTGTCTGAGGTCCCACCCCTCCTCAACACTCACCCTCTCCAGGCGCCATCCCTCAAATCTACAGGAATTGCCCACCTGGAGTTGGCAACCTGATCAGGACTGGGCCCAATGAGTTTTCCCCCAAAGGCCATAGGTGTGGAAAGGGCCTTTTACTGACAGAGGAGAAAGTACAGGTGCCAACTCTGATTAGGGAAATACCTGGAGATTTGGGGGGTGGATCCTGTGGAGGGCAGCATTTGGGGTGTGTGCGGAAGGACTCAGCAGGGTATAATGCCATAGAGTCTACCCTCCAAAGCAACCATTTTCTCCTGGGGAACTGATCTCTGTCATCTGGAGGTCAATTGTAACAGTGGGAGATCTCCAGGTCCCACCTGGAGATTGGCAACCCTAGGGGAAAGTCAGCCACACAGCGGGGAGTTGAAGAAAATGGTCTGATGGTTGCTGGCCCACCTCGTTAGCCAGCCAGCCAGCCATGCTGAAGCTAAGGAGGAGAAAGAGCCTTTTCCCATTTATTCTGACAGGAAAGTGGCCGTTGGGGAGGGGGTTATGGGCAGGGGAGGGGGGTTATGCTGAAAGTCCTTTGTTTTTTTACCTCCCTCACAGGAGTCCCTCACAGGAATCAAGAGAACTGTCTTCCTCAGGAGAGAGAGCTATCTGCCAGGGGGAGTGGGTGGGGAAGAGGAGCAGACCCAGCACCCGGCCAATGGCACCTGAGTACTCTTGAGTGGCGGCTGATGGGCCAATGGCTGAGGGAGGGCATTTTACAGCCAATGGGAGTGCATGGAATCTTACGAAACCAAAAGATAAATATTATAAGGAGAGATACCACAGAAAGCACCTAAGTGTTA
Organism: Gekko gecko; assembly: GCA_029375565.1. Taxonomy (NCBI): domain Eukaryota; kingdom Metazoa; phylum Chordata; class Lepidosauria; order Squamata; family Gekkonidae; genus Gekko; species Gekko gecko. The sequence continues at coordinate 20,609,907 of JAPDNY010000007.1, forward strand.
GATTTGTCCAGACAGGAAAGGTACACCACCACATGGATACCCTTGACAATGGAGGTGATACAGATGTACCGGGCAGTCTAGGAACAAAGATTTCCTCTCCCTCACCCCATTACCTGGAGAGCATTGGCTCTGTGAGTGTGTGTGCGTGTGTTAAATCCCCCCACCCCAACCAACTGAAAGAAGGAAATGGGATATGAACTTGAAATGTACAATGGTGGCCTAAATGTGCCCACCAACTTTCTGTTCCCCTTGAGCATTTTATCCTCTCCTTCTTCTGATGAGCTCAAGGAAGAATGGATGGTGTCCCTTCTCCATTTTGTCCTTACAACAACCCTGTCAAGTATATTAGGATAAGCTGCCTTTTCTTGGTCCCTCTAAAAACTGGTGCAGGATACAAGCTATTATTTGAACTTGAACAATACAGTGCTGTTGTTGTTCAGTCGCACAGTCGAGTCCGACTCTTCGCGACCCCATGGACCAGATTACGCCAGGCCCTCCTGTCTTCCACTGTCCGCTGAAGTTTGCTCAATTGCTGAAGTTTGCTCAATACAGTGCTATACTGCAATAAATGTGTGTACCAGATTTTGTCCCGATACTTTTGTCTTTATTTATTGGAAACCATCCCAATCCCGTTCTCCCAGAGCTTAGAGCAGCTCACAGTAATGTGCACACACAATACAATACAGGTACAAATTAAAATACAATACAATTTAAGCAACACAGTTCAATTCATCCCAGGCCCATCATTACGGTGGGGCTATTTGGGACTCAGCCCCCTTTCTTAAAGGCCCAGCTCCACAGAAATTGATCCAGAAGCTTTTAAAAATCATTTAAAAACATTTGTTTAAAAGCACGTACTCCTGCACCATGGCAAGCCCTCCGGCCTCCCCGGCTTCTCACAATGAGGACCAATGAGACGAGCAGCCCAGGGACCCCTCCCATTCCCCTCCAAGGTGGAACCATGCCATCCTTTCTTCCTTCCCCAGCCATCTGCACAAACAATGGTAGCCCCCCACTAGAAAAAAAATTAGCCCCACAAGCCACAACATCTTGGCTACAGGGCTGATTTGTCCTCATACCAAGTTCTGCTTCTGAAGAAGTGGGTTGGGTATAAGACCACTGAAAACACATCCTATTTTCCTTGGCAAAAAGGCCAATTAAAAAAAAGCCAGGTCTTGTAGGCTTTTCCTTAAAAGCCAACAACATTCCCTCCCCCCAGGAAACGATTGTATTTTAAATAAACAGTCTTACAAATGCTGAAAGTAGGTCAGTTAGACTTATGATCTCACCTCGTCTCAACAAACATTAACTTCATAGGTCACCGTGGGTGAGTTCAAGGTGCTGAACTATCTTAATGCAGATGCGTTAATCTGATTTTGTTTTGTTTGGGGTTTTTTTTTTGCCCCTGGTTGAGAAAGCTATAAATTCGTTAAAATGCTTTTGAAAACATCCTCTGATGGAGATCACGGTCCACATTTCATTATCCCTTTTACCTGCTCATTGCTTAATCCTGTTGCTTATCACCTCTTTTAGCTGGCATTGTAGAGATGGGCCTGAATTTCCATCGTGAGGGCAGAAAAATAATCATACCCCCGGATACATTCCCTGCATTGTAGTTAGAGTCCTTAATGTGTTCGGTATATTGAGAGATCAGTATCAATTTAATGGCAGGTTTCTCCATCATGGTTCATGTAAGGTTCCTTTCGGAGTTGAATTAAATGTAGAGCTCTTCCTTCCAGGCCCACGGGTGGGATCAGGTCAGGCAACAAGGTTGGTGTTCCTATGCTGACAAGATACAGAGAAATCTCCCCCCCCCTCAAGTAAATCATTACGAGCATTAGTTTTTATGTATTTTATTTATTTCATTGTATAAACAAAAATATTCCATTAGTTACCAATGTGCAAGGTTTACAGTAGAGAGAACAAATAGAAACGGTTATATCAAGTCATTATTTCATTGTTCTGACATATCAAATGATACTTGATAATAATGCTTAATACTTACGTAACGCTTTTGAGCACCTGCAGCATTGAAATACATCCTATTGTTATAATCTTGGATGAAGCCTTGTAAAGATAGTCAGTTTTATCTGGCCCTGAATCTTCAATTTTATTTTATTTTTTTTTAAGCACAAGTGCTTCTCAAGAATTCGAGATCTTATGCAATTTAGGAGTGTTTTTGTCTAAATCCCCTTTTATAATTCGTAGCGATTCCATCTCTGGCCAAATTAATACATTATCTGTGACCGCCTTTCACATCCTGTCAGCAATATACGGAAGATATCACATTTTGTTCTTTCCCCAGCCAACATCATCAGCCTTGGGGTTCCATGTTCTTTTTTCAGATCCCGTCCCCTTCAGTGAAAGTATAAAGTCACATCCTAAAGATGTGACAGCATATTAAAGATTCCAACTGCTAGGCTCAATGTAGCACTTACAGTCCTTTTGGGTCATTATGATGTCAGCCCTTCCAGGAGACTGTTCTCAATATGTGTGGTTGCCATTTTGGGTGAATAAAAGAGTATGTGCTTTCCATGGGGTCGCTAGGTCACCCCTGGCCACTGGCAGGGCATGGGACCGTATGGTTGCCAGATCCAAGTTGGGGAACTCCCAGAGATTGGGGGATTGGCCCTGGGGAGGACAGGGACCTCAGTGAGGTACAATGCCATAGAGCCCACCCTCCAATGCATCCATTTTCTCCAGGGGAACTGATCTCCATAGTCTGGAGATGAGCTGTAATTCCAGGGGATCCCCTGGTTCCACCTGGAGACCGGCATTCCTAGTTTTCCAGCTTCAGTGCATACTACCAAAATCCCATAAATAAAATGTAGTATCAACACTGGGAAATACATACGGTGCCCTGTTCTACATAAAATGGCAACTGTGTGTATGGCTGAGTTCAGACTGGCAATTTTCCCCGGTAGGGACCCGGGCCAGCGATGACTCAATTCCGGAGTAAATTGGGCATTCACACAGGCTGAGTTCAGACTGGCAGTTTGCCCCGGTAGGGACCCGGGCCAGTGACGATTCAATCCCGGAGTAAATTGGGCGTTCACACAGGCACATCTGCCTGGCGTCCCCCACCCGTAGCCAACCTGTGCTGTTGCGCTTCACTGCTGGATCAAAAAGATACCTCATAAAACTGGTAGCAAATCCATGAGCCCGTGTGTATTGCGCGTTTCTCCGCTTTTGGGAAGTCTGAACGCACAGCCGAAAAGCCGGGAGCAACCCGCGTTGGGCAGCAGCGATATGATTAGCCGTGCTCCGCTCTACTGCCCAATGCGGTGCCGGCGCTGTGGGGTCCTCCCCCAATTGGCTCATGCGCACATACACCCATACACCCACAGCCAAATGAATGGGGAAACGCCGAATACAGCGTGCCCCCCGGTGCGGCAGTCTGAACGCTCCCGCCCGGCTCTGCCCCGTATTTTCCGGCAGCGACCCGGGCTGTGTGAACAGGAAAACCCGGAACAGTTTATTCCAGGGCTTTTTTGCCACGACTGGCTACCGCAGCAAACTGCCAATCTGAACTCAGCCTATCAGGAGGTTCATGAATGGTGCACTATACCAGTATGCAAGGCAGAAACACCCAAATTGTCATGACCCAAAAGGGCTTTGGAAAAGGTCATCGGTCACAGGGTCTCAAGCAGCCATTTTCTCAGGACGTAGCCCTCACCAGAGGGGTAATGGGAGGCATCACTGAAGAAAGAGGAGCCTCCACATAATGCCAGGACAGACTGCTAAGCCGTTAGCAGCTCTTAGCATTGTAGTATAAACCCCTGCTGAACCAGGAAGTGATTGAATCCTATTTTTCGAAAACAAGACAGAACATTACAGCAGTGTTGAGGGGAGAAATGTGTTTTCTAAGTGCCAGTTATCTGTACGCTGAGGTAAAAAAACTAGAGCACACCACGGAAGCACCAAGGAGCAGCCTAGTGACCTTCCAGAGAAACTCGTTGCTGAAAATGAAGATCACTAGCAGGCCCTAGGATTTATAATAGGGGAACTAGGAGGTGATTGGTTTATCTGATCACTCAAAGGCAAGAAAGGCAAGTCTGACCTGGATAGGTTTGCCAGGTTCATCAGAAATGCTGGCGGGGGAATGGGGGAGACGTTCTGGGAGCCGGAAGTGTTGCCACATGACATGCCTACATCACCAGAAGTAACATCGCATAACGTGCCTACATCACCTGGAAGTGATGTCGATGACTTTGGGGACTGATGCTTGGGTTTTGGGACAAAACTCTTAATCAGCCTCAAGCCATAGAGTTTTTCCCAAAAACCAGAGTGTCGCCACCAATGTCACCGATGTGCCTACACCACTTTCAGGTGATGTAGGCATGTCACATTTATTTCCGGTGATGTCACTGGGTTGTTTTTTTTTGGGGGGGGGTTACTCCAGCTGGCTGGCGGCAGGCAGGAGCCCAGAGAACTGGGGGAAACCCCACCCCCAACTGGGGAATGGCAACCCTAGACCTGGATAGCCCAGGCTAGCCTGATCTCATCAGATCTTGGGAAGTAAGCAGGGTCATCCGTGGTCAGTATTTGGATGGGAGACCACCAAGGAGTACACAGAGGCAGGCAATGATTAAAGCACCTCTGTTGATCTCTTGACTTGAAGACCCATAACATATGGAGCAGAGGTTCATCAGTGGCTATTAGCCACAAGGTATAGATAGGAACTCTTAGTCTGGGGCAAGTGATGCTCTGAATTCTTGGTGCTTGGGGTGGGGGGCAGCAGTGGGAGTGCTTCTAGTGTCCTGGCCCTACTAGTGGTCCTCCTGATGGCACCTGGTATTTTTGGCCGCTGTGTGACAGAGTGTTGGACTGGATGGGCCATTGGCCTGATCCACCATTGGCTTCTCTATATTCTTATGTAACCCTACATTGGTCACCTACGTTGTCTGTGACTTGACAACAAAACAACAACAACAACAACAAAGGGATGGCAAGTATGAGGGATCTTGTCACGTTAAAGTGTCATGCTTCAGCTTGCTTTGAGGAGATGGGCCTGAATATCAACCCTCTGCGAACAATGACATCCAAGTTGCGCTCATTCGATATCTGGAATTTGTCAATTGTGTTTCAGCGGCAGTTGCAGATGTGATAATGGTAGCTCACCTTTCGCAGAACAAAGCTGCCTGATACACCATAACACAAAGTAATTCGGGACAGGGAGAGGACCGCGGGTTGCGGCCGGCAAAATAAATTGTTATATTGAACTACTCCTTCAACTTTCACGGTTCCTTGCAGTGCGACTCAAAGCAAACGGTGACAAATGATACTCTGTTTAAGTGCCGTCCATTTATTTGGAGCTCGGACAGCCAAATCCCATAACCCACCTCCCCCCGGTGTTGTACAACTGAAGAAGCAGAAAAGAGCAAGAGTTCAGTTGCACCTTGAAGACTAAGAAAACAATAGTGGCAGGGCATAAGCTTTCGTCAGTCACTGCTCCTACCCCGCCACAAATTTTTGATAAAGTGTGCATCCATGTAATTAGATAAACATATGGAGCAGAAGTCCATCAGTGGCTATTAGCCACAAGGTATAGATAGGAAATCTCAGTCTGGGGCAAGTGATGCACTCTATTCTTGGTGCTGGAGGGGGGAGCACTGGGAGGGCTTCTAGTGTCCTGGCCCCACTGCTGGACCTCCTGATGACGCCTGGTATTTTTGGCCACTGTGTGACGAAGAGTGTCAGACAGGATATGGGCCATTGGCCTGATCCAACATTGGCTTCTCTTATGTTCTTATGTTGTTCTTATGTTCTTTTGTTGGTCTTAAAGGTGCCACTGGGTTCTAAATTTGTTCCGCCACAACTTTTTGTTAGTCTTTAAGGTACAACTCGACTCTGTCTCTTTTCTACTGCTACAGACAGACTGACACGGCTAGTCCAGGGTTCCCCCTAAGCTGAGTTAGTGTGAGCTAGCTTACAGTTTTTTAGCCTCCAGCTCACAGATTTTTGTCTTGGCTCAGGAAGGGAGGGCTCCAGAGCAAACTAAATTGTGCCGTAGCCAAATCGCTCGCTCACAACCTTAATGCCGGTAGCTCGACAAAGTAGAATTTTTGCTCACAAGACTCCACAGCTCAGAGGGAACATTTATTTATTTTATTTATTATTAAATTTATAACCCGTCCTCCCCAGATGGGCTCAGGGTGGCTAAGAAATGAGGCACATATGCCAAGATTAAAACAGGTAAAAACAGGATAAAACAGGCAATAAAACAATCATTTATATAAAACATAAGAACATAAGAACATAAGAGAAGCCAATGTTGAATCAGGCCAATGGCCCATCTAGTTCAACACTCTGTCACACAGCGGCCAAAATATACCACGTGCCATCAGGAGGTCCAGCAGTGCTCTAGATGTCACAAAGTGCTCTAGATGTCACAAATAACAGATGGGATCACACACACACACACAACATTGACGGCTACCCACCTTGATCTACAACTGAACAACAATCACTTTGCTTTTAAAAACAACAACAACAACAACAACGAGCTCCAGTTATTTCACTTCAATCTGATGACGGGTTTTAAAACCTCCCAAACCTCTTCAACGTTTTATAATACTAATGGAAAACTTACCCTTGATTACATATAGGAATAGTGGGGACTGGTACTTTACTCCCCCCCCCCGGGGTGTGTGTGTCTTTTTCCATTGTAACTATGTCCATTTAGGCAATTTACAGTGTAGGGGAACAGCAAAAGTTTCAATGGTAATTACAAAACACGTTATGGTAATCAGAAGGACAAAGTCCATTATGCATCTGGTAAGAGCTGCTTTCTTTGACTTTTGAGTCTGTCCTTGTAGATGGATGACGGTGGTGCTCTCGGCCAGCGTGATCGCTTGTCTGCTTTTGAATGTTCAAAGAAAATGCATCAGAACACAGAGCTGCGTTAGTATTAAACCCAGTAGAAGGACAAACCAAAATGTGGAAAGAACTTGCAACATGTCTAGACATTTTGTAATGTCAATTTTCTTAAAAATGGTGACAGTGTTGTGCAACCCACTTCAGGTCAAGCCATGGCCATTAAAGCCTTGACCTGGGTAGTCCAGGCTAGCCCAACCTTGTCAGATCTCAGAAGCTAAGCAGGGTCGGCCCTGGTCAGTATTTGGATGGGAGACCCCCACGGAATAGCAAGGTCACTATGCAGAGACAGAAGAAGAAGAAGAGGTTGGATTTATACCCCGCCCTTCACTTGGAGTCCCAGAGCGGCTTACAAACTCCTTTCCCTTCCCCTCCCCACAACAGACACCCTGTGAGGTAGATGGGGCTGAGAGAGCTCTTGACAGAAACTGCTCTTTTTTCAAGGACAGCTCTTATCAGAACTACAGCTTGTCCAAGGTCATCCAACCAGGTGCAAGTGGAGGAGTGGGGAATCAAACACGGTTCTCCCAGATTAGAGTCCGCGTACTTAACCACTACACCAAACTGGCTCACAGACAGGCAATGGCAAACCACCTCTGAACTTCTCTTGCCTTGGAAACGCCACAAAGTCATGCTCCCCCTAAGCTTGTGAGCAAAAATCCTTCTTTGTGACCTACTGGCATTAAAGTTGTGAGTGATTTGGCTGCTGCATCAGTTAGTTTGCTCTGGAGCCCTCCTTCCTGAGCGAAGGCAAAAAGGTGCGAGCCAGAGGCTAAAAAACAGCGAGCTAGCTCGCACTAACTCAGCTTAGAGGGAACACTGGCAGGCCACCATTATTCTGCTGTGACTTGATGGCAATAATATATTTTTTAAAGACCATTGAAAGACCCTGTCTGTCCCAGTATACTCCCATGATTCTCCTGTGCTCTTCCAATAGCATCTTCTCCCTGTACCTAGATTCAAGTCTAGTATCACCTTCGAGACCCACAAGATTCTGAGGGCATGAACTTTCAAGAGTCAAAGCTCCCCTTGTCTGACTCTCAGAAGTTCATATCCCCACAATCTTGTTGGTCTCTGAGATGCTTCTGGACTTGAACCTGGCTGTTCTGCTGCCGATGAACTTGGCTGTCCTCCGAAATCATCAGGCCTACCTGCTTTTAGCAGGAGTCAGGTCATGATCGATGCTCCCTCTAATCCGTGGAATCTCATGAGCAAAGATTCTATTGTGTGAGCCGCCGGTATGAAAGTTGTGACTTGGAGCGAGCGATTTGGCTCCTGCATAAATTAGTTTGCCCTGGAGCCATCCTTCCTGAACGAAGGCAAAAAAAATGTGAGCTAGCTCACACTAACTCAGCTTAGAGGGAACACTGGTCATGATGTGTTTCTGTGGCAGAACCAGTCTTTTGGTGTAGTGGTTAAGTGCGTGGACTCTAATCTGGGAGAGCCTGGTTTGATTCCCCACTCCTCCACTTGCAGCTGCTGATGTGACCTTGGGTCAATCACAAACTCTGGCACAGCTGTTCCTGAAAGAGCAGTTTGTGTTAGAGTTCTCTAAGCCCCACCTACCTCACAGGGTGTCTGTTGGGGGAGGAAAAGGGAAAGGGGTTTGTAAGCCGCTCTGAGACTCCAAGTGAAGGGCGGGGTATAAATCCAATCTCCTTCTTCTTCTTCTCCTTTTGGAATGGCTTACCAGAGTGTGGGGGGCTCCTTTACTTTCTGCAGTCAGGATGACTTGAGCAACGGTTTTATCTCAAAGGTCCTTTGGGGGAGGGTACATCCAAAATGGGTGAGTCAATTTGAGACCAAGTACCTAGAGAAGGCTAGGTATAGTATAGTCAGATGCGTCAGGATTTCTTATTTTGCTGGTTTACCTACCTTTACTGTGCTCATTTCCCCTAAATGTTACTGAATTATAGTTAGTGTTAAATCTCTATTATTCTGGCCTAGCCTAGAATAACCCCTGCCGGGCCAGGCCAGAGTAACCCCGGGGTTTAATCCAGACTAACCCCTGCCAGACAAACCTGTGTTTAGTGTTAAATCTCTTTTTTAAAATCTTTTCTTTTTTAATCTCGTGTGCCATTTTTATTTTGTTTGCAACTTGCTGCTTGGTTAACGGTCTGGAATCTGAGCATGTAAAGTGGGATAACATAGCTTACATAATAAATGAATAACAAATGAATGTGGATACTTTAGAAGTCTTGCTTAGTAGCTGTGCCCGCCCCGCCCCCCGGATTTACTGTCCCAGTCCACATTTTGTGAGGAGCAGGTAAAGGTAAAGGTTCCCTTGCTCGAAAGCCAGTCGAATCCGACTCTAGGGTTGCGGTGCTCATCTCCGTTTCAAAGCCGAAGAGTCAGCACTGTCCGAAGACATTTCCGTGGTCATGTGGCCGGCATGACTAAACACCAAAGCACACAGAATGCTGTTACCTTCCCACCAAAGTGGTACCTATTTATCTACTTGCAATTTCTTGCTTTCGAACTGCTAGGTTGGCAGGAGCTGGAACTAGAGACAGGAGCTCACCCCGTCATGCGGCACTCACGGGTCTTGAACTGCTGAACTACTGACCTTCCACAGCCTGCAGTTCAGCGTCTTAACCACTTGAGCCACCGCAGCTCCTATGAGGAGCAGAACCCCATGTATATTCATTTCATTAACTTTCCCTTGGTGAATCCCAGACTTGGCACGCCAGGAGTGTGCATTGGAGATAAGTTTGGCCATCTGATGGAACTACAAGCTGCAACTAGCCTTGGAACTGTATAAACAAATTTAAAATACGTATTAAAATGCACGCCGTGCCTCCATACCAATGAAGTTCACAGAAATGTGCAGTGGATTCCAGTAAGGATGATGAACGGAGCGCTTGAATCAGCAAAACCACAGAACAGAATGTATTACCTTTCTCCAATTTAAATGGTGATAGAGTTCTCAACTTTTACTGGCAGAATCATCTTGCCCTACACACACACACACACACAAAAATAATTTGGAATGAATTTGCATATCACCGAAACTTCGGTATGGGTTTCTTTCTTTCATCGTTTTAAAGGGTCGCTGGATAAATTGTTAAGACAATTGAATAAACAAAAAAAGGATGGGAAGAAAATGGCCGTTTTATCTCCTTTTTTCATTCCCTACTAAATAATTCACTGGGACCAAATTACTTTGCAAAATATACAAACGCAATCTTAACTGCTTCGGTTTATGTTGGACCACACCAGTCAATCAACAAACTCTTCAGTTGATTAATTGAAGCATTAAGCCGATTCAAGTTTGCAGTCTTCTTCAGTATAGGAACTCCTATGGTATTTATTTCTCAGATCAGGATTTCCCCCCCTGAACACCATTTTATTATCTCCTGCCCAGTGTATCTATATATCTATATCTGTATTCTTGCAGTACAAGAGAAGATTCCTGCTGAGAATATTTAAAAACTCTTCCCCACTGTTCCTAAGATGAATGATGTGATTATTATGTAATAACCGTTCCTTTTCCTCTTCATAGATCCCGGGTTGCACAGACAACAATTTTTCCTGCAGAGACCATCCAACGTGGTAGTTATCGAAGGGAAAGATGCCGTGTTGGAGTGTTGTGTTTCTGGCTATCCAGTGCCAACATTTACGTGGCTACGGGGAGATGAAATAATCCCTTTGAGGTATTTCATATGTCCATTTTGAAAGGGCACATTTGGACAGAACAAGGATCTCCCAGACCTCCCTTGACATCCTTTCTGAGTCAACCGTACATAAGAACAAAAGAGAAGCCATGTTGGATCAGGCCACTGGCCCATGCAGTCCAACACTCTGTGTCACACAGTGACCAAAACCCAAGTGCCATCAGGAGGTCCACCAGCGGGGCCAGAACTCCAGCAGCCCTCCCGCTGTTGCCTCCCAGGCACCAAGAACACAGAGCATCGCTGGCCCAGACAGAGTGTTCCATCTATACCTTGTGGCTAATAGTCACTGATGGACCTCTGCTCCAGATGTTTGCCCAGTCCCCTCTTGAAGCTGCCTATGCTTGTAGCCACTGCTACTTCCTGTGGCAGTGAACTCCATGTGTTAATTACTACTTGGGTGAAGAACTACTTCCTTTTACTTTAATGGGGGGAAATAAGAAGTGATGTTCCCAGTAAGACCAGCCCTCCATATGGGTACATGTGCTCCAAAGTGTGTGTGGGGGGGTAATCAGTTATCCCCCCCAAAGGGCTGGTAAAGAAGGGTTCCTGAAAAGTACTGAGACTGACTAGTGATTTCAGCTCTCATACTTCTTTATTAGATCGGGAACAAGACAACTAAAGCCGGCTCGCAGGTTGGCTTTTATTCCCAAAGAAAACCACACCCCACCACATACAAACCCCGTGATTGTACTATTTGCATTGATTGAATTATCCCCTAGGATTCCTGCTCCCCGATTGGAAGGGAGCTAGGATCCTACTGTCCATTGTCCTCTGGAGCGAAGCTCAGGCACTTCGCCCGGCCTCAAGTCAGACTGGCTGGAACCGGTCCAAACAAATGGCTGGTCTGAGCACATGTTCTGCGCTGGGTACATTACAGTTCCATTAATAGTGTTGCCAACCTCTAGGGAGTGGCTGGAGATCTCCTGGGATTGCAACTGATCTCTGTGTAACAGAGGTCAGTCCATATGGAGAAAATGGCCACTTTGGAAGGTAAATTCTATGGCATTGTATCCCATTGAAGTCCCTCCCTTTCCAAAAGCTCACTGTACTCAGACTACACCTGCATAATCTCCATGTATTTACCTGCCCATTAAGCCCTATACTGGTCTTCTCCATTATGGTCAGGTCTGGGAATTATCAGTTGTTTCCCCCCCCCGCTCTTTTTCAGTGGAGCTCAAGATGGTGTTCTCCTCCTCCATTTTATTCTCATAACAGTCATGGATGGAAAGTTAGGCTGAGAGAGACAGAGATCAACCATGGGGCTCATAGCTCAGTAGGAGTCTTAGCCCGGGTCTCCCCCTTGTCCACAATCCACCTCACCGCACAGGCTGCATGTTGTTCAACGGGTATGGATATGTCCTTGGCCCTGTTCTAACCAAAGATGTACCTTCTCACTTTTCCAGATCTAAAAAGTATTCATTGTTGGCTGGAAGTAACTTATTGATTGCTAATGCAACGGACGATGATTCCGGGACATACACTTGCGTGGTCACCTACAAGGAGGAGAACAGTAGTGCTTCAGCAGAGTTGTCTGTGTTGGGTGAGTACGGACCTCCATACGTTATGCAGACCAGAGCCAGCGTGAGCATACCTTGAGGTGGGGCAGCTACCGCGGCCCATGGATTCTGGCAAGGCCCACTGTGGCCAACTTCCTATTCACATGTTTCCTCTGATGCCTGTACGCTTCCACTACTTGCTTGTGTTTTGCCACCTGTCCTCCCAGATGCATCTGCCGCCTGGCACTGCTGGAGAAGGGCATGTGGGTAGTGCACAAAGCAGCAGCATTCCCGGTGGCCATGGCAGTGGATCCCCTAGCTGCACCCACCGCCCAGCACCATCCGGGAATGGGCACGCAGACAGCGTGGCCAGCTGTGACTGCATGTGGTGGGAGAGCTTGCAAGTGGGCAGAGGAAAGATGCACAGGCAGAGAAGGGTTTGAGGGTGGGCAGGAAGAGGGGCCTAGTACTGGGCATTGGGGCCCTGAGTACTCTCTGCCCGCCCCACCCCCCAGAACCTGGAACTGGACTTGCGGACAACTATTTATTTATTTATTTATTTATTAAACTTCTATACCACCCTTCCCGCAGAGTTGGCTCAGGGTGGTGTGCAACAGTTTCGTACGAAAAATGCATTAAAATGCACTAAAACAATCTGAAACACCAGACTGTAAAATCCTGACATCGACATGATGCCATAATGAAGAATTTATGACCTCCCAATTAACATTAATGTGGGTGGGAAGGGAGTGAGAAAGCAATGAATGAAACTGCTTGCTGTTTGAAACCGTTGCTGTCCTCCGCCGTATGCTTGGTGGAACATCTCTGCCTTGCAGGCCCTGCAGAATTGTAACAAGTCCCACGGGTCCCTGATATCTGTAGGCAGAGAGTTCCACCAAGTTGGAACCAGGATGGAGTAAGAGTCTAAAGAAGGGTTTGTTTGTTTGTTCTTTGGATGAGGGGCATGTTCTTGATGTATCTCAGACATGTCAGATTCTTTCTTTCTGGTGGAGTGACGTTTTTGGTTGTCTGTTAACTATCAAAAGTGGCAGCTTGGTTGATTGAAATGATGAGAATCAGATATGACAGTGACTTGCGAAGACTGTATTTTATATTAATGTAGAGATAATACACATAAATGGACAGAGCAGAGGGCTCCTTATGGTCTACCTCCCCTCCCTTCATGCTCTTTTCAGGGGTTCCAGTGACGGAACCTGCAGTCATACATCTTATGTGCGAATAACCTCTTGTACAAGTTATGCTAAATGTGCATAGTGGTAGGGATGAAGCTAGTGGTTATCCCACTCCACATGTTGAATGTCCATGAAGGTCTGTACAGTTTTATTGTTTGTGTTGTGTTGCGGTGCTGTAGCTACAGAAAGAAAGACCGGGTCCAATGACTCACTTCTAGTCTCTTCCTTCATTTGGAGAATGTCTTGTTGGTGGAAGTCATTCTCCAAAGTCAGAAGACTTTGCAGAAGGGAGTCATATCAGATCATTAAGAGTTCATACAATCATCTTACTCGTTATAAGATCATTGCTTAGTGGAGAATTGTTATATATTAATGTAGTATGGACTTTTTTTGCTGTTGTTGTTGTTGTTGCAAACTTTCTATCCCACTTGGTTTGTCTTGCCAAATTGCTGAGTTGTCTAGAGAAATAATGAGGCTTTTTTATTTTGCTTCCGTTCAAAACTGACGGTTGGATTCACCTGTGGAGAAAAAAATGTGCTACATTTTCTCAGTGCTTTAAGAAAATGGACAAAGGAATATGATGGGTCACTCGCCTGGTCCTGATCCACTTGTGTGACATACTACAAGGATAGGGTTACCAATTCCAGGTTGGGAAATGCCTGAAGATTTGGGGGGTGGAACCTCAGCAGGGTGGGATTTGGGGATGGGAGGGACTTCAGTGGGGTATCATGCCAGAGAGTCCACCTCCCAAAGTGGCCATTCTCTCCAGGTGAACCTATTTCTGTTGCCTGGAGATCATTCGTAATCCCAGAATATCTCCAGCTATCACCTGGAGGCTGGAAACCCTAATCAAGGATGGGGGTTTCTTAAGGGATAAATTACATAGTAGTTCATACCTGAGCATGAGTGTAGATCTTTCCTTATTTGATATGCTAGTTGGCCTTCTAGCACTTACAGCTATGCCTCATCTAAGTGCTTCCTGGCTTTCCACTAGCTATTTCCTCGTCCAAATGCTTCCTAGCTTCCCAGTGCTTAGTTACTCTGTCAAAATGCTTCCTGGCTTGCTAGCCCTTAATGTTTTCACTCCATCAGCACTGTCTCAATCGCCAGTGACTAGATTTCACATTAGCTCACTTGTTAGTGCACATCCTAGCACAGACTCCTTAGCTATATTATTTATCCCTGCTCCCTGTCTAATTGCTAATCAGAAGAGAAGAAGAAGAAGAGATTGGATTTATACCATGCCCTTCACTTGGAGTCTCAGAGCAGCTTACAAACTCCTTTCTCTTCCCCTCCCCACAACAGATACCCTATGAGATAGGCGGGGCTGAGAGAGCTCTTTTCAGAATTGATCTTGAGAGAACAGCTCGGACAGAACTATGGCTTGCCCAAGGTCATCCAGCAGCTGCAAGTGGAGGAATGGGGAATCAAACCTGATTCTCCCAGATTAGAGTCCACACACTTAACCACTACACCAAACTGTTGTTGTGGGCAGGGCCGGCCCAAGGTGTTTTTCTGCCCTAGGCGGGGCTACCTTCTGGCATCGCCCGCCACTGCCAGGGCTCCCCAGGGCGAGGGATGGCTCCCCTCCTCCTCCTCCTTCCCGCCCCCAGGGTGCGCCAGCAAGCCAGGGGAAGGGGCAGGGGGGTTTGGCGGGGGGGCGGGGGCCTTTTGGTGCCCCTAAGGGTCGGCGCGCTCTAGACGAATGCCTAGTTCACCTAGTGAGCGAGCCGGCCCTGGTTGTGGGTTGCTTTTGTTCCCCATCTGACTACTGACTGGCTCGCTAGTTCTTACAACTAAGCCATACGTATGTTTACATCTCGGTATGCGTCGTCCCCCATTCAGAGCGCTTCCTGCTTGTGCTTCTTGTGCGTGCGTTTCATTTTTCTCATATAACTGCTTAATTGAACCTCTTTGTGCTTACGGCTTTTCCCAAAGTATTTGTCAACTTACAGTTGCAGGCACTTCCCGCCCCCCCCATCATCAAAGCACTCCCCGGCTTGCCGTTGCGCAGATGACTGGCTCCTCCACACTCTTTCCTCCCCAAGGAAAAAAAAATATATAGCAAAAGTTACTATTCAGAACACTTATTCATATCGCTCAACAAGTCATTTTCCCTTTGGAAACCACAAATTGTAAATATCCGCCGCTTTCCATATATCCCACCCCTATGAAAAAGAGCATGATGCAGCCCCCGAGGCGTATTTGACTCCAAATTGTTACCTGGATGGATCTCCTTAATAAATCACATAGGTCTCTCTTAATATATCAGAGTGCGTACATTTATTACCACGGGCTTGGGGAATAATGCTCCTGATACCTTCTGCATGTCCGTAGCTGGGCATCATGCATAATGCAGTTTTATGTAGCATTTTGAAGTCATGTAGAAATAACAGTACTTGAGGAAGAAATTGGCAACGCGGTTGTTTTCCTGTACCGCCTGCTGAGCTGCAAAACATACGGATCTGCCCCCGGTTTCTTCCCATACAAAACATTTCCCCATCCTTCAGATTATTCATTAGCCAGTAAGTACTGTCGTTGACGGAGATGTGAGGGGGGAAAGAAATGTCTCAAGTCTTCTCTCAAAGACTTGAGCTCGCCCACGTGTCACTCCTTCATGGATTCATATCGACGTCACATTTCTCGAGGTTGTTTGTTTTTAATTACCGAACAATGCCGAGCTTATTAGGGCTTTTCTGTAAGATTTAAGGAGCTGCCGAGATAGTACTGGCTCCGACAGTTACCACGTTATCAGCGGCGATGCTTATTTTTTAATTTGGGCTTGAACGATTATGCATAAAAAGTGCTTTCATTAGTGAACGGAGCTCTGATTTAGATTATAGGAGAGTTTGATGCTTGCTTAACAATATCCTTTCATTAAGCCACAATAAAATGTGATGGCAATTGCGCTTGATAGCGGCTTTCAGTTTCGCATCTCCGGGCGCATTAATGTTTCATGGGCTCCAATTATTTCAAAATGAGAGAAAAAAAGTTCATTTTTTTTAAAAAAAGAACCTTTGTTTTGCAAACTCAGATTCCTTGTTTGCGTTGCGAGTGGTTAAACATTGCAATTGGGAATGCGCACAGCATTTTGTGTTTCCGATACTGGGGAGAGATCTTGTTCGGTGGAATGCTCATATTTAGAGTTCCAGGATCCTGGAATGGCGTCACGTTACTTGAGTTCCTTGGTGCTGTAAAAGGGGCCAGTTTATTAGCATTCCATGACTTTCCGTGTCATGACGTCATTTATAGACACTATTGGGTTGATCTGCAGGTTGAGCATAGGACAGGTAAAACTGGGAAAATAGGTTATTTTTGGGGGGAGGGAAATAGAGAGCCAGTTTGGTGTAGTGGTTAAGTGTGCGGACTCTTATCTGGGAGAACCGGGTTTGATTCCCCACTCCTCCACGTGCACCTGCTGATGTGACCTTGGGTCAGTCACAAGCTTTGGCACAGCTGTTCTCTCAAGGACAGTTTCTGTCAGAAGTTCTCTCAGCCCCAGGGTGTCTGTTGTGGGGAGGGGAAGAGAAAGGAGTTTGTAAGCCACTCTGAGACGCCTTTGGGCAGTGAAGGGCGGGGTATAAATCCAATCTCTTCTTTTTCTTCTAGATTTTAAAAAACTTTCAACATACATACAAGTTGTTACAAAGTACATGTATCTTCCAAATTACAATTACATATTCTAGTGATTTAACCCTCTGACAATATAACCGATACTAAACTACAAATCTACCAGTTTTAAACAACACTAGTTCATAAGTTTAATAATTTAATGATTTAACACTTTGCTAGTTTACTAGTTTAACCATTCTACCAATTAACGTGTCCAATAAATTAATCCATTTAATGATTAAGTTTATGCTAAACTTATGCTTTATACTGTATACTTTTTATTTATTGCCTTTACGTTTTTTTTGCAACTGGAATCATAAGCAGCAGATACTGCCTACTTTATACTCTACGCAAATCTTAAGTGTATACTATTCTTATACTAACTTATACTATCTGTATACTAAGTCTATACTAAATTGACCTTGGGCTTAATCTAAGATTGTGAGATCTCTAAGTTCATGAATGACACAGAGCAGACCAGTACTTCTATTCAAATTATGGAACATATAAAACTGAGGTGAAGATGCGGTAGACATGCTTGATCCACAAGAAGCCAGGTGGAATCATCTTTGCATCTGTAGGAACCACTCATTTTGAAGGAACGGCCTCCCTCCTATGAGGATGCTTGGTCTGGAACCTTCTAACATTCTAATCATTTGACCCAGCCCACACGACAGCCATTTTGTGACTGGCCCTATTCCCCATCACAGCCATTTTGTGTTCTCTCCTAGCTCCTGTGGCAGCCATTTCTTTTGTCACCCATTACCTTTTTTCAGGACTCCAAAGGCACCCATAGTCCCCAAAAGGTTGTAGCCTAAATGGAAATTGCCATGTAAAGAACAAGGTGTTGATATTGAGAGACCTTTCTTACTAATTAGCTGGGATCGAAAAGTTTGCTTATCAGAGGGCTGGTTGGGATGACGAGTCAATGGTATGGTAGGGGAGAAAGGAAGGGATCGGGAAGGGGACTTCTAACTTTTTCTATCTATCTAGTACGTTAGCCCCATCTTTGATTCATGTGATTTGGCACGTTTGGGCTCCATTCATGTCACCGAAATCCTACATATGATGCATATTGAAGCAAAGTGAACACACATGAAGCTGACTTATGTAGAATCAGACTACTGGTCCATTAAAGTCATTGTCTACCCAAACTGGCAGCTGCTCTCCAGGGTCTCAGGTTGAGGTCACTCCTACCTTGGCCTTCTTAACTGGAGATATTGGGTACTGAACCTGGGAAGAAGAAGAGAAGAAGAGATTGGATTTATACCCTGCCCTTCACTGCCCAAAGGCGTCTCAGAGCGGCTTACAAACTCCTTTCCCTTCCCCTCCCCACAACAGACACCCTGTGAGGTAGGTGGGGCTGAGAGAACTTCTGACAGAAACTGTCCTTGAGAGAACAGCTGTGCCAGAGCTTGTGGCTGACCTAAGGTCACATCAGCAGTTGCAAGTGGAGGAGTGGGGAATCAAACCCGGTTCTCCCAGATAAGAGTCCGCAAACTTAACCACTACACCAAACTGGGACTTTCCACATGCCAAACAAATACTCCCCCACTGAGCCTAGGGTTGCCAGCTCTGGGTTGGGAAATACCTGGAGGTTTGGGGGGTGGAGCCTGGGGAAGGTGGGGTTTTGGGAGGGCAGGGACTTCAAAAGGTTGTAATGTCATAAAGTCCACCCTCCAAAGCAGCCATTTTCTCCAGGTGAACTGATCTCTGTTGCCTGGAGATCAGTTGTAATTCCAGGAGCTCTCCAGCCACCACCATAAAGATGGGGTTTTCTTAGGGTTGCCATTCCCCAGGATGGGCCAGGGGATCCTTTGGTTTCAAGGACCCCAATCTGCTGTGGCCCAGCTGGTCAGCAGGGGAAGCCCCACCCCCAAGAAGTCCCCTCCCAGCGCTGCTGGCACTGGTGTGATGGCATCACCCAGAAGCAACATCGTTATGTTTCTGACATTGCGGGTTTCGGGCAAAATTCTATGATTTTGAGGCCTGAAACCATAGAGTTTTGCCCAAAACCTAGAGCGTCACCCCCCAATGTCGGAAACACAATGACGTCGCTTCCAGGTGATGTCATAGCGGTGTGTGTGCTTCACACGTGTGCTGGAAGAGTTCCAGGAAGGATCGGGAGTCCTCCCACCAGCAGCCGGGTAGGACATGGCGACCCTAGGTTTTCTGAAGGGGTAAATTGCATGGTAGTTCACATTCTCCAAGTAGTCCGGAGATCAGTTATAATAGCAGGAGATTTCCAGGTGCTGCCTGGAGGCTGGCAATCCTAACTGAGCCACAAACCCTCCCCAAAGTTTAGAAGAAGAAGAGGAGGAGAAGAGATTGGGATTCACTACCCGAAGGAGTCTCAGAGCGGCTTACAAACTCCTTTCCCTTCCCCTCCCCACAACAGACACCCTGTGAGGTAGGTTGGGCTGAGAGAGCTCTTGACAGAACTGCTCTTTCAAGGACAGCTCTGACAGAACTAGGTCATCCAGCAGCTGCATGTGGAGGAGTGGGGAATCAAACCCGGTTCTCCCGGATTAGAGTCCACACACTTAACCACTACACCAAACTTTACTCTGTCCTCCTTACTTCTCCGCCATGCACAGAATGGTGCACGACAATCCCGCTGAAGAAAATAAATAAAGATTTCTATCCGACTCCATTAATTTCTCCATCCGTTGTCAAAAAAGCTTCCTGTTGCTAATTACCTCTCCGTCTTAGCCGCTGACCAGCATGATGTCGGCGCCTCTCCTATCAAAACAAAGCACTCTTTCCTTTTGTTTGACTCTTCTGAGACAATGCGTCTGTTCATTAAATTGAAATGTGTAGTCATTAAGCAATGAAAACAGTCGTTAAGGACTAGCTTAAATATTTAAAGTCAGGGTGTTTTTTTCCCTCCCTTCCTCTCCAGAAACAAGTGACAGGATTTGGGAATGTATATATAAATTAGCGTCTATTGTGTTCTCCTGGCTGTGCTGTCTAGCGAGTGTACCATGCTGATGAATAGAGTCCTTTTGAGAAAGGAGCTCCTCTGATTGACAAGCTGGTGTTCTTATCGTGCCTGCCATAATATTGGGACCGAGATCCCGATTTCATAGGCAGAAAGCTTTCCACAATGGGCTCGTCCTATTGGACCAGGGCCTTCCTCCATTTGCATATCACACCAGAGATTTCCCTACTCGGTTTCTGTCGTAGGGCACCCTTCTGGTTTGCTTGTTTTTGACGGACTGCCATGCCTGCTCACATCGGCTTCTGTGCTCTGGTGCTGTAGTATTGCGTGTGCAGCATGATGGGAAAGAAGAGGCAGGCCTGGTTTTGCACACGCTCAGGCATGCTTGGGGTATAACGCTATGGTGGTGATGCTGTCAAGTCGCAGCTGACTCATGGTGACCCCGCAGGGTTTCCAAGGCTAGAGATGAACAGGGGTGGTTTGCCATTGCCTGCCTGCCTCTGCATAGCAACCCTGGACTTCATTAGTGGTCGCCCATTCAAGTACTAACCAGGGCTTCCAAGATCTGTTGAGATTGGGCTAGCCATCCAGGTCAGGGCCTGATACCAGACCATGGTTTAGCTCTACATGAAGAATTTGGAAATGCCTCAGGCTCATGTAGTGCCCTTCTGGTGGGTTTTCGCAAGTGTCAACCTTTAGTCATGAAAGAGTTAAACTGATTTCAGCTAGTTAGCATAAGGAAGAGAAGAAGAAGAGAAGAGATTGGATTTATACCCTGCCCTTCACTTGGAGTCTCAGAGCAGTTTACAATCTCCTTTCCCTTCCGCTCCCCACAATTTGTGAGGTAGGTGGGACTGAGAGAGCTCTTTCCAGACAACAGCTCTGAGAGAACTTGTGACTGACCCAAGGTCACACCAGCAGCTACATGTGAAGGAGTGGGGAATCAAACTCGGTTTTCCCAGATCAGAGTCCACGCCAAACTGGCACCAATTAGGTGTCAAGTAGAATCTTCCTGCCAAGAAAGGGGAGGTATTATTCCTAATGAGATAAGATCTAGATTGACTATTGGCCTAATCATTATATTGGAGAAGGTACCTGCCATTCTGCATGTATGCAAAGAGGTGGAGCTTGGGGAGGAACTTCCTTTCCTTTGTTCCACGCACACCATACAAGTTTGGGCAAACAAAGAAACAAGATGTAGAATGAGGAAACTATTTATTTATATTTATTTATTAGTTCGATATTTATCCCACTATCTCTGCTGAGGCACGCTCAGGGTGGCTTACGTTAAAAGGTTAAAAATATATTAAAAACACAAGTGCTTATTAACACACTACAGCATCATAAAATACAAAAACATAGCAAATCACAATGCAAAATAAAGTAAAGTGCTGGTGGCAGTAACATCCCAGTGGCCATGATAGGATGGTCTGAACCAGGGGTCATTTCGTAGAAAAAGAGGTGCAGGAGCTCATTAGCATAACTCATTAGCGTAACTTATTTGCATATGCCACACCCCCTGACATCACTGGAAGTGTATCAGAAGGCAACACCCACCACTCAGGCTCCACCCCTAGGGACTGTCTTTCCACTCTGGGGGCTGTCATTTCAGTCCCAGAGTAGCCTATCTGGGCCCAGGAGGAATGCTACATGTGCTGCTTTGTGCTCCTGCTGGGAGCTGGGGGCGGGGCTTGCTGCCGCCAGTGCTTTTAACTGCCGGAGTTCCGCTCCTGCGCGCTCCTGCTCCAAATGACCCCTGGATGGCCGCCATCAGTTAACCATCATAACCGTCAATTGGTGTTAACATAAGAGGGCCTTGACAGTCCAGTTGATACTGTTTGAGTTGTTAATGTTGTTAGTGGCGGCTCCTAATCGAAGGCCTGGTGGAAGAGTTCCTCTAGTTAGGGTGTTGTTATTTTTCTTCCATGTAACCCTTCCCTAATTTTTCTAGTAAACGTTTCTTTATAAGCTAAACACACATGTGTCAGCTCCTTCATTCCATTGCGCTTTAAGCACTCTGCTACATTTATCCAACACCGTCCTTCCCCTCCCTCCTTCCCTCATGTGCCTCAAGCATGTACGTTACTTCCCAAAGACATGGAACTGTCTTATGCTCAGCCCACGGCTCTATCAAGGTCAGTATAGTTTACTCTGCATTGTAGTGTTTACTTGGACGAGCAGCAGCTCTCTGAGCTCTCAGAGGAGTCTTTCACATCACCTGGATTGAACCTGGGACCTTCTACGCGCCAAGCAGATGTTCAACCACTGACCCATTTTGGAAAATCACACCTTGCTATTACAGCTGACCCAGCAAACTAAAGTCTGTGCTTGCTGTGCAAAGCAGAGTGGTAAATCAGGCTTGCAACTGAAGAAGTGGAAACTGTAGTTTGCCATTTGGGGTGTTATTGGCAAACTGTTGCTTGCCGAAACCCAGGAAATAACTCATTCTCTCACAGTGCACAGGAGGAGGAGAAAGCACATTAATCAAAGGCTCCCAAGCCTTACTCATATGGATCCTATACCATGGTTTAGGATTGCCTCTGAATGGTGTCTCAGTTTGTTTCTGACGGTCCTAATGCTGCTGATGATTTCACCTCCAGGCATCATTTTCATTAAGTAGGAGGCTGATCGATGTCTTGATGAACTTTGGACATGTACACACTTCTGTCTCCCTTCTCTGCACCTCCGTACACTTTGTTCCCAGTGGTGTATTCCAGAGGTTTGGCCAAATGAAGTGAGAGCCATGCTTTCTGTTTGCTTTGCCCACAAGTGGACTTCATGGCATTATACCAAATGGTGGCCCCTCCCCTCCACAAACCCCCACCCTGCCCAGGCTACACCTCCAAATCTCCAGGTATTTCCCAACCCTGAGTTAGCAACCCTACATCATGGGTGGCATATATGGCTTTCTGTAATGTACACATCTCTCCTAGAGAAACAAGAAGAACCCTGTCTCTGAGAAGACGCATGCTACAGATCCGTTGCAGGCAGAGGTGCTTACGTAAACCAGAGATGTATGGAGAACTAATACTAATATAGTAAAACCCCTGTGCCGAAGTTTAAATACATTTATTGGAATATTTGGTTCATAGAGCAGAGTTGGCCCAGCCACAGAAGCATGAATGAATCTCCCAAGAAGTATATTGCAAAAAAAAAGGTAAACAGACATCCATTCAAGTGGATTCGGTTCACATATAAGTTGCATTCAAAAGGAGAGAAAGAAGCCTAATCGTAAATAGTACTTTCCCTCTCACAAATTGACAGCTAATTTGGTTTCATATTTATTTATTTATTATTTTCAATTTATAACCTGCCTTTCCTGCACAAACAGGCTCATGCGTGTGGGAGTATGATTGCATTGTATCTACAGGAGACACCTGCAGAGACGTGTGTCTCCATGGAAGGCCATGTGCAGAGAGTGAGAGGACAAAGTGACAGAGAGGAGGGGTCAGAGGGCAGCTCCCAGGGTAAGACAAAGAGAGGAATCTTATTTAAGGAGATAACTCCTATAGACTCTTAGACCGAGTCTAAGGCCCCCCCATGTCCAGGCATACTGAGACAGTCCAACAAAATCCACACTGCAATTGTTGCGTGAATCCCTTTGCACTGGACTTCTCACTCTGTTAATAGACCTTTTTTTCCTTTGAACCTTGCAACTAAGCTTGCAGGGTTCTTCTGTGTTTGCATTTGACCATGGCCCTTTCTGCACTGACACTTAACCCCAGAGAATCTGAGCAGTCAAGCCTTAAAGCCTGACTTCGGATTTGTGTTGGTGCCCTCTGTACCACCCCACCCCCCACTCCCTAAGAGAGCCAGTTTGGTGTAGTAGTTAAGTATTTGGACTCTAATCTGGGAGAACTGGGTTTGATTCCCCACTCCTCCAGTTGCAGCTGCTGGATGACCTTGGGCAAGCCATAGTTCTGGCAGAGCTGTTCTATCAAGGACAGTTCTGGAAAGAGCTCTTTCAGCCCCACCTACCTCACGGGGTGTCTGTTGTGGGGAAGGGAAGGGAAAGGAGTTTGTAAGACGCTCTGAGTGAAGGGCAGGGTATAAATCCAATCTCCTCCTCCTCGTCTCCTCCTCTTCCTCCTTGTCCTCCTCCTCCTCCTCCTCTTCTTCTTCCTGTATTCTATGTAAGCATTCTACATCTGCATCCAAAACCTGCATTTTTGCTTAATTGGGGTTGGCGTCCAATGGGTTGTGACATGGGGGATGGCGTCCAATGGGTTAAAATTATGGGATTCTCCTACTGCAGCTGCGGTGGCTCAAGTGGTTAAGACGCTGAACTGCAGGCTGTGGAAGGTTGGTAGTTCAGCAGTTCGAGACCCGGGTGCCGCATGACGGGGTGAGCGCCTGTCTCTAGTTCCAGCTCCTGCCAACCTAGCAGTTCGAAAGCAAGAAATTGCAAGTAGCTAAATAGGTACCACTTCGGTGGGAAGGTAACAGCGTTCCGTGCACCTTGGTGTTTAGTCATGCCGGCCACATGACCACGGAAGCATCTTCGGACAGCGCTGGCTCTTCGGCTTTGAAACGGAGATGAGCACCACAACCCTAGAGTCGGATTCGACTGGCTTTCGAGCAAGGGAACCTTTACCTTTACCTTTACCTTTACCTACTGCAGCTTTGGTAGACCTCCCACCCTTTGGCACTTTAGACTCATGGATCCTCGGCTTCCTCACCTCTGGGGACCCCTTCTCTTGACTTGACATCATCAGCTGGGATTCATGCCCTTGGAATTGGTGTCCCGACTTTCCACCCCCTCTGGTGCTAGACCTCCCACCCATTGGCACTTTAGAACCATGGATCTTTGACTTCCTTACCTCTGGGGACCCCTTCTCTTGGCTTAAGATCATTGGCTGTCCTTGCTGACTCTGCCCCTGGTCTTGGTTTCCTGACTTTTCACTCCCTCCTGTGCTAGACCTCCCTCCCTCTTTGGCACTTTGGACCGGCAGAGAGCACATTTTCCCCTTGTGCTGGTTTTAGTGTGCGGGGGAGGGTGAGCACAAGGAAATTGACGGGGGGGGTGCGTTGCGGAAGAAAACCATCCCTTTTACCAAGCTCTCAAATGGCCCTGGCTTCTTTAAGAATCGGACCAAAAGATTAGCAGTCCATATATCTTATCACTAGACTTAAAAGGCTAAGTAAAAAAAAAAAATTGGAAATGCTGAGGAATGCTCGCAGCGGTGGAGCAGAAGCAGGGAGGAAAGTATGGCGGAGGAGATTGCAGAGTGGGAGGAACAATAAATCTCAATGGTGGCGGTTGTGTGGGCCAAAAAGGAGGGGCAGAAAGAAGAAGAAGAGATTGGATTCATACCCTGCCCTTCACTCGGAGTCTCAGAGCGGCTTACAAACTCCTTTCCCTTCTCCTCCCCACAACAGACACCCTGTGAGGTAGGTGGGGCTGAGAGAGCTCTGACAGAAATGGCTCTTTTTCAAGAACAGCTGTGCCAGAGCTTGTGACTGACCCCAGGTCACATCAGCAGGTGCAAGTGGAGGAGCAGGGAATCAAACCTGGTTCTCCCAGATTAGAGTCCGCACACTTAACCACTACACCAAACTGGCGGGGTAGAGAGGGGTGGAGAGATGCGATGGGGGAGAATGAAAAGGGGTGGGGACAGGGGCGGGAACTGGGTGGTAATGCAGGGGTGGGACCTGGGAGGTGATGCAGTACCCATGGGATAATGTCTGCATCCGAAATACCTTTGGCTTGAAAACGGAGCAAGAGAAAAGTCTGTGGCGAAAACGGATCTGGGAAAGCCGGGGATGCAGCGAACTGCAAGCTGAATGGGCGAAAATGAATACAGGAGCAACAACAAAAGCCAGTGGACATGTGAGTTGAAAGCGGGAGGAAATGCAGAATGAGAATTAAAAGGCAACAGAGAAAGTGGAAGAAATGACTGGGGAGAACCCTGTGGATCTAGGTCAGGGTCCTCAGCCTCTGGTTAAAGGGGGACTGCCATTCCCTGACACAGGCTGCGAAGCTTGTTTAAAGAGTGTGCTGTTAAGTCTGGCTTAAAAAAAAAAAAACCAGAGCATCAAAGTATAAACGGTTATCAATGCTGCACTCCCCAATTTAGCTTCATTTTTATGATTCAGCCTGGCTGTTGGCTTCTAGTAAAACATATTTTATTGCAACAGATCATGCACAGTAATTGTTATGGGCACGAGCGGCCCTGGTGGCAAAATGGCACGAGCTGTATTTTTGCTGCAAACAGAATGTATTATATGGAATTGTTAGGAAAGCGTCTGATCAGTCGCGTCATAATTATAGCCATAGTTTAGCGCTGGAGCGGGCAACATCCTTCCGTGTGGAGACCGGCACGGGGAACACAGTGAGAGCGTAATTAACTATAAGTTTTATTAATGTTCTCCAAGTGGTATTTCACGAAATTAATAAGATTATTATTTGCATATCCATCAAGAGGGGTTTTGCGTTTTCTAATTTCCAGAGCATCCCCAAGCTTATTCCTCTGCTCGGCGACTTTCAAACTCGGCTCCGGGCATGCTGGGAGGGAAAGTCCTCAGTAATGATGGAGGGAAACTCCCTCGAGAAATAGGCTGAACAAAGTTCATCATTGCCAATCTTCCGCTCCGTGTTCAGTTTCAGGGAAGTTGTGCGTAGTGCTGCAGATCTCATAGAATAGAATCATAGACTCACAGAGCTGGAGGGGGCCGTCCAGGCCATCTAGTCCAGCCTCCTGCTCAGTGCAGGAATAGCCTAGAGCATCCCTGACAAGTGTTTGTCCAGCCGCTCCTTGAAGACTGCCAGGTAGAGGGAGCTCACCACCTCCTTAGGCAGCTGATTCCACTACTGTACAACTCTTACTGTCAAAAAGTTCCCCCTAAGATCCATCTGGTACGTTCCCGCCCTTAATTTAAACCCATTATTGTGAGTCCTACCTTCTGCTGCCAATAGGAACAGCCCCCTGCCCTCCTCTGAGTGACAGCCCTTCAGATACTTCAAGAGAGCAACCCTGTCCCCCTCCACCTCTTCTTCTCCAGACATCCCAAGTCCTTCAGCCTTTCTTCATAGAGCTTGCTCTCCTGGAATTACAAGTGATCTCCAGGTAATAGAGAATAGTTAACCTTGAGAAAATGGCCACTTTGGAAGGTGGACTCTAGGGCATTATGCCCCATTGAGGTCTCTCCCCTCCCCAAACTCCACCCTCCTCAGGGTCCACCCTCAACATCATTAGATATTTCCCAACCCAGAGCTAGCAACCTTAGTTGTGTGGCTTCTAGAGAAATGGTCTTCAGTCCATGACCTGGAACTCTCAGATGGGTCATGGAGACCACCTCTAAGTAAGTGCCTATAAAACTGCCTCCCCTTTGCTGCTGTTTGGAAGGCTCCATATGCTGTAAAGCAAGGTGCCATGCCTTCTGTTTCTGTTTGCACATGCTGAAAAGTGCAGTGGGATGGCTGGATGAGATCACTCCTTGGTAGTGAAGATTCCTCTGTGATTTTGACCCCTGGCTTGTTCCTTGCTACAGTACATCTCCTGGGGTTTTTGTTCTGGAGTAGGCACTAAGTTAGCCAGTTTGGTGTAGTGGTTAAGTGCAGCAGACTCTAATTTGGAGAATTGGGTGTGATTCCCCACTCCTCCACTTGCAGCCAGTTGGGTGCCCTTGGGTCAGTCACAAGTTCTCTCAGAGTTGTTCTCTCAAGGACAGTTCTTTCAGAGCTCTCTCAGCCTCACCTACCTCACAGGGTGTCTGCTGTGGGGAGAGGAAGGGAAGGAGATCGTAAGCCGCTCTGAGACTCCGAGGGAAGGGCAGGGTATAAATCCAACTCTCCTCCTCCTCCTCTCTGTCAGGGGTTTCTCAGTGTCTTTTTGCTGAATTCTTCTTTTGTTTAATTCTTAGATTCTTTTGATGTTTTTCTATAGTGGTGAGGTCATCCACCCTTCTTGAAAGTCAGGATATAATTTTCATAAATACATAAAACCCAAGTTTCCACCATCCAATGTTCCCATCACTTTGGCCACACTTGTTCTCAGTAAATGGATATGGAAAGGGCTCCCCAGAGGTCTGGAGTCTGAGGAGCATTGCTCATAGGGATGCCAGCCTCCAGGTGGGACCTGGGGATCCCTCAGAATCGCATCTCATCTCCAGACTACAGAGATCAGCTCCTCCTGGAGAAAATGGATGCAGGGCCGGCTCACCCACTAGGCGAGCTAGGCACTTGCCTAGGGCACCGGGCCTGCAGGGGTGCCAAACTGCCCCCCGCCACCACCACTGCCGCCTCCCCACCACCTCCGCCAGCAAGGAGCTCAGGAGGGGGCGGCAGAGCTTGCCCGCCCTCTCCCTCCCCCCTGGGGGGGAGAGAAGGTGGGGGCAGCAGCTGGCACTGCCAGCGAAGAGCGCCCCAGCAGGCACTCAAAGGCAAGCCAGCTCTCGGCTCAAAGGGAAGAGGCAGGGGTTAGAACCCGTGCCCCTTCCCTGGCTTTCTTGGGTGCCCCACAGCTTTGGAACACCCAGGAAAGCCGGCGCTCCGAGGCAAGGGGCGGGGGTAACTGCAGAGCTCTGCTGCCCTCCCCCCCGGCTCCAGGCCCCACCGGGAGGTTGGCATCCCTGGTGGGGTGGGCGCCCCAAGCTGTCCTGCCTAGGGTGCCCAAACACCTGGGGCCGGCCCTGAATGGATGATTTGGAGAGTGATCTGTATGGTATTGTACCCCATTGTGGTCCCTGTCCTCTCCAGGTTCCACCTCCAAATCTCCAGGAGTTTCCCATCCTGGATCTGGCAACCCAAGCCCCTGATCCCCCGCCAGTAGCCAGGGGGGACCCGTTAATCCTAATCACTCTAGTTAAATCTTCATGAGCCAAACCTCTTCTATGCTGCTGTTTTCTCAGCTTAGTCCCACACTTGGAGCCAGCCCTGCCCTTTCCACAGAGCAGGGATCTCCAGTGTGGTCCCTGTGCATGCCAACACCAGTTCTGGTGCCCACCAAGTGTTCTCAGAAGGTTGGCGTGGCCTACTGGGGCTTCTTCCAAGCAGGGCTTCTGGTTGGTCATTGGAGACCTGATTGGCGGTGAAAATTAAAATAATGTTTCGGCTACAGGTGACGTCACATTGTTGGTTTTATTCTTATATGCTGCTCTTTCCCCTGCACTTGTGTGATGGGGTAGGGTTGCCAGGTCTGAGCTGGAAAATACGTGGAGACTTTGGGGGTGGATCCAGGAGAGGGCGGGGTTTGGGGAGGGGAGGGGCCCCAGCATGGTACAATGCCATAGAGTCCCCCCTTCAAAGCAGCCATTTTCTCCCGGGGAGCTGATCTCTGTCAGCTGGAGTCTTGTGTGCAGATCTGGAGGCCTCACTTCAAAAAGGATGTGGACAGAATGGAGCAGGTGCAGAGGAGAGCGATGAGGAAGATTGGGGGCCTGGAGACCAAGAAGCCCTGTGAGGAAAGGCTGAGGGACCTGGGAATGTTCCATCTGGAGAAGAGGAAGTTGAGGAAGTTCCCTACAACAGGCACCTTGTGAGGTTGGTGAGGCTGAGAGAGCTCTGAGAGGACTGTCACTGGCCCAAGATCACCCAGAAGGCTTCATGTGGAGGAGTGGGGAATCAAAGCCAGTTCTCCAGATGAGAGTCCACTGCTATACCACGCTAGCTCCCAGTTCCTTTGTCCACCTGTAAAAGGCAAATTCTGTGTGTTTGCAACTCAGATCTGGGCTGTGGGGGAACGGAGAAGGGATTTTGCCCTTTAACTGGCATTTGGTTCCATTCGTTGAAACTGGGCTACCCACAGTACATTTAACGTGTTAATGTGAAAGCCATGTGCCTCTTAAGAAAATCTTCTAAAGTGCTAGTAGAAGCCTAAGGAGCCTGGGTTCAGTTACCCAAACCGAGTGTGATTTGAGGGCTTAAATCCCCTCTGTAAGCCCCACTCTGAAGCAAGGGCTATGCACACACGTAGTTTACCTTTCACAGGCAGGTAGATTGCCAAGATCTTTGTGACATCCCTTAGGGTGCTTTGTTCTGTCCAGAGGCAGAGCTGAACCAAATGACAATTTTGCTAGCTGGTTCCTTAACATCTCTGAGCACCGCGGGGGAGTAATTCTGAGTTCTCAGCTTGCTGTTCAGCCTCCTCCAGTTCTGTGGCAGAATAAATGTAAACATCGGGCATTCTTCGCGGCGGTTTCCAAACAGGAGCGAGCTTGTCTTTAACCTCCGCACTGCTTCTCAACATGAGCTCCGTGCCTTGTGTGTCTGTTCATTTTCCTAGCGTGCGAGACCCTTTCATGTTGGGAAGTGCGTGTCAAGTGCTTTCATATAAAACAATTCTTTAGAAAGCAATTGCTGTGTGAAAACAGGTGCTCCTCTTCTTGTTTCCTGTCAAGTTCATTCCTCTTGCCTCTGATCTGTGTCACGCACTGCCAGTCTATAGCCTTTGCACCTTTAGATGTTTGATCTTTTTGTATGTAGGAGAGGAGGCAAGAGATGGTCTTTTGCTTAGCAGGTGATGTGCTTTGACAGACTGAGTGGCTGCAGTGCCATAGAAGGTTCACAAACACTCCAACTAGTCAGTGAGAAATGGTGAAACCAACCACTGGAAGCAGGCTTGTGCATATTCCCAGCAAAGGCGGAGAGGAGACTCAATTTTGGCTTTCATTAATGAATCCCAACATCATCGTACTTTAGGCAAAGAAATAACTTGTTAACGTTCATTCCTGCCCTGCCTCTCCCCCACCCCCCGCCAGGTAGCAGGCACAAACAACCATTGAACTTGGGGAAGCCTTGCCGAATCCCCCCTGCTCGAACCACCTTGCTTTGCGTAGCTGAGGAAGTCAAGCTTAGTGTGGATTCTGGATTAACTTAATAGCTCTGGGTGACTGATCTAAGAAAGCCTTGCTAGAAAAGGACTGCTTTGAAGTTCTCATCCTCCCCAATAATCCTGCCCTGAACACTCCTAATTTAATTCTTCTGTCTGCGACCATTGTATCATAATCCTAATTAGGAGTAGGGATGGGCACAATTAGGAGTAGGGTGAACCACAAACCGAACTACAATGCCAGTTGGTTCCCATATAAACTGAACCAGGTTCGTGAAGTTTCTGCTAGAAACAGCTGTTCCACGGGGGCAGCCTTCTCCCACGGCTCAGTTGTTTCAGGCTCTTAACAGCTGAGCTTTGGGAGCATTCTGCAGCCATGGGAGCAGCCACAAGAGCTCCATGCCTCTCAGCTGTTTTTTTTTGTGTATGTGTGAAAGAGCAGAAAGCAGGGGTTTAAACCACCACAACCACGACCACGAACTGCATCAAAATTCATGAAAGTTCATGGCAGTTCTTCAGCTCGCGAATATTACTTCATAACCCATAAACTGGCCAAAATTCATGACAAGCTTCAGTTCATCCTCATCCCTAATTAGGAGAACAGTTAGATTCAAGTCCAGTAGCTCCTTAGAGACCAACAAGATTTTGGGGGGTATGAGCTTTCGAGAGTCAAGGTTCCCTTTGTCAGCTTTGACTCTCAAAAGCTTATACCCCCCAAAATCTTGTTGGACTGGAATCTAGCTGTTCTACTGTTTCCTCTCGCAACAGACCAGGGACTGCCTCAGGGCCAATTCCTTGTATAACTGGACAGGACTTCTATTTCTTCCCTGAAAATATAATCCTTTTCCTTTTGGCTTGATTGGGAGCTTCAGCCTGCTACCCCGTCACTCTTTACCAAAATCTCAAACCCCAGTTCTTAGCATCTGTGTGAAATTGTACTTCAAGCTTTAGCTGACACTAAACTCAGAATTCTTAGATGGAATTCTTCCTCAGGTTAACACAGCTAAGACCGGGAGTCTCTCCCTTTATTCCAAAGGTGACCCTGTCTGACAGACGTTTTAGTCAGACTCTTCAGACATCCACTCCCGTAGCTGAACTTTTCCTTTACTGAGAACTGCTGAACATAAAAACGAACTCCCTCTCCCCTCAGCACAAGCTGATCTTATATTTCCCTCAGCCGGCACTGGCCAATCAGAGAAAAGGAGCAGCCTGTCACTCAAGCTCAACATTCTGGAGTAGAGTTAACTATTCTCTCCCCTTCTCTAAACATAAGAACATAAGAGAAGCCAATGTTGAATCAGGCCAGTGGCCCATCTAGTCCAACACTCTGTCACACAGCGGCCAAAAATAACACGTGCTATCAGGAGGTCCAGCAGTGGGGCCAGGACACTAGCGGCCTTCCCACTGCTGCCCCCTCCAGCACCAAGCGGCCATCACCTGCCCCAGACTGAGAATTCCCACCTATACCCTATGGCTAATAGCCACTGATGGACTTCTGCTCCATATGTTTATCTAATTCCCTCTTGAAACTGTCCATGCTTGTAGCTGCCACCACCTCCTGTGGCAGTGAATTCCATATGTTCTCTGATTTTGCTGCATTAGGAAAACAACATTTTAAATGTCATCTGTGAGGGAATGGACATGAAAGCTCATTTTGGCTGAGGGAAGGGTTACAGCCGCTGTGCACTCAGGCAAAGGATGCTGGCAGATGCAGCTCATTTGGGAGAAGGCCCAAGAGGGTGGGAAGCAAAAGCAAGGTGCTGAAGGAAGAGAGAAGAAGAGGTATGCTAAGAAACAGGAATGGGGTGGAATGGGGGGGAGGAGAAAGGGAATACCTGGCATAAAGAGTGGTTGGGGAGGAGGAGGAGGAGGAGAATCTTTGCTTCTCAGGACGGTTTGCAATTATGCTGTCTACCCACCCCATCACAACCTTATTTGATAGACTCCAATCATGGCGGGGGGGGGGATACTCTCGGGGGTTTTTTGGATGCTTTTCTTCACAAGCTGTCCAGATTTTTATAACACAGAGAACATAAGAACATAAGAGAACCCACCCAGTCCAACACTCTGTGTCACACAGTGGCCAAAAATACCAGGTGCCATCAGGAGGTCCAGCAGTGGGGCCAGGACGCTAGAAGCCCGGCATTTGCAAAAAGGCACGCCTACAAACAGTGGTGACGAAACACAGACGCAGCCCCGCGCTTCCCATTATCATCGCCATTTCTACTCTGTGTCTTCACGAAAGCAACAGCTTTGCAGAAATGCGGCAGGTGCGCCGATGAACTGGCAGAAGGATGAGTGAGTCTGCAAAGGGAGTGCTGGTTGGCAGCTCAGCACTTGGGGAGAGGGATGGTTTCTGACGAGCCCTCTGAAGCCGGCTTCTAGTGAGTGAGTCAAGCCAGCGCTCCGTCTAGTTCAGCAGTGCCCACTCCAGCTGGCATCCGCTGTCCCAGTCTCAGATGGTGGCCTTTTAACTGAAAAAGCCAGAGATGGAACATGGAACCCTTGGGATACAAGATGTGTGATCAATCGCCAAGTTATTTCTCTGTCCTCATTTAAGAGCTTTGGCCATGAAAAGGGTACAGGACACCTTCCTGCTTATTTTTACAGATGCTTCTACCTCTCCGAATGTTGGCACTGTCTTCTGGGACTGTCTATTTCATACATTTTTATCCCATCGTGCCTTGAAAGGTCTGAGGGTGGGATAGTGGTTAGGAGTGGTGGACTCTAATCTGGAGAACCAGGTTTGATTTCCCACTCCACCACATGCAGCCAGATGGGCGACCTTGGCTCAGTTACAGTTCTCTCAGAACTGCTGTCTCAAGAGCAGTTCTCTCAGAACTCTCTCAGCCCTACCTACCTAATAGGGTGTCTGTTGTGAGGAGAGGAAGGGAAGGAAACTGTAAACCACTCTGATATAAATCCTCCTCTTCCTTCTTCCCCCCCATTTGCTCCTCAGAACAACAGCCCTGAGAGGTAGGTTAGGCTGAGTGGAGATATGAACCTGGAGCCACCAGATTATAATCCAACACCCTTATAATTACTCTAACCCATCAAATGAAGATCAGGGAATCAAATGGTTGGGTGAGAAATCCTCTTCAATCCTCAGAGAGTGGGCAAGATTAGGTTTACTCAGAAGTCAGTACCACTCAGAGTTCCCACTTCCTTCTGCAATTTCCCTTCGTTTCCTAGGTTTTACATCCCAACCACTTCCTTTTCTCTCTGAGGCCTGTTAGCCAGTGTTGTCAATTGCTGGCCAACTGTTAATTATTAGTTCGGGGTGGGGAAAATGGAAGAGGAGGGCAATGAATTACTGGGTGTTTTTTCCCTCCACTTTGCAAGCTTTTTTTAAAAAATGATTTCATCATCTAATAATCAGCAGGGCTCTTTTTTTGTAGCAGGAACTCCTTTGCCTATTAGGCGACACACCCCTCATGTAGCCAATCTTCCAAGACCTTACAGTAGCCCCTGTAAGAAGAGCTCTGTAAGCTCCTGGAGGATTGGCTACATTAGGGGTGTGTCACCTAATAAGCAAAGGAGTTCCTGCTACAAAAAGAGTCCTGACAGGAAATATAATAACCAGGAAAGACGGAGAGTGCCATGTCGGAGTGCACGTAATAAAGCAGAAGACACTGCCCTGGTGAAAACTATTTACAGAATTATTGTACAATATTTACACAGTCCAAATAGTCACTCCAAACAGGCTGTCAGTCCAACAGAGTGCTACGCCAGGCACCAGTAACCATGAAGGCACACAAATGTACAGGACAGGACAGAATATATACAGCAGCTAGCCAATCAGGATATACTTGCTGAGTCCCAGTGACTCTACACACTCCATGCAAGGCTGATGCAACCTAGTTGTCATATGACACATCACGTGACCATACATCTGTCAACTTAGATTACCTTCATCAGAGAACCTGACCAGCTGTCATCTTGATGGCATACCTATTCAAATGCCATCGTGGCAATGCCTGAAAAGCAGAAAAACAAAACAACCCACCCCACACAGACCAACAACAAAAGTAAACAAACCCTTTCCCCAGGCAGGAAAAAAAAAAGAATTCATGATTAGCCATGAATGCCAGGACTGGCCCGGCAACTAAAAAGGAAGTAATTAATTAAGCTGGAAAGTGCAGGGAAGGAATAAAAGGAAAGCTCAAAGGGGTAATACACCTGGGCAGTTCAATGGTGCTTTATCAGACCACACACGGGTGGCCTAGGCTGCAATTGCATTTCATGGGTGGGGGGGAAATCACTGGAAAACGGTTCTGGGCAGGGGGAAAGAGTGGAACACAAACTTCACAAGCTATGTTGTTGTTGTTCAGTCGCACAGTCGAGTCCGACTCTTCGCGACCCCATGGACCAGATTACGCCAGGCCCTCCTGTCTTCCGCTGTCCGCTGAAGTTTGCTCAATTTCATGTTCGTTGCATCGATGCCACTGTCTAACCATCTCATCCTTTGCCGTCCCTTCTTCTTTGACCTTCAATCTTTCCCAGCATCAGGGAAGCTATAGTGGTTATATTAATCAGTGAGAGATTTAAAACAGGGGATTTGCCACCAGAGGATGGAGCAGCGGCCACAGGGATAAACAGCTTTAAAAGGGGATTAGATAGATTCACGGCAGAGAGGTCTGTCAGAGGCAACTAGCCATGGCGACTGAGGGGAACCTCCACATTCAGAGGCACTAAACCTCTGAATCCCAGAGCCAGGAGGCAACATCAGGGGAAGGCTTCAGTCTCCATGCCCTGTTGTTGGCCCTCTAGAGAAACTGGTTGGCCGCTGTGTGAGACAGGATGCTGGACTAGATGGACCACTGGGCTGATCCAGCAGGGTTCTTATGTTTGGGTTTTGGTTACAGCTGAACAAGTCATGGTGATCCCGGATATAGCTGCCTTAGTCATGGCCTGTTTTGTTCTTGGGGAATAATCCTGACTGGAAGGTCTGTAGCTCGGCAGTTCGAGACCCGAGTGCCGCGTGACGGAGTGAGCCCCCATCTCTGGCCCCGGCTCCTGCCAACCTAGCAGTTCGAAAGCAAGGAATTGCAAGTAGATAAATAGGTACCACTTTGATAGGAAGGTAACGGCATTCCGTGCACCATGGCACTTAGACATGCCAGCCACATGGCCACGGAAACATCTTTGGACAGCGTTGGCTCTTTGGCTTGGACACAGAGATGAGCACTGCTCCCTAGAGTCAGATTCAACTAGCTTTTCAGCAAGGCAAACCTTTACCTTTACCCAGGGCTCTTTTTGTAGCAGGAACTCCTTTGCATATTAGGCGACACACCTCTAATGTAGCCAATCCTCCAAGAGCTTACAGTAACCCCTGTAAGAAGAACTCTGTAAGTTCTTGGAGGACTGGCAACATTAGGGGTGTGTCGCCTAATATGCAAAGGAGTTCCTGCTACAAAAAGAGCCCTGCCTTTACCCATCGATAAATTTTAAGCTTTTCACTAGGCAATATTGCACAGACATTCATCTCTCTTCAGTTCCGAGCTGTTCAAAGGTGCACCATTGAGTATGAAGTCTTCATTTTTTTTAAAAAAAACCACACCACATTGGAATTGCGGTGGGAAGACATGGCAGACATACACCCTGTGATATCTTCAGTAGCTTTCAGAAAAAAAATATCCTCTGTGTGGCTGGCTCGACACAAGTACCATCACTACGGGGGGAAGTTCCAATTACAGCATCTCAGTTCAGGCTAGGAGAAGCTTGGGTACCAGCCCACACTCCTTCATTACTTCTCAGGTTCTTTTGTTACCCACTGAATTCTGAGACACAATGCTTGGGAAACTAGTACAAAGAACGTTCACAGTCCTTGGAGGGGGTAGCATATTGGGTCCTGCTGTGACTCTCAGTCTTTCCTTGAAGTCGCTGCACTGTTGATGAAGGTGCCTCCCAGGTTCTCCCCACCAGTTGAATGATTCTCAAAGGTCCAAGGGAGAATTGGTGCAGCCTAGGTTTATTAGCATACAATTGAGTGCAGTTCCTCCATGGTCTCAACAAGCTGGCTTATGTCTCCTAGCATAGAGGCAAAAACTGTGCTGGTTCCAAAAATCAGCAAACTCTGCAAGTTGATTTAGCATTCTGCATCATATAGAATCATAGAGTTGGAAGGGACCTCTAGGGTCATCTAGTCCAACCCCCCGCACAATGCAGGAGATTCACAAATACCCTCCCTCCACACACCCCCAGTGATCCCTGTTCCATGCCCAGAAGATGACAAAAACACTCCAGGATCCCTGGCCAAACTGGCCTGGAGAACAATTGCTTCCTGTCCCTGAAGTGGCAATCGGCATTTCCCTGGGCGTGTAAGAAAGGGCCACGAGAACTAAGCGACTGCCTGGACAACTCCTTCCTCCGTCCATCCCTCCCTCAGGCAGCTCTGAAGCTGACATCATGTTTCCGCATGAGCCAGAGTGAGTTCTTAAATACTGGTGCAGGCTCAGGAAGATCCCAAGCAAACAAAAATGAAACCCACGTAATACCTTTTCTTAGGGCCAACCGAAACAACACAAATCACGATGTAAGCTTTTAGGCTCTTCATCAGGACAGACGTTACCCTCCCAAAATAAAAATAATAATAATAAAAATAAAAGAGGAACAGAATAGCTCCCCCCCCCCCCGGTCAAGATCTTAAGACCCAATCTTGTGAACGTTTAGCTGACAAACTTGTAATTTTACTCCTGCTGGTGTTCTTTTTCCGGCATTCTGGGAAGATGGTGCCAACAAGAGAGAATCATCTCATTAAAATGTATATAGTATTGACTTCATTTATACTATGCCTGTCTCTCCAGTTGGGACCTGTAGTGGCTTACATAATTCTCCTCTCCTTCCCTTTTATACGCAGAACATCCTTGTCAAATAGAGTCTGGCAAAGTCCAAATGTTACTCTAAAATTCATGCCAGAGAAACAGGGTGAGAGCAGAAGGAAGCATTATGTGCAGATGTGCTGTCAGGTTGCGACCGACTCATGCTGACCCCAGCAAGGTGCTTTCAAAGCAAGTGAGAAGCAGAGGTGGCTTGCCATTGTCTTCCTTTGCAGGGTCTTCCTTGGTGGTCTCCCTTCCAAGTACTGACCCTGCTTAGCTTCCCAGATCTGACAAGATTGGGCTATACCAGGCCGCCTTCCCTCCCAAAGGAAACATTAGGGCCCCGGTCACACAGGCCAGATAATCTGGGGGGGGGGAGGCGTGGCTATTTGCCCTGGAGCAAAATAATCTTGCTTTGAAAGCCCTATAGGGTCACCTTACACTGGCTGTCACTTAATGGCAACGCACACAGAGAAAGGCATGAATTAACCCATAGCAAAAGTATTTTGAAGCAATTATTTCCCTTAGTCAAAAGCCGCTCCAGAGAGGTAGTTAGTTAATGCTAGTCTGCTGATACAAAAAAATAAACAGGAGTTTTGTGGTACCTTAAAAAAAAAACCTAAGAAGCCAGTTTGGTGTAGTGGTTAAGTGCATGGACTCTAATCTGGGAGAACCAGGTATGATTCCCCACTCCTCCACATGCAGCTGCTGGTGTGACCTTGGGTCAGTCATAAATTCTTGCAGAGCTGTTCTCTCAAGAGCAGTTCTCAAAAGAGCTCTCAGCCCCACCTACTTCACAGGGTGTCTGTTGTGGGGAGGGGAAGGGAAAGGAGTTTTTTTTTGTGCACTAATATTTTTATTGAGCATATATTACATATTTAATTAACATAATTCATTCCTTACACATTATACTCCAGAGTTCAAATGAAAGAAAAACACATTGAGACTACAATCCATCTGTTTATCTAACAACTAAAGCCTAGTCCCAGTCCTCCTTTTCTTATTCCCTTGTTTTACCCGCTCACACAAAAACCACCATACAACTTCCTCTAACTAGGCTTGCCAAGAACTTACCATGTGCCGGCGGGGGATGGATACGTCCTCGCAGGACCATCCCCAGGGGAAGGCCAGGCACAGAGCACCATGCTGTCGCCAGGAAGGGACGCTAGGCGACGCTCTGGCAATGTGGCTGGAAACTCGATGGTACCATCGAGTTTTCAGCCCCATTGCCAGAGCGTCACCTGGTGTCACTTCCTGGCAACGGCATGGTGCATTACCAGGAGGACTGGTCCGGCTGGGGAGCATGCGTCCCCCGGTCCCATATGGTAAGTACTTGGGAACCCTACCTCTAACTCATATTCTAGTCCTTGAAACTTCCAATAATCCTTCAATCCTTCCTTACCCTTCTACTGACTTCCATACTTATACACACAATCTTAATCTATCTTCTTCTATTCCTAAACAAGAAAGCTGGACGGGGTTGCCTCTGATATTGGGTGCTGCAGAGGAAACCCCTACAGTAGGAGGATAAACCTCCTCCCTTTTATCAGAGGTCTTGGGTGGAGTTTGTAAGCCGCTCTGAGACTCCTAGTGAAGGGCGGGATATAAATCCAGTCTCCTCGTCGTCCTCGTCCTCCTTCTTGCTTTCAGGGGTTAGAACCCATTCTCCTTCTTGCTTTCAGGGGTTAGAGCCCATTCTCCTCCTTCTTGCTTTCAGGGGTTAGAGCCCACTCTAGGAAGCTAAGCAGGGTTAGCCCTGACTAATATTTGGATGCGAGACCACCGAGGAAGTCCAAGGTCTTGACACAGAGGCAGGCAATGGCAAACCTCTCTTGCCTTGAAAACCCCACGGGGTTGCCCTAAGTCAACTGTGACTTGATAACAAAATATATACAGAAATAACAATAAAGGCTAGGCTAGCTTTCTTCTCCTAGGATACCACAAAATTTTGTTGGGTGTGCCACTTGTGGCTCCCACGTTGCGGTCTTTAAATATCAGGCCCTTATTTCCCCCTGTTCCTTCCCGCTGTGGTCTCTGCATGTCTTTATTGCAATCCTTTAGCTGCATAAGGCTGGGGACATAGTTCGGTGATTCAGCCGTTCTTTAATTCTGGTTTCATATACAAATCCACAGCTTTTTGTGTGTGTCCCCCCCCCTTTTTTCCCCTCTCTCCCTACCTTCAACATTAGCTTGTTTATTGCAAACCATTTTTCTCTGTCATTTTCTAATTTCCCATAAGTAACGGCAGAAAAGAAAAATGATCCCATTTGGGTAGGAGACAAAAAGCTGACAATATCGTTGGCTTTGTTGTCCTTTTCTAAATGTGTTTGTTGCGGCGTCTTCTGTTTCGTACAGCCCTGTTTTGTATACAGCCATTAGATGACCACATTGCTAACAGGCTGTCGCTTATAGATTCCCGGTCCAGGAATTCCTGAGTTGATATGCAGCAGAGAGATAACTTGTGATTGCATTTTTGTTTTTTTTAAATATTTCTGAAGGCGAAACTAGATAAGATGTGGGGAGGTCTATGATTCAATCTTCCATGTTTTGGAGTTGGTCAATAGAAGCCATGCAGGGGATTATTCTAGGGTTGGTGGTAATGGGAGGGGAGGCAAGACATACCCTTTCTTCCGTGTTGTGATGCTACCAGCATTTTCCCTCTAGCTACCCCTCTTGCGGCTGGGAAAAACGGTAGGATTCGAAAGGGTTAACCTCCTCCCGCTGTGAGCCCACTCTGATTTGCCCTGGGGCTGCAACTGACCATAAAAAAAGCACTCAAAAATCCAATCATAATTCTAAAAAGAGCAAGCGTCCAGTAGCACCTTAAAGATTAACAAAATTTGTGGCAGCAGATGAGCTTTCATGACTCACTGCTCACTTCTTCCATTATTGCCCACTTCTTCTGCCATATATTTTGTTAGTCCTTAAGGTGCCTCTGGACTCTTGCTCTTTTCCAGGGCTATTTTGGGGCAGGAACGCACAGGAACAGCGTTCCGGCTGGCTCCCAGGTTGACCACGCCCAGCAGGGACTCATTAGCATAATAGGCCACACCCAGCAGCAGAAACTCATTAGGATTGTCTACATTAGGGGTGTGTGGCCTAACATGCAAAGGAGTTCCTGCTACAAAAAAAGCCCTGGGTTTTGACAACCAGCAAGGTAAACAGAATAAGAAGCAAAAGGTAGGTGTGGCTGGATGAACACACTTCTGGTAACATGGGGGTGTGGCCTAATATGCCACTGAGCTGTGCTGTCAGGGGTGTGGTCTAATAAGCTAATGAGTTTCTGCTGTTTGGTGTGGCCTGTTATGCTAATGAGTTCCTGCTCTTTTCTACTGCTACAGACAGACTAACACGGCGGCCCATCTTGATCGATCATAATTCTGTTACATTTTGTTATCCTAGTGTTCCTCAAAGGCGCTTAGGACTGTTCTGTTTTCACCCTTATATCGTCACACGACCACCCTGTGGTAGGTTAGACTGAGAGACGGAGGGTGACCGGTCCAAGATCACCCGGAATGCTCTGTGATTGAGTGGGGACTTGATTCTGGGTCTTCCTGATCCTAGTCCAGCACCACAGCTGGTATATCACATGGCTCATCCCGATATGTTGTCTACTTTGATCCCTAAAGATTAGAGTTGCCAACTGGCTCCCGTAGATCTGCCTCTATTATCAGCAGGAGAATTTGCACATCCCTATTGCTTGTGAAAAAGCTGCCATTGCCTGTGTAACCACTACTGTCGACACGCACTCATCCAAGGCCATTTCACTGTTATAAACAAAGGAAAATGTTTCCTTCCAAACAAGGGGGAAGCAATGGTTTTAAAACATTTGAACATTGGTTATAAGTCTTTCTTGCCCATAAGGGCTTTTGGAGGGGGTGGTTTCATTGAACAGGTTGCATAGAGAAATATTGATTGACTTTGCGGATACACCTACCGACCTAAAGCAGGCCATGCCTGGCAACCGGCAGGAGGTTCAGGGGTGGAGAAATGGCTGGTACGACTTTGTGTGTGCCACTATGTCACTTCCGGGGAATGAAGTAATGTAGGGTATCTCTAGGAATCACTGGAAACTCTGTGGCAAAACCATAGAGTTCACTGGGAGCTCTATGGTAAAACCATAAATTTTCTTTCGTAGTTGTAGATTTTCTGGGCTGTATGGGCACATTTAGCAGTACTCCATCTTTCTGTGTTATACCTCTGAGGATGCCAGTCACAGTTGCTGGTGAAACGTCAGGTACTACAATGCCAAGACCGTGCCCATACAGCCCGGAAAATCTACAACAACTAATGAACTCCAGCCGTGAAACATAAAATTTCTGGTAATTCCTAGAGCTGCCCTAAATCACTCTCAGGTTTTTCCCTGGAGGTGATGTCTCAATGTAGCCAACATCACTTGCCCTCTGATTTCCCTGCCCCACAGAAGTGATGTAGCAGCACACACAACATAGCTGGAGGCCTGGCAACCTTGAGCCAAAGACTTGTGGGCTTTCATGCAGGATGCTTTGTACCGTGCTTCCAAGTGCACCTAAGACCCCGTCCCCCTTTTTTCCTAGTAACAACTCATATAGAACAGCAGAGTACCCAGGTAGCAGTTCTGGGACACGTAGCTGCGACAACTTCAGACATCAGCTATAATCATAATGTGGTTTCCACTCAGTGTGTGTGTCGGGGAGAACGTCCTTCTTTAGCGTGAGCCTTCCCCACCCACCTCTACTGGAGCAGTCTGCATTTCTTCTTCTTTGTATAAGCACCACTGCTTCATTTAAGGGCTTTCCCATTCTGATTGATTAGTCATCTTCCCTGGTGCTACCAATTGAGAATTATTAACTGAAACTAGAAATCCAGCAAGCTCAGCGAATCTAAACAGTAGCCCGATTAGGAATTGACGCTTAGCCTCCTGGGGCTTTTAGCGATGAAAATGGGTTGCAGAGTGATAGCTTGTCTGGCTTTAGCGACTGCATGGGGAATAGAGCTCCCCCCCACCTCCTAGAACTGTCAATGGATCGTTCATACTTTCAAGGAAATAAAAATCTCCTTGGCCTTCAAAGCCATACTTCCTAGTCTGGGCTTGTGTAGTGGAAGTGCACCTAAAAGCAATTGCATGCAAAATTCATGTCGTGTAGAGACAGGCCAGTTGGTTCCCGAAATAAATTGTCTTACTGTTTTTTGTTGCTGTTGCTTGCTTGCTTGGATTACCACAATTTCTTGCTTGAGGAACCTTGAGCTCTGATTTCCAGCACTGAGCATAGGAGTGGCCTAGATGTAGGGTCGCCAGCCTCCAAGTGGGGCGTGGACATCTCCCGAAATTGCAACTGATCTCCAGACTATGGAGATCAGGTCACCTGGAGAAAATGGCTGCTTTGGAGGGTGGGGTCTAGGGCATTATTTCCTGCTGAGGGCCCTCCCCTCCCCAACCTCCACCATCCCCAGAAATTTCCCCAACCCAGTGTTGGCAACCCTGCCTAGATGTCCTTCCAGTTTCCCCATGACTTATTTCCTTGTTGATTCTAATAACCATTTGAATGGGGCAGAACCTGGTGGATGGGTGGGACCATGTGGGAAGAACCACCTCCCTTAGTCCAGCCTCTGATCATAGCAGCAGTCTTCCTGTGTGGACTTGCTCCTCCCATATGGTTCCTCCATGCTTACCAAAATGCCTGTGTTTTGAATTAGGGTTGCCACTCCCCTGGCAGCACCAGGGAAACCCCCGATTTTTGGGAAACCCCCAATTTTTGGATCTTCAGCCCGCCCCTGGCCAGCTGGCCAGTGGGAGAAGCCCCACCCCCAAATAGGGATGTCACCGCAGGATGTCCCCAGAGTGATGACATCACCTGGAAGTGACACTGGGGACATCATACCGGGGACACTCTGGTATTTGGGCAAACTCTATGGCTTTGAGGCTGAAAAGGCCATAGAATTTGCCCAAATACCAGAGTGTCTCCCCCCCGCCCCGGACGACATCCCCAGCATGATGGCATCACTTCTGGGTGATGTCATCACAGTGAGGACATTGCATGATGTCCCCACCCACCCCCAGACAGCCCCCCAAAGTCCCCTGCTCCAGCCAAGGTAAGACCTGGCAACCCTATTGTAAATAGTTTGCAATAAAATCAGGGAAATAAATAGGTCCAACACTGAAATATCTGATGAAGGGATCTTTGACTCTCAACAGCGAATACCCTTAAAATCTTGTTGACCTCTAAGGTGCTACTGGGCTCAAATCTAGCTCGTCTGCCGTAGACCAACACGACTGCACTCCTGAAACTGTAACAGTGCATGGAATGACCTGTGGATCCCATGAGCCAGTTCAGGACTTTTGGAACACTCACACCCCTTCATTTTGAAAATTGATAAAGAAACTCAATATTTCTGGAGGTTTCTCACTGTGAGATGATTTGTAAGGAAAGCTCGAGGCTGGGAAAAGAAAATTAAAGTTCATCAGCACACCCTTAACCTTTCAACACGATAATTGACTTCTGGTACTGTAATACTTTCGTTATTATATCATTATGAATTATTTGTGTATCTAATACCGAGCTGGGGGGGAGGGGGGAATAAGATGGCAGTAATAAAAGGGCAAAATGTAAAAGTTTCATTTTGCGGAGATAATTTGACATTCCCCCCCCCAAAAAAAAGTTAGCTCAGGGAAGGAAGCTTCAACAAAATGTTGTTTTTAACCTTCACCTCTGATCACACCCTTTATTCAGGTAGGGAAAGAATTAACTTAAATAGAGAACTCATAATGCACCACTTTGACACAGTTGAAACAATGCTGACGTACCTGTAAAGCCAGTTTGGTGTAGTGGTTAACTGTGCGGACTCTAATCTGGGAGAACCGGGTTTGACTCCCCACTCCTCCACTTACACCTGCTGATGTGACCTTGGGTCAGTCACAAGCTCTGGCACAGCTATTCCTGAAAGAGCAGTCTCTGTCAGAGCTCTCTCAGCCCCGCCTACCTCACAGGATGTCTGTTGTGGGGAGGGGAAGGGAAAGGAGTTTGTAAGCCGCTCTGAGATGCCTTTGGGCAGTGAAGGGCAGGGTATAAATCCAAACTCTTCTTCTCTTCTTCTTCTTCTTCTCCTCCACTTGCACCTGCTGGATGACCTTGGGCAAGCCATAGTTCTGGCACAGCTGTTCTTGAAAAAGAGCAGTTTCTGTCAGAGGTCTCTCAGCCCCACCTACATCAGAGGGTGTCTCTGTTGTGGGGAGGGGAGGGGAAGGGAAGGGAGTTTGTAAGCTGCTCTGAGACTCCCTTGGGTAGTGGAGGGTGGGGTATTAATCCAATCTCTTCTTCTTCTTCTTCTAAACCAAACACATAATCAACTGCCAGTCTTGATCTTCCACCTTTGCTTCAGTTGGACTGTCCTCATTTTTTTAAAAGTGTGCCATTCATGGATTAGGTGACATCGCATGGAGGCCTTCCAATTAGTGGGGTTGCCAACCTCCAGGT
The DNA here is from genome assembly GCA_029375565.1 of Gekko gecko. Taxonomy (NCBI): domain Eukaryota; kingdom Metazoa; phylum Chordata; class Lepidosauria; order Squamata; family Gekkonidae; genus Gekko; species Gekko gecko. Next base: position 20,654,743 of record JAPDNY010000007.1, read on the forward strand.
GGTAGCTGAAAGATCTCCTGGGATTACAACTCATCTCCAGGCACCAGAGATAAATTCACCTGGAGAAAAAGTGGGATCTATGACATTATACCCCGTTGAAGGACTCTATGACATTATATCCCCTCTCCAAACCCTGCTCACGAGAGCCAGTGTGGTGTAGTGGTTAGCAGTGGCAGACTCTAATCTGGAGAACCGGGTTCGATTCCCCACTCCCCCTCCACATGAAGCCAGCTGGGTGACCTTGGGTCAGTCACAGCTCTCTCAGAACTCTCTCAGCCCCACCCACCTCACAGGGTAGGAAGGGAAGGCAATTGTGCTTGGGCACTCCTTACAGTAGAGAAAAGCTGGGTACAAAAAACAACTCTCCTCCTCCTCCTCCTCCTCCTCCTCCTCCTCCTCCTCCTCCTCCTCCAGCTCCACCCCAAAATATCCAGGGATCTTCTGACCCTAAACTGACAACTCTACCAATCAGCCCTGTGTACACTATAGTCCATTACTGCTTACAATTTTAACAACTCTTTCCCACCCACTTTCCCCAGAGCTTTTTCTTAGAGAGGAAATGTATGTTTGAATTCTTTGTACTGAGGCCGGTTTCAGACTGGCCTCATTGCATGGTACCAATAGACTTTTCTGCTGACTGGCATTTTGAGGATTGGATGAGGGAGGCCAGAAATGAAACAAAAACCCTGTTTCGCCATGAAGCTCAATGATACTGGATAGGCCTAACCTATCTCCTTGTGAGAATGTGAGGATAAAAATGACACTTTGTGTTTGTGTGTGTGTGTGTGTGTGTGTGTGTAAAGGGCGATCAAGTCGCAGCTGATTTAGGGAGACCCCAGAAGGAGTCCTCAAGGCAAGGGAGAAGCAGAGGTGGTTTGCCATTGCCTTCCTCTGCAGAGTCTTTCTTGGTGGTCTCCTTTCCAAGTACTGAACGACCCTGCTTAGCTTCCGAGATTTGATGAGATTGGGCTATACCAGGGGTGGCCAAACTTGCTCAACATAAGAGCCACATAGAATAAATGCCAGATGTTTGAGAGCTGCAAAGCATGAACAAATATCGCACACACATTTTTAAAAATATATATGCAAATTTGCTTTTTATTAACATTAAGTGAGACTGCCAAAAATAAAAACAGATATTGCTAGTGATATTTATTTGTCCAGTGATATTTGTTTGCTAATTATATTTATTTGCCTAAGAGAGAGAGAGAGAGAGAGAGAGAGGTAGAAAGAAAGTAACTTTAAATGTGTTCTCCAATACCCCCACACACATCCTCATGCCAGTCAGTTTGACTTGGAGAAGGAATTTAAAGAGACAAATGCCTTCTCCAAGCCGGTGGGGGAGGAGGGCTTTTAAAGTTAAAGTTGCTTTCTTTCTCTGCTCCCCCCTATCTCAAGCCTACCCAAGGAGAGGAATACTGGCTGGGGAAGGGAAGTCCAATCGGGGAGGCATGCCTCCCCTTTGCTTCCCCAGCTATCCCACTGGGAACCACACAATATGTGTGAGTGAGCCATGTGGCTCCCGAGCCACAGTTTGCCACCCCTGAGCTAAACCATGCTGTCTTCCCCATTGAAAAATACTCTAGCCTGCCATATCTCATGGGCTAGTGTGGGGATGACATCAAAATGAAGGACAGTTGGGGATGCAAGACCCCACCCCCGGTGGGTCAAGCTCCATCTCTCTGCCACCAGTCAGCTGACCAGCAGGGAGAAACCCGTCCTCAAATGGAGAAGCACTCAATATTTCAGTGATGTACCTACATGAGTTCAGCGTGACCTAGAAGTGATGTAGACATGTCAGGGACATTGGAGTGACTCTCTGGTTTTTGGGCAAAAACCCTATGGTACAAGATAATTCAACTATAGGGAGTTTTTGCCCAAAAACCCCAGAGTATCGGCCTGACATCTTGGATGTCTCTAAAACACTTCTGGGTCACACTGGAAGTCTTGTGGGCATGTCACTGAATCATGCAATGAAACTCCCTGCTCCCAGTAAGCCTGCTTCCCAACCCCTGTCATCTGCCCAGAGGGACATGGCAACCATAAGGACAGTGAATATCAGGTTTCTTAGTTACCACTAAATCCAACTGACTATATCTGGAGATCTAAACTCACAGAAATCAGTGGAGTGTCTCTTTTTTAAAGATTGAACTATACAATCTCAAGTGACATGGGCAGGCGCTGTACAAGGGTCTCATTTCCGTTAGAATCCCGTGATTAATGTGGGCATTTTTAACGTGGCGACTTTCCAAGTCACAGCTATCCGTTTTAGAAGTTGGCGTAATCTGGAGCGGCAAGTCGGCTCCTCCCACGTGACGTCAGGGTTCTTCTATTGGTTAGAGAGGCATGGGAAGGAGCTGAGCAGCAGTTAATACAGTGTTGCAGACATCTACTCTGAAGTAGGCCCTGCAATGTTTACATGGGTTTACTGACCTGGGTGGCTCAGGCTAGTCCAATCTTGTCTGATCTTAGAAGCTAAGCAGGGTTAGTGTTTGGGTGGGAGTCCACCACGGAAATCCAGGGTTACTGCTCAGAGGCAGGCAATGGAAAACCATGCTTGTCTAGTGCCTTGGAAACCGTATGGGCTGTGTGTTGATGGCCCTTCCTAGCATCACTTCCAGGCAAGCATATTTAGGATTGCAGCCAGCAACCAAGGTATCCTTGGGATTAGCCTAAACAATAGCTCAGCCGAAGGAGGAGGAGGAGGAGTCTCTAGTGGAATAACAATGAGGCCGAACTTTCGCCCTTGGCAGTTGCTGAATTCACCCCAAAGCCTAAATCACAGTCTCACGGCATCGCTACTTGACTTGTGAAAGGTACACAAATTGGCAGTGAATTGAGATGAATGTCGACATGCAGACAAGAAGTAATATGTTCCAGCTGATGAATCTCAGAACCAGCATAGAGGGGATGCTACATAAGAACTACCCTTCTGGACAACGTGAATGGTCCGTCTGGTCCAGCATCCTGTTACCTTTAGTTCAGAGCAGAGAGTCCAAAGTGCCCCCCAGCTGTTTCTGCCCCCCTTGCAATCTTCCAGAGCAGTCCCGTTGCTTTAAAATGCCACGTCTACATCCGTTTTCACCCACATGCCCTGAGAGAAGCAGGCCTCGTATCTCCCCCAAATGAGTGCCGTGCATTTAAAAGGAAGACCTAAATCTCTTCTTCAGTTCATCCAGTACTGAGCAGAGCTGAAAACTCATCTTGCAAACCCTGCAAGGCAGAAAACAGAACTATTGCTCAATCAAATTTCTGTGAAAGAGTGGTCCCTGCCGCCCCCGCCGCCCCCCCGCCCCCGTCTGGCTCCTCTGAAGGTGTCACTGAGTGAATCGAAACTGATTTCACAGAATGCTGCTGCATTCTGAAAGCCCATTTGGGGAAAGCAATAACATGTAAATGACGGCGAGATGGACAGAGGCCATTCAGCTCGCCTGCCGAAAAGGTGTTTGCCGATTTGGTGGAATATTTTAGCCCATAAGAAATGACAATGTAAAAGGGGTGAAAAGCTAACTATATACATTCATCGTGCTATTATCTACCTGAGTCATAAAAGAAAGAAATGATGCAATTCCAAATGTGGCAGAAAGCAGGTGCGAGAAACATTTTATTTTGTGTGAAACTTTCCCCGATTGCCTTGCTGAAAAGTGCACGTTCAGGACACTGATCTACAAGGGCAATGATCAGTTTTTGCTAGGGATGCCACAGACTTGGCAACAAACACTTTCGGCAGGTGAAGCCACCACGATCGCCTGTGAGCCTAGCCTTGAATCTCTTTGCTTTGCTGCTGTCTGACTAAAATGGCTACCGGACAGATGTGGGGCTATCATATGGTTTGGTTTTGTTCCTGGCATTTGTCTTCTGTGTGTAGATAAAAATATATGAGTTTGATTTCCTTCTGCCTTGTGAGCAACTCGCGCCTGTGCAGTAAGTGAACTGAGGCCATGGATGGTTCTTTCAGATAATGTCAGATGAATTGTAATTGCAATAAGGCTATGCGGAAATGCACGTGAATGGAATGACCTCATTAACACAAACTTAAACACCAATCAGATTTAAAAATGTATATTATAGTTACTGCTAACGAGTGGAGGGCAACAATGTCAGATCTGTGAGGAGAAAGAAACAGAACTGTCAATTGTTGTGTACTGTACCATTAAAAAATGTTGACAGTAACCCACCAAACAGGTGTTTATGAACAGCCAAACTGCTTGATGAAAAATCAGTTCCCTGCTTGCAACCAGTGAGCAGAACAAAAACCAAGCCAATGGGCACTTGAGCATCTCTACTTTTTTGCAAGTGTCAAAATTCCTGCAAAATTTGCATGCTAGCTGGTAACCTTAGATTTAATGTTTATTGCTCTCCATATAAACAGTTTATCTGATACACACACACACATTTGAAATATGGTACTGGAGGAGATACGGTGCACAATCCAAAAGACCAATAAATGTGTTCTTGGTGTTCAGTCGCAAAGTCGAGTCCGACTCTTCGCGACCCCATGGACCAGATTACGCCAGGCCCTCCTGTCTTCCGCTGTCCGCTGAAGTTTGCTCAATTTCATGTTCGTTGCATCGATGACACTGTCTAACCATCTCATCCTTTGCCGTCCCCTTCTTCTTTGACCTTCAATCTTTCCCAGCATCAGGGTCTTCTCCAGTGAATGCTCCCTTCTCATTTGGTGGCCAAAGTATTTGAGCTTCAGCTTCAGGATCTGGCCTTCCAGGGAACAGTCAGGGTTGATTTCTTTTAGGATTGACTGATTTGATCTCCTTGCAGTCCAAGGGACTCTCAAGAGTCTTCTCCAGCACCATAGTTCAAAAGAATCTATTCTTCGGTGCTCGGCCTTCCTTATAGTCCAACTCTCACAGCCATACATTACTACGGGGAATACCATTGCTTTGACCATGCGGACTTTTGTTGGCAAGGTGATGTCTCCGCTTTTTATCATGCTGTTTAGGTTTGCCATCGCTTTCCTCCCAAGGAGCAGGCGTCTTTTAATTTCATGGCTGCAGTCACCATCTGTGGTGATCTGGGATCCTAGGAACGTGAAGTCTGTCACTACTTCTATGACTTCCCTTCTATTTGCCAAGGAGTGATGGGGCCAGATGCCATGATCTTAGTTTTTTTGATGTTGAGCTTCAAGCCCACTTTTGCACTCTCCTCTTTCACCCTGAGCAAGAGACTCTTTAGGTCCTCTTCACTTTCTGCCATCAGAGTGGTATCGTCTGCATATCTGAGGTTATTGATCTTTTCCCCAGCAATCTTAACTCCAGCTTGTGATTCATCCAGGCCAGCATTTCGCATGATGTACTCTGCATATAAATTAAATAAGCAAGGTGACAATATACATCCTTGTCAAACTCCTTTTCCTATGCTAAACCAATCAGTTGTTCCATATCCGGTTCTAACTGTTGCTTCTTGACCCTTATACAGGTTTCTCAGGAGACATATGAGGTGGTCTGGTACTCCCATCTCTTTAAGAACCTGCCATAATTTATTGTGATCCACACAATCAAAGGCTTTAGCATAGTCAATGAAGCAGAAATAGATGTTTTTCTGGTACTCTCTTGCTTTCTCCATAATCCAGCGAATGTTGTGTTCTAGATCAAATGAAACCCGAACTCTCCCTAGAAGCTAATAGCAAAACTGAGGGTACCGTACTTTGGTCACATTATGGCAAGACAAGAGTCATGGGATGCTGGGAAAAGTTGAAGACAGTAGGAAAAGTGGAACACCCAACAGTTTGCAAGACCTGAACAATGCTGTTAACAAGAGAACTTTTTGAAGGATGTTAATTCATAGGGTCACCATAAGTCAGAAGTTTCTTGACAGTACTTCACATCCCCACACACATGAAGAACAGTTACCCTGCATGGATAATATCTAACTAACCCTCATCATAGTGTCCATTAATATCCAAGGTAGTTTCAGGTAGGTGGCTGTATTGGTTAGTAGTAGAAGAGCAAGATCTGAGACCAAGATTTCCAGAGAAAATGCTTTTGAGTGTCAACACACCCTTTGTTCCTTATGATCTGGAGATCTTGTTGGTCTTTAGGTGCGACTGTACTCAAATCTTGTTCTTAGTATCCAAGAGTACCTAACAGTTGGGTACCCATCCAGCCTAACTGGTGCTATTGTGTTCCCCTTTTAAAAATTGGCTAGCCCTTTTGATTCCTTTGAACTGTGGTGATGGAGGAGAGTTTCACAGATACTGGGGCCACCGAAAAAGACAAATAAGTGGGCTGTAGATCAAATCAAGCCTGAACTCTTCCCAGATCTAAAATGACTAAACTGAGGTTATCATACTTTGGTCACATTATGAGAAGACAGGAGTCAATGGAAAAAGGCAATAATGCTAAGGAAAGTTGGAAGCAGCAGGAAAAGAAGAAGACCCAACATGAGATGGATTGACTCAATCAAGGAAGTTCCAGCCCTCAGTTTGCAAGACCCCAGCAAGGCTGTTAACAAGAGGACATTTTGGAGGCCATTAGTTCATTTGTTGTTGTTGTTCAGTCGTACAGTCGAGTCCGACTCTTTGCGACCCCATGGACCAGATCACGCCAGGCCCTCCTGTCTTCTGCTGTCCTCTGAAGGTTGCTCAATTTCATGTTCATTGCATCGATGACATTATCTAACCATCTCCTCCTTTGCCGTCCCCTTCTTCTTTGACCTTCAATCTTTCCCAGCATCAGGGTCTTCTCCAGTGAGGGCTCCCTTCTCATTTGGTTCATAGGGTCACCATAAGTCGGAAGCAACTGGATGGCACTTCAAAGACAAGACACACACATATGCACAGAGCCCTTAACGCATCATTCCTGTGTAATTAGTGCTTCTTCCCAGTTCTGTGCAGTTGGCTTTATCGAGCATATCTTATGCAGCAAATTGGCGTTTTATTTTGCGGATCCGCTGTAACTGTTCAGAAACCTTTTGCTTCATTTGGGACAATTGCCCTCAACTCTGAATATTGCATTGCTTTGTTATAGAGACCAGAAAAATCACAGCTGCTTGCTGCATTAATGGTTCATTTAGAAGGTCATCCAATAGATGCCAGCCTCAAAGATGGGCATTTATTCCAGTATTCCTCTATAACCCAAGACTGCGCCCAGTGGGGCCACTGCCAAAGCAACCTACTGCTACTGTAATACTAAACAAATTGTCTTCAGTCTCCTTCGGCCCTGATCCTAAACACATACGGACTCAATTCCAATTTAAGTCATTCGGACTTCAAGTGATGTGCTTAAGGGTCTTGTGTCCAGCATTATGGAGCGGGGATTTGGGGAGTCCGATCTACATAACGGGCCCTGCTCTGTTGACTCGTTTCATCAAGCATGTCGCTTGTGGACAGCGGTGAGTCTCAGACTGCCTGCGACCGCGCCGTCCTCCCCGTTCTCTAGAAACGAATCAAATGAACATTTGGTTCCAAATCTGCGGCTAATGCTACTTTGGAGATTAGCCGGTAAGTGGTTGCCAGCAGATCCACCGTTGCGGCTAATTCCTAGGGAGTGGTGTTGAAAGCTTCACCTTGATTATGAGGCTCTGCTTCTGGCACCATGGAAGCCTAATCCCCATCAGAAATCATCATTCCCTATTTGGCAGAGTCGGGTTCTGGCACAGACAGGGCTGGCTGTGATTTTTGTGTCTGCTTGCATTGGCGATGGGGGGGGTAATTATTCTCACCTTTGCATGGATGTTTAAAAGAGCATTGCATGCAAAAGGAGCCGCATTATACACCGAGGAGTGTCCCTGTGCCCTGGTTTTACCATCTTGACCATCTTTACCTTCACCTCCAACCTGTGCCCTGACTAGCATCATTGTCTCTGGCCTGCTGCATAATAAGTGAGCAAACTGAGCTGGTATGAAAGTTATAGGAATCATATGGTCACCTAAGCTATATTAGAAATAATTTTTGCTCTTGTTTTATCTGAAATGTCCCAGCATTTTAACTGTGTTTTAATTGATTGTTATCTATATTATATGTTTATATGTTTATATCTCTGACTTATAACGCTATGCAAGTGATCTGCTAATTTAATATGTTTATATAGGTTTTGATTGTATTTTTAATGAAATGTTGTGTAAGCCCCCCTGACCCCGGCTTTGCGGGGAGGGTGGAGTATAAACTGAATCAATCAATCAATCAATCAATCAATAATAACACTAAGGAAGAGATGAGCGAAATGAATTGCAGTAGGCTGTTTTTTATAGGTATTTGTGGTGCTTATAAGAAGAATTTTTATTCAGTAACTATCTGGCTCTAGAGAGATCCCAGGAGACCACACGGCTTTATGAACCGATAGGTAGACTTTTCTTTTCTTTTCTTTTCTTTTCTTTTCTTTTCTTTTCTTTTTTGCACGAAGTAATGGCAGACTTTTTAAAAAATATATATAAAAAATATTTATTTGGTTTGCAAAAATACAACATATGAATATTGCTAACACAAATCCAGTCACACTACACAACACAACCCCACAATACAGTGTCAAATGCATACATGTATAAAATTAATCACCCACAAATCAAACTCCACTCAATGTACTGCAGTTCAATCCCAGGTAAAATCACAGTCTATGACTCAGAATAGTAAGGGCTTCAGCTATTATTTATAGTTATCCTCAAGTTAGGTTAAAAATAGATGAAGTCATGATAGTGTGGATTTTTTTTGGGGGGACAAGGTGTTATTTTCCATTAAATACTGAACTATGGGGTACCAAATCCCCACCATTTTTGTGTCGGCGTCTAGACTGTAAGGGTTCGAGTGCATTGAAATCTTACTTAGAATGCAATATTCCCATAATTTCTCTCTCTATTCTGACAGCAGAGGAATATATGGGCTTTTCCATTTTGATGCTAATAATGTTCTTGCGGCAGTCAATAACATTGAAATAATCTGTTTTTTCCTTTTATTACTGGGAGGATCTGTCCAGAACCCCAGCAGCACAGATTCAGAAGAATGGCAGACTTAAGGCGACCCGGTAGGGTTTTCATGGCAGGAGTTGAACAGAGGTGGTTTACCACCATTGTCTGCCTCCACATATCTATCCCAGACTTTCTTAGAGTTCTCCCATCCAAGCAGGGCTTTTTTTGTAGAAAAAGCCCAGCAGGAACTTATTAGCATAATAGGCCACACCCAACAGCAGAAACTCATTAGCATATTAGGCCACACCCTGACAGCACAGCTCATTAGCATATTAGGCCACACCCCCACGTTACCAGAAGTGTGGTCATCCAGCCACACCCACCTTTTGCTTTTTATTCTGTTTACCTTGTTTGTTGTTAAAACCCAGGGCTTTTTTTGTAGGAGGAACTCCTTTGCATGTTACATACCCCTAATGTAGCCAATCCTAATGAGTTTCTGCTGTTGGGCGTGGCCTATTATGCTAATGAGTTCCTGCTGGGCGTGGTGAACTCAGGAGCCAGCCGGAGCTCCGTTCCTGTGTGTTCCTGCCCAACAATAGCCCTGCATCCAAGTACTAACCAGAGCCGACCTGCTTAGCTTCTGAAAGCTGGCAAGACCAGACTAGCCCGGGATATCCAGGTCAGGGCAGAACATTAATACTGCAGTGTGAATGCTGTAAATTGCATACCTACAGTGAGATTTGAAATGTGGCCATTCCAGACACTGACTCTTATTCTTGGTGTTTTTTGAGACTGGGGGGGGGGGTGGAATCATTTCTGTGGTCAGGCTGCTGAACTTGGGTCGACTCAAGCGGCATTTTGTTTGAAGGGTGTGCTTTAATATTTTGAATGTCAGACTTCAGTGTTGTGAAAATGGGAGAAAAAATCACATAAGGTTTGTTGGTTCTATGATACCTAGAAACATTTCTTTTTTTAAGCATTACTTTATAGAACTTTCAACATACACCGTGCAGGCTCTATTTCCATTTGTTATGGAGTGTTTATATTCCCATTTTCAGCAGAAGTATTCTCAGAGTGGTTTACATAAAACAGTAAGACAATAAAGGCGATATGACTTAAAAGTTAAATGAGACGAGAACGTGAGCAGAGAGGTATGTCACTGCTGCTTCCTCTTCCCTCCAGTAGAGGGAGTCCTTGTGGGTTTGGCCAGTTAGGATGTTATAATATACTTACATTTGGCGGGGGGGGGGGTGTTTGCATTCATTTATGTTTAGAATTCACACACAACCTGCCTGGTCTGGAAGAGATATTTTATACTTACATTTCTAGTGTGCATTGTCATTATTTGGTCCACTGAAGAAGGCCAAAACACCTTTGGTCTAGTGGTTATGTTGTGTAACCAGTGTTTTGGTCCTAGTTGCTGTACAGGCAATTTACATGTGCTGCTTTATGCTATGTGGATGTTGTGATGTCCACTACCTCGTGGTATTTATCTTTGTTTTTAATCTGCATTTACTGTGTACCAGGACTTTTTTTCTGGGGGAACGGCGTTCCAGAACCTCTTCGACAATTTTTTTTAAAAAATGTTTAAAAGTTCATGAGCTTTCAGTACACAGACTGAAGACTTCATTTCTCTCTTGAGAGATCTGGCACCTCTTTTTCCTAAATAAATAAATAAGCAAGCCAGCAAGCAAGCCAGCAAGCCCCGCTGTGCATTTTGTAATAAACAGATGTATCTTATTCTTTTGTTGAGTTGTTCAACCTTCTAGGTTCCAGACTTGCTTCTTAGGTTGGCGTCCCCACCCCTCTCCTTTTGCTGTCTCCCACGGAACATTTCCATCAGCGGAAGGAGGTATGATTTTCACTGATTCTGCCCTCCCGCTCTCCTACCTCTGACTCCCCCCCCTTCGGTTCATTTTATGAGACCTCTTGGGATGTAGCTGGAGAGGGGAAATTGAGAAGTCACCCTCTGCTGGTGGGAAATCCTTCTGCCAAGTGAATTTTTTTGGTGGGATCCTAGTCATGTTCTTCACCTTGCAACAGGCCCTGTCAAGTCAGCCAATAAATGTGTACGTTTTACACATGGCAAGGTGGACTGATGCGGTAGTAACCGCTTAGAGTACCCAGAGAATTCCTGGGATTTTATAAGCAAATCCTCCAGTGTGGAACTGTCACTCTAACTGACTTCAAACGAGGGATTTATTACAGAAGGTGTTATACCCTATACCTGGCTTGGAGTCAGTAAACTAATGAAGCGTGTGCATTTAGTGGCCTAGTTAAGCACCTAATTAAGTGGTCTAATGAATCTGATCCTGTAATCGTGACATTTTATTAAGTTAAATTACTTTACTGAAGTTGCATTACTTTTTGGGGGGAGCTAAACCCAGCTTCTTATATTTCAAGGCATATCTGACTTGTCTCATTAGTTTTTGGAGCTTGATCATCTCTGTCTTTGGCACAGCCTCTGATCTGATCCTGTTCCCATGTTTATTTTTTCAGAGTAGTTCAAGTGGGGGATCTGTAAGGGCTTGCAGAGGACATTTAATTGTCCCCTCCCCCACTATTGCCTTTTCCCCTTCCCTGGCAGCCCCCATAGCCTTCCCCTTTCCTGCTTCCTTCTCTCCTTCCCACCCACCAACCATCTTACCTTTTATCTGCTCCCTTCTCCAGCTTTCCTTCCTTCCCTCCCCTGACAGCCTCTCCCCAGTTGGGCAGTGCCAGCTCAGCCACAGTGCTGGCCAGGCTGGACCGAATTGTATGGTGGGAACTTGCAAGGACTTGCAGAGAGCACCTTAATTTCCTATATAACACCCCCCCCACACACACACACACACTGTTCCTGGTAGCCCTGCCCCAATATCCTCAACTTCCCTGTTTCCTTCTCTTCTTCCTACCCACCAGCCAAACCTATCTTTCATATGCCCCCCTCTTCAACCATATTTATGATTCATTTGCTTACTGGAAGGCCAGCAGTACTGTTGTGGTTGCCTAGCAAAGGCTACTGAGTGTGCCTTTGTTTCTTAAAGCTACAGGTGCTGCTTCTGTAATATTGTGTGAAGGGGTTCTTCTTTCCATTAAAACAATAACAACACCAACACCAACACCAACAACAACAACAACAATAATAATAATAATCTTCTGCAGACCTGGGGCTATTCTCAGACGTGTAGAAAGGTGTGTCCTGTCTGATCATGACCCCAGTCTCTGGATTTAAGTATTCACAGATGGATCATGTTGAGGATTGATTATATTGATTTTAGATTTATAACAGGTCATCTAGAGACATAGGATTCTTATCTCACTACAGATGTTAAGTTGCTGCCCGCCCCCAGCATTTCTCCTCTGCTCTAATCAAGCTGATTACAATATGCACGGTACCTCTGCATCCCAAATTCCTTCTCTTCAACTCCCCTCCCACCTTCTGACTAGGAGACACAGACTCGGTGATCTCCACTCTGGCTTTTATCTGACAAAGGCAGCTTTGACTCTCCGAAACTTATACCCCCCAAGCCTTGTTAGGAGAACGTAAGAACATAAGAGAAGCCAATGTTGGATCAGGCCAATGGCCCATCCAGTCCAACACTCTGTCACACAATGGCCAAAAATACCAGGTGCCATCAGGAGGTCCACCAGTGGGGCTAGGACACTCTCTAACACTAATAGGTTATCTAGTGATCTACAGAGTGGAATTGGAAATTTATTGGGTTTCCCGTTTGAAGTTACAAACTGGAATTTCTGGTGATTATATTATTGTGCTTCTGTTGATCCGTAATGAGATACAGTTGTTGCATCTTTATAGGAATATTTCTGTTAAGTGATCTCCGCACCTGGGACGTTCTTGGGGTGCCTCCCATAATTAGAAAAGACACCTTTAGACATTTATCTGCTATTTTGACATATTTATTGCTTTACAACTGTTGTTTAGTTCAGACTTTGCATATCTTAAACATCATCATGATGTATGTTAATTTGCTGTTAAGTCGCTGTCTATAAGTTTGAACCTTACTTACCATTCCAATGTATTTTAAAAAAATGTGCCTTGCACATGAAAGCTCATACTTTGAATAAACCTTTGTTGGTCTTAAAGTGTCACTGAACTCTAAATTTGTTTTGTTTCTGTCAACAGAACACCATTTCGCTTGGCAGAAGTTGTGAGGGCAATTTCTGTTGATTTCATTCTGGCACATGAAGCCCTCACGTTACACTGCCAAGCACACACCATCCCTGGGTATCCACTTAGCCACATGACAACAATTTGGGTGAATAGTACTGAAGGCCCCAGTGAGATAGGGATAGTGTAGAAGTTGCCATTACATTTATCCACAAGGGATTTATCCACCTGAATAGCCCAGACTGGCTCCTGCCAGATTTTTCTTTAACTGACATTTTGAGATGAACTGAGAGGCTGGAGTTTGGACGAAACATCCAGAGATTTCTCGAGATGCCAGAAGAGTTTTGGATTTTTCAAAGAGGTTATGTACAATCTCGAATTACCAAGTTTCCACTAAAACATTCCAGGCTGAATTCTGGAGTTCTTATTCGGGATAAAAAGGGCAACACCAGGAATGTCCATAAAACTAGCTCCATGTTCCCTAATCAAGAGTGCTCCATCAGGCAAAAGTTGTCTGATTGTGAAAGGCCTTTTCTGCACTTACCTTTTAATCCGTGTTCACCGTGGTGTCCTCCAAACAATTCCGCACTAATTAGTTGCTGTAGATTTTCCAGACTGTATGGCTGTGGTCTTGGCATTGTAGGACCTGACGTTTTGCCAGCAGCTGTGACAGGCATCCTCAGAGGTAGAACACAGAAAGATGGAGGACTCTCTCTGTCAAGGTGAGAAGAAAAATGGTAGGCAGGTAATTTATATCTACTCAGGAAGGTGGGGTAGGGCTGAGTCATTATCTTGTAGGAGTTCCCCAGGCTGTGACATGCTAATGGAGGAGCTTTCCTGAGCTTTTGCATATGGATTGGCTGTTGAAATTCTAATCTTATCTGTAGTGCTGTTGTAAGATGTAGAGCATTTTGTGTTTTTCAGGACAGGAAATCATGCCCTATTTATTTTTAAACTCTCTTCTTTCCTGTTGAAATTGTGTTTATGTTATGAATTTCAATGGCTTCCCTCTGTAATATGACATGGTAATTGGATGTGTTGTCCGGCCTTTCAGTGTCTTGGAATAAGATACTGTGTCCTATTTGAGTTAGGTTATGTTCAGCCACTGTTGATTATTCAGGTTGGCCCAGTCTGCAGTGTCTTTCATTTTCTTTTATTCTTGTCTGAATGCTATGTTGTGTGGTCCCAATGTAAATCTGTCCACAGCTGCATGGTATGTGGTATACCCCTGCAGAAGTGAAGGGGGTCTCTTCTGTTTTTTGCTGATCGTAGCATCTGTTGTATTTTTCTGGTGGGTCTGAATACTGTTTGTAGGTTGTGTTTTTTCATCAGCTTTCCCATCTGATCAGTGATTCCTTTGATATATGGCAAAAACACTTTTCCTCTGCACTAAAATTGAATTCAACCTTCTTTTTAATCCAGTTGTCCCCCCCCCCCCATTCCGCACTAAAATCAAGTTCGACCTTTTTTTTATTCTGTTTTTTTCCCACATTCTGCATTACATGACCTCCCTTCAGTGGTCAGCCCCGTTTCAGCCTGCTGTTGCCCTGGGTTAAATGGATGCTGTTTTGCTGTGGACTTAAATTGCCTTGACTCGAACACTGAGAAAACCCAGAGTGGCAGGCAAATGCGGAAAGGACCAAATGCTGGAGAGACACTGCAGCCTTTTTTTAAAAAAGAAAATTTATTAACTGGATATAAAACCATATTCCATATAGCTTACATTTCAGAGAGACACTGCAGCCTTGAGAGGGTATTGAAACATACTCTGGTTTCACTTCAGAGCATATAAATGAACACTGGGAAAAAACTGAAGTTTTTTTCGCTGTTAAGGGTGTCAGCCTCCAGTTGGGACCTGGGGATTCCCCAGAATTACAGCTCATGTCCAGGCTACAGAGATTAGTTCCCCTGGAGAAAATGGATGCTTTGGAGGGTAGATTCCATGGCATTGTACCCCACTGAGGTTCCTGTCCTCCCCAGACTCTACCCCCCAAAAAAATCTCCAGGAATTTCTCAACTGGGATCTGGCAACTCTTCCCTGCTATTCCGTGCTGGTGGCCAGGGCAGACCTGGCAACCCTATTCTCTGACATCTTGGTATCGTTAACTGGAAACTCCCCCCCCAAGGCCTAGGTTGGAAGCAGTGCTCCCTCTGAGCTGTGGAGTCTTGTGAGCAAACATTCTACTTTGTGAGCTACTGGTATTAAAGTTGTGAGTGAGCAATTCGGCTACTGCATAAATTAGTTTGCTTTGGAGCTGTCCTTCCTGAGCTAAGACAAAAATGTGTGAGCCGGAGGCTAAAAAACGGTGAGCTAGCTCACACTCAGAGGACTCCGATAAGGTTCACAGGCTCAAATCCCAGATTTTATTCAGGACTGGTTGATGTTCAAACATATTTTGAGTGAAATTTTGTATGCATATACTCTCTGTGGATGTGTAGTGACCCTGGAGATGGGACAGGCATTCCTGGCTAAATATGATCTTGTTTCCCCTACCACTTATAGAAGAAGGTGCGTTCTGATCATGGCTAAGATCTGGAAGGTGGTTGATTGTCCCTGAGTATGGCTGGAGAACAACTTTACTGAACCTAACCAGGTCAATATCTGGATGGAAGACTTCTCGGGAGACCCTATCTCCATTGGTTCATAGTGTGATGGAACAAAGGCAAATGGCATTGGTTTGTGGCATGATGCAACAAAAAGCAAATGCTCATTAATTTGTTGTTGTTGTTGTTCAGTCACACAATCGAGTCCAACTCTTCGCGACCCCATGGACCAGATCACACCAGGCCCTCCTGTCTTCCGCTGTCCTCTGAAGTTTGCTCAATTTCATGTTTGTTGCATCGATGACACTGTCTAACCTTCTCATCCTTTGCCGTCCCCTTCTTCTTTGACCTTCAATCTTTCCCAGCATCAGGGTCTTCTCCAGTGCACTGATTCCCAAGATGTCAATGTTCATTCTTGCCATCTCATTCTTGACCACGTCAAGCTTACCTTGATTCACAGATCTTACATTCCAGATTCCTGTGCAGTATTGTTCTTTGCAGCATCAGACTTTCCTTTCAACATCAGACACATCCACAACTGATGTCCTTGCCACTTCACTCTTTCTGTGGTTACTTGTACTTGCCCTCTGCTCTTCCCCAGTAGCATATTGGACACCTTCCGACCTGAGGGGCTCATCTTCCAGCGTCATATCTTTTAGCCTTTTGTTACTGTCCATGGGGTTTTCTTGGCAAAGATACTGGAGTGGGTTGCCATTTCCTTCTCCAGTGGATCATACTTGGTCTGAGTTCTCTGCTGTGGCCTGTCCATTCTGGGTGGCCCTCCACGGCATAGTCCACAGCCTCATTGCAGTGATCCATGAGGGAGATTCATTAATAGGACCTATTGAAAATGAGCCCTGACCCGGTTGGCCTGGGCTAAGCCCTATCTCAGAAGCTAAGCAGGGTTGACCCTCATCAATATTTGGATGGGAAACCACTGAGGAATTCCCAGTTGCTACGCAGAGGAAGGCGATGGCAAACCTCCTATGTTAGTCTGTTGCCTTGAAAATCCTGCAGGGTCCAACATAAGCCGGGCTGCAACTTGAGGGCGCTTTGCACACACCCACTATAAATGAGATCTCCAGTAGCTGATTCAAGAACACACTTATTTTATCTTGCAAGTGTTGTACGTTGGAAAAGAATCCTCAGCCACAAATAACTGAGCAATCCGTGTGTGCGCTTGGGAAGGCGCCATGGCTTCTCACGACTTCCTATTTTGCATTTACGAAAAAATCCCCTGCTATGGCATCGCTGCAGAGTACGTGGGCTCAGTCTTAAAAAAAATATGGATTTCAAACGCTCCAAAAAAGGGGATCTTACAGCAGCATCTGTAGTTGGTTTTATTAAAAGCAGTTTAAATTCCCATGCTTGGAGCCATTTGGAATTATAGAGATGGGCTGCAGAAATTTACATTTTAATTGAGGCGGAAGACAAAATAGAGCCAGGCGCGGCATTCACACATTACGAGGGAGAATAAATAAGATATGTATCAGCCGGGAGAGGGAAGAAATGACTGGTCGTTTTTCACTGCCTCTTGTGCTTTATTTTCTAACATTGTAATGAGAAACCTTGGTCTTTGTGGTTGTTTTCCCATCAGATTGCTGCAGCCAAGAGGCATCTGTGTTTTGAGCAGGTTGTCTTATTAAAATCTGGCATAAAACTTGGCATGGCAGCTAAATCGTACTTTTTTTAATATCAAGATGCAGCTGGAAAAAGACTGTTATCATGAAAACCATTGTGTGTGCTTGCTACACACTGCTACATGGAATCTCCTCAATGCAGACTCAGATAGTGCACATACCACCTGCTTACCACCTACCTGATGAAAGGAGATTTGGAGGTGGAGGAGGAGGAAATTAGATTTATATCCCGCCCTGAGTCTCAATGTGGCTTACAATCTCCTTCCCTTTCTCTCCCCCCAACAGACAACCATAAGAACATAAGAGAAGCCAATGTTGGATCAGGCCAATGGCCCATCCAGTCCAACATTCTGTCACACAGTGGCTAAAAGTACCAGGCGCCATCAGGAGGTCCAGCAGTGGGGCTAGGACACTAAAAGCCCTCCCATTGTTGACCCCCCCCCAGCACCAAGAATACAGAGCATCACTTGCCCCAGACTGAGAGTTCCTATCTATACCTTGTGGCTAATAGCCACTGATGGACCTCTGCTCCATCTGTTTATCTAATTCCCTCTTGAAGCCGTCCATGCTTGTAGCTGCCACCACCTCCTGTGGCAGTGAATTCCATGTGTTAATCACTCTTTGGGTGAAGAAGGACTTCCTTTTACCCGTTCTAAACCGACTGCTCAGCAATATCATCGAGTGCCCACCAGTTCTTGTATTATAAGAAAAGGAGAAAAGTACTTGCTTCTCACCCTGTGAAGTAGATGGATCTGAGAGAGCTCTGAGAGAACTGCTCTTGAGAGAACAGCTCGCAGAGAACTTTGACTGACCCAAGGTCACCCAGTTGGCTTCATGTGGAGGAGGAGTGAGAAACCAAACCTGGTTCTCCAGGTCAGAGTCCACCTCTCTTAACCACTGCACCAAACTGACTGTTGAAAGCAAATACCCGGAATATCTTGTTGGTCTCTAAGATGCTACTGGACTCGAATCTATCTGTTCTACTGCAGATTAAAATGGCTGCCCTCCGAAACTACCTAACATCTAAGTTTCTATATGCATTTTTTGGTACAAAAAATATTAAGTCATATAAGCTTCTTGCAGTCTAAAGTGGTATCATCCAGTCCCACAATGTCACCTCCATCCATTCGTCCATCCATCCATCCATCCATCCATCCATCCATCCATCATCTATCTATTGCCAGTTTGGTGCAGTGATTAGGAGTGTAGACTGTAATCTGGGAGAACTGGGTTTGATTCACCACACCTCCACATGCGGTCACTGGTGTGACCTTAAGTCAGTTACTAGTTCTTTCAGAGCTGATCTCTCATGAGCAGTCCTCAAAACAGCCCTCTCAGCCCCACCTACCTCATGGGGTGTCTGTTGTGGGGAGGGGAAGGGAAAGGAGATTGTAAACTGTTCTGAGACTCCTTCGGGTAGTGAAGGGCACGATATAAATCCAATTTCCTCTTCTTCTTCTTCTTCTTCTTCTTCTTCTTCTTCTTCTTCTTCTTCTTCTTCTTCTTCTTCTTCTTCTTCTCTTCTTTCTCTATCATCTATCTGTCTGTCTGTCTGTCATTTAAAAACTGCTTTAATGTTCAAAATGATTTAATATTTGTTGCCTCAGGGGCCACAAATTGGGTGGAAGGAAGCACAGAAATATTTTAAATAAACAAATAATAATAAATTAGCTAGTAAATGCTAACCCACTCATCTTACACTGAGCTCCTGGTGACACACTTGGTTTTCCCTCCCCAGCCCCATGGGCAAGCTTAAGCTGAGAGAGTGGCTGAGTGCCAGAGGTCACCCACTCATATCAGAGTGAGGATTCGAACTCCAGTTTTCCTAGTTTGACACTCTAACCCTGGGGTGTTGAACTCATTTGTTATGAGGGGTGGATCTGACATAAATGAGACCTTGTTGGGCCGGGCCACGTGTGTCATAAAATATAATGCCAGGTAGCGGAGATATAAACTTTACAAAGGACACAAACACAAAGGGTTGGGTTGTTTTTTTTACTTAAAATAAAAAAAACATGCTTAAAACATTAGCACTCTTGCAATATTTTGTTTATTTAACAGTGTCTGATCACTGACACCTCTTGCTCTGAATTGCTGCATCAAAATGTCTGTGCTGTTGCAATCTTGAGTATGCAGTTCAGGTGTGTTATCTGTAAGCTGCAAACCTACAATGATGCAGCAGCAGCAGAACTGGAAGAAGAAGAAGAAGAAGAAGAAGAAGAAGAAGAAGAAGAAGAAGAAGAAGAAGAAGAAGAAGAAGAAGAAGAAGAAGAAGAAGAAGAAGAAGAAGAAGAAGAAGAAGAAGAAGAAGAAGAAGAAGAAGAAGAAGAAGAAGAGGAGGAGGAGGAGGAGGAGGAGGAGGAGGAGGAGGAGGAGGAGGAGGAGGAGGAGGAGGAGGAGTTTGGATTTATACCCCGCTTCCCAAAGGCGTCTCAGAGCGGCTTACAAACTCCTTTCCCTTCCCCTCCCCACAACAGACACCCTGTGAGGTAGGTGGGGCTGAGAGAACTTCTGGCAGAAACTGTCCTTGAGAGAACAGCTGTGCCAGAGCTTGTGACTGACCCAAGGTCACATCAGCAGGTGCAAGTGGAGGAGTGGGGAAGACAGCCAGTTCCACTGCGAGCCTGATAGAAGCCCTCCAGGGGCCTGATCCAGCCCCGGGCTGCATGTTTGACACCCCTGCTCTAGCCACTACATCACATTGTCTGGGGATGTGAAGCCAAGGATGATAACAGCGAGTCCTAAGTGTCTTAACCTCTGTGCCGATATGGAAGCTTCTCAGAGGAATGAGGAGTTTGCCACCTCTGTCTGGTGCTACCACCATGGATGTTCAGAAAGTGATGTTGCAGCTTACTGTCCAGTGATACAACACAATCGTGAAGTCCTACCTGATCTGATAAAGCCACTGATTTGGGCTGGATTCCTCAGTATGAACAATTCGTTGCTTGTGTGCAGACAGAGTCATCAGACTGCTTGACCTCCCATACCTGTCTGATTACTTGCTTGGTTGCTAGTTCTCCTGCAGACAGCCCTCACTGATGCGGTGATCCGGTGAGGAAGAACCAAAGTAAAGCCAAGTTCAAGCGGGGTTATTCCTAAGCAGTCCCTCCAGCCAGACTTGTATACTAAATTATGAAGGCTGGAAGTCCAAAGGCAAATTGAGGTCAACAACACTGTGCCAGTGGAAGAACGAAACAAGAGAACGAGAAGCAGAGAGCAGCGAAGGCTGCGCATAAAGCAAAAGGCAACACTTCAGAGTTTACACCAGAGAGAGAGAGAGAGACTGGAGTTTGGATCGGAGCTGCCAGCGACTGCCATTTATTGGTAGTGAACTCAAACCCAATTTGTGCAAGGGAAGCTGATCATGATCCAGGCACAATCGTTAGCGTTGTCTTGATCCCCCCCCCTCCCCCGACTTTATTAAATGCAATTGACATCTCGGGATTTACATCCGGTATTCTTCCGACAAGCAGCATTGTGAGAAATCGAATGGCAAGCAGCTTGGGAAAGGGGAAGCTAATAGCCTGAGCAGATCTGGAAATCAAAATTTCACCATCTCTAGAGTAGGAAGAGACTATTTTCAATGGTCGGTAGCCACCCGCCATTGCATATGCACGCAGAATGACGGGCACACTTATTAGATTGCTGCAGCTGAGTGAGAAATAGATGAACAGAGCAGGGTTGGTTTGGTAGCTGGCAGAGAGCAGCCAACATGTGTCTCTTTCTTATGGTGCCTCACAAAATGGAGAGATTTTACTTGGTTGCACGAGAGACAGAGAGAGAGAGAGAGAGAGAGAGAGAGAGAGAGAGAGAGAGAGAGAGAGAGAGAGAATACTTTACTGGTGGTGGGGATTGGTGGGGATTGGAAAAGAACCTTTGTTTGGATCTGATCCCCTGTTTATGCACTTGATAATACTTCTACTGTGGGTTCGTTGGCTCGGGGAGGACGACACACTATTATTTTCCATATATTCATCTGGATGGATTAATTCTCTGTGTGACAATAAAACAAAAATCATTTCCTTCCTTTAATCCTCTGAGTTTTGACCTCACCGTGTTTAGATCTCAACATGTCAATCAAGCTAGAGTATGATTTGTGTGTGAGCTTTTTAAAAAATGTTGGTTTTTGAGCTCAGCATGACCTAAGATATGACAGACATGAGTATTTGCATAATCAGAAATGTAGGCTCGGATCCTAAGCGGTTGTTCCATGAATGTAACAGCAGTTCCGCAGATGAAACAGCCTTTCCATTAGCAGGGGAAGGGAGGGTGATTTAGAAGAGAAGGAGAGTTGGTTTTTATACCCAACTTTCCTCTGCCCTGAGGAGTTTCAAACATTTGAGGCACGGGGTCGAGTTTTTGTGAGTCGCTGCTCACTTCTTCAGATAGAGGTAGCTCGTACCTTGCCACATCTAGATTCGGGTCCAGGAGAACCTTAGAGACCGACAAGGTTTTAAGGGCAAGAGCTTTCTGGAGGTTCTGACAAAGGGACCTTTGAGTCTCGGAAGTCCATAGCTCAGAAATATTGCCGGTCTCTAAGGTGCTACTGGACTCGAATCAAACTTTTCTTCTGCAGACCAGTATGGCTACTTCCCCTCTGCGACTACATAACATCTAAATTTCGATTTGCATTTCTTTTTTGTATGGAAGAATATTCAATTATATAAGCCTCCTGCAGTCTAAAGTGGTGTCATTCAGCCCTCGGGTGTCAATTCATTTCTTTCTTTCTTTTTTTTAAAAAAATGGAATTTTAATATGCAATTATTGTTTTTAACGGTCTGTTCCACACCTTTGCTGGACTGAACAGGAATAGAGATAATTAAAATTAATTAGTTGGGAGTATAACCTCTGTCCTTTTCTCCAAACATGTCATTTCCTTTCTTCGAGCTGTACCAAGAGCTCCCCGTCATCTTTATAATTTAATATTAAAGTCCCCAGGCCTCTTTTTCTTGCTCCCTCAGTTTGCTCTTTCCCTCCTTTCTAATTACACCGTTCCATTGTTCCACAAACTAATGCTATTAATTTAAATGTACAGACTAACGGACAGCAGAATATCCACATTTTCAAGAACAAGGGCTATGCCAAACGGTCATGTTAAAATCCAGAATTTTCATACGGTGCTCTTGTTATTACGGGAGATAAACTTTACTCGTGCTCCGTTTTTCCAAATGGTGAGAAGTTCCATGTTTTATTTAAGTTGGTTCCCTTTGAGGAAGACAACATTGGAGTACTGATATTGCAAGAATTTCTTTATTTACAGATATATGGGTTGAGCACAGGGGGAAGCAGTCCTACAAGACAGCAGATCCACTGACCCATATCTCATTCTCAGAGAGAAATTTCCTCTACCTTTCAGGTGCTTCATCCAACCCACATTTCTGTTCTCTCTCTGCCCTCCTCCTAGAGATACTAGCCACGAGGTCGGACCTGGGGGTCCCCTGGAATTACAGCTCATCTCCAGACTACAGAGATCAGTTCCCCCTGGAGATAATGGTTGCTTTGGAGGGTGGGCTGTATGGTATCCTACCCCAATGAGGACCCTGTCCTCCCCAGACTCCTACCCCCAAATCTCCAGGAGTTTCCCATCCTGGATCTGTCAACCCTGCACCTCCATTCACCACCCTTTGCCGGGAGGGGGACCCTGGCAACCATATCCCCTCTTAATTTCTCATCATCCTTCTCACACAGCGAAGTATCTGCTTCTTCCCTCCTACCCAGTGGGAAGGTCAGGGGTACTTAAAACCTGACTGACCCTCGCAGTCCATCTTCACTTGTTGAGAAAATTTGCCTTTCCTTCTGTCATGGGCTCGGGTTCCTCCAGGCACAGCACTTTAGTTCAGCTCCAACAGAACAGAGCCATTCACGGGTCCTAAACTCAATAGGCTATTAAGCACTCATTTATTTTACAAGAGATGCCAAAAACGTATGGACAACAAGGATTTTCACAAATGGAAGGGGAGGCAATTTTTGCTGATGATCTCCAATGACCCCTCATGAACAGGTGAAGCTGCCTTATACTGAACCGGACCGATGGTCCATCAGTCACTATTGTCTACTCAGACCAGCAGCAGCTCTCCAGGGTCTGAGGATGAGATCTTTCACATCACCTCCTACCTGTTCCAATTTGGTGTAGTGGTTAAGTGCGCAGACTCTAATTTGGGAGAACTGGGTTTGATTCCCCACTCCTCCACTTGCACCTGGCTGGATGACCTTGGGCAAGCCATAGTTCTGATAAGAGCTATTCTTGAAAAAGAGCAGTTTCTGTCAAGAGCTCTCTCAGCCCCACCTACCTCACAGGGTGTCTGTTGTGGGGAGGATAAGGGAAAGGAGCTTGTAAGCCACTCTGAGACACCTTTGGGTAGTGAAGGGCAGGGTATAAATCCAATCTCTTCTCTTTTTCTTCTTCTTCCTTTTAACTGGAGATGCCAGGTGTTGAACCTGGGACCTTCTGCATGCCAAGCAGATGCTCTACCACTAAGCCACAGCCCCACATGCTGTTCCTTTGGCTCCTCTGTACCCCAGGAGCAGAATTTCAGGGGATATTTCTGGTACAGAGGGAGGGTGGAGTCAGGGAAGTCACGTGCTGCTGCCGAGGGAAATCCCCTTCATCTCCGGAAACTACACATCTGAGCCCAATTCCTTTGCTCATACCTATTCTTTTGCTGGGCTACAGTCACACACAGTAAGAAATCCACGCACTTTCCAAATGGATTTTGCCAATTCACACAGTAAAATCCAGTAGGAAAGTGCACTGAAAGTGGATTGAAAGTGGATTATCTAGCGTGTGTGACCGCAGTACTGCTTTCCTTTTCAGGAATTGCTGCAGATGGTTCTTATGAATCTATTCATCCCCAAATATGAAATGTGGTAGAAGAATACTTGTTGCTGAAGGGGGCCCAAGAGCTCCAGACTGAGAGCAAGAACATAAGAAGAGCCCTGCTGGATCAGACCAATAGCCCATCTAGTCTAGCATCCTGTCTCACATCGAGGATAACCAGTTCCTCTGGATGGCCCACAACAGGGACATATGGATTAATATTTTTAGAAAGAGGAGAACCGTAATTGTGTGATCACTTGTATTTGTTTCTCAAGATGATCTCTAAAATGACATAAGAGCGGGATCCACTCATGGTTCCATTTTGTTTTTTTTAAAGCTTTGATTTTTCAAGATTCCCGTATGAAGGGGGGAAGAACTCTCTCCCTAAGTTTCCATCACAAAGTATTTACTGAAGTTCATTACCAGAAGAAGCAAGTTATAATTTTCATATGGGACTCAGTAACACCTCCCCTGACCTTTATTTGCTTTCTGGATTGTAAACTCCCTTAAAGCTGAACCATATCTGTGCATAAACTGCTGTAAAGTCTATTGACCTAGACTTCGGGTTATTACCGGGGCCTTGTTCAGTTCTTTTGTTTTTAATTCATTTCCTTTTTTATATCCCCAGAACTATAGTTGTCTAATGCAATGGCTGTAAAATCACGAATGTATTCATTGATCTCAGCCAATGCTGAACTGCAGTTTCATCTAAGTACTTGCTAGTGATAGTAGACAATACTAGGCTAGCTTGACTGATGGTCAGCCTTCACATAAACCAAGCAAGAAAGTATGGGATACAATGATTCTTGGAAATAAATTATACCGGAAGGCTAGGGAGGGAATGGTTGGAGGTGGAGTGGCTCAGCATGTCAGAGAGGGTATACAGTCCTGTAAAATTGAGAATCAAAGAGAAATAGATTCGCTTTCAGAAATGCTATGGGTGGAAATAGTGGGCCTAAAAGGAAGCTTAGCTTGGGGAGTTTTATTATTTATTAATTTTGGCTTATATTCCACCCTCCCCGCGAGCGGGCTCAGAGCGGATAAGATCGGTAAAACTTAAAACACCCCACAGTAGAAGTCAAAAGCGTAACATAAGAAATCCTTCACGCGATAGTTAAAACAGATAAAAATAGAACTATAACCGAAAACAGATGGCATGGCATTTAGTATAGTGGTCACAGAACTGGAGCCGCTAGGCCATAGACCAGATTGCCGGTCTTCACTTGATGGGCCAATCAAAGATGTAAGATTCAACAGAGAGAGGCTGATAGACAGAATGATTGGAAACCTTCTGCCTCAACCAAAGGCTTGGCGGAACAGCTCCGTTTTACAGGCCCTGCGGAACTGTGAGAGTTTGTTACCACCCATCAGATCAAAGGTTAAAGGATGACCTCCTGATGGCACCTGGTATATTTTGGCCGCTGTGTGACAGAGTGTTGGACTAGATGGGCCATTGGCCTGATTCAACATTGGCTTCTCTTATGTTCTTATGTTCTTAACTGTGTCATAATGCAGCAAAGATACAGGTGGGTAGTTGTGTTGGTCTGAAGCAGCAGAAGAAAGTTTGAGTCCAGTGGCACCTTTAACACCAACAAAGTTTTTTTCAAGGTGCAAGCTTTCGTGTGCACGCACACTTCCTCAGACAAAGTGAAATGAAACTCACCAGTCCATATATATAAGGCAGAGGTTGAACTAGGGTTGCCAAGTCCAAATCCAGAAATATCTGAGAACTTTGGGGGTGAAGCCAGGAGACTTTGGGGGTGGAGCCAGGAGACTTTTGTGATGTCACTTCCTGTGATGTCATTTCCAGGTCAAATGGCAAGTGATATCACTTCCCCTTCCAATGGTGTCACTTCCAGTACACTGCACGAAAACCTCACCTTCCTGTGATGTCACTTTCCAGGCACTCCCCCATACCCACCTCCCCCTCTGAAGTAACCTTCTTTCAAAAAATAAAATTTAAATTCAGTGTCATATATCAATTCCCACCCCACCTTTCCCCTATGTTACATTACCAATAGGCTTTTAGGCCTCCTTCCAGGGCAAAAATAACAAAAAGCTTTAAGAAACATAAAATGCTTTAAACATTTAACAATCAGAAGGAAAAAACAAGCAAACAGCACATGTCAAAAGTGAAGCCCTTTTCACTTTTTTCAGTAGGAAAGATAAACACACACTGAAACGTTACACTGAAATCAATAGGATTCAATGTGCTTAATTCTGACCAAATGAGACTATATGTATTATAATGAAAACAAAAAGCCACTGATAGATCTCTGCTCCATATATTTATCCATAAAACCTGGAAATGGCTCGGGTATTTCTGGAATGTGTGTAGCTATCACCAGATCAGCTCCATCTCAGCTTCTTTGTTTCCTTACAAATTCATGAGGTTGATGTGAGCCACCTCCTCCATTGTCAATTATAAATCTTGCCCTTGTCCCTCTACCAGTTCCAGTGTCCAGTTCTGCTGCCTTCCTTACCTCCATGTTCCCTTTCCGTGTCACACTCTCCCAGATTTCTTTGCACACTATTGCCTACTCTGTTGACCACTGACCCAGAGAACCTCTTCCATAGTCTCTGTGAAATATCCCAACCTGTAGTCTAGCTTGGGGGTCTCCAACCTTTTTGAGTCTGTGGCATCTTTGTAATTCTGACACAGTATGCTGAATGCAGACACAAAATGTCTGCTGCAGGAGCCAGCCAGGAATAGATGGCCACAGCATACCTTCAGTCCTATAGTAATAATCCTGTAAGGTGGGGGCCAGATTCTTCCAACTCCTGCTACACCCTGGGGCTGTCATTCCACTCCATAGTCTCTCATCCCAGTCCCAGAACATTACTGCTGCACCCTGGGGCTGTCATTCCACTCCATAGTCTCTCATCCCAGTCCCAGAACATTACTGCTGCACCCTGGGGCTGTCATTCCACTCTGTGGTCTCTCATTCCATTCCCAGAGTAGTGCATTTGGGCCCAGAGACCCTAATGGAAAATCCATTCCGCATTTTTATTGCAACTCTGCTTGTACTGTAATGTATTTTAATGGAGCCCATACAAGGCAATAGGCATTCCTGGCTCCCATTATTTCCAATGGGCCTTCAAGTGTTTCCCATTGTTTCCAATGGGCAATCCTGTCCTTCCTTTCAGTACATCTCCAGAGAAATTCACTAGCTCAGCTTTCTGTCGTGAGCAGTCAGAAAGGGGGGGGGGTTCTTTCTTTTTAAAAATAAAAGTTAAGTAGAAACAATGAGTGGAAAAGCTGGAGAAATCTAAAAAGGACTGGGAGGGGGAGTCAGGAGAGATGAAGGCGAGGGGAGGGGGAAATGGAAGCCACATTCAACAATTTGTACTGCAAATAGTAAGAAGCCTGATTATTGTTTTTAATTCAGTTTTTTCTACTCCTTTCTCTTTCTCTCTCTGTCCACAAACACACTCCACCTTCCTTTCTTCTTTGGCATTCAAAATAAAAGGGAAGGGGGACCGGCCATAGGAAGAGCTGTTCTCCATCTCCAAGGATTTCCACATTTACAACACAAAAGAAGAAGCAAGGCTTTTGGGTAGAGGACTCTGACCCCCCCCCCCCACACACACACACTATAGGGAAGCTACTGCTTGACTCCTAAGACATAAAAAAGAGGGATTTCTCACCACCACTCAAGCAGGATATCGGAGAGGCTGGAGAAGGAAAGAGCTGCAATGCCAGAAGCAAGAAGGAGGGAAATTTCACTGTACCTGAGCGGAGCAGAGCTTCTGAGGAGGGAGGCGCTGCTTGAAAATCAGCCAGAACTGTGCTCCAGGCGGAGCACACTAGAGGGAATACGCTCTAGCCCTCATCTCTATGGTTTTTATAACCATAGACTTGGAGGACTTAAGTGCTAGAGCGGCAATTTCCGGCCGCCATTTTTTCCCCCGTGCTGGAATTTTTAAAAAGCGGGTAAGGGGCTTTCAAATCGGGGGTTCCCCCGCCCTCAGCGGGGGTTTGGCAAGCCTAGGTTGAACAGCAAATTAGCATAAAATATAATGAAATGTTTTAACAGATGCAAACGGGAATAACATAGGGTTGCCAAGTCACTCACCAGCAATATCAGGGGAGATTTGGTCCCTGCTCGGGAGCTTCACGCACGTGTGAAGCGCACGCATGCCGTGATGATGTCACCCAGAAGTGACATCATCACATTGGGCACATCGCCGGCTGATGTTCTAGCAACCAGCCTGGAAACTCTGTGGTACCATAGAGTTTCCAGGCTGATTGCTAGAGCATCAGCAGGCAATGTGCCCGGCACGATGAAGTCACCTCTGGGTGACATCATCGTGCTGGGCACGTCGGCCCGAACTGGGCACTTTGGGGGCAGGGTTCCCCCCACCAGCCTTTTCCGGACTGGCAGATTGGGGACCCTTTGAGTGGGGGAACCTCCGCCCTCCTGGGGGACTTGGCAGCCCTAGAATAACAAGCTAAATTTATAAGGCCATCATTGTTTGGGGAAACAGTTCTGGGGGGAAACAGTGAGGCAAAACTTCCCCAGAAATTGCAAATGCAATGTAACCATGTAAAAATGTCTATTGTGTGATCTCTAACTGGCAGGACAGGGAACCTACTACAAGGAGTTGTTATGGGATTAAAATGATTTTTACTAGGTACTTAATCAGGATAACCAGGTGAGGGTAGGGAGTTGGTTAGTTTTAGTCGTAACTCAGCAATCTCCCATTCCCTTCTGTTTCTGAAGTTCCTTTGCAATAAAACAGCTACTTTGAGGTCCCCCATTGAATGTCCTGGAAGGCTGAAGTGTTCTCCTACAGGTTTCTCAGTCTTGTGATTCTTGATGTCAGACTTGTGTCCATTTATCCTTTGGCCTAGGGTTTGACCTGTTTGCCCTATGTAGAGAACTGAAGGTCATTGTTGGCATTTAATGGCATAAGCAATGTTGGAAGATGAGCAAGAGAATAAGCCCGAGATGATGTAGTTGATGTTGTTAGGTCCAGTGATTGAGCTGCCTGGGTGTATGTGGCAGCAAAGTTGGCATCTGTTGTTACATGCCCTGAGCCTTGCTGCACAGAGGAGGGCACACTATAAGTCCAATAAAACAAACAAATCCTGCTTAAATGTTAGTGCCAGGAACTTCAGATGGGCATATGCCTTCGTGAATTCATAAATATTTATCATAGCCCTTCCCTGTGTCTGATCAGGCGCGCTTCCTACAAATAACTTTTCCATCTTCTGCACCTGGACATTTGAAGATCTCACCCCTCCAAGCAGTCCACACTCTGACCTTTTTCTGGAACTTCACTGTGAAATTTTCCTTTGTGCATCATCCTCCGCCTCCGTGGCACAAGCTCATTCCGGATTTCAGCGGAGCACAGTTAATGCACCGCGACGATTCCCCCCCTCCTCAAAGCTGGTTTAAATAAAAGCAGAAATTAGAACATAAAAATAATCCTAAAAGGGGAAATGCAATTATTGTGTGATTTTTACTAGGTAACATAAAAGTTTTAAAATAATAGAAAATGGTAAGGTGAGATTGGATGAAGCAGATAGCGATAAAGATTAATTGCTCAGATAAGGCCTCTCCTCTCTTCCTATTGGTTTTATAATGTGCATTCCTCAGTGCCCTCTTGGAGTGTATTCAGACAGCCGACGGAGAGGCAAGAAGGGGTTTGTGTGCTAAAGGAAGGAGGTGGAGAGAAGCTTTTAAAGGGGGGGGAGAGAGAGAGAGAGAGAGAGAAAAGAATGTATTGCTCAAATTAAATTTCATATTGTAAGAATGGAGGTTCTAAGGCAGGGAAGAAATGAATGGTCGGGTTTCGCTTTGCATGCCAGACTCCAAAGACAAATCCATTCAAGGGTATTTCACTACACATGTGTCCGTTGCATGACCTCTCCTTTGAGGCAGAACATTGTACTGGCACAACGCCAAGCCTCTTTGGCCGGCCAGTAAATGGAGTGTGTTTTAGCCAGAGTGGCTCCAGTCTTTGTTCAAACCGCCATCATCGAAGGAGAATGAAGAGGATCGCGTTTCAGAAGTGGCGTATTTATGCACGTAGTCAGCCGTTAATATTCTGCCTCCCTGCCCTTATAGGCCTGACCATTTAAAACACAAGACCAAACCAAACAAAAAACCCACATACCACTCGAACACGATTTAAAACCCTCCAAATGCTAATTAAATCCCGATAGGCACTAAAATAATGAAAACAAAGACGCACACAAGTTTAGTAACGATCATACAAAGAGAGCAGGTTGGGACCATTATTCTCCTCCTTACCTCCCTCCCCGCAAAGATAGGGTTGCCAACTCCAAGTTGGGAAATTCCTGGAGGTTTGGAGGTGGAGCTTGGGGAGCACAGTGTAGAAGAAGTAGCTCAGCAGAGACAGGATGCCAAAGTCCACCCTCTAAAGAAGAAGAAGGGAAGAAGAGATTGGATTTATACCCCGCCCTTCACTACCTGGAAGTGTCTCAGAGTGGCTTAAACTCTACTTTCACTCCCCTACAACAGATACCTTGTGAGATAGGTGGGGCTGAGAGAGCTCTTTTGAGGACTGCTTTTGACAGAACAGTTCTGAGAGAACCATGATTGACCCAAGTTCTCACCAGCAGCTGCATGTGGAGGAGTGGAGACTCAAAACCGGTTCTCCCAGATTAGAGCCCATGCTTCTGACCACGACACCAAACAGCCGGTTTCCTCCAGGGAAATTGATGTCTGTCACTTGGGATTGAGTTGTAATTCCAGGAGGTTGGCCACCCTACACAAAGACCTACTGGAACAGGTAGTCTTAGGTCCCGGTCACACCAGCGGGATACTGCGCCACTGAAGGGAGGCAAATTAGAGCCACAGCAAAAAGATGTGCAGTAGCGCGATCAGACGGGTTCCCGAGATGCCGCACAGACGCCGATAGCCAGCAATCACATGGTAATGTTGAAGCGCATCAAAGGGTCTTGCGCATGTGCACTCTTACATTTCTTCGCATACTGTGGAGGTTTGGAAAAAACACATCCGGCATGACGGGACACATGCGCGTGCCGGATGCGCTGGATTAACTCTGCTTCCGCGATCCAATGCTCACCTGCGACCCGCGTTTTCCGGTTGCTACTACTCTTTTGCTGGTACTTTTTAAATCTGCTTCTTCAGGCCAACGGTATGGGTTGGTGATGGGTGCGCTACGCTTCCCAGATGTTGCTGTATGATCACGTCTATTTGATGTGCCCTCAACCCGTCTGTTTCGCGGGGCAAATCCTTCCATGTGACCGGGGCCTTAGTTCACTTCTTGATAGGGATCCTATCAAGTTTTATGACCCCACTGACTTTGTTTGCACTATTACAAAAGAATTCCCCCTCCCCTCTCCTTTTCAATGTATTAGGCCCCATTACTGAGTGAATGGAGAAGTCTTTTCCTCCCAGAATGAGAAGGCTTAGCATCCTGAGAGCCAGACAGGAAGGGGCCAGATACTCTGCCACAGTTCTTGGAATGGCAGTTGCTTGGATGGTGGGATTTCTAGCCCTTGAGAGCCAGCTGTGGTGTAGTGGTTAAGAGAAGAAGAAGAAGAGGAGTTTGATTCCCCACTTCTCTTCCACATGCAACCAGCTGGGTGACCTTGGGTCAGTCACAGTTTTCTCAGAACTCTCTCAGCCCCCACCTACTTCACAAGGTGTCTGTTGTGGGGAAATTGATGCAGGTGGGCAGCCATGTTGGTCTGAAGCAGTAGAACGAATTTTGAGTCCAGTGGCACCTTTAAGACCAACAAACATTTATTTAAGGTATGAACTTTTGTGTCAACACCTTGTACTTGAAGAAGTATGCGTGCACATGAAAGTTCACACCCTGAATAAACCTTTCTTGGGTTTTAAAGCTGCCACTGGACTCAAAATTTGTTGTGGGGAGAGGAAGGGAAGGTGATTGTAAGCCGCTCTGAGACTCCTTCAGGTAGTGAAGGGCGGGGAATAAAACCAGGCACAAGGTCTAGATGAAATACTCTGTCTGGGGCAAGTGATGCTCTGTAGTCTTGGTGCTTGGGAGGGTCAACAGTGGGAGGGCTTCTAGTGTCCTGGCCCTACTGCTGGATCTCCTGATGGCACCTGGTATATTTTGGCCGCTGTGTGACAAAGTGTTGGACTGGATGGGCCATTGGCCTGATTCAACATTGGCTTCTCTTATGTTCTTATGTTCTATGTACTTAAGTGCTCTCAGTTTCCTCTATGGCTTTCATGTGCTTTATCAGTGTGGGCGGACCTGGTAGGTACCAGTGGTGGTGGTAAGGTTGCCGACTCCAGATTGGGAGGTACCTGGAGATTTTGGGGGTGGAGCCTGAGGAGGCTGGGTTTGGGGGAAGGGAGGGCCTTGAATGGCATTTAATACCACAGAGTCCGCCTTCAAAGGTGGCCATTTTCTCCTGGTGAATGATTCCCTGTTGCCTGGAGATCAGTTGCAATAGCAGGAGATCTCCAGCCACCACCAGGAAGAGAGTCGATTTGAAGCAAGATAGACTAAGAGCCAGGGTTAACTTCTAGAGCTTTTGGGGCACCATCATTGAGACAGCGGCCTGAAGAATCTCTTGCTCCGGATTGCAAGACTAGATCTAATGGGTGGAAATTACAAGGGAGTCGTTACCGGCTAGATATCAGGAGAAACTTCCTAACTGTAAGAGTGGTTGAGCAGTGGAACGGACTGCCTCGGGAGGTGGTGGGTGCTCCTTCCCTGGACGTTTTCAAGCGGAGGCTGGGCGGCCATCTTTCGGGTATGTTGTAGGTATGTAGGGCTATCTTTCGGCTATGATCCTAAAGAGTGCAGGGGGTTGGACTAGATGACCTGCAAGGTCCCTTCCAACTCTAACGTTCTATGATTCTATAAGACAGCGGAAATGGACAGCAACCTAGGTGACCTGTAGCCACTTAATTTGTGACTGCATTTAATTTGTGACAAAGAGGGAGTAGTTGACAATTTCTACAACTATTTGTTGTGTAATACTTTATTTGTACAGGGGTTTTTTTTGGTGGTGGTGGTTGTTTTGGTGGTTTGCATACCACCAGGCAATCCCAGATGCACGTGGCCTGTGGAATCTGCAGCAACCTTTTGCACAATCCCGCATGGATCTGTTTCCTAAGCACAGCCCTCGTCATGCCTCCCTTCAGACCCCACACATGATCACTGTGGGATCTGAAATCCGGGGATGAGCAGATACGTTTCTTGAAGCGACTTGATTTTTCTCCCCTGAGAGCCTTGGGAGCTTTCAGTGACAAAAATGGCTTGTACAAAAATTATCGCATTTCAGAGCACATCTTCAGTGCTCGGGTAAAGCAAAAACAAAAACAAAACCCATTCTTCTTCTGTTTTTTTTTCTCCCCACCAGGCCTGGAGCTACAGTGGGGCATCTCGGGGCTAGGCCCCCCTACTTGCTGGCAAGGCCCCCCAACTTCCAATCCAGCCCAGGGTATCATGGCTTTCTCCCCTGGATTAATTTGATTAGCCAGTGCCCCGTAAGAAATTTAAACGCCCCCTGCCTTAAAATATCCTGACTACGGGCCTGCTCCCCACTGCAAACAGTCACCACCACCACTCCAAGTCGTAACTTGCCCTTCAGGGGGAGGAATACACGTTTACCGCTCTGTGTTCACCAGCGGGGGAGGCAAGCAGCAGCTTTGAGGCACGTGGGAAGAGTCAGTAGCTCACTCCTGTCCCGTCCTGTCCAGAGCAACTGTGCATGCGTTATAGAGGAGGAGAAGAAGCAAAAAGGAGAGGGTGCCAATGCTGTCTACCACCTTCTCCTTTTCATGAAAGAGAAAGGGGACGGAAGCTTGGGCAGTTGCTTTAAAGGGAAGGACGCACGCACGATCACTGAAGCCAGAGGATAAGGGATGGAGAGCGACTTTTAATTGCTTGGAGAGTGACTGCTCACTCCCGAGTGACCTTCCGCCCACCCTGCGTTAGTCGTAAAAACAGAGAGTAGAAAGGATTTATCGTAACAGCTTGTATTAGAAAGGCACCCACATACCAAATGCCAGCGATGGCATCGTCGCCTTGTGCAATTTCTAAGGGGAAAAGAAGGGGGTGTGCGTTTCTCTCTCAGGTCACCGGTTTCCCAACCACAGTTGATTACCTTACGTTTCTTCTCATCCTTCAGACTATCCTCCTCCGATTGTTTTGGCAAAGCTGGTGGAGTGGAAAATGCAAAGTGACGGACTGTCAGCAGCGCAAGGTGTTATATGAGATAACAGTGGCTTTTTGCTGTTTAAGCATTATACCCTTTATTTTTTTTTTATTTATTTATTTTTGCCATCAAGTTAACAGCTGACTTATAGTGACCCTGTAGGGCTTTCAAGGCAAGAGAGGCACAGAGGCAGTTTGCCATTGCCTGCCTCTGTATCATGACCCTTGCCTTCCTTGGGAGTCTCCCATCCAAATACAAGCCAGGGCTGACCCTACTTAGCTTCAGAGATCCAATGAGATGAACCTCGCCTGGGCTATCCAGGTCATTATATCCTTAAAAGGTAGAGGTAAAGGCTGCCCTTGCTTGAAAGCCAGTCAAATCCAACTCTAGGGGGTGGTGCTCATCTCCATTTCCAAGCAGAAGAGCCAGCGCTGTCCGAAGATGTTTCCATGGTCATGTGGCCAGCATGACTAAACGCCAAGGCACACGGAACACTGTTACCTTCCCACCGAAGTGGTGCCTATTTATCTACTTGCAGTTTCTTGCTTTCGAACTGCTAGGTTGTCAGGAGCTGGAGCCAGAGACAGGAACGCTCTCCGTCACATGACAGTTGGGTCTCGAACTGCCGAGTGACCGACCTTCCAGTCCACAGCTCAGCGTCTTAACCTCTGAGCCACCGCGGCCCCCATTCTATCCTACACAGAACAAAAACAGGGTAAAAAAGAACGAGCGGCGCAGCACATCCACGAATTGGATGACGATCGTACAGAATAATAGCGTTAAGTCTGGCAACAAACTTCTTGCAGTTGTTCCGGAGGCAGCAGACCGCATTATATTTAACAAAACCGCTCCGCGTCTTGGCAGCCAAAAGAGCCGACAAAGCTCTTTTTATAGGCTACCTTCTTGTCTTTCCCATTCAGTCAAAACAATGCATTGAAAGAATTTGTCAGAAACCGTGTTGTGTCTCCGCTAGTAACAATGAATTAATGTCTCTTAGTCACATTAACTTAGCACTGAATGACCTCTGTGGAGCTATCGCCATAAGTACAAAGTCTTCGGTGAGACTTTTTGATGGTGGGAAATGCCATCAATTCATAGCCGGCCCATGGCGAGCCCGTGGGGTTTTCGAGGTAAGAGATGTCCAGAGGTGGTTTGCCATGGTCTGCCTCTGTCTAGCAACCCTGGACTTCCTTGGTGGTCTCCCATCCAAACACTATCCAGGACTGATCCTGCAGAGCTTCTGACAGCTAACAAGATTGGGCCGGCTTTGGAATCCAGTCAGGACAGTGGGGCTTTTACATTCTCATTTTTAACCCCTGTGTTCTGAAATTAAAGATCGGCCGGATCGTCTTAACTTGTAGGAAGAAAGCTATGTTAAAATAGTCTACCAGGTTATGTGCATGTTTTTAGAGGTCTTGGGCAAGACGCCTGAGAATCACAGAATCACTGAGTTGGAAGGGACCGTACAGGCCATCTAGTCCAACTCTCTGCTCAATCCAGGATCAGCCTAGAGCATCCCTTCAGTGTGGCCTTCTGCTCATAGGGTGACCAGGGATAGCTGTTGCTCCTTACATTTCTCATTTGCTCACAGATCCCAGACGATGGCAAAGAGGAGAAGTGGAACCACATCTCAAAAAGGATATTATAGCATTGGAAAAAGTGCAGAGAAGGGCAACTAGAATGATAAAAGGGTTGGAACACCTTCCCTGTGAAGAAAGGTTAAAATGCTTGGGGCTCTTTAGCTTGGAGAAACGACGGCTGAGGGGTGACATGATCGAGGTTTATAAGATTATGCATGGGATTGAGCAGGTTGAGAAAGAAGTACTTTTCTCCCTTTCTCACAATACAAGAACTCGTGGGCACTCCATGAAATTGCTGAGCAGTCGGGTTAGAACAGATAAAAGGAAGTCCTTCTTCACCCAAAGAGTGATTAACATATGGAATTCACTGCCACAGGAGGTGGTGGCAGCTACAAGCATGGACAGCTTCAAGAGGGAATTGGATAAACACAGGGGTCTTTTCGGGGGGGAGCGCACCGGAGCCCAGCTCCGGGAGCTCAGGAGCCAAGCCCCGCCCCCAGCCGGCGTCCTGGAGAGTCTTTCAGGCAGCCGAATGTCAATTTCAGCTCCATTATATCCTATGGGCCATTGAAGTCAATGGTGAAAACATAGGGTATATTCTGGGGGCTGGAGGGGAGGGTTTGAGGAGAGGCTAGAAACTCACAGGATAGCTGATGGAGCCTCTCCCCAAGATACCCACCAAGTTTCAAGAACATTGGACCAGGGGGTCAATTCTATGGGCCCCTAAACAGGTTGCCCCTATTCCCTCCATTGTTCTCTATGGTGGGAAAAAAGTAACTTATTTTCCCACCATAGAGAACAATGGAGGAAATGGGGCAACCTGTTTGGGGGCCCATAGAATTGGACCCCCTGGTCCAATGTTATTGAGACTTGGTGGGTATCTTGGGGAGAGGCTCCATCAGCTATCCTGTGATCTTGGAGCCTCTCCCTCAAACCCCCTCCCCTCCAGCCCCCAGAATATACCCTATGTTTTCACCATTGACTTCAATGGCCCATAGGGTATAATGGGGCTGAATTGCCACTGAATTTCTTTCATTCCCTCCTTTCCTTCTTTCTTTTTCCTCTTTCCCTCATTCTTCTCTTCTCTCTTTCTTTCCTTCTTTCCCACCTTCTTCTCTTCTCTTTTTTCCTCCTTTTCCTGTTTCCCTCCTTCTTCCCTCTCTTTCTTTCCCTCTTTCCCTCCTTCTTTCCTTCTCTCTACTCTCTCTCTTTCCTTCCCTCTTTCCTCCTTCTGTGGCCCAACTCTCATGAGAAGGAGTTTAAACTTTAAACCCCTTCTCTCTTAGCTCCCCCACCCAGACCAGCTGGGGAAGGGAAGGGGAGGCTTTTGAAGATGCTCCCCCCCCTTTTGCTTACCCTTCTGACATCACTTCCGGTGATGTCAGGGGGCGTGGCATATGCTAATAGCCTAATAGCTCATTAGCATACCATATGCTAATGAGCTCCTGCAGCTGTTCTTCTACGAAAAGACCCCTGGATAAACATATGGAGCAGAAGTCCATCAGTGGCTATTAGCCACAGGGTATAGATGGGAACTCTCAGTCTGGGGCAGGTGATGCACTCTATTCTTGGTGCTGGAGGGGGCAGCAGTGGGAGGGCTTCTAGTGTCCTGGCCCCACTGCTGGACCTCCTGATGGCACCTGGTATATTTTGGCTGCTGTATGACAGAGTGTTGGACTAGGTAGGCCATTGGCCTGATTCAACATTGGCTTCTCTTATGTTCTTATGTTTGAACCAAAGCACTCCGGGAGTTGGTGGTGACCCTTCTTCCAGGACACTGCTAGTACCTGTTGATGCTGCCTTCTGCCAGTAGTCCTGCCCACTTCTTCCCTCATTTCCTTATATCCAAGTTGATTTCCTCCTTAATTAAGTAAGTGGTAGCCCAAGATGAAGGTCTTGGATATTTGCCAGCCTTCTTTATAACCCTTTTGGAAGACTTGCACCACATCCCATTAACTGATGTGGCATAACAACTCCCATTGCTGCACAGTATGCCCTCTGGACTTTTGTTTGCTCAGGAAAGTAGAAGACTGTAGCAGCAGAAGCAGAAGGAAATACAGCAGGCTTTCTCTGCAGGGGATGCAATGAACTCTTGTCGCTGTCAGTTGGATCACTGGAATGCTTCGTGCAAAGCTTATGTTTTAGAGCAGGTACGGCAATAGGTTGTGACATGAGATCTAAGTTGTCATTGTTGGTTTAGGCGGAAACGCTATATGATACTGGAGGATAAATCAATGCAGGTTGATGATCGAGCAAACAGATACTTGGCACTGGAGTGAGAAAGTTAAACTTGCCATGCTTGAGGGCCATCGCTCAGTGGAAGAGCATCGGCTTGGCATTAGGGATGGGCACGAACCAGCTCCCCAACTAAAATTCGTGATGAATTTTGGGTGGTTCGTGGTTCGTGAACTGAAGTTTGTGACAGGTCAACCTGCATGAACTTTCCACGGACTTTTAAGCAGTGTGTGGTGGTTGGTAGCGGTTTGTGATCAGATACGTTTCCAGTCTCTGCTCAATCAAAATGTTTACCAAACCTCAAAGGCAGGGTGAGGTTCCCTGTGAATTTGGTGTGTGTATCTTGCAGGGGGTCTATTCTTTTGAACCTGCACCTGATGTTCCCCCCGAAAGCACTTTCCTGGGGCCATCTTCTTTGGGGGGGGGTCATAACTAGGATCCCCTAAGCCCAAATTTGCACATAACTTGGATGGAATGTAGAGAAGCATCAGGGGGAGGTCCCCAGCAAGTTTGATGTCTCTAGCTTGCACAGGGTCCATTCTGTACTCTCCTGAACTTCCTGAATCTGCACCTGTCATTTCCCCAGAAAACACTTTCCCGGTGGGCTGTAACTGGGACCCTGTAAATCCAGTCTTCACTAAACTTGGAAGGCAGGTAGAAGTGTGTCAGCTGGAGATCGCGTGTGAGTGTGGTGTCTCTAGCATGCCCAGGGGGTGGGGTGTTCTAGCACATCACAAACCTCACTAACCGAACCAGTTGGTTTAGTGCCTCAAAGTTTGTGATGGTTTGGGGCTCATGAACCCGGCATACCACAAACTCCCAGTTCATGCCTATCCCTACTTGGTATGCAGAAGGTCCCTCATTCAGTGTTCAACATATCCAGTTAAAATAATCAGGTAGGAGGAGAGGTGAAAGATCTCTCTCTGATACCTTGGAGAGCCAGTCTGAACGGACAGTACTGATGAAGATGAGCCAATGGTCTGATTCAGTAAAGGCAGCTTCATATCTTCATGCTCTGTGTAAGACCCAGGGCTTTTTTTGTAGAAAAAGCCCAGCAGGAACTCATTAGCATAATAGGCCACACCC
Organism: Gekko gecko; assembly: GCA_029375565.1. Lineage (NCBI taxonomy): Eukaryota > Metazoa > Chordata > Lepidosauria > Squamata > Gekkonidae > Gekko > Gekko gecko. The sequence goes on from JAPDNY010000007.1 coordinate 20,693,750, forward strand.
AACATCAGGAACGTATTAGCATAGGCCAAACCCTGACAGCACAACTCATTAGCATATTAGCTACGCACCCATGCTACCAGAAGTGTGGTCATCCAGCCACACCCACCTTTCCTTTCTTATTCTGTTTATCTTGTTTGTTGTCAAAACCTAGGGCTTTTTTTTTGGAGCAGGAACTCCTTTGCATGTTAGGCCACACACCCCTAATGTAGCCAGTCCTAATGAGTTTCTGCTGTTGGGTGTGGCCTGTTATGCTAATGAGTTCCTGCTGGGTGTGGCCAACTCAGGAGCCAGCCGGAACTCCATTCCTGTGCGTTTCTACCCAAAAATAGCCCTGGTAAGACCTACACACACACACCATCTTCATATATATATAATCTTCATTCTTTTGTTCTTTAGCAGGGGCCTAGACTGTCTTCATTTCAATTTATCTGAGGTGTCCAAGCCATTCTTCCATGAAAATGTTGTCTGCTTTTGTAATAGTGGTTGCTGAAGAGACCACTGCTACAGTTGGATCATTAATCCTTGAAACAAAACTGTTGAATTCCCCATGTAGGATGAAAGTTGTCTACTTTTAAGGCTCAGTTTTTGCTCTTCAGCTCTGAAAGTTGATCTTTCAGCTTGGCTCTTTTCAGTTTCATCCTTGCCATCATTTCTTTGGAACGGGAACTGAAAATTGTTGAGGCTGAATAGGACAAAGCTAAGCTCTTGGATAGGCAAGTCTCCTTGTTTTCAAGTTCAGAAAGGTAGATGAATTTCAACAGTCTTGCAAAAAGGACTTTAAGTTTGAGCTATTTTATTTCCATCTCAGTTCTGCAAAGTTTATTTGTTATACATATATTTATCCCACTGTAATACATATGAGTCCATAGGTAAAATCTTCCAAATGGCTTTAAAACAAACAACCTTTATTATGAAGAGCAACTAAAATGTCTTGTTCATCAGTCTTAGAGCCCGGTTCAAGATCCAGCTAAGGTCACGTAATCTTAGAGCAGTGCTACAAATTACCAGCTCCTGAATACTGTCAACTATAGGGATACATCTCTAAATTGTAAATACTTTCACTAGATCCACTTTTCCAACTTTTGTTTCTCAAGGCATATCAGTAAAAAGAGACAGGATTATCTTAAAAAATGACAAGACACACAAATGACAGATAGTGGAGTGGGGGGAAGGAGATAGAGGAGGAGGGAGATTTAGAATTTAGATACAGGCTGATCTCCTGTGATTTATCCAGCTTTGATGAAAGTGACGGAACTCTCATTCCTCTGGGTCTGTGTCGTGGGCAGCTGCTAGGAAGGTTCACCACTGGCTGCCACCACACTGGTATATGTCTCCTTGGGAGGGACCAGTGCACCCACCCTACCCCTTGTTATAGTACTTTTACAATAGTTCTCCCCTTATACATGACCAAATGAGGCATGAGAACCTGGGCAGAGTAACAAATAGTTTATTTAAGAACTTTAACAACAACCTTAGATCAAAAAACTTACTTTTTCCCCACCATAGAGAACAATGGAGGGAATAGGGGCAACCTGTTTGGGGGCCCATAGAATTGGACCCCCTGGTCCAATGTTCTTGAAACTTGGTGGGTATCTTGGGGAGAGGCTCCGTCAGCTACCCTGTGAGTTTGGAGCCTCTCCCTCGAATCCCCTCCCCTCCAGCCCCCAGAATATACCCTATGTTTTCACCACTGACTTCAATGGCCCATAGGATATAATGGAGCTGAAATTGACATTCGGCTGCCTGAAAGACTCCCCGGTTGTCCACTGGGGGCGGGGCTTGGCTCCTGAGCTCCCGGAGCTGCGCTCCCGTAGGCTCCCCCCCCCAAAGACCCCTGACTCTAGGACTTTGTACCCCACTGAGGTCCCTGTCCTCTCCAGGCTCCATCCCCAGATCTCCAGGAGTTTCCCAACCTGGGCCTGGCAACTCTACCCTCCCCCATCCCTGCCAGTGGCCAGGGGAGACCTCATGCCCCTAGACAGCACACTTTTTTGTTGTTGTTTCTACTAATGCATTTCTATATACAGCTAGGGTTGCCAGCTCCGGTTTGGGAAACACCTGGATATTTTTGGAGGGGTGGAGCCTCAGGAGGGTGGAGTTTGGGGAGGGGAGGGACTTTGATGGGGCATGACGTAGAGTCCACATTCCAAAGCAGCCATTTTCTTCAGGTGAGCCGACCTCTGTCACCCAGAGGTCAGTTGCAATAGCAGGAGATTTCCACTGCCATTTTAAAGTGATTTTACAGTCCCCTGAGGTGGGCTGAGGTGCTCTTGTTCCCCTCTGCTGTGGCTTTTTCGACACTAGAAAAGATGTGGAGGGGAGACAAGAACGCCACACTGTGGGCTCAGTCAGGATCAGGCCCTCACAGCATTTCGAAATCTCTTTAAAACGATGGCATCTTCTGTTACGTTTGGGGTTTATTGTTGAGCTATGAGTTACTCCCTGGTATCCTAGTTCTACGATTATGATTGGCCACCTAATAAAGACCATTCATTGGTCCAGAAGCCACACTGCGGTAACCAACCAGTGAGCTATGCTTAGGTCCAATCAGACCTCCCGTTCGTTCTTACATTGTAAATAGTTAAGTGCTGAACTGGTTTGAGTGCCGCTCTTACAACGTTTGGAACAAAAGCCTTGTTATGGTACATCGTCTCCTGACTTGCAGTACATAAAACCTTCCTTGTGGTGGCTGTCATATTTTGCTCTACCTTCTGTTGAAAAAAAAAAAGATGGCAGAATTCTGGAGTGTACCATATTTGACTGTTGTCATATTTTTGAAGCACCATCCCTGTTAAACAGCCAATCTTCCCGATATCAGAAGGAGAAGCAGAAGGAGAAGCAGAAGAAGGAGAAGCAGAAGGAGAAGAGGAAGGAGAAGAGGAAGGAGAAGGAGAAGGAGAAGGAGAAGGAGAAGGAGAAGGAGAAGGAGAAGGAGAAGGAGAAGGAGAAGGAGGAGGAAGAAGAAGAAGAAGAAGAAGAAGAAGAAGAAGAAGAAGAAGAAGAAGAAGAAGAAGAAGAAGAAGAAGAAGAAGAAGAAGAAGAAGAAGAGGAGATTGGATTTATACCCCACCCTTCACTTGCAGTCTCAGAGTGGCTTACAAACTCCCTTCCCTTCCCCTCCCCTCAACAGACACCCTGTGAGATAGGTGGGGCTGAGAGAGCTCTGACAGAAACTGCTCTTTTTTCAGGAACAGCTGTGCTAGAGTTTGTGACTGACCCAAGGTCACATCAGCAGGTGCAGGTGGAGGAGAAGGGAATCAAACTCAGTTCTCCCAGATTACAGTCCGCACCCTTAACCACTACACCAAACTGTCTCTCTGTATAAAATAACATAAAATAAACCAGCTCATTAGGGAGAAGGTTACACTCAACCCTTGTTCCTTTCCGCATCCAAGGTTTCGATTTTTAAATGGAGGAGGCCTTGGAGAAATAGCATCCCCCCCCCACAGTCTAGTTAGAACAATCAAGAATTCTTCCCTTTCACTCTCTCACCTCTTAGCCTGGGCCAGCTGGAGCAGCAATTGATTGCAATTGTTTTGTGGTTCCCCAAGGGAGCGGATGCCCGCTTCATTACATGCGCTCAAGGTCTGTATGTCAAGAGCAATGAGGGTCTTGCAGTGAGCCAGAGTTTCCCCGCCCGGGAAGGCAACTTATGGTACCAACCGAAGGGTCCCAGAGTTCAATGAAGAAATGCAGGAGGCAGTCGTTAGTGACTCGGGTTCAGTAAGTCAGTTGTCCAGTTTTATAGATAAATGAAACACTGGCTGATTCCACATTGGCTTTTCCCTCTGTTGTTTTACGAAACCCACACTGGAACAGAAATTCCCCTCTGCATTGCATGCTGCTTTCACTTTCTTTAGTCCTCGGATTTTATGGTGCCCTCCAGACTGCATGCCACTTTCACTTCCTTTGATTATCGGGCTTTATGATACCTTCTGCATAGATTTATTCGAGGTACTTGGATGTGGTTCTGAGCTGCGCTGTTTCCTCCCAGTTGAGAAAATGTGGAGCGGATGCTAGATGCAGAATTGCCCGCTATCTACCTGAACACAAGAACTTTGGTGCAGCCCAGCCAGGCCTCTTTAAAGAGAAAGAGACAAATTCCATCAAGTATCCCCCTAAGATATGATCAGCAGTGCGGGATGCTTATTAAAAGATGCTCCCCAATAAATATCACGCCTTTTTGTATTGAACACTGATGCATAAAAGCTTCAAGTAGGTAGCAAGCACTATATTTAACCCACTTATTGCAAACACAGCACACAAGGGGGCACACAGGAGGCTCTGCTAAATGCACTGTATTGTATTTCCTCCCTCTTCTTAATTAGCTAGTGTTAATAAGCTGCTACTGGTATTTTATTTCTTTCCCCTGCTTATTAGACTCCTGTTAAGTGTGAAATAATTCCTGCAAGAACCACAAAATCTGGGAGGAAGAACTTGGATGCACTCGAGTGCAAAGCTGAACACTTCTAAGTTTCGTTTGTTGTGATGGGGGTGTTGCAAACTTCAGCTATATAACTATGTAATCAGGGCTCTTGTTGTAACAGGAATCACTTTGCACATTAGGCGACACACCCCTAATGTAGCCGATCCTCCAAGAGCTTACGGTAGCCCCTGTAAGAAGAGCTCTGTAAACTCTTGGAGGATTGGCTACATTAGGGGTGTGTGGCCTAATATGCAAAGGGGTTCCTGTTAAGTATGAGACTCAACAAAAGATTCAGCTTCAAGTGATTTCAGCTTTATTAAACAGCAACTGTAAGTCAGGAACACACAACTAAACACACACAACAAGGGAAGCACAGCTCCTTCTTTTAAACTCTCCCGGGCTGTCAAAGCCACACCCATAGTCAGATAAGAACCAATAGTAACGCTGGGATAAAGGCCAATCAGAATACAGGGATAAAGGCCAATCAAGACCATTCCCTCTTTGCAACAATATCACTCAGTGATTGGGTAATTACATAGGTTTCGCAGAAACCGACCAATAGCAATGCGACATCTGAAGAGCCACATTCAGACTCAGGCTTAACATGTGAATAGATAGGAGCGATTCACATCCAGTACATAACAGTTCCTGCTACAAAAAGAGACCTGCCTATGTTTATTTACATTGCAGTTTTGATGTGGTGATGGTGGGAAGTTATATTAAGTCTCAGCCAACTTAATGGTGACCCCTCCTGGAGTTTTCAGTGCCAGAGATGTTCAGAGGTGGTTTCCATTGCCTGACTCTGCATGGGAATCCTGAACTGCCTTAGTGGTCTCCCATCCAAGTACTAACCAGGGCTAACCCTGCTTAGCATCTGAGATCTGAGGAGCTATCCAGGTAGGGTTGCCAGCTCCAGGTTGGGAAATACCTGGAGATTTTGGGGGTGGTGCCTTATACTGAATCAGACCCTTGGTCCATCAAAGTCAGTATTGTCTCCTCAGACTGGCAGAGGCTCTCCAGGGTCTCAGGCAGAGGTCTTTCCCATCACCTACCACCTGATCCTTTAACTGGAGATACCAGGGATCGAATCTGGGACCTTCTGCATGCCAAGCAGATGCTCTGCCACTGAGCCATGGTCCTTCCCCATGGCCTGAGCCATGACCTGGGAAGTATGGGTTTTGGGGAGAGGAGGGACCTCAGTAGGGTACAATGCCAGAGAGCCCACCTTCCAAAGCTGCCATTTTCTCCATGTGAACTGATCTCTGTCAACCTGGAAATCTGTCGTAATCCCAGGAGATCTCCAACCAACACCTGGAGGTTGGCAACTCTATGTCCAGGTCAGGGTCCTATTATGATCATGAAGTATTATTCCTAATCATAGTTCTGGCACAGCTGCTCTTGAGGGGAAAAAGCAGTTTCTGTCAGAGCTCTTTCAGCCCCACCTACTTCACAGGGTGTCTGTTGTGGGGAGGGGAAGGGAAAGGAGTTTGTAAGTCGCTCTGGGACTCCTTTGGGTAGTGAAGGGAGGGGTATAAATCCAATCTCCTTCTCCTCCTCCTCCTCCTCCCCCTCCTCCTTCTTCTTGTTTCCCTATTGCTGTCAGGGTTTTAAATGTGTTTCTTAGATTCCAAACCTTACTGTCCCTATCCAGCCTCAGATTTCCCTTTCCTGCCTACCATTCCTGCAGTTGACTTGAATAAATAGCAGTGCAATTTGTTCCCTTTTGAGAACAGTGGAAAGCCTGGTATATCTCTCTCCCTATCCGTTTAAGTTGCTCCTGTGTCTCACAAGATCCAAGGTTCTTCCTCTTCCCCAGACATAGAACCATTCAGCCCTCTTAACCAGGGGGAAGCTTTCTCGGATCATCTAGGGGAAATGGCTGCAGTTCTTTGCATACGGAAGGTCCCAAGTTCAATCCCCAACACCTCCAGTTAGAAGGATTAGGTAGTGGATGCTGTGAAAGTCTTCAGCCTGAGAACTTGGGTAACCACTGTCAGTCCATGCAGACAACGCTGACCTTGACAGAACAATGGTCCGACTCAATCAAAGGCAGTTTCATGCATTCATCCTAAACCCAAGAGACAGCCTTTATTGTCGCTTGCTGGGAGTTGATTGGAATGGGCCGTAATCACCCCTGCCTTTTTCCAGTCCTCCTCATGCCATTAGAAGAGCGTGTGTGTGGACTGCCCTACAAAGATCTCATTTTTTAAAAAAATGGTTGTCCCTCACCTGGCTTTCTGGGAGAATTCATTTTCTATAGGAAGCCCTGTTCGAATCCTCTTCACTTTTCTCTGTAGACCAGCACAAATGACCCCTTTGCATGCTGACTTACCATACAAGGAGGAAAAATGGGCACGACCATGCTGCCCCGCCCCACCTCCACACGCTTGCCTGGTTGTTTGCAGAATGTGACCTCATGCTCCCCTCCTCACTGTGATCACTGATGCTCTTTTCAGAACATTGCTGATCAAAAGGAAAGGTTATGTACATGGCCACCTGCTCCATGCAGACACAGTCTACAAGATGCCCAGGTCAGGGCTAGTTCCAGGTTTCAGTGGGCACGTGGCACAGAGTGCCCAGGGCCCCTTCCCATCCTCTGAGTGCCATGGTGCCCCCTCATTCAAACCTCCCTGTCCACTTCTTCTCCCCCACTGCCTAGCCATCTGTCCTTCCTTCACCCACTTACTCATTTTCCAGTCCTCCCATTGCTTGCCTATCCTTCCCTGATTATGTTGGGCAGTGCATGCAGTAGGGTTGCCAGGTCTGGGTTGGAAAATACCTGGAGACTTTGAGGGTGGATCCAGGAGAGGGAGGGGTTTGGGGAGGGGAGGGGCCTCAGCGTGGTACTATGACATAGAGCCCACCTTCAAAGCAGCCATTTTCTCCAGGGGAGCTGATCTCTGCCAGCTGGAGATCAGTTGTAAAAGCGGGAGATCCCCAGGACCCACCTGGAGGCTGGCAACCCTAGCTTGCAGGAGGGAGTGTGGGTGATGGGATGGCTCACAACAAGTAGATGGGCAGTGGAGGAGTTAAGAGGGGGTAGGGTGGTGGCAGTAGCCCCGTCCAGAAGACCTGGTCCATGGTAGCTGCCCTATCATAGGGTATACTGATGCTGGCCCTGGTCCAGGTAATCACATGGACCAGGGCCAGCATACTTGTTCCTGCTCTTCTCCCTGCATGGTGAAGTCAGCACATGGAGGGGTCCTCTGTATTGGGCTTCTGTTCCTTAAATAAGCCCTCTGGAAAAATAGTGTCAGAAGATAGCCGGGTTGGTCTGCAGAAGAAGAGCTAGATTTGAGTCCCATAGCACCTTAGAGATGAACAAGATTTTCAGGGTATACATTTTTGAGACTCAGAGGAAGCTTTGACTCTTGAAAGCTTATATCCTGAAATTTTTGTTGGTCTCTTAAGGTGCTACTGGACTCGAATCTAAACCTGTCAGAAAAGAGTTTCTCCCATGTTCACGGCATCTCCTCCATACTGTTCCAGGCTCTGAGAAAAGAGAGAGAGACCATCCTATAAGGCCCTGAACATATGGTTGAGGATCTAGGCCTAGTGAAACAACTGCCCGTGATCAAGTACACAGTTAATTTGCTACCAAAGACTTAATTTACTACCACCGTGGGAATTTTGGGAAAAGGAGAACAAGATTAACAATCTTTTAAAAAATCTTATAGTTGTATACTTAAAAAATGAAAAAAAAATCAATAAGTATTGATAATGTGGAACAAAAACCAGTTAAGTGTTATAGAAACAGAATATTGGGGGTACACATTCCTCTGTTCCATACAGAGCCATGCTGCCAGTAACTTGTGTTCTCCAGAAATGTCAAGTATTCTGGTCCGATGAAAGGAATCCCATTTTACAAAAAAAATATCACTTAGCATTTTCAGCAGTGGGGAGGGAAGGAAGAGACTTTTTTTTTTCCTTCCAGTTGAGCTCCCCTCATCTCTGGCCATGTATTATTGATTGGGAATCCTCTTTGGATTACAGCCACGGCAGTTGCCCACTTAACCAAAGCATAAATATTCACCTCTTGCATTCCTGCAGACAATTTGTTTCTTCGTAGGAGGTTATGTGGAATGGGCAACAATGCACAGCCTGCCTGGAGAGCGGCCTAGCGAATATCTGTGCCCTCAAGTAAGCTTAAAATAATTGTTATGCCGCTGGCCGGCAGGCAGGATAGATGTGCCTCTTTTCAGCTCAGTTTACATGGCAAGGCATTTGGATACACCAGGTCAACGGGTGGCAGTACAAAAAGTCTTCAGCCTGCAGCACAGTTGCTGTGGTAAATTGTTATGGCTCCAGTGCTGTGCTTGGTGTTTGTAAAGAGGCGGTTGGCATGTCTAGCCTGATCTTGCAGGCCTACTGTAGCAGGTCTCATAGTGCTAGACTGCACAGACGAATCAGGCTAGGGAAGGTGGCTGCTGATAAATCCTCTGGTATTCTTTCAGATTTTGAGCTTGCAGACAAGATGTTTCTTAAGTTCACTGCCACCTCGCCCCACCCATGAAGTTTCTGCTGTACCCCCCGCCCATGAAGCCATCTCTGGTGCACAAAGTCCTTCTTCACGTGTCTATAAATTTCAGTGGCCTTAAAATGGATGTGCCTCTGTCCAGACATCATAGGGAAAACCACTGTTTGTGCTAATTATAATTTAGATCTCCAGGCCTGGCTCGAGTTCCCATGCAAACCCTTGTTGAGAGATATTTTCATTTCAGCTGTTCAGAACTTTGCTTCAGGGATCAATTCCCATTTCTGTGGGTACAACAGCTCCTGGAGACAGAGTGATGACAGTACTTATGGTTTGATAATAAAGGGATCACACTACATCATGGTTTGCAAAGCTGTTCCAACACATAGATTCTGGTTATTACATGTTGGGCATTTACAAGCCATTAGATATTGCATCGGAAGTAGATTTTGACTTCTATATCTACAGCTTGATTTGATGTTTGAGTTCATCATAGACTAAATGCCATGCCAGTTGGTCATTGGGATGTGGGTTAGGGTCACTAGTCTCCATGAGGGACCTGGATATCTCCTGGAATTGCAACAGATCTCCAAGCTACAGAAATCTGTTCCCTTAGAGAAAATGGCTGCTTTGGAGGGTGGACTATATGACATTGTACCCTGCTGAAGTCCCTCCCCTCCCCAAATCCTCTTTCCCAGGTTTCATCCCCAAATCTTCAAGAATTTCACAACTTGGAGTTGACAACTCTATTGGGGGTTAGAGGTACTGTTATAAACTGTTATGCAAGTTATGTGTTTAAAGGGACTACACAAGATAGCCTGAAACAGCTGAGTGGGAGGAAGCACCTCCCTACTGCTCAGCTGCTTTTGTGGCTTTTATGAGGAACAGAAAGCAGATGTTTAAAGGGGCTTAGAGTCCCTTTAAGCCCTTGCTTTCTTCTCTACCCATGAAACACCACTAACTGCTTTAAAAGTTCATGGAAGTTCATGATGGTAGAACCTTCACGAACTTTGGTTCATGAACCACGAGCAGGGCAAAATTTGTGATGAATTTTGCTTCGTGCTTTGGTTCATGCTCATTCCTATCTCTAAGGGAATGGTAGATTAAACAAAAAAAGTCTTCATCTGCCAGTGGAAGATGGCAGCAGAAAGGCAAGTCATAAAGTTAACAGGAATGTGTGATGGTGGTGAGAGTGGTGGAGAGGAACTGAGTATCTGTTGGTTGGAACGGGAATATAAGCGGACCTTTGGGTCCCGCAAATATCTCAAGTTCTCCATTTAACTAATAAAGTGTGAGCTGAAATCACTCCTCCATGCATCAGTCTCAGTACTTTATATATTTATATTTATACATGAACCCAGCAGCCTATGCAGGATGCTCTCAAAAGGCCTTAAGATCATGGTCTGACACCCGATCTCCCACCCAGTCCAGCCTGATTAAGAGTTCTGGGGGAGAGTTTCCACCCTGGTATGGGTGTGTTGAGCCATCCTCATGAAAGGTGTTGATCTGACTATTGTTTATACCTTGATTCACATGGATATGCTAGTTATTATGTCTTACTACTCCATGCATAAAACAGTTCTCTAGTGCGAAGGTCACTACAAATCAAAACTGCCCTATATTATGTTATCTGCAAAATGAATCTCAGCTGCTGTAATGTGTGGAATGAGAATCACTGCAGTAAAGACTGAGAAGAAAACAGTCAATACCACAGTGCCCCTGTATAGATCCATGGTGTGGCCTCATTTGGAATCCTGTGTACAGTTCTGGTCACTTTACCTCAAAAAGGACTTAGCAGAGCTGGGGGGAAAGTGCAGAGGAGGGCAACCAAGCTGATGAGGGGGTTGGAGCCCCTTCCCTGTGAGGAAAAGCTGAAGAGTCTTTTCAGTTTAGAAAAAAGGTTACTTTTTTCCCACCATAGAGAACAATGGAGGGAATGAGGGCAACCTGTTTGGGGGCCCATAGAATTGGACCCCCTGGTCCAATGTTCTTGAAACTTAGTGGGTATCTTGGGGAGAGGCTCTAACAGCTACCCTGTGAGTTTGGAGCCTCTTCCTCAAACTCCCTCCCTTTCAGCGCCCAGAATATACCCTATGTTTTCACCATTGACTTCAATGGCCTTTAGGATATAATGGGGCCGAATTGCTGCCGAATTTCTTTCATTCCCTCCTTCATCTCTTCTCTTCTTTCTTTCTTTCTTTCTTTCTTTCTTTCTTTCTTTCTTTCTTTCTTTCTTTCTTTCTTTCTTTCTTTCTTTCTTTCTTTCTTTCTTTCTTTCTTTCTTTCTTTCTTTCTCACCTTCTTCTCTTCTCTTTTTTCCTCCTTTCCCTGTTTCCTTCCTTCTTCCCTCTCTTTCTTTCCCTCCTTCTCTTTCTTTCCCTCTTTCCTTCCTTCTTTCCTTCTCTCTACTCTCTCTCTTTCCTTCCCTCTTTCCTCCTTCTGTGGCCCAACTCTAGTGAGAAGGAGTTTAAACTTTAAACCCCTTATCTCTTAGCTCCCCCACCCAGGCCAACTTTTGAAGATGCCTCCCCCCCTTTGCTTCCCCTTCTGACATCACTTCCAGTGATGTCAGGGGGCATGGCATATGCTAATAGCCTAATAGCTCATTAGCATACCATATACTAATGAGCTCCTGCAGCTCTTTTTCTGTGAAAAGACCCCTGCTCACAACCCAGTTTGGTGTAGTGGTTAGGCGCCCGGACTCTAATCTGGGAGAACCAGGTTTGATTCCCCACTCCTCCACTTGCAGCTGCTGGATGACCTTGGGCAAACAGTTCTCAAAAGAACTCTCTCAGCCCCACCTACCTCACAGGGTGTCTGTTGTGGGTAGGGAAGGGAATGGAGTTTGTAAGCCAGTCTGAGACTCGGAGTGAAGAGTGGGGCATAAATCCAATCTCCTCTTCTCTCTTCTTCTAAGCTTCCTACACTTCTTCATCTTCAGGTTGCATTCCATAACGATCACTAGCTAATATGTATCGGTGGCTGTAATACACTAGACTTTTCAGTCTAATGTCGCTTGCAGATTTCTTCTAATGCAAAAATCTGAAGGACATCTGTTTGTTCATAGTATTGGCAAGATTACTGACAGCTCTGTAACAGCTAGGAGGGGAAGGCACTGCACACCTCTTGGCTACCTCGGCGTTTTGCCTAAATGGGAGGGGGGAATGAAGGTGGGCCTGGAGAATCCTGCTCATGTGAAACATAGCCCTGATGTCTTTTGTTTTTTTAAAAAAAATAAAGCTGGGAAATGTTTCTATTTTTAGCAGACTTTTCTGTATGGGCATGGGGTACTTTCCCCCATCTGGATTTTCTTCACAGATGAGCCAGTGCTGGGCTCTTGTGTCCCTTTCTTATATGAGCCAGGGTAGAGCTGATCGCCAGTTTGATGTCAGGAAGGAATTTTCCTCCAGGCCAGGATTGGCTTAGGGATTCTGGAGGCTTTCCCCCTTCCTTTAGGCAGGGGTCACTGGGGAGTGGGTGTGGACGGATTCCAGGCTTGAGATTAGCCTGCAAGCAAAGACGCCTGCAAGTCACATGACTAGCAGTGGTGATGTAAGCCTGATCAGGGCTTTTTGGGTAGAAAAAGCCCAGCAGGAACTTATTAGCATAATAGGCCACACCCAACAGCAGAGACTCATTAGCCTATTAGGCCACACCCCTGACCACACAGCTCATTCGCATATTAGGCCATACACCCCATGTTACCAGAAATGTCGTCATCCGGCCATACCCACCTTTTGCTTCTTATTCTGTTTACCTCATTTGTTGTAAAAACCCAGGGCTTTTTTTTTGTAGCAGGAACTCCTTTGTGGCCAGTGCTAATGAGTTTCTTTTGTTGGGTGTGGCCTATTACGCTAATGAGTTCCTGCTGGGTGTGGCCAACTTGGGAGCTAGCCGGAACTCCGTTCCTATGCGTTCCTGCCCAAAAATAGCCCTGAGCCTGATGCAGAACTCAAGGGGGAGTTCTAAATGGGCAGGGAAAATATACTCTTGGCAGTTGAGACTCAGTTGGGTTTTTTTAGTCAGTTGGTACTGGATCAGGAGACTGACAAGTCTTGTTGGAACAAATGAGATATCTATATAGATTCCCATATTAAAGGAAATGAGAAAAGCCAAACGTGAAAAACATAGTGACAACTAAGGAGTCTTAACCAGAAAAATAAGTTCCTAGTGGTTAAATAAGAAATACACATTCCTCTCCCTTAGAAATTATACCCTGCTGGAGAAAGAGCCTGAGGTAGGGGATTTAGTGTGTGCCAGGAGTGTTTATGGGACTAGTGAGTGTCCAAAAATCAAACTAAGGCACAGCATAGGTATTTCTCTCTGAAGGTGGAGAGTACCTAAGAAACTCACACCAAAACTGGCTGTCTAAAACAGCATAAGGGTTGAGTTTGGAGAGAGAGTGATTTGCACTCTATCATCTGAAGTGACTGATTATAAAGGAACCAACCTAAAGCTGAAATACACCATCTGCAACTATGTATCCACAAGCATCAAAGTTTTCCCTTATACATTTATTTCCTGCCTGACTTTGTAAATAAATTCTTCAGTTGGTTTTACTGTTCCAAGTTACATGTGCCTCAGTGTCTGACAGTATTTGATAAAGTAACAGTAAGCTTTATCCTATAAAAAGGCAGTGTTCACGAAAAGTCCCAGAGACAATAAGTGGTTTGATTTTTGACAGGAGGACAAACTGTGCGGGTTCCTTGGTTGAAAGAGGCTGGTCAAACAGTGTCAGTATCAGTAGAAAATAAAATTGCTCCAGCCTGAGAAAGCTCAAAGGAACCAAATCCCTCATAACCTAAAATAAGGGGGTTTGTCACAGGGGGAGAGATAACTGTGAATTTCCTGCATTGTGCAGTGGGTTGGACTAGATGGCCATTGGGGTCTTTTCTAGGTCTGTGTTTCTATAACATTGGGGACATCATAGTTATGTCAATTTCACTTGACTAGTGACTGAAAGCCTTACATTGGGTATTGACTTGCAAGAGCCACCCAGTGAGGACAAGTTGAATCCAATAACTCTTTTTTGCTAAGTGAGTTCTCTGAAAGAAAGAAAAAAAGTCGTAATCTGACGGAAGAAGCCTTCCTCCCCCAGAGGAGAGCACTTTATGTCACCATCAGCTGGGAGAGCCCTTGGCAGCAGGAAATAGGTTTTCTGTATTATTCTGTACTGTTATTGTTATTGATGGTACAAGAGGAGAAGGAAATGCATGAACGAGGGCAGGCATCAGAAGGCAAAATTATGTTTTTAATTCTGCTTCGTGCCAGTGGTACTTGTACTTCCAGGAAATATGATGCTTTTAATGCATACAAAAGATGATTAAGAAGAAAGGATGCCAGAGATATAAAACTGCCTCTTGAAGCCTGATTCGCTTGGAACATTTATGTTAAGCGGGAGATGAAGAGTGCCATGGTGTGTGAGCCAAATGCGTGAACTATTGCCATGAAAGCTCCACAATGTACAAACCTAAAAGCATTTTTGCAAATGCTTAGAGATTATAAAACTGGATCTGTTTCCATGTAAATGGACCCCCCCCCACCTTCAGATGTGCACATTTTCAAAATTTAAATGTTCCTTGTGCATGCAAACAAAATGTGTACTTTTTAACAGTTCCCACCATTGAGCCTTTGCTGGAGAGGACAGAGTTAAAGCATCCACACTATGCCCACAGGTGGAGTTGGAGCTTACAGAATGATACCAACGGCAGATACCTAAATATGAATCTGACTTTCTACACTGAGTGACAAATGCTTTCTCCCGAGCGTCCTGACGGGCGAGTGTGTTCCGCTGCACAAGTACAACATTTGATATTTGATGATCACAGCATCTTGCTAGCATCCACTCTTGATGGTTTAGAAGCAAGCGGGAGACAGGGATTAACTGCCAGTACTCATAAGAACAGATTTTCAGTACTGCACATAGTTGTCTTTATTGCCCCAAGGACAGACTGCACCATGAATAGACCGAGCGTAGTGGTTCTTGTGAAGGAAGTGTGCTGGGATATGTTTGGATGGGCAAGGGGGAAAAAATCACACGGAGGCTGAGCAAGAGACCGGGGCTGCAGTCTCACACACTAAATAACCCACTTCCAATCCACTTTCAATGCACTTTCCAAGTGGATTTTGCCAGTTCGCACAATAAAGGACCAGGCAACCCTATCTCACTCACACACAGAATTATTGTGGTTGGGGCTCAAACATTGTTCCAGTCACTCACTGCCACCATTCGTTCACATCCTGGAATATACGTATGTAGACTGAGATGTTAAATTGTGTGTGTGCATGCACGTCTTCCCCGTAGACATGCAGCCCACAGGGTTAATCAAACAAGAAACCTTTTATTTATTTGGTACTCTAAATTGTGGAACATGTATACATTAGCAAAAGTTACTGAAATTATTAATGATACTTACCCTTTCTCTGTTGCATCTGATTTTCTTCTGGTGTGGTTGCCTATTTTAGAACACTTGTCTAGACAAGAGGAAATTCCAGATACAATCGATAAGCTACATCTTTGGTAAATGACTCTCTTAGTTACTACTTCTGACTATATCTTGTATTTCAAGTGACACATTCTGCTTAGTATGTATTATGTTTTTGTATCTGTAAGTGGAAAAAAAATTCAATAAAATGTTTGTGGAAGAAACCTTTTATTTATAAGAACAAAACATCAAGGAAAGGAAAGTCTAAGAAACAGTGTTCACTTTTGAACTGTGGTTCTATGCCTACAACTTGGGATCCGTTGGAGGGGCAGCAGTGGGAGGGCTTCTAGTGTCCTAGCCCCACTGCTGGACCTCCTGATGGCACCTGGTATATTTTGGCCGCTGTATGACAGAGTATTGGACTAGATGGGCCATTGGCCTGATTCAACATTGGCTTCTCTTATGTTCTTAATTACAAATTTACTATTTTCAGCCTATTCCAAGCCTATTCTATACAGTTCCCCTTTTCACCTCAGCCCTTAAACTGTCAGCTTCTCTCTACTGCTAACCCCCTAACTGAAATTTCTCAACTGTTGTTTTTCAAGTCCCCTTCACTCAACATTCCATTCACTCTCATTGGTTGTTCTTAGAGAAAGGTGGAACCCAGCCTGTCTGTCACAGCTTCCCTCATAATTTTATAACTCACAGATTTCTGCACACAGTGGATTACATCATAATGGCATTTTCCACTTCCAGAAAGCCCATGGAAATTGACAGGATATTTTGCTTTATCTCTGCTGTAGACTGACTACTTTGCTTCCCATGCTTTTCCTAGGATCCACTGATCTACACGTCTAGGATTCAGGGAACACAGCAGGCTGCAATGGGGGAAGGAAATCAGAAAGTTCTCTTCAGGCACTGATTAGCTTGCGTAGGGTAGGATCTAACTCCCCTTCAGTATTCTCCCGTCTCCCAAATGAAAATTCGTCCTGCACAGTGGGGCTCTGTGGTTCAGTGAAGAGTACTTGCTTACATGCAGAAGGTCCTAGGTTCAAACCTCAGATCCCTGGTTAAATTGATCAGGTAGCAGGTGATGTGAAAGATCTCCACCTGGGGTAAACTTGGAATGAAACGAAAATATCCGTGATGCAACCGTCTCTGAGGTTCCTGTAGACTATGGTCTAATTTGTGGCTCCCCAAAGGAAAGCACTGTTGTTCCCCCCCTCTTCCCATATGGACGTAATAATGACGAGAGTTTCAAATGTCACTGCCCTCACAGCTGAAAGTAGTTGACACATAATTGAGCCTGGGAAACAGTCCTTTGGGAAGATGTCCTTACACCCTGCTAGCATCGATTAATGAGCCCCTCTAGCAGATGGTTAAGGGAACCGAGTCAATAAAATATTAGTCCATTTTAAATTTTCATACAAAGCGATTAGGCCCAGTTGTCGAGCATTGTCTCATACTGGGTTCATCTTGTTTACTTAATGTGGCAATTAATCTTAGCAAAGGGAAAGAAAGAGGAAAGAAATCTAATTTCTGAGCCGCTTTTGGCACGGCACGTACGGCGATGAAGCTTAATCAGATCTGTCATTTTTGATTGGGTTCTGTAGCATGTTTGAGGCATGTGATGAAATTATGCTTTGGGGACCAGGTGTAATTAATCTAATTACAGTTATGAAGGCTGATTGTCTTGGTTTTGTGGTTCTAGTGTTTAACATTTCACTTGTAGGGAATCTTGGTGTTTCTTTTACTACATTTACTGTTCGGTCTGGAATGCTAAAACTAGTGTATGCTGGGTTAGTGATTATTTATTTATTTATATTAGAGAACATAAGAACATAAGAGAACATAAGGGAAGCCATGTTGAATCAGGCCAATGGCCCATCCAGTCTAACACTGTCACACAGTGGCCAAAAATACCAAGTGCCATCAGGAGGTCCACCAGTGGGGCCAGAACACTAGAAGCCCTCCCACTGTTGCTCCCCCCAGCACCAAGAATACAATGCATCACTTGCCCCAGAGTCCCTATCTATACCTTGTGGCTAATAGCCACTCTGCTCCATATGTTTATCCAATTCCTGTCTTGAAACTTGTAGTTGCCACCACCTCCTGAGGCAGTGAATTCCATGTGTTAATCACTCTTCCTTTTATCCGTCCTAACCCGACTGTTCAGCAACTTCATTGAGTGCCCACAAGTTCTTGTATTGTGAGAAAGGGAGAAAAGTACCTCTTTCTCTACCTGCTCTATCCCATGCATAATCTTGTAAACCTCGATCATTATTCAATGCTCCCTCTAAGCTATGGAGTCTGGTGAGCAACAATTCTACTATGTGAGCTACTGGGTTGGCTTTAAAGTTGTGACTGAGCGATTTGGCTATTGCATAAATCAGTTTGCTTTGGAGTTGTCATTCCTGAGCTAAGGGGAAAATGTGTGAGCCAGAGGCTAAAAAACAGTAAGCTAGCTCACACTAACTCAGCTTAGAGGGAATACTGTTTAAAGTGCACTTTGTTCACTTGGACTCAAGGAGGATTATATAGAGTTAGTCAATACAATTGATGGATGGGACGTTCAACAAAACAATTCAATAGGGGTGGGATTGTTGAACCAACCAGAAGTCTAAAAACAGAACTGGAGCAAAGTAAAATATTAACCCGACACATTAAATGATGCAAAATTCCATAGCAGAATCCTGGTTTCAACAAGCTATACACAGTAGTATAGACCACAGTCCCTCACTATTTCTCCAAGTAGCTTTGTGACTCATTTAGAAAAGTGTGCATTTCACAGTTCGAGCTGTCAGAGTCTTGCCCCCAGTGCAGAATGGGATTATATTGAGCATACATACTGGCAGGGCTATTTTTGGGCCGGAATGCACAGGAACAGAGTTCCGGCTGGCTCCTGAGTTGGCCACACCCAGCAGAAACTCATTAGCATAATAGGCCACACCCAACAGCAGAAACTCATTAGGATTGGCTGCATTAGGGCTGCGTGGCCTAACATGCAAAGGAGTTCCTGCTACAAAAAAGCCCTGGATTTTGCCACAAACAAGGTAAACAGAATAAGAAGCAAAAGGTGGATGTGGCTGGATGACCACACTTCTGGTAACATAGGAGTGTGGCCTAATAAGCTAATGAGATGTGCTATCAGGAGGTGCAGCCTAATATGCTAATAAGTTCCTGCTGTTGGGTGTGGCCTATTATGCTAATGAGTTCCTGCTGGGCTTTTTCTACAAAAAAAGCCCTGCATACTGGAATGTTATAGTTATGGTATTGTTAACAGCTTTGCTCAGGTCTTGCAAACTGAGGGCTTTGTCAATCTATCTCATTTTGTGTCTTCCTCTTGTCCTGCTGCCTTCAAATTAACATAAGAACATAAGACCATAAGAGAACCCAATGTTGGAGAGATCTGAAGGGTGCATAGCACTTGCTTGGAAGACTGGCATCCTGGGGATACTTCCAGGTGTGTCTTGGAGCCTCAGTCATGGGTACCTTAGGGTTGGAGGACAGAGTCTTGGGTTATCAAGGAGGGACAAGTGAGTGGGGCTCACAGTCTGACATCAGTAGTTACTGAGTGCAGATGTAGGTATCAGTGCTAGGTCTCCTTCAGGCTCATGGGCCATCCTCTGTTGGATGTGACTAGAGCTGGGCTTTGTGATTCGTGAAGCAACTCGGTCGACCAATAGGTCTGAGCCTGAGTTTTGAAAGCTGTCTCGTTCGATTTCAGTATCCCTATTTTTGATTTTGTTTCTCCCTTGCATGAAACCCCTGAGTCTTGAATTTTGATGTCTCATACCAGCTTTCCCCTTTTAAAATTAATGCATGTTGCCCTTCGTTGTCCAGGCAGGGGTGGTGGGATGTAAATTGAATAAATAAATTAATAAAATGGTGCACAAGAAAGGATGAATCACCAAGGTCATAAGAACATAAGAGAAGCCAATGTTGGATCAGGCCAATGGCCCGTCCAGTCCAACACTCTGTCACACAGTGGCCAAAAATGCCAGGTGCCATCAGGAGGTCCAGCAGTGGGGCCAGGACACTGGAAGCTCTCCTACTGTTGACCCCACCCCAAGCACCAAGAATTCAGAGCATCTCTTGCCCCAGAGTCCCTATCTATACCTCTGCTCCATATGTTTATCTAATTCCCTCTTGAAGCTGTCCATGCTTGTAGCTGCTACCACCTCCTGTCTACAAAGAAAATGATGGAAATTATTGATGACAATACAAAAAGAAATTATGAAAACCACAAAGATACTGAAATGGTTGCATTGTCTCATCCCTGCTGACTAATGTCAGCAGGGGAACTCCCATGCATTAGAATGGCTGCGATGATGGGATCTAACTTACCTTTTGAGAACATGGCTTCATTTTCGGCGAAGCAAACCCGTGTTCTGTTGAGTTCAGCTGCCCCTGAGTTTGCAAATGTTCATGCGTTGTACTGCAAGGGATTCTCAGCAGAATTCTGTGAAGTCTAGTATTCTAGGCTGGCTTTCCTGCATCCCATCCACCTACAGACCACTGGTCTCGGTCTAGACATACAGGAGTGTAATCCAGACCTACTGAAATAAACAGGATCAAAATGCAGCCACGTTAATTAAGCGGTTATTAGTCTTAACATGTGAGAGTGAGAAAACTGGTTGTCAGCTGGAGGCTTTTGTGAGTCGGAAGTACAGATTAGAGTAAGTTTTTGTATGATTTAATATGACTCGGGCATGTTAATAATGCACTGTGTGATCTTCAGCATGCCAATTCAAAAGCCCAGTAAGTGTCTTAGGATCATGACCTCTGATCCTATGCATAAGTGTAGACATGTGCAATTTATGTTATTTACTTCACATATAACCTGCCACTTTTCTCAGTGAAGCTCAAGGCAGATTACAACATTAAAGTGTGGAGTGTGTGGCTGCACTATCTTAGAGGCATAATTCTTCCGAAGAAGCCTTCCTCTCTCCCAGACGAAAGTCCTTGAAACTTTTGGCGCCAGCTTGCTTTTGTAGATAATGGGATCACATATTTCCCAGGTGAAAGGTGGGGTAGAGTCACTGGGGCTAGGTGGGGCAGATGTGACGTGTGAGTGGGCCTTAGGAGGGGTTACATTTCAATTGCCTATATTTATGATTGTACCCCCCAAAATCTTCAGAAATGACACAGTACTATTATGACCTGGACCTTGCTTATAGCTCAATAAACGTATCATTGCCAGAGAGAGTGTTGTTGAGAATAACTTGCCCAGGAGTCTGAAAGTTGTCATGGTAGAGCACAGCAGAAGAGCAATGCTGCGGGTATATATGATCCCAAAGTCATTGGGAGCAAGGCAGAGGATTCAGCGATAAAAGGGATTCATTTCTAGGAATCAATTTCCATTCCTCCTTGTGTCTGACAGAGGGAGCTTTGGCTCTCAAAAGCTGATACCCTGGAAATCTTGTTGATTTCTAAGGTGCTACTGGACTTCTACTGCAGACCAACATAACTATCATCAGAAACACATTTCTAGGCATATATACTAATGGCTGGGAAGGTGGCATGGTATAGCCTGATCTTCTTTGAAACTCAGCAGGGTCAGTACTTGGGAGGGAGACCACCAAGGAAGACTCTGAAGAGGAAGGCCATGGCAAACCACCTCTGTTTCTCACTTGCCTTGAAAGCCCCTTGTTGGGATCACCCATAGGTCTTGGATGGGAGACCACCAAGGAAGACACTGAAGAGGAAGGCCATGGCAAACCACCTCTGCTTCTCACTTGCCTTGAAAGCTGTTTGTTGGGGTTGCCATAAGTCTAAGCTAAGCAGGGCCAGTACTTGGATGGGAGACCCCCAAGGAAACCTCTGCAGAGGAAGGCAATGGCAGGCCACCTCTGCTTCCCACTTGCCTAGAAAGCCCCTTGCTGGGGTTGCCATAAGTCTAAGCTAAGCAGGGTCAGTACTTGGATGAGAGACCACCAAGGAAGACTCTGCAGAGGAAGGCAATAGCAAACCACCTCTGCTTCTCGCTTGCCTTGAAACCCCCTTGCTGGGGTCACCTGTAAGTCTTGGATGGGAGACTGCCAAGGATGTCTCTACAGAAGAAGGCAATGGCAAACCACCTCTTCTTCTTACTTGCCTTGGAAACCCCTTCCCGGGGTCACCCATAGGTCTTGGATGAGAGACCACCAAGGAAGTCTCTGCAGAGGAAGGCAATAGCAAACCACCTCTGCTTCTCGCTTGCCTTGAAACCCCCTTGCTGGGGTCACCTGTAAGTCTTGGATGGGAGACTGCCAAGGATGTCTCTACAGAAGAAGGCAATGGCAAACCACCTCTTCTTCCTACTTGCCTTGGAAACCCCTTCCTGGGGTCACCCATAGGTCTTGGATGAGAGACCACCAAGGAAGTCTCTGCAGAGGAAGGCAATGGCAAACCACCTCTGCTTCTTACTTGCCTTGAAAGTCCCTCGCCAGGGTCTCCATGAGTCCATAAGTCAGCTATGACTTGACGGCACTTCACACACACACTTATGTGCCAAACACCACACGGTTAACCTTTTTGAACATATACAGGTTTGTTTTATCCACTTCGATGCTCCCTTTCAGGAGACAAGAAGGATAAAGGTGTTTATAAGATGTTTACAAGATGCAAGATGTGTTTCAGAAAACAAATGTTTTTTTAAAAAGTGGTTTGTGATAATTTTGGGACAATTTCTTTTACAAATAATGCTGCATAGTGAAGCGATCAGATCTTAGATTGCAAGCGCTTTCTCTTAAGGCGCCTGGTGAGGACTCCCATGCACACTTTAGAACTGGAGCAATAAGAATAGTTCATCGACACCTTAAAACCAGAACCTCATCTATAAATCAGGATGCAGCAATTCTATTGGATGCCATGAAGAGCCTGCGGAAACGTTAGCTTTATGAATAAATGTAAGCACATTTATCTTTGAAAACTCTGTCTGCATGAAGTCTGGAATCACGGTATGGAGATGAAACAGTACACTTTGTGTAGATAAATAGCTAGACGCAAGACATTTCAATAATTCAGTATGATTGCGGAGCTTATAATCTGCGGGAAACCAATAACACACCACTTAAAAAAACAACTACTCGAAACCTCATGAAAAACCTCAATAAACGTTTTGTTTAGAAACGGTTCTGAATTTATGGTCTCCTTGTTTCTCTGTTTTCCTTCCTCTGGTCTTTTGCATTACCAGACAGATTTATGTGCAAGACTTCCAAAGCAAAATGTCTACAGTGTTTATCTCTTACTCAAAGTTCTAATTCCCCATGCAGTGATAACATAATTGCTTCTGCCAAGCTTGGTTCCGGTGAGACAAAGTTGGCACCAGGAAGGCATGGGCGCGCATGAGCAAAAAGTAGTGCTTGGCTACATCTTTATCTTGAACATGATAGCCGCAACATTTCTATCTGTGCGACTTGTAATACGCTTGTATTTTATCATGTTTGTCGTTTGTTTTCTTTCATACCTCTTCAGAATAGGCATCGATTTGTACCAGAGCCCACAAATGCAGACATGAAACATCAGTATGTGGGTTCACTAGTTTATTAATGACTGATCTACATCCAGACACTTAGGTGTCTTCAGCACTCTCATTTGTCATTTGTGTCTCCCTGTTGCTTCATATTTTTCTTTTCCACATGTGTTTTGCTCCCTCTAGTGGTCAGTTCTGTATTACATCTCTGTATGTCCAGCATATTTCCCTCCAGTTTTAAACTGGAGGGAAATATGCTGAACATACAGAGATGTAATACAGAACTGACCACAAGAGGGAGCAAAACACATGTGGAGAAGGAAAGAAATGAAGATAAGGGACACACAAATAATGAAAATGGGAGTGTGGAAGAGCCCACAGTGTGAGTCGGTGGTGACAAGCAGCCTAGCACAGCTACCAGCATTTTGGTCAACTAAGTGTTTGGTTGATGCTGCTCAGCCACCAAAGGTGTTCCCTCCCCAGCCCCCCAGGCCAGTTTGGTGTAGTGGTTAAGGGTGCGGACTCTAATCTGGGAGAACTGGGTTTGATTCCCCGCTCCTCCACTTGCACTTGCTGGGTGACCTTAGGCAGGCCATAGTTCTGATAAGAGCTGTCCTTGAAAGAGAGCAGTTTCTGTCAGAGCTCTCTCAGCCCCACCTACCTCACAGGGTGTCTGTTGTGGTGAGGGGAAGGAAAAGGAGTTTGTAAGCCAATCTGAGACTCCTTTGGGTAGTGAAGGGCCGGGTATAAATCCAATCTCCTCCTCTCCTCCTCCTCCTCCTCCTCCTTTTTCTTCTTCCTGCCAATGTTGAGCTAGCTTAGGAACAGGCCCCTCCATCCTTAGATTCCTCGTGGTGTTTGTCAGCTATCCCTGCCTATATTGTAGCAACTCCTACTATTCCTGCCAAAACGAGTTAAGGCCTAACCAGTCATAAGACTGTTATTTAGAGAATATGTTGTGGAAAGCACGACAAAAGACCCTTCCCTGGCTAATTTTAAGGACACCCCAAATATAGGTGCTGGGCCCTTCGAAAGGCAACTAACTGCTCCCACCGTATCCGTGAGGAGGGTGGGGAGGCCAACTCCCCACCCCCCACAATGCCCCTCAAATTCCCCCACTGGAACAATGAAGGGACCTGTCAACCGTAGTCCATAGTGTCATGTGCTGAGACCCAGTCAAGCCTGAAGGTAGAGCAGGAAGTATAGTAAGAAATGGATTGTATTTAAAATGTTACCTAAGAGAGAGACATAGAAAAGGAAAATGTTTAAAATGAAGATTTGATTATTGAATAAGTGTTTAATGTAAGAGAATATTGACTGAAATAATAATGGGGCGGAACATCGCTGGAAGCCGGGGGGGGGGAGTTGTGGAAAAGGATATGTTAAGAACTGTTTTTAATTATGGAACATGTTAAAATATCCTGTTAATAAAATTATTTTATTAAAAAAAAAGCCTGAAGGTAGAGCAGAGATTGCTCTCTGGGCTCCTGATCCTCCCTGCCTTCCATACTAAATCTGACCCTGTGACAGACAGGGGAAGATGCGGGGCTATGGCTGCCAAACTCCTGGTGTGGCCTGTAGATCTCCTAGAATTATAACTGATCCCCAGAGACCAGTTCCCCTGGGGGGGAAAGATGGCTGATTTGGAGAGTGGGATCTATGGCATTATGTCCCTCCCTTCCCCACATCTCACTGCCTCCAGGATCCACCCCAGGGTTGCCAACCCTGGATTAGGAAATCCCTTGAGATTAGGGGAGGGACCTAAAGAAGGTGGGGCTCGGGGAGAGGAAGAACCTCAGAGGGGAGAGCCAGGGTGGTGTAGTGGTTAAGAGCAGCAGACTCTAAACTGGAGAACTGGATTTGATTCCCCACTCCTCCTCCACACGAAGCCTGCTGGGTGACCTTGGTCCAGTCCCAGTTCTCTCAGAGCTCTCTCAGCCCCACCTGCCTCACAAAGGTGTCTGTTGTGGGGAGAGGCAGGGAATGTGAGTGCTTTGAGACTCCTTAAGGTAGAGGAAACTGTGGTATAAAAACCTATCCAGCTTCTTCATAGTGCAACAGAGTCCACCCTCCGAAGCAGCTGTTTTCTTCAGGGGGATCGATCTCTGTAATATGGAGATCAGTTGCAGTTCCAGGAGGTCTCCAGGCCCTGCCTGGAGGTTGGCAACCCTACCCTGCTTTCAGCTGAGGCGGCAGACATCCAAGATCCATCTTCGGCCTCCCCTACTGAAATCACAGACTCTATGATCAGCCTAAACTCAGCTTGATTGCCATTCCTATTATTGTGTCAAATTACTGTCTTAATTGTCAGGTGAGCAGCTATAGTGTGTGATTAAAATAATTGTATGTTGTCTCCCTATCCCCCCAAAAATTGTTAGTTCATGTCTCTGAGTAACTGGAAATCGCGGGAAAAGCGATTAATAAATTGAAAGTATTATTATTATTATTATTATTATTATTATTATTATTATTATTATTATTATTATTATTATTATTATTATTATTATTATTATTATTATTATTATTATTATTATTATTATTATTTTAACTGCTGTTCCTGAGACTAAGTGGCTTTGTGAGCCTCTCCGAGCCCGTTCACGGGGAGGGCAGGATAAAAATCGAATTAAGTAAATCAATCAATCAATCAATACTCTGCTCCCCGGATCTCCAGGGATTTTTTGTCCCACAGTTGGCAACTCTGTGCTGGACCGGGTGAGTAGAAGGCCTGGTGTGAGTCCCCCTTCTTAAGTTGCCGGGTTGTTGCAATGCATCATGGGCCTCCGATGTCTTGGGATCAAATTATCCTTTCGGCCATCTTGAAAACAAGCCGGCACAAGTCCTTCAGGTCCCTGTAACACGCAAAATCGATCAACTTGGGGCCGACACAGTTAGTGATCACCGTGTCGTAGTGGCTCCACAATCATAAAGTCTAACAACATGGGGCTATGTTGGCTCATTTCGGTGAATTTCTCAGAGGGTGTTTTTGCTCTGGATGAGTTGCTAAACCTTGGCTTAGTATATGCCACTGATCTGCTCTGTTGACAGGGCTCATATTCTTTCTGACTAATGCTCTCGAGGTGTCATAAGAGGCCACCATAAACATTTTTTTTTAAAGTAAACCAATTACAAAATATCGTTTTTCCTCCGCTTCTGTGCATGCCAAATGCCTTAGCTGCATCCTTCCCTAACTAGTCTTTAATATGAATGATGGGGATACGGCAGGTGAAAAGGGGCAAATGCTTTAACCACTCCAGTGTTGTAGGAAGTATTATAAGTTTACAGCATGGGCTTCTAATCCTTGGCACATTCCTGCCTGAACTGATAGCTTTATGCAACAGATCAGTGGGCCGTAATAACTTTCCTCCTACAGGAAAGTCATAGGGGATAAACCTGTTCAAAAGGTCTCATATTTCAGATCCCGAACCTCCCTTAATGTTCCTTTTTATCCCGTAGCATGGAATACAAGGTGTGTATGTATTTTAAATTGCATTCTCCTCCACACATTGGCTTCTTTTTGTGGGTTGTCGGTGCGATAGGCCGCTGGCGCTCTCTGAATATAAATCTGTGCTGTAGTTATTTTTTTCCCTCCTGATTGTTATCAGTGAACAGTGGACCGCCTGGTCTATTGACTTGCAGACCTATGTAGTTTTGTGTTCTGCTTGCAAAAAAAGAGAGATAAATCAGGAGAGATTGGTTTCGCATCCCACTTTTGTGCAGTGTCTCCGCGCAGGGTGGAAAAGGAGGGCCGAACCATTAGGCTTGAGAAAAAATCAAAGGGAATGTCACAAAGATGTAAGAAAGTCTTCCAAAATTGTCCGCAAAGGCGCTTCAACAAAAGAAGAAGAAGAAGAAGAAGAAGAAGAAGAAGAAGAAGAAGAAGAAGAAGAAGAAGAAGAAGAAGAAGAAGAAGAAGAAGAAGAAGAAGAAGAAGAAGAAGAAGAAGAAGAAGAAGATTATCATTTGGTAAGGCAGAGAAGTGTATTCGGGGGGGGAGTGCATTTTGGTGTGTGTGCATGTGACCATGCCTGGAAGTCAAGGCAACCTCTGCCGACTCCTCCTGGGGTATGGAGGACATTCAGAGAAGTGGCTTGATAGCCTGCCTCTGCCTCCCAGCCCTGGTATCCTTTGGAGGTCGCCCATCCAAATACTTGCCGAGGTCAGCCCTGCTTAGCTTCCGAGATCTTCTTGCCTGGGCTATCCAGATGAGGGTGGGAAGTGTATTTTAAATGATGACTGGATCCAAAGGGGCTCTTCTGTGCATGGAAAGAGTCTTGGTTTTGTATTGCTGTGCCATAAATATATACTATACAATGTTGTGAGGTCCCCCTTGGCAACTGGCGGGCAGTAGGGGGGGAGTTACTAGGTGGTGGGGCTCTCACCAGCAACACTCTGATGTCACTTCCTGTGCACCCCAGAACTGATACCAGTGCATTGCTGGCACCACTGGGGATGCTCTGACATGTGTGCCAACCTCTGTATCAGGGGTGGCCAAACTTGCTTAACGTAAGAGCCGCATGGAATAAACATCAGATGTTTGAGAGCCGCAAGACAAGAACAAATAACACAAACATTTTAATTGGAAAATATGCAAATTTGCATTTTATTAACAGTAAGCGAGACTGCCAAAAATAAAAACAAAAGGGGGTAAAAACAGATATTGCTAATGATATTTGTCTAATGGCATTTATTTGTTTGCTAATGATATTTATTTGTCTAAGAGAGAGAGAGAGAGACAGCAGTGGAAAGGAAGGAAGGAAGGAAGGAAGGAAGGAAGGAAGGAAGGAAGTAAGGAAGGAAGGAAGGAAGGAAGGAAGGAAGGAAGGAAGGAAGGAAGGAAGGAAGGAAGGAAGGAGGGAAGGAGGGAGGGAGGGAGGGAGGGAGAAAGAGAGAACGTAAAGTGGAAAGAAAGCAAATAGATGGGGGAGGAAGGGAGGAAAGAAGCAGGGAAGGGGTGGAAAGAAAGCAACCTTGACTTTAAATGTATTCTCCAACCCCCCCCCAAAGCCAGCTGTCTTGGAGAAGGGATTTAAAGAGACAAATGCCTTCTCCAAGCTGGCTGGTGGGTGGAGATGCATTTAAAGTTAAAGTTGCTTTCTTTCTTTGCTCCCCCCGCATTTCAAGCCTACCCAGGGAGCAATGTTCCCTCTAAGCTGTGGAGTCTTGTGAGCAAACATTCTACTTTGTGAGCTACTGGCAATGTTCCCTCTAAGCTGTGGAGTCTTGTGAGCAAAAATTCTACTTTGTGAGCTACTGGCATTAAATTTGTGAGCATGTGATTTAGCTACTGCATAAATTAGTTTGCTCTGGAGTCATCCTTCCTGAGCTAAGACAAAAATGTGTGAGCCAGAGGCTAAAAAACTGTGAGCTAACTTGCACTAACTCAGCTTAGGGGGAATACTGGCTACTGGTATAAAAGTTGTGAGCCAGCAATTTGGCTACTGCATAAATTAGTTAGCTCTGGAGCCCATCCTTCCTAAGCTGAGACAAGATTGTGTGAGCCGGAGGCTAAAAAACAGTGAGCTAGCTCACACTAACTCAGCTTAAATGGAACACTGCCAGGGAGAGGAACATTGGCTGGCGAAGGGAAGAACGATCAGATTGGGGAGGAACTCCTCCCCTTCACTTGCCCAGCCACCCTGCCGGGAGCTGCACAATATGAATGAAAGACCCGCATGCGGGTCCCAAGGCACAGTTTGGCCTTCCCTGCTCTATATTCTAACCATAGAGTTTTGCCAAAATGCCAGAGTGCCCCAACCGTGCATGTGGCATGCTGACATCACTTTCAGGGGTATGGGAAGTGATGTCAGCACATCCAAATGTGGTTGATGTCCTCTCCCATCTTGGTACCATTCCCCCCACACACATCAGTCAGCAGAGTGGATGTGGGAATTGCCCCTTGGAAGGGAGGAATCCGCTGCCCCCAGAGGGAGCCCGGTAATCCTAGTACTATATAAGTCCTTCATTATGGGGATAGGCATGTTTGGATCCAGCCCATTATTTATGTAACCAATAAATATTTTAGTGATGCAAGTAAGTACATTTTGCATTAAAAATATGCAATTTTGTATAAAATATATTGTAAATGAGTTATTCCCAGGAGGGGGGAACGTTGGATGTTATCGCTTGCCTGCTATTACAGATGTGTAGAACACTTTTTGTACGGTCCTTTCAATTTACTGCAATATTTACACTGTTATCACAAAGTGATGTTTGCCATATAATTCATTTTTAATAGTAGGTGCAGTGACCACAACAGCAGGTTCTGTACGTACTAGGTTTTGGCCAAAAGAGGATCAACTCTGATTAATTTTCTCATAAAATTAACTGTTTCCCAGAAATCACTGTGCTACAAAATGAATAAAAGGGTTTATCTGCTTAAAATAAATTTTAAAAAAGCATAATGCAGGCTAGGCTTCCTTTCCCTTGTGTGCCTGATCATATGGACATATATTTTATTATGAGTCAGACTGTCGGTGCATCTATTCCTGACAGGTCATAGGTCCCTGGGAGATCTCATGCAAACAATTCCCTGGGAGATCTCATGCAAGCAATTGAGGTTCTTTGGTTAGATATGTCTGTGTTTGAAGAACCTGGGACTTGTTTGCAAAACAGATGTTCAGCTGCCGATCCGCTATGTGGATCACCTGTATGAACCTTCCCACAGGCTTGTCCTCACTCTAAATCAGTGTTATCTGCCCTCAGCGACTCCGCATGGTTAATATAGCAGAGTCCGCCTGATATATTGCATGCAGCAAAATATATTCCCCAAGAAGTATATTGCAAAAGGAAGACTTATGTTTACTCAAATAGATTCAGTTCACATTCCGGTTGCAGTCAAAAGGAGAGAGAGAAGCGTAATCACAAGTGGTCTATCGCAAGTGGCCAGAAAATCCGGATTCATGAGTATGGAAGTATGAGGGCATTGTGTCCATAGGAGAGACCTGAAGAGCCATGTGAAGAATGGGGGAGAAGAAAGTGCCCAGAGAGGAGATGGGGGAGTCATCAAAGAGCAGCTCCCAGGTTAAGAAAAAGCAGATGTGGTTCCCCACCATCCCATAGTGTCCAGGCACACTGAGTCACTCACTCCAACTCAGGGAAGTTGTGGCAGAAAAGGCAAACAATTCAGTATCCTACACTCATTTACACAGCCATCTTCCCCTGAAAAACCAAAAGGAACAAATGCTCAGCATAGTGTTAGTTGTTAATAACTTCCTTCTTCAGCTATAGGGCTATATAATAGTTCCCCCTATCATACAATGACTGGGTTTTTTGGGGGGTGGGGGATAGTAACCAGCAATTCGATTAGCTCACGCTCTGTATAATTTTGATCAGAAATCTGAAGGAACAACCCTGTGTTAGCAGTAGAAATGCTTGTTGCCTTGATGAAGACACCAGCCCAAACCCTTGTATGCAATGTCAGTAGCTCTGTGGAATGGGAGGAGGGGGGTTGCCATTAAATCACAGCCGACTTATGGCGACCTCTGGTGGGGTTTTCAAGGCAAGAGATGTTCAGAGGTGGTTCGCCATTGCCTGCTTCCAATATCATGGCCCCGGTATTCCTCGGAGGTCTCCCATCCAAATACCTACCAGGGCCGACCCTGCTTAGCTTCCGAGATCAAATGAAACTGGGCTAGCCTGGCTATGCTAGATCAACGTTTGCATTGTCTCTTTTGTGTGTGGATTTCTCCCCCTCCCTGCCTTTGCTCTTATCTATTATTCTGCTTTTGATTTTCATCAAAGAGGGAATTTGGGAGATCAGCATGATTTAGTGCCACATTTCTTAAGCTCTGTGATAGTGTCTCAGTGCCGCAATGATTGGTTTTGTTGCCGGCGATGGATGTTCTGTTGGGAACAAGGGGCTGCACTGTGTTGAAGGACTCGGTAGTTTTGCGAGGGCATAAATAATAAACATTTGGATATTGAATTGAGGTTGTTGAATTGAGGTTTTCCTAGTTGAGAAATGGAAGCAGAGGAAAGATGATGTATATCAGGAAGACACGGACACTTTAAGTGGGGCACATCCAGGCACATGCAAAATTGAGTTGGGTTTGCTGTTTAATACTTTTATAACACCCTGTCCTGGGTAGCTAAAGCTAGCCTGATCTAATCAGATCTCAAAAGCTAGGCAGGTGTCAGCCCTGCCTAGTATTTGGATGAGAGACCTCTAAGGAACACCAGAGTTCTGATGCGGAGGCAGGCAATGGCAAACCACCGCTGAACGTCCCTGGTCTTGTAAATCTTATGCGGTCACCAGGGCTCTTTTTGGGCAGGAACGCACAGGAACGGAGTTCCAGCTGGCTCCTGAGTTGGCCACGCCCAGCAGGAACTTATTAGCATGATAGGCCACACCCAACAGCAGAAACTCATTAGGATTGGCTACATGAGGGGTGTGTGGCCTAAAATGCAAAAGAGTTCCTGCTCCAAAAGAAGCCCTGGGTTTTCACAACAAACAAGATGAACAGAATAAGAAAAAGGTGGGTGTGGCTGGACGACCACACTTCTGGGAACTTGGGTGTGTGGCCTAATATGCTAATGAGCTATACTGTCAGGGGTGTGGCCTAATATGCTAATAAGTTTCTGCTGTTCAGTGTGGCCTATTATGCTGATGAGTTCCTGCTTGGTTTTTTCTACAAAAACAGCCCTGGGGGTCACCATAAGTCAGCTGTGACTCGATGTCACTTTCCACCACCATTTTTATAGTGATTTCCAAATAGGTTGCTAACTCCATATTGGGAAATTCATGGAGATTTGGGGGGGTAGGATTTGGGGGAGGGGAAGAACCTCAGCAGGTTACAGTGCCACAGTGAACACCCTTGAAAGCAGCCATTTTCACCAGGGAAATTGATCTCTATCATCTGGAGAGCAGTTGTGATTCTGGAAGATCTCCAGGCCCCACCTGGTGGTTGGCAACCCCATTTTCAAATCAAGTTCATGTGAAATTGCCGGAGCTGCCAGGTTCCCTCATCATCACGGAGGGGACTCTGGGGGCATTCTGGGGGTGGGCGGGGCATCATCGGGCAACGTCCCAACACAATGATGTCACCTGGAATTGATGTCATCATGCCGGTGATGTCATACATGGCACTCTTTTTTTGGGGGGTAAAAACATAAATTTTTTTGCTTAAAAACCATAGAGTTTGCCCAAAAAACAGACCATTGTGCTTGACTTCACAAACATGGTGGCATCACTTCTGGGTGATGTCATTGTGTCGGGGACATCACCTGGTGACATCTCTATTCGGGGATGGAGTTTCCCCTGCCAGTGGCGGATCACAGCCCCCCAAAGCAGGGAAAACCCCCTCTGGGACCTGGGGGGCTGGCAATTCCTGCATAGTAGGGAATCATTTAAATGGCCTAAAGGGCACTACTGTTGTCTTTTTTGCTTGGATGTCTGTCAGACAACTCAGCGGCCATTAATGGACCACAGGTTTCACAGTCATAATAAGTCACAGGGGAACACTAAAGGAGTAAGTCTCACCACAAAATGTACAACACAGCGCCCCTCCCTTCCAAAAAACAACAACGATGCACAACTTTTAAGGTTTATGATGAAGAAATTACAATTGTGCAAGATTTTCTATTCCTCGGCTCCCTTATCAATCAAAAGGGAGACTGCAACCAAGACATCAGAAGGAAATTGAGACTGGGAAGGGCAGTCCTGAAAGAGCTAGAAAAGACTCTTAAGTGTAAGAATGAGTCACTGGCGACCGAGATATTCCATGCTATTGTATTCCTTGTTACTATGCATGAGTCGGAACATTGGACAAAGCTGGAAGGTTGATTCATTTGAAATATGGTATCAGAGAAGGGAATTTTATGGATACCATGGACTGCCAAATGTTATGATATACATGTCTAGTGTAAGGCTGGCCTAGATGAGTTTAATCTATGTCAGTGCAGTTGACAGCTAGGAGCTGTAAGGGTGGCTGGTTCCAGCCAGTTTAGGGCAGTCCAGCCCAGCACTGAGTAACTTGTATCACCATGATTCAGCTCTGTACTGATTGGTCAGTGGTTGTATAAATGTATTGCTTGTACAGTGTATGTATCTCTCTCTTAATGTATGGTTGCAGCGGAGCGCTTTGTCACTGAGAACTGGATGTTGGTGGAGGCTTGGTGTAAATAAATTGTACATAGTATTTGCTGTGGAGTCCAGTCTTCCTTTGGATACTCTTACTCCCTTATGGGCCCCTCAGTGCTAGCCAGTTCCGCACATCACGACACAGAAATGATAGATACGTGATTTCTAGATCGAATCAAGCCTGAACTCTCCCTGGAAATGACTAAACTGAGACTATTGTACTTTGGGTCACATTATGAGAAGACAAGAGTCACTGGAAAAGGCAATCATGCTAAGAACATAAGAACATAAGAGAAGCCAATGTGGGATCAGGCCAATGGCCCATCTAGTCCAACACTTTGTCACACAGCGGCCAAAAATACCAGGTGCCATCAGGAGGTCCAGCAGTGGGGCCAGGGCACCAGAAGCCCTCCCACTGCTGCCCCCTCCAGCACCAAGAATAGAGTGCATCACCTGCCCCAGACTGAGAGTTCCCATTTATACCCTGTGGCTAATAGCCACTGATGGACTTCTGCTCCATATATTTATCTAATTCCCTCTTGCTAGGAGAAGGAAAAGAGGAAAACCCAACATGAGTTGGATTGACTAAGTCAAGGAAGCCACAAAGGCCCTTAGTTTGCAAGACCTGAGCAAGGCTGTTAAAGACAGGATGTTTGGGAGGTCATTAATTCATAGGGTTACCATAAGTTGGAAGGGATTCAGTGGCCCTTCACACACACGTTTTAAGTTGGAAGCAGTGGGGGAACCCGACGCAGTTGGGGGCGGGCAACAGCTGTGGGAAAACACTGCATTCTGCATGGGCACTGAGATTTCCTTCACAATCGGACCAATCTGAGCTATGTGGATGCAGATGAGCGCACCGTCAAATGCTGGGCTCCGTGCAGGCTACCCCCAAGCATGATACAAGCTGAAATAACATGGGAATGTGTGATACTTGTCTCTTTCTTAACACTTTGGATTGTGGAAATGGGAAGAAAGTATTTTCTATGCAAATTGTTATCGAGATATTTACTTTTCGCCCTTCACACATTTAAGATATTAGTGCTGCTCGTGGTTAGAGTTCATGTATGTTGATATGGGTTTTTAGTTTTTCTTTGGAGGGGCATTATTAAGAGTTCCAGTGTCTCCAAAGGTTATTTCCTTCCATATGTCCCTAGTCACTAATGTGTGAATAATAGCCCCGGAAATGTTGATGCTTCTGTATCTCCAGCTTGTGAGGTCCTTGGCCTGTTTTTAAGATGATCTTGAGATTAATGATCATAATGGGGCGGAGTATGTTGCCTGTTGAATAAAGTTGAATAAAGGGTATTTTTTGGGGTTTTGTAGGGTTACTCATCCCCAAATGTGCACATTGCGTCTAGTATTGTGAAAATGCACTTATTCATTTGTAGCATTTCATCTGTTGCCTTTTAACCTTCATTTCAGGCTAATTCATAATGTAAATGAATAAAAATACAGATGAATGGAATTAAAACTGAGCATCTGTCGGAAGTTATAAGAAGAAGAGAAGAGATAAACAATTATGTATAAGGTAAAGGTAAAGGTTCCCTTGCTCGAAAGCCAGTCGAATCCGACTCTAGGGTTGCGGTGCTCATCTCTGTTTCAAAGCCAAAGAACCAGCACTGTCTGAAGACGTTTCCATGGTCATGTGGCCAGCATGACTAAACACCAAGGTGCACAGAACACTGTTACCTTCTCACTGAAGTGGTACCTATTTATCTACTTGCAATTTCTTGCTTTCAAACTGCTAGGTTGGCAGGAGCTGGAACTAGAGACGGGCGCTCACTCCATCATGCAGCACACTCAGGTCTCAAACTGCTGAACTACTGACCTTCCACAGCCTGCAGTTCAGCGTCTTAACCACCTGAGCCACGTATAAGAGAGCCTTTATAATAACAGGGCATGCATGCAGCTGTATTTCTGGAGTGCAAAGATCTTTCACACACACACACAAAAATCTTCTAACTTTAGAAGGTTCTGTTCTAAAAAAAACCACACACAAGTGATATAGCAGCACTCATGTCCTGGGGGGCGGGCATTCCACAAACTTGGGGCAATCCCTGAAAAGGCCCTTCTCCTAGGGATCATCAGTCACGCCTAGTGTTGCCAGATCCAGGTTGGGGAATACCTGGAGATTTTGGGGGTGGAGCCAGAGGAGGGTGGGGTTTGGGGAGGGGAGGGGCCTCATCAAGGTACAATGCCACAGAGTCCCCCCTCTAAAGCAGCCATTTTCTCTCCAGGCGAACTGATCTCCGTTGCCTGGAGATCTGTTGTAATAGCAGGAGCTCTCCAGCCATCACCTGGAGATTGGCAGCCGTAGCTCATGCCTCATGATTTGAAGATGTGGTTGAACCATGTTTCTGGAATGCATATGTTAGTTAAATCTCTGGATTGTTGTTTTCTTCCTCTGATTGCCATCTGCTCAGCCAGCAGGTGGGCAAAGGCAATGTCGTATGCTGTGGCTTTTGCTGCCAACATAAAGAAACTTGTAACTGTGCTTGATTCAGTAGAGCTGTTCCTTCTGTCTTCTCCCAGCAAGGAAGGGCCTCTGGCTACTAGGTGTCTTTATACTAATTAGTTAAACACTAGTTAAATGAGCAAGGTGTGCTGTTTTGTATTTAGCAGGGATATTTGCTCTTCTGACAGCTGAGAAAGGATAAGTAGACTTTTCTTTTGTTGTTGTTGTTCAATCACACAGTCGAGTCCAACTCTTCATGACCCCATGGAGCACATCATGCCAGGCCCTCCTGTCTTCCATCATGCTCTGGAGTTTGCTTAATTTCATGTTCGTTGCATCAATAACACTGTCTAACCATCTCATCCTTTGCTGTCCCCTTCTTCTTTGACCTTCAGTCTTTCCCAGCATCAGGATCTTCTCCAGGGAGTGCTCCCTTCTCATTTGGTGGCCAAAGTCTTTGAGCTTCAGCTTCAGGATCTGGCCTTCCAGGGAGCAGTCAGGGTTGATTTCTTTGAGGATTGACTGATTCGATCTCCTTGCAGTCCAGGGGACTCTCAAGAGTCTTCCCCAGCACCATAATTTGAAAGCATCTATTCTTCGGCACTCGACCTTCCTTATAGTCAAACTCTCACAGCCATACAGTACTACTGGGAATACCATTGCTTTGACCTTACAAACTTTTGTTGGCAGGGTGATGTCTCTACTTTTCTACCTGGAAGTAATTAAATGGATTGGGGGAGGGGAGTTCCTCTTTGGCACCCTAATTCCACAGGTCATGAGTATCCAGTGGTCCCTTTTGAGCTATGAACCTTCACGCACATGTTATGTTGTATGGCTAGTGGACCAAACCTTTGTTGTCTAGTGAACTTGAGTAGACTCCAGCACCATGTCATGACATGACTGAATGTGATTATTTCAGCCATGTTTACAGAATGTGAGTCAGTATAAGGTCCTGGTAGACCTTGCAATAGTGGGTGGAACAAAAGCAATTGTTGACTCAAAAGGTAGAGGTTGTTTGGGAGAAGAGAAAACAGTTCGACAGAAAATGGCTTGCCCTGCATGGTCTATTGGATTGTCTTTTTTTTTTTTTACAGGGAGAAAAGTTACCATTTGAATAAGATCAAGACGGGTGGCCATGTTCGTCCGTCTGTAGCAGTGGAAAACAGCAAGAGTCCAGCAGCACCTTAAAGACTAACAAACTATGTAGCAGGGCAGAAGCTTTCATGAGTCACTGGCCCCATATCGGAAGAAGTGAGTGGAGACTCACAAAAGCTCATCCCCTGCCACATATTTTGTTAGTCTTGAAGGTGCTCCTGGACTCTGGCTCTTTTCTACCATTTTAGTAACATTCACTGTTCCAGAAGTATGACCACTGGTGGTGGTGGAACGGACCATTGTCACAGCCAACTTTAAGCACCCCGTATGGTTTCTGGGGCAAGAGATGTTCAGAGGTGGCTTGCCATTGCCTGCTTCTGCATCGTGACCATGGACTTCCTTGGTGGTCCCCCATCCGAATCTTAACAGTGGCCATAACCTGCTTACCTTTCCAGATCTGATGAGACTGGGCTAGCCTAGGCTATCCAGATCAGGACCCCTTCTCATTGGTGGTAGGAAGTGCTGTCAAGTCGCAGCCGCCTGATGGTGACCCTGTAGCGCTTTCAAGGCAAGACACAGACAGTGGTGGTTTGCCATTGCCTACCTCTGCACATCACGACCCTGGACTTCCTTGGTGGTCTCCCATCCAAATACTAAGCAGGGCCAAGGCTGCTTAACTTCTGAGATCTGAGGAGACCGGCTAGCCTGGGCCATCCAGGTCTGGG
Organism: Gekko gecko; assembly: GCA_029375565.1. NCBI lineage: Eukaryota > Metazoa > Chordata > Lepidosauria > Squamata > Gekkonidae > Gekko > Gekko gecko. Next base: position 20,730,887 of record JAPDNY010000007.1, read on the forward strand.
CATGTGTGTGCACACGAGGAACGAGAATTATTGAAGAATTTGTCTGCTATTTTTCTACTTCAGAAAAAGTTTCCAAAGCAACATGAGAAGAAATCAAGTGAAAACAAACATGACAATGAATAAAAGAAGAATTGATTCTAGAATCACAGAGTTGGAAGGGGGCCATCTTTATTTAGGGCATTTATAGGCCACTTCTCCAGAGACCTAATCATAGAATCGTAGAATGTTAGAGTTGGAAGGGACCTTGCAGGTCATCGAGTCCAACCCCCTGCACTCTGCAGGAGCGTAGCCGAAAGATAGCCCGACATACCTACAACATACCCGAAAGATGGTTGTCCAGCCTCCGCTTGAAAATGTCCAGTGAAGGAGCATCCACCACCTCTCGAGGCAGTCATAGAGATGCTCTTCAAGGTTACACATAGAATCATAGACTTGGAAGGGGTCATACAGGTCATCTAATCCAACCCCCAGTTCATTGCAGGATCATCCCGGAGCATCCCTGACAAGTCTTTGCCCAGCCACTGCTTAAAGACTGCCAGCGAGGGGGAGCCACTTCCCTAGGCAGCTGGCTCCACGGTTGTGCAACTTCCCACAGGATAGCTCCCTTCAATCAGATGAAATGCCATTAGCAACTACTCTTTGGGTCCATTTCTCCAAACAGTTCTCAGACTACCTAACCATTCTAGAATCCAGCCACTGTCCTCTAGTTTACCCACCAGAACATCATGGGGAACCCTGTCAAAAGCTTTACTGAGACTCAGGTAAACAATGCCGATGGCATGCCCGCAATCCAGGAAGCCCATCACTCAATCAAAGAAGGAAGCGAGGTTGGTCTGGCAGGATCTGTTGGGGATAAATCTGTGCAGATTTCCCTGTGTAGTAGTTAAGTGCATGGACTCTAATCTGGGAGAACCGGGTTTGATTCCCCACTCCTCCGCTTGCACCTGGCTGGACGACCTTGGGCAAGCCATAGCTCTGATAAGAGCTGTTCTTGAAAAAAGAGCAGTTTCTGTCAAGAGCCCTCTCAGCCCCACCTACCCCACAGGGTGTCTGTTGTGGGAAGGGGAAAGGAAAGGAGTTTGTAAGCCGCTTTGAGACACCATTGGGTAGTGAAGGGCAGAGTATAAATCCAATCTCTTCTTCTTTTCTTCTGTGTCACCACGTTGTCCTTTAGACACTGGCAGATTGAAATGTGTTCTGTGTGGATCTTCCCTGGAAGCAGGAGCGTCTGTTTCCAGAACTTCCTCTGAGAAATGGTATACATGGAGTCCCATTTTAGCCTCTGAACAATCTGTGCTGACTTCCCGGCGTCACCACGTTGTCCTTCAGATGCTTACAGATTGTAGTGTGTTCTGTGTGGATCTTCCAGAACTTCCTCCCAGAAATGGTATACATGGAGTCACATTTTAGCCCCTGAACTATCCTGTGGGGTGGAGTGGTCTAAGAGACAGTGATGACTACAAGTTCCTTTGGGGCTGAGTAGAGATTTGAATGCAGGGTCCCACAGTCCAAGTCCAATGCTGTATCTTCCATAATCTCCTTGACACACAAATTGTAAAGACTCTCGCTACACACCTATTCAACTTTTCCCTGCCGAAAAAAACACTAATCTATGTTGACCTTTGCTAAAGACAGCATCTGGCCTTCAGAATGCATTTGTTTGGTTCTCCCTAATGAAGGCTATTGTTCATTTTAAAAAAATCTGAGCGCTAAAATGTTTACTCGTAAACGTCCCTTGCCTTAGATTCCAGCAAGCCTTGGAATATTTGAGTCTGCAGTATTTATTAAGTTCAGGGAAGCGGCAGAGTTGAACAAGGTCAATTCAGCCTAGCCGAATGTCATAGCACTTTTGCTTGTAGCTTTAAGAGATTAACAAGAGCGACAGGCCGAAGCCATTTTCATTGCACTTTCCGCCCACCCCCAGCACTTGGATAAATAATCAATAAGCACAAAAGGAATCCAGCGAGCACTCAGGAAAAGTAGAGTTCAGAAGAGCTTGAATATGGATAGTGCCGTAATTGTAAACTGGCACTCTGGAACAAGGAAAAGGTGATGAATGAGGCTGGCTTCCTGCACCTCTGATGAAAGACATCAGTTTGTTCGATAATGGGGCCAATGCAGCTGAAAGTTCTGAAGGCCCTGAGGGTATGGGGTCTACCCCTGGCAAGCAGAGCAGCACCCAGGCTGGTGACTGGAAGATTTTATTTGAAGGATTCAAGCAGAGTTTATTTCCTCAGGTCTGTTTCAACAGTTGAGAAACCAGAGGAGAAACTAAGGCATGTCAAGCTGTTGATCTTGCCCACCTGCAGATCACCTTTACCTGGATAGCTCGGCCTAGCCCAGACTTGCTTGATCTCATTAGATTCTAGAGAGAAAAGAAGAAGAGATTGGATTTATGCCCCACCCTTCACTACTCGAAGGAGTCTCAGAGTGGCTTACAAACTCCTCTCCCCGCAACAGACACCCTGTGAGGTAGGTGGGGCGGAGAGAGCTCTTTTGAGAACTGCTCGTGAGAGAACAGATCTGGAAGAACTTGTGACTGACCCAAGGTCACCCAGCAGCTGCACGTGGAGAAGTGGGGAATCAAACCCGGTTTCCCCAGATTAGAGTCTATGCTCCTAACCACTACACCAAACTGGCTCTTAGAAGCTAATCAGGGTTGGCCCTGGTTAGAATTTGGATGGCAGACTAACACGGACTATCAGGGTCACTACAGAGAGGCAGGAAATGGTAAACCGCCTCTGTACATCTCTTGCCTTGAAAACCCTACGGGGTCACCATAAATCAGCACTTTCCATCACCATCACCACCTGTGGAGAACCCTGCTCAGGTGAGCAAAGCTGCCATAGGGGAGAATAGAAGGAGAGGGTGTCTGGCGGATATGGAGGTCCAAGGTCATGAAGGGCTTTGTGTGCGATAGCCAGCACCTGGACTTGAACTTGTTAACGGATGGTCAACAAATGGAGCGGCTGCGGAATGTGCATAATATGGATGTTCCACCTAGCTTCTGATAATAACTGAGCAACTGCGTTTTGGACCAGCGGGACCTGACTTTAAGAGCAGATCCATCCTGAGTCCATTACAACAGTCTAGTCTCCATGATGCTGTGGCATGGATCCAGGGGGCCACACCAGATGAGTCAAGGTATTGAATGCTGGTATTATATAAAATGTATTTGATTGATGGAGGCTGTGGTCACACACATTGAATAATCCACTTTCAATGCACTTTCCAACTGGGTTTTGCCAGCTCACACAGTCAAATCCGCTTGCAAAGTGCACTGAAAGTGGATTGAAAGTGGATTATTTAGTGTGTGTGACCACTGGGAAGGGCAGCCAGGAAGGAGCTAGAAAAGATTCTGGAAAGTAAGGATGTGTCACTGGTGACCAAGATCAATATTATTCATGCCATATTATTCTCCATTTACTATATGTGGGTATGACAGTTGGATAATGGGTCAGTCACAAGTTCTTCCAGAGCTGTTCTCTCACGAGCAGTTCTCAAAAGAGGGGGCATGATTGCAGTCTTCAAGTATTTGAAGGGCTGTCATGTAGAAGATGGAGCAGATCTATTCCCTCTTGCTCTGGATTGCAAGACTAGAAATTACAAGGGAGTCGATACCGGCTAAATATCAGGAGAAACTTCCTAACTGTAAGAGTGGTTGAGCAGTGGAACGGTCTGTCTCAGGAGGTGGTGGATGCTCCTTCCCTGGATGTTTTCAAGTGGAGACTGGACGACCATCTTTCGGGTATGTTGTAGGTATGTCGGGATATCTTTTGGCTATGCCCCTGCAGAGTGCAGGGGGTTGGACTCGATGACTTGTAAGGTCCCTTCCAACTCTAACCTTCTATGATTCTATGAAGAAAGCTGACAGGGAGAAAGTGGATTCATTTGAAATGTGGTACTGGAAGAAAGTTTTATAGATACCGTGGACCACCAAAAACACAAATCAGTGGGTTCTAGATCAAATCAAGCCTGAACTCTCCCTAGAACCTAAATTAACCAAACTGAGTCTATTGTATGTTGGTCACATTAGGAGAAGACAAGCGTCAATGGAAAAGGCAATAAGGCTATGGAAAGCGGAAGGCAGCAGGGAAAGAAGAAGACCCAACATGAGATGGATGGACTCCATTCGAGGAAGCCACAAAGACTCTCAGTTTCCAATATCTAAGCAAGGTTGTTAGCGATAGGGTGTTTTGGAAGTCATTTATTCATAGGGCCACCATAAGTTGGAAGTGACTCAACGACACTTAACTAGGGTTACCAGCTTTGGGTTGGAAATAACCTGGAGATTTTGGGGGTGGTACCTGGAGCAAGTGGGGTTTGGGGAGAACAGGGACCTTAGTAAGGGATAATGCCATAGAGTCCACCCTCCAAAGCAGCCATTTTCTCCAGGGGAACTGATCTTGGTCATCTGGAGATCAGCTGTAATAAGAGGGGGTCTCCAGGGGCTGCTTGAAGACTGGCAACACTACATTTAACATCAGCACATAATTGATTACGAGGCTGATGGTTAGCCAATTAAAAATTGTGAAAGAGGGCAACCCTTAAACAACAACAAAGCCTTGGGAAATAAGAGAAAATCTAACAGTGACCATGAATATAAAGGCTCCATTTCAGATATGGAAGAGAGTATTATTCCATAGTGGAGCTTATCATTACCCTAAAGTCCAAAAACTTTTCATGCCATCAAATTGCCGGAGTCTCCAAATAAGCAAAGTCTGGTGTATTGGTTAAGTGCACACACTCTAATCTGGGAGAACTGGGTTTGATTCCCTGCTCGTCCACTTGCAGCTGCTGGATGACTTTGGGCAATCTGGAGTTCTGTCAGAGCTGTTCTTGAAAGCACTCTCTCAGCCCCACCTACTTCACAGGGTGTCTGTTATGGGGAGGGGAAAGAAAAGGAGATTGTAAACCACTCTGAGGGTTCGGTCACACATGCTGGATAAAACAGGGGGGAAGTGAGGCTATTTTCTCCAGAGGAAATAGATCCGCAGTTTCACGATCACACCTCCCTTTGAAGCTGTGGATGCAGCCTGTCAGTGTGTGATCAGACACAACTACGGGGGGAGTCATTTTTTTGTGCCATTTGTTTCCCATGCGCTTAAACAAGGAATCAGTGAACTGCATCTTCGCACTAAGGGGTCCCTATGGAGTTTGTGATGATGCACATACTGTGAAGGGGGGAAAATAATGGTATGGAGTCAGGATGGCCTGATCAGACCATCCCAATGCCATGAGAGCGTGCTGGAGTGATCAGACATGGGAAAGTCCATCTGTGGCCCATTGCAACCCATTTACTACTGGATTTTCCTCGGTGTTCTTTAACTCCACTTCTGCGGTGGAGCAGAACGGGTTGCCGATGGCTGCAGGGTGCTTCCCAGATGTTGCTGTCTGATTGTGCCCTTAAATCCGCCTATGTCGGGTCTAATTGTGCGTATGATCACAGCCTGAGACTCCTTCAGGTAGTGGAGAGCAGGGTATAAATCCAATCTCTTCTTCTTCTTTCCATCTGCTGCTGTGTTGGCCAATGCTTATGCGTACCAGCCATCAAGCCGTTAATGTCATATCACCCACTATAAAAATGTCCTGCTATTGTTAGGGCAGCTTCCAACCCATTAGTGAGTTTGACCACAGGGGGTTTGAAGGGCTTGCCTGCATTTTCCCTGCCCCTGTTAAATACTGTTGATCAAAACACTAAACTTCCAAAGGTCACTGAATACCAAAACGTAACCTTTTGCCTTCTAGCAGAATGGCACTGAAAGGTCCACTCGTCATTTCCCTCTCTCTCAAAAGCTTTAAATCCATAGTTAATCTGTGGTATTCACACAGATCTCCAATGGAGATTCCACGAAAGTGGAGAAGATTAGATTGAACGGTTCTGTAATATTTATGCGGAGGGGAACAATGAGGGACACGGTGAGACGCTCTTTCACAAATGTCAGTGTCGCCAGCTCTACAGAGCTGTATTTACTGTGATAGCACCATTGAGATACCTGCCAAAGTCTAATGGAATTAAAACACACCCGAAAGGTTTTAGGAAGGGACTGTGGCTCAGCCGAAGAGCCTCTGCTTGGCATGCAGAAGGTCCCAGGTCCAATCCCTGGCGTCTCCAGTTAAAAAGGACCAGGCAGTAGGTGATGTGAAAGGCCTTTATCTGAGACCCCGGAGAGCTGCTGGCAATCAGAGTAGGCAATACTGACCTCAATGGACCAAGGGTCTGATTCAGTGTAAGGCAAATTCTTGGGTGTGTGAAAGGAGGACATGTCTTTCTTTCTTGTAAACAAAGAAATAGTAACAGAACCTGAGCCATTATATGAAAATCTGTGTTGATTCCTGCATGAATTGACTTCAGGGAGGGGCTCTGGCTCAGTGGAAGAGCCTCTGCTTTACACGCTGAAGGTCCCAGGCTCAATCCCCGGCAACTTCCATTAAAAAGGACCAGGTAGTAAGTGACGTGAGCTGCTTGGTAGCCGCTGCCAGTCTGAGTAGACAATACTGATCTAGATGGACAGATGGGCGGATTCACTATAAGGAGCATCATGTTTGTGTGATGAGAAAAACAATATAAACTCCCAGTCCCAATTAAATAGCTACTGTACTGAATTGTATTTTGGGGGTGGGCCATGGCTCAGTGATAGAGCATCTGCTTGGCACACAGAAGGTCCCAGGTTCAATCCCCGGCGCCTCCAGTTAAAGGGACCAAGCAGTAGGTGAGATGCAGGACCTCCAACTGAGACTCCTGAGAGGTGTTGCCAGCCTGTGTAGGCTATAATGCAGTTTTGTGTGTGTATTGATCTGTAAATATATTGAATTGATTGTCTGCCTCCATGGAAGAGCCTCTGCTTAGCATGTGGAAGGTCCCAGATTCAGTCCCCGGCATCTCCAGTTCAAAAAGGACCAGGCAGTTGGTGATGTGCAAGACCTTTCCTTGAGACCCTGGAGAGCCACTGCCAAGTCTGAGTGGAGAACATTGACCCTGATGGCCCAATGGTGTGATTCGCTATAAGGCAGCTCCACGTGTTCATGGAATTGGACTCCTCCCATCCCATAACCTAAATCCAGTTTTACCAGTACAAAATAAGAATTCACATGATGGGATGCTACCAAGTTCTTAAATGGTAATTGCTTTGCCTAGGGCAGACTCCAAAGTAGTTGATCTTTCTTCTGTGTTCCACTGTCATACTCTTATTCAATCAGCTGTTTTTGGCAAGTGTCACATGCCTCTGATTGTCATGTCCTTTGCTATACGAAGCATTTGGTTAATGGATATGGATAGTGTTAGTCGATAGACACAAATTCTCTGGCACTGGTCCTCTGAATCCCAGAGCCAGGAAGCAACATCAGGGGAAGGCCTCAGCCTCTATGCCCAGTTGTTGGTCAACCAGAGGAACTGGTTGGCCACTGTATGAGACAGGATGCTGGGCTAGATGAACCACTGGTCTGATCCAGCAGAGCTCTTCTTATGTTCTTATGAAGGCCTTGGCCTCTCTGCCCTGTTGTTGGCTGTCCAGAGGAACTGGTTGGCCACTGTGCGAGACAGGATGCTGGACTAGGTGGACCATTGGTCTGATCCAGCAGGGCTCTTCTTATATTCTTATGAAGGCCTCGGCCTCTCTGCCCTGTTGTTGGCCCTCCAGATGAGCTGGGTGGCCACTGTGTGAGACAGGATGCTGGACCAAATGGACTATTGGTCTGATTCAGCAAGGCTCTTCTGATGTTCTTATGAAGGCCTCAGCCTCTCTGCCCTGTTGTTGGCCCTCCAGAGGAACTGGTTGGCCATTGTGTGAGACAGGATGCTGGGCTAGATGGACCACTGGTCTGATCCAGCAGGGCTCTTCTGATGTTCTTATGAAGGCCTTGGCCTCTCTGCCCTGTTGTTGGCCCTTCAGAGGAACTGGTTGGCCACTGTGTGAGGCAGGATGCTGGGCTAGATGGACCACTGGCCTGATCTAGTTCGTCTTATGTTCTTACAATGTAATAGTGACCACTGACGAAAATGGATTTAAACGAGGATTGTATAACTTTATGGAGGACGGGTCTATTAGTGGCTTTTATCTATAATGACTAAATGGATTGTTTATGTTCATAGGAATGGAAGTTGCATTTGTTCTTTTCTCATCAATTAGATGAATGTTGTGGGGAACAGGGTGTGAACTAGAGGGATCCTTGGTCTGATCCAGCCGGGATCTTTTTATGTTGTTAATCTGATACCATGAAGTCTGCTAGCATGTAAATTAAAAAAAAGAATGGATACGTTTGTGTGACAAGATGCTTTCCTACTTTCTGTTTCCACCATGTTTTAAATTACTATACTAAACACTGAGGTATTCTTCTTTGGCTTAGCATAATGTCTGGTATTAATAGTGGGGATACTGCTTTTTTCATAGTTGTATCAAAGGGGGATTTGGCACCATCAAATTTCTTCCCGCATAACACTAAAACTGAACTAGTTACTTCAGGTCAGCCAAAGCAAGAATTGCCCTTTGGTGATGTCCATGTTCTTTTATTCTCACCAGGCTAAGAAGAAACAGGATAAATTGTGTTGGTTAAGCAGGCATGTGAAAATCTATTTCACTTTCATGCTCTATATGGATGTGAAAGTCATGACGTATTGGTAATCTTGGTGCAAAGTTCTGATTTTTTAAAAAGATACCGGCCACACATACTTTCATAAATAGAGAGCCAGTTTGGTGTAGTGGTTCAGTGTGCGGACTCTAATCTGGGAGAATCGGGTTTGATTCCCCACTCCTCCACTTCCACGTGGCTGGATGACCTTGGGCAAGCCATAACTCTGGCACAGCTGTTCTTGAAAAAGAGCAGTTTCTGTCAGAAGTTCTCTCAGCCCCACCTACCTCACAGGGCGTCTGTTGTGGGGAGGGGAAGGGAAAGGAGTTTGTAAGCCTCTCTGAGACACCTTTGGGCAGTGAAAGGTGGGGTATAAATCCAATCTCCTCCTCCTCCTCCTCCTCCTCCTCCTCCTCCTCCTCCTGCTCCTCCTCCTCCTCCTCCTCCTCTTCTTCTTCTTCTTCTTCTTCTTCTTCTTCTTCTTCTTCTTCTTCTTCTTCTTCTTCTTCTTCTTCTTCTTCTTCTTCTTCTTCTTCTTCTTCTTCTTCTTCTTCTTCTTCTTCTTCTTCTTCTTCTTCATAATACCTTAATAGAAATGGATGATATTTCCCATGCATGGAATAAGAATGCCAAGTTATGAGTGACGCTGGAGAATTTCTAGGAGGATTACATATACTCATTATTTTAAGTCCTTCTCCAGGAGCTTTCAGTGCTTCCTGTCATACCCACAAGCCACCCACTTCATTTTCCTTGTTGGGCTGTTGAAACTAGCAACCGGCCAGGTGGCAAGCCAACTGCAGATTGGACAGACAGAAGCTCTGGCCTTCTCCCCCATTCCCTGACCTTAGGTGGTGTTCTGGGAACCTTCAAAGCACTTATCTTGGCAAATGAAATCCTGAGGATCCATCTGTGTGTCGTTCTGGAGGCCTCACTTCCAAAAGGATGTGGACAGAATGGAGCAGGTGCAGAGGAGAGCGACGAGGATGATCGGAGACCTGGAGACCCCAAGACCCCAAGACCTGTGGGGAAAGGCTGAGGGACCTGCAGATGTTCAGTCTGGAGTAGAGGAGGTGGAGGGTGGACATGATTGTTCTTCTTAGGTATTGGAAGGGCTGTCACTTAGAGGAAGGCAGGGAGCTGTTCCTATTAGCAGCAGAGGAGAGGACTCGCAAGAATGGGTTTAAATTAAGGGTGGGAAGCTACTGGCTGGATATTAGGGGAATCTTTTTGATGGTAAGAGTTGTGCAACAGCTCCCCCTCCCTGGCAGTCTTTAAGCAGCAGCCAGACCAACCCTTGTCAGGGATGCTCTGGGCTGATCCGGATCCTCTATGGCCTGTGTGGCCCCTTCCAGCTCTGGGATTCTATGATTCTATCTTAGTTCCTTGGGTGTTAGAATATAGTCTGAGGCATCAGAGAAAGAGAGCGTGCAAGGAGACTGGTGGGTGTCTTCTCCTTCTTCTACTTCCACATGAAGAGTGACCTTGGTCGATCACAGTTCTCTAAGAACTTGAGTTGCCAGGTCCTACCTCCGATCTGGTGTGGGGCTCCCAGGAGCACGCGGCACGATGACGTCACCCAAGAGTGATGTCATTGCGCTGCTGACATGGGGGGGTGGGGTTGACATAATAGTTTTTGGGCAAAACTCTGTTTTTTGCTCTAAAAGCCATAGAGTTTGTCCAAAAACTAGGGTATAGCCCCCTGACGTCAGCAACACGATGATGTCACTACTAGGTGACATCATTGCCCCAGAAACACCGATGTGGGAGGGGGCTGCTTGGGGCTGGGGTTTCCCCTGCCGGCCAGCTGACCGGTGGCAAATTGGAGCACATGAAAGCGGGGGGGGGGATGGCAACCCTACTCAGAACTCTCTCAGCTTCACCTACCTCACAGGGTGTCTGTTGTGGGGATGGGAAGGGAAAGGAGATTGTAAGCCACTCTGAGACTCCTTAGGTTAGAGAAATGCAGAGTGACCCTGCTGGAGCAGATGCTCGTGCTGTAGGGGTATGCAGTTCCAAAATATGCAAATTCCTACCCTTAAAAATAGGTCCCATTGAAAGAAATACTACTGTACCTGTTCTGCACCCGTTGCTAAATTTATTACCTTTTTAGTTCTGCGCATATAATAGTTGAGAAGCAGATAATGTAGTGCAGAGGGAGAATAAATAAAGGGAACAGAAAGGAGAGTAATTATAAAATTTGCTGCTGATTGCAAATTTGGGGACATAATGCAAAGGGGGTTTCAAATCATTTAATTATATGGATAATACACTGCCATCTATATTGTTGTTCAGGGCCCTGCGTCGCCAATCAGACTAAATTTGGTCCTTAATAAGGAATAAGGCAACTAACCAGCTGACAGAAGATTCTGGGATTGCGGCGAGGAGGGAAAGCCTGCTGTGTAATAGAGACAAATAGAATTCAAGTTGGGAGGCAATGAGGCGAACCAAGGTGGTCCGTGGGACTGCAGCCGGAAAACCCCGGAGGCCATTATCTTAGGGTCCTTTGTCATCGCTGTGTTATGGAATGATAGAACAACGAAATTATGGAGATCCATCAACAAACGGAGAGACGATTGAACAGAATTTGTGTATTTTATAGTGTACGAGTATTCCAAACAGAGATTAATACTTCAAGGATAATAACTGGGAACGTTTAGTAGGCTTGGAGCTTGACATACGAGCTTGACTGGACTTGTGGAATGTGTGCTAGATTCTGCTGCGGGTGTAATGTGTCCTGGTTCTGGCGCTGGACCTACTGGATTCTAATGGATGCCCCATGTTTCCGGATACGTCGTCGTTGCAGTAGCCTTATAGTGCATTCGGAGGATTCTATTGAGGTGACGAAGCCAGTGGGATTTGGGTGGACTCCAAAAGGTTCATTGGTGGGCTCCAAAAGATCAGAAGCAGTTCCAAAAGGTGGGCTCCAAAAGGTTAGAAGCAATTTGAATACCAGAATGCAAATTAGTCACATAATGTATTTATTTATTTGATTTCTAATCCTGCCCTCCCCTGCAAGTGGGCTCAGGGCAGGTCACAACAGGAATGTGAAGGTTCCCTTGCTCAAAAGCCAGTCGAATCCGACTCTAGGGTTGCGGTGTTCATCTCCATTTCAAAGCCGAAGAGCCAGCGCTGTCCAAAGACGTTTCTGTGGTCATGTGGCCGGCATGACTAAACACCAAGGCGCACGGAACGCTGTTACCTTCCCACCAAAGTGGTACCTATTTATCCACTTGCAATTTCTTGCTTTCAAACTGCTAGGTTGGCAGGAGCTGGAACTAGAGACGGGAGCTCACTCCGTCTTGCGGCACCTGGGTCTTGAACTGCTGAACTACTGACCTTCCACAGCCTGCAGTTCACAACAGGAATATGAAACAATAAAACCACATCATAACACTGTACACAATTAAACATCCAATCTTAAAACAAATGGCAGCCAGTAATAATCCAGTGTGCTCCTTGCATTGAAAGATCAGCAGGCACAAACATAACAGAATTGTGCTACCACCATGATTTGTTAAGGGAGGCCTTGTGTGTCTAGTGGAATTTTACAGAAACTGTTATTGCTTTGTTAACATAGACTATTCTCCTTGGGAGGAAAGCGATGGCAAACCAAGACAGCATAATAAAAAGTAGAGACATCACCCCTCCAACAAAAGTCTGTATGGTCAAAGCAATGGTATTCCCAGTAGTAACGTATGGCTGCAAGAGCTGCACCATAAGGAAGGCTGAGTGCTGAATAATAGATTCTTTTGAATTATAGTGCTGGAGAAGACTCTTGAGAGTCTCTCAGACTGCAAGGAGATCAAATCAGTAAATCCTAAAAGAAATTAAAACCTGACTGTTCCCTGGAAGGCCAGATCCTGAAGCTGAAGCTGAAATACTTTGGCCACCAAATGAGAAGGGAGCCCTCACTGGAGAAGACCCTGATGCTGGGAAAGATTGAAGGTCAAAAAAGAAGGGGATGGCAAAGGATGAGATGGTTAGACAGCATCATCGATGCAACAAACATGAAGTTAAGCAAACTCCGGAGGACAGCAGAAGACAGGAGGTCCTGGCATGATGTGGTCCATGGGGTCGCGAAGAGTTGGAGTCGACTGTGCGACTGAACAGCAACAACATGTCAGCAGGAGGCCTTCTTTTTCCTGGGGGGACATGTCGGAACAGAGTTCCAGAACCTCTTTGACAAAATTCTTTTAAAAATGTTTAAAACTTCATAAGTTTTCAGTATACAGATTGAAAACTTTATTTCCCTCTTGAGAGTTCCGGCACCTCCCCCCACCCCGAAAAAAAGCCCTGATCAGAAGCATGACCTCTACATCCTAAGCATGTGTAAGGTAAAGGTAAAGGTTCCCTTACTCGAAAGCCAGTTGAATCTGACTCTAGGGTTGCGGTGCTCATCTCCGTTTCAAAGCTGAAGAGCCAGCGCTGTCTGAAGAAGTTTCTGTGGTCATGTGGCCGGCATGACTAAGCACCAAGGTGCACAGAATGCTGCTTACTCTAAAGTAATCCGGATTAGTTCAGTGTGACAGCCCTAATAGCCAGACTAGCTGGATCTTGTCAGAGCTCAGAGGTTAAGCAGGGTCACTACTTGGATGGGAGACTACTAAGGAAAACTAGCACTGCCCTGCAGAGGCAGGCAACTGCAAACCACCTCTACTCATCTCTTGTAGGGTTGCCAAGTCTTAAATTTAGTGGCGGAGTCCAGGGCCCTGTCCTGGAGTTCTTCACCATCACATCAGGCATATTGGGGGCAGGACCACTATAATTTGAGGGGAAACCATAGAGTTTTCCCTCAAATGATAGAGCGTCTTCCCGCAACGTGTCCGGCATGATGACGTCACCTCCGGGTGACGTCATCACACCAGGCACGTTTCCGTGATCCCAGCATTTTGGGGGTGGAGTTCCACCTGGTGACCCGATCCAGAACAGCAAGTAACGGACCCATCAAGCGGGGGTTTCCCCGCCCCCCCTCCAGGGGACCTGGCAACCCTAATCTCTTGCCTTGGAAACTATGTGAGGTGGAACTTCATGGGGATGCCACGATTCAGTTGCAGCTTGGCAGTACACTTCACCTAGGGTTACCAACTCCAGATCGTGAAACTCTTGGTGATTCGAGGGAGGAACGTGAGAAGGGTGGGGTCTGGGGGGAGGAGAGGAGTGGGTGGGATATAACGCCATGCAGCCCACCCTCCAAAGCAGCCCTTTTCTCCAGGGAAACTGATCTCTGTAGTCTGAAGATAGATCTCCAGCTCCAGGCCCCACTTGGACAATGGGAACCCTAGTGCAGCCGTAGATGAAAACTGAGCCATTCTGTGTATGGTACTGCTGCTCCAAAACAAGCTCGACGGACCCCATGATGATTGCATTGAGGTGAGCATTTTAGTAAGATTCTTTACTTGCGTGAACGGTGGCAAAGAAGCCTCAGGAAGCATCAGTCGATTGATCGAGAGAAATGCAGAGCTGCCTTCCTACAAGCATACCGGTGATCCGTCTGGCCTAGAACGGTCTGCTGAAACTGAGACCGATGCTGGAGAAATTTACCCCCAGTCCTGGTACTGAAAGGATAGTACCGAGTAACGCCCTTTCCTAGAACAGACCTCAGAACAGAGAGGCTGTTAAATCAGTAACTCTCGTGGTTGTATGTGCATACATTCTCGCTCTCTGTGTATAAGTCTTCCATTCAGTCCCTGGCACCTTTCCGGAGTTCAGACTGGGCGGGTGGGAGACCTGATTAGGCTACAGAGGCCTGATACTAGGCAACCTCCAGCTGGTGGCTGGAAATCTCTCACTAGCACAACTGATCTCCAGCCAAAAGAGATCAGTTCACCCGGAGGAAATGGCCACTTTGGAAGGTGGACTCTCTGGGATTATACCCACGAAAGTCCTTCCCCTCCCCATACCCTGCCCTCCTCAGGTTCCACCCCCAAAATCTCCAGATATTTCCCAACCCGGAGCTGGCCACCCTATGAACAATGGTTTAAACTCTGTGGGTACTTGAGAAGTGAAAAGTCACAATGTTCACTTGCAAACAAACCCCCCCCCCCACGTCGGTAGAAGTTTGTTCCATTTTGGACCTGTTGGATTCCTATCCTATTTTTTTTTCCTAATTATTCCTTCAACTGTGCTCCCTTCCTTTTCTACTCTTGAAGTCAAGTACTTCCTGAAGATACAGATGTTTGCCCCAACAGATGTGCAGGCTTTATGAAATAGAAAACGGTTCTCTTTTATTTTCATCTCTGCTTTTAAGTTTTAAGACTTCTCACATTTTTCCATCCTCTTGTCTTCTACTCTGCCACAAGTTTCTTCCTGATGGATGGGTGGATGGATGGGTGAATGGATGGGCGGATGGATGGATGGATGGATGGATGGATGGATGGAGACAGACAGATGGATGATGGATGGATTCATAGATGGATGGATGATGGGTGGGTGGATGGATGATGGGTGGGTGGATGGATGGATGGATTCATAGACAGATAGATAGGATCTCAGAAGGTAAAGCAGGGTTGACTCTGATGAGTATTTGTATGGGACACCAACCAAGGTAGTCCAGGGTTGCAACAGGCAATGGCAAACCATTGGAATCAAAAGGAATATACACACACAAGGAATTAGTA
Source organism: Gekko gecko (assembly GCA_029375565.1). Taxonomy (NCBI): domain Eukaryota; kingdom Metazoa; phylum Chordata; class Lepidosauria; order Squamata; family Gekkonidae; genus Gekko; species Gekko gecko. The sequence continues at coordinate 20,746,072 of JAPDNY010000007.1, forward strand.
TCTTTTTAATTAAGGCTTAGAACTCAGTTTGAAAGGAAACAGATATAAACCTTAATAAAAAAGGAAAGGAATTATTTTACATTAAGGGGAGGGGGGAGAAGCAAATATGTCACGGGATTTCTGTGCCAGAGAGACAAAAGTATCCTCCTGATTAGGGTCCTTTCTCTAGGCTGGTAAGTCTCTAGTGGAGCCTGGTGCCATCTTTTGGGTGAAATGGAAGAACCGATATGCTTTGTCGAAGACAGGTTCATGACCTAGCAAGAGAACAGCAACCAAGCTGAGAACAGAGCTAACTGGACCAAGAGTGATGGGTGTCTGATAGGGGCAAGAATAACAACCTAGGGAGATTCACCTGGCATGACCAAGCAAGTTTTTTTAGAACATAGCATAAGAACATAAGAGAAGCCAATGTTGAATCAGGCCAATGGCCCATCCAGTCCAACACTCTGTCACACAGCAGCCAAAAACACCAGGTGCCATCAGGAGGTCCAGCAATGGGGCATCTTTGGTTATACCATCTATGGCATCTTTGATTATACCATAAAGCTTGACAGCCAGAGTGGCTAACTTTCCCTTAGTTGTGCTGAATCTTAGAATCACAAAGTTTGAAGGGACCTACAGGGTCATCTAGTCCAATCCCCTGCTCAATGCAGGAAATTCATAAATACCTCCTCCCCACCAATGTTCCCTCTAAGCTGTGGAGTCTTGTGAGAAAAAAATCTACTTTGTGAGCAACTGGCGTTAAAGTTGTGAGCAAGTGATTTGGCTGCTGCATAAATTAGTTTGCTCTGGAGCCCTCCTTCCTGTGCGAAGACAAAAATGTGTGAGCCGGAGGCTAAAGAACTGTGAGCTAGCTCACACTAACTCAGCTTAGAGGGAACACTGCCCCCCACACTGCCAGTGACCCTTGCTCCATGCCCAGAAGATGGCAAAAACCAAACAAACACCTCCAGGATCTCCAGCCAAACTGGACTGGAGAAAAATTGCTTCCTGACCCCAACATGGTGATCAGCATTTCCCTGGGCATGTAAGAAAGGACCACAAGAACTAAGCACTGAAGGACTGGTACAATCTCTGAGATGCCAGAGATTGAACCTGGGACCTTCTGCATGCCAAGCAGATGTTCTACCACTGAGCCACAGCCTGGATTAAAGGACTGTGACCTGTTTAATTTCTTAGCTCTGTTTTGTTAATCATTAGATGGCCACTCAACAAATACTTTGGACTTGCTCTTCTTGCTTTTGGGAAGAGGCTTGAATTTTTGCCAGCTGTGAAATGTAATGATTATCCCGGTGTCTGAAGTCTTTTGCTATCTCTAGCAGCTTAAAGTTTTATTATGTCGGGAGCTTCAGAGCTGAGTTTTAGATACAGATGGTGTTGAATTGTTTTATTGATTTTTTGAGAGCCATCTAGGAATCAGGGTTGGATGGGGATGATAACAAGTGTTTATTGTAAATAGCGAGCTCTGAAAACCCACAGGGAATGATTTCCCCCAGCACAGGCGAGCATGCAGATATTTTTAAGTCTTGAAGGAGATTACAAAATTTCTCAGAGCGTTACATACATCTCATGCTGTCACGAAATGGTGAAATTTATAGTGAATTTGGAGGCGGACACACGAAGCTGCCTTATACAGAATCAGACCTCGGTCCGCCAAGATCAGTATTGTCTACTCAGACTGGCAGCAGCTCTCTAGGGTCTCAAGCTGAGAGGTCTTTCGTATCATCTACAATTGGATCCTTTAAACTGGAAATGCCAGAGTTTGAACCTGGGGCCTTCTGCTCTACCTTTGAGCCACGGCCCCTCCCCAAGATGGTTCCTTAAGCAAATCATCTTGAGGACTTCAAGGAAAAATCAGAAGAGTTCTGTGGTGATGAATAAAACATCAGCAGATGTGGGAGTGGAATATTATGGATTTTGAGCCAAGGTCTGCTTCTGCTCTCAGGAATGCTCACTCCTGCTGGATGAATGGCAGGATAAAGATGTGATCAATGCGTTAGGTCAACACAGGGTTGAATCCCAAGGTAGACTTCTGCTCCGAGGAAGACTCCTGACATGCAAGTGTACCTTGGGATCCGACCCTATGTTAACCTAATGTATCGATCACGTTTTTATCCTGCCTTTCATCCAAGGACATAAGATGCCATATATGTTTTTCCATATCTATATTTTATCATCGGAACACCCCAATGATTTAGGCTGAGAGAGAGAGAGATCAATATTTCATGGGGGAGTATGATTTGAACCCACTGTTTCCCTGTGCTTGTCTTATCTGCAAGGGTAGTGGTGGAAATGCAGTGCTGGACCTTTGAGTCCGATCCAGCACGTCTCTCTTTTTATATGTTATTATCCAGCGAGCTGTGAAGAATATCCATTCTTTCTTGCTACTTATTCTTTTACACACCATTCAACTTATTCTTTACATACCATTCAATTGCACTTTTCAAATAGCACGTTGAGTGGTTTATCGCAGAAAATTAGTAGACTAACTTTACTCATATATAAGCCTTGCTTGTCCATCCGTAACGGTTCCCATATCATCATCATCATCTTCTTCTTCTTCTTCTTCTTCTTCTTCTTCTTCTTCTTCTTCTTCTTCTTCTTCTTCTTCTTCTTCTTCTTCTTCTTCTTCTTCTTCTTCTTCTTCTTCTTCTTCTTCTTCTTCTTCTTCTTCTTCTTCTTCTTCTTCTTCTTCCTCTTCTTCTTCTTCTTCTTCTTCTTCTTCTTCTTCTTCCTCTTCTTCTTCTTCTTCTTCTTTCCCTCCTCCTATTGCATCAATCCATAGCAAAGAATCATCTCGTCTTCTGCGTCTTATTCCTCTAGAAAGCGCTTACAGTTTCTCAGGCATTTTTTCCCCCTCCTCCTCCTCCTCCTCCTCCTCCTGCATTTTTCGTTATTAAAATTAATACACTTTGGATGTTGTGCAGTTCAAGGCAGTTTGAGGTCAAGTATCTACCCAGCGTGGAGCTGGTATAGACAGGTGGGGAGGGGGGAATCCATTTTTACCTTTTAAAAAATCTGTGCAGCAAGCAGAGCTACACCTAGGGGTCATCAGGAGAAACTTATGTTTCTCAATTTGATGGTAAGACGGAGTTGTTCATGTCAGAGGGGGAACCTGTGCCTCTAAGCCAAATACTTCTTGCTCCTGGCAGCAAAGTAGGCAGGGTTGACGCTATCAGCATTGAGAGCATCTTGTCGAGGGGGAAAGCGGCATCAAGATCCGCACCACTCCACCAACCGCACATGAGCTCGCTTAAGCACCCGTTTTCTTTGCCTCTAGACTCCTGGCAGGCTGTTCAGCAACTCCCTCTCTCCTAGATAGAGCTGCCAACCTCCAGGCAGTGGCTGGAGATCTCCTGAGATTACAGCTGATCTCCAGGTGGCAGAGATCAGTTCACCTGGAGAAAACGGGCACTTTGGAAGGTGGGCACTATGGTCCCCAGACCCCACCCTCCTCAGGCTCCACCCTGAAAATCCCCAGATATTTCCCAACCCTATTCATAGAGCACTTGGCTGTCCTCTAAAGAGGCTTGTTGAATTTCTGTTTCCTTTGAGATACTCCATCCTGATGTGCTCAATTAGAACATAAGAACATAAGAGAATCCAATGTTGGATTAGGCCAATGGCCCATCCAGTCCACACAGTGGTCAAAAATACCAGGTGCCATCAGAAAGTCCACCAGTGGGGCCAGGACACTCCCACTGTTGCCCCCCACCAAGCACCAAGAATATAATCCATCACTTGCCCCAGACTGAGAGTTCCTATCTGTACCTTGTGTCTAAGATCCACTGATGGACCTCTGCTCCATATGTTTATCCAGTTCCCTCTTGAAGCCATCCATGCTTGCAGCTGCCACCACCTCCTGTTGCAGCCAATTCCATGTGTTAATCACTCTTTGGGTGAAGAGGTACTTCCTTTTATCTGTTCTAACCCGACTGCTCAGCAATTTCATGGAGTGCCCACGAGTTCTGCCTGCTTCCTTTTGCCTTTAGCTTTCTTTTACCAATTATGCCTCCCGTAATCCTAGCTGGTAAGGGGGACCGGTAGTCAATCTGCCCATTTCACCATACCTTTCTGAGACAAGTAATTCAATTATGCTCCATGGCCGGACCCACTAAAACCATGACTAATGTTTATACAACCTCAGATGCTGCAAGTACCATGTCAGGGACTAGATTGCTAGTTTGCACATAGGCACCTATCCAGAGAAGGAGCTGCGGTGGCTCAAGTGGTTAAGACGCTGAACTGCAGGCTGTGGAAGGTCAGTAGTTCAGCAGTTCGAGACCCGGGTGCCACATGACAGGGTGAGCTCCTGTCTCTAGTTCCAGCTCCTGCCAACCTAGCAGTTCGAAAGCAAGAAATTGCAAGTAGATAAATAGGTACCACTTCGGTGGGAAGGTAACAGTGTTCCGTGCGCCTTGGTGTTTAGTCATGCCGGCCACATGACCACGGAAACGTCTTCGGACAGCGCTGGCTCTTCGGCTTTGAAACGGAGATGAGCACCGCAACCCTAGAGTCGGATTCAACTGGCTTTCGAGCAAGGGAACCTTTACCTTTACTTACCTATCCAGAAACATGGGCTGTGGTGTCTCAGAGGTTAAGACTCTGAGCTGCAGACCGGAAGGTCTGTAGTTTGGCAGTTCGAAACCCTACTGCTGCGTGACGGAGGGAGCTCCCGTCTCTGGCCCCAGCTCCTGCCAACCTAGCAGTTTGAAAGTAAGAAATTGCAAGTAGATAAATAGTTACCGCTTTGGTGGGAAGGTAACAGAATTCTGTGCACCTCGGCATTTAATCATGCCGGCCGCATGACCACAGAGAAGTCTTAGGACAGCGCTGGCTCTTTGGCTTGGAAACAGAGATGAGCACTGCCCCGTAGAATTGGATTTGGCTAGCTTTCGAACAAGCAAAGCCTTTACCTTTACCTTGATTATCCAGAAGGTACCGTGTATGCAGATATCTGCCTCTAGTATTGCCACCAGCCTTGACCTTAACGCCATATTCAGATTATCCAGATTATCTGCATATCCAGATTGTCTTGTAATTTTAGTAAGGCTAGCACGACTCCTTCAGCACACCTGCCCCCTGAACATTAGATTTCATAGCGGGATTAGATGTGTGTACAGAAATTTAATTTAAGGTGAGTTGATTTATGTGATCCTAATCTGGACAGCCCAGGCTAGCTCAGCCTCATCAGATCTCAGAAGCTAAGCAAGACCGGCCCTGGTTAGTACTTGGATGGGAGACCACCAAGGAAGTCCAGGGTCATGACACAGGCAGGCGATGTCAAACCACCTCTGAACATCTCTTGCCTTGAAAACCCCACGGAGTTGTCTTAAACCACCTCTGACTTGACGGCACTTTCCTTCCTTCCTTGATTTATAGGTACTCTTGAATATTATTATAGCACAGGTTTAGAGTTGTATCCAGGTGGGGTTTACGTTGGTTTCAGTGGCTGCCCTTGGAACACCCCAGAACATACCCTTTGAGTCGAGCAGAAATCCATTACTATCTCCATTGCTTGGTGTAGTGGTCAAGTGTGCGGACTCTAATCTGGGAGAACCGGGTTTGATTCCCCTGCGCCTCCACTTGCAGCTGCTGGATGACCTTGGGCAAGCCATAGTTCTGTCAGAGCTGTCCTTGAAAGAGCAGTTTCTGTCAGAGCTCTCTCAGCCCCACCTACCTCACAGGATGTCTGTTGTGGGGAGGGGAAGGGAGAGGAGTTTGAAAGCCGCTCTGAGACTCCAAGTGAAGGGGGGGGGGTATAAATCCAATCTCTTCTTCTTCTTGCAAAATGCAGTCAAGTCCCAGCCAACAAGTTCCAGCCAACAAGACAGGGTTTTCAAGGCAAGAGACGGAAAGAGGTGGTTTTCCACTTCCTGCCTCTGCACAGCAACCCCAGTCTTCCTTGGTGGTCTCCCATCCGAGTACTAACCAGGGCTGACCCTGCTTAGCTTCCGAGATCTGACAAAATTGGGCTAGCCTGTGCTATAGGTGTATAGAACACATATAGCATAAACATAATGTTAAATTTATTTATTTATTTATTCATTGGATTTATATCCCGCCCTTCCAGCGTGGGCTCAGGGCGGCGAACAAGAGGCAAGTGCCAAACAATAACAACTAAAACAAAGAGGCAAAAGCCAAGAATAAATAGTAAAACCATAAATAATCCATTAAGCTAAAACAATTTAAAACAGCGGTCCACAAAACAGAATTTACATTAAATATCCATACCTCTCAGCACTCTAATAAATACGTTAGATGCTGCTCCAGACTCCTATCAAAGCTGTAAAGTGTCACTGAAGAACATAACACACTTCTTTTTTTTACTTTATTTACACCCCACTTTTCCCTCCACTGGGGACCTAAAGAGGCGTCCATCGTTCTCCTCTCCCCCCGTTTTATCCTCGCAACAACCCCCTGGACTCTGTTAGGCTGAGAGTGTGTGACTGGCCCGGGGTCACCCGGCAAGTTCTCATGGCACGAGTGGGGATTCGAACCTGGGTCTCCCAGATCCCAGTCCAGCCCTCTCACCACTGCACCGCAATAGCTCCCAGATCATCAACACGGCCAGCAAAAGCCGGTGATACCAAACAGTTTGTAACCACCACTTAGGAAAAGACATGGGAAGTACACTTATGTGTGCATTTTGAGCCGGTGCGAGGGACAGATCGAGCCGGGTAGCCGTGTTGGTCTTTCTGTAGCAGGAGAAAAGAGCAGGAGTCCAGGGGAGGAGCTTTCGTGAGTCTGAAGAAGTGAGCAGGGATTCACGAAAGCTCCTACCGTGCCGCTAATTTTGTTAGAATCATAGAATCACAAGAGTTGGACGGGGCCATAACAGGTCATCTATTCCAACCCCCCTGCTCAATGCAGGCTCAGCCTAGAGCATCCCTGACAAGGGTTCGTCCAGCCGCTGCTTGAAGACTGCCAGGGAGGGGGAGCTCGCCACCTTCCCAGGCAGCCGATTCCACTTTTGCACAACTCTGACTGTAAAAAAAGATCCAGCCGGTACCTTCCCGCCCTTAATTTAAACCCATGCGAGTCCTCTCCTCCGCTGCCCACAGGAACAGCTCCCTGCCCTCCTCTAAGCGACAGCCCTTCAAATACTTCGAGAGAGGGATCCTGTCCCCCCCTCAGCCTCCTCTTCTCCAGACTGAACATTCCCAAGTCCCCTCAGCCTTTCCTCCCAGGGCTTCTTGGTCTCTAGATCCCCCGATCATCCCAATCTTTAAGCTGCTACTGGACTCTTCCTCTTTTCTACTGATCGGAGGGTGCCTGGCGTGGGTGTATTCCAGTTTCAATGCTTTCCGCATTGTCCCCGAAGACATTTTGAGGATCAGCCTTTTGAATGATGGCGCAGCCGTTGAACTTCTGAGTGGTCCACACTGCACGGACCGGCCCACGCAGAACTGTAAGGTTTTTCTCTCCAGAGACCTAAAAGCATGTGACATTCTTGGGACTAATTGAATCAGAGTTTGATGAGTCCTTCCTATTTGATCCAAATGAAACCACTCCATCAGAGCCGGGGAGTAATGTAACGGGCCGTCCGCAGCTGCAAGGCCTGGCATATTCTTTCGTCTCTCGGCACTTAACTTTTAGTGCCGGGAACGAAGGTTATGCAATCCCTACAGCACCAAATTGATGGAACGGTAAGGAGAAAGCGGGGTCCAGCTGCAATTCTCCCTGATATTATTTCCCTTTTCTTTTCTTTTCTTTTTTTTAGAGTCTCCTAAGTGTTTTGGTTCTCTTATAGCTGTGTCATGCACTGCTAAAAGCTCCGCTTGTGAATTCCAGTCGTCTTTTGTTATACCTGGAGCCTGGATTTTGTTGGCTGACTGTTTATCCATCCGGCAGGCAAAACTTGCACGGAAAATGACCTTATGTGCTCCTGTAAGGCTCGGGAGAAGAACAGCCTCACCTCATGGTGAAGTTACTCCAGGCCATAATCTAACATTCTGGCGTGATGCAGCTCTGGTGATTTAAAGGTGCTTCGTACATGTGAACGCATCTTTGGCAGGGGTGCCGGCAGCGTTAGTCTGGTTTTGTCCATTTCAGAGCAGAGGAGAGGGGTTGAAGAATCACCTCCACCCTTTCTTTGAACCCTCCTTGGTCTCTTTCCCTGTTTGTTCTCTAAACCCCTGGTGTCTTTGGCTGTTAGTAAAGGTAAAGGTTCCCTTGCTCGAAAGCCAGTCAAATCCGACTCTACGGTTGCGGTGCTCATCTCCATTTCCAAGCCGAAGAGCCAGCGCTGTCCGAAGACATCTCCATGGTCATGTGGGCGGCATGACTAAACACCAAGGCGCACGGAACACTGTTACCTTCCCACCGAAGTGGTACCTATTTATCTACTTGCAATTTCTTGCTTTCGAACTGCTAGGTTAAACATAAAGAACATAAAGAGAAGCCAATGTTGGATCAGGCCAATGGCCCATCTAGTCCAACACTCTGTCACACAGTGGCCAAAAATATCAGGTGCCATCAGGAGGTCCAGCAGTGGGGCCAGGACACTAGAAGCCCTCCCACTGTTGACTCCCCCCCAGCACCAAGAATAGAGTGCATCACCTGCCCCATACTGAGAGTTGCTATCTATACCCTGTGGCTAATAGTCACTGATGGACTTCTGCTCCATATGTTTATCTAATTCCCTCCTGAAACTGTCCATGCTTGTAGCTGCCACCACCTCCTGTGGCAGTGAATTCCATATGTTAATCACTCTTTGGGTGAAGAAGTATTTCCTTTTATCTGTTCTAACCCGACTGCTCAGCAATTTCATGGAGTGCCCACGAGTTCTTGTACTGTGCGAAAGGGAGAAAAGTACTTCTTTCTCAACCTACTCTATCCCATGCATAATCTTATAAACCTCGATCATGTTCCCATGTTCTCTCTTCTGACAACAATCAGAGTCAACCATTGCACTTTCAGAGGCAGTTGGGTGGAGGACAGTCGACTCCTGCCTTCTTGGGGGCTTCTCTGGGCATCTGGTTATAGGATTGTTGTAAGAAATCAGATGGCCCTTTGCCCCCTTCTTGTTTCTTACCTCATGTCTCATGGGATCACCTTTCTCATGTAGACAGCTGGGATTGGAATTGGTGGGGGGGAAGTGCCACCAAGCCACAACCAATTTATGGCGACCCGGTAGGGCTGGGGTGTCGAACTCATTTGCTAGGAGGGCCGGATCTGACATAAATGAGACCTTGTTGAACCAGGCCATGTGCGTCATAAAATATAATGCCAGGTAGCAGAAATATAAACTTTATAAAGGACACAAACACAAAGGTTTTGGTTTTTTTTTTTTGGGGGGGAGGGTGTTTGACTTTTCACAATTAGGGAGGGGCCCTGGCTTAGTGATGAAGCATCTGCTTTGCATGCGGAAGGTCCCGGGTTCAGCTCTTGGCATATTTCTCTATAGGATCTTAGGCAGGAGGTGTTGGAGGAGACCTTTCATCAAGCCCATAGCTACAGGGGAGCATTTGGGGGCCCTGCCCCTGAATTAAAAGCCCCGCCCACAAATAGCCATGCCAGAAATCTTATATTTGAGGAGAGACCCATCCCCGCTGCTGGCAGTGGCCAGGGTAAGAGCAGCACAGCCCACCCCCAGGCTTCCCTCTCCCTCCCACTGTGGAATTTGGGGGGGGGGCATCGTGGAACCTGGGAAAAGAAAGCTCAGAGGACCTTGAATTTTCTCCAGAAGGCATTTAAATGCCTATTGCGTTCCCTTCCAGAGGTGCCCAAGTGAACGCCTAAGGGAGACTGACTGGGGTGGGGTGGGGTGGGGTCAAGTCTCCACTCCGTCTAAATGTAAAACTGCTGATAACAATTCTAGTAGATCCATTCTGGTGATGAGAGCCAGTTTGGTGTAGTGGTTAAGTGCGCGGACTCTAATCTGGGAGAACCGGGTTTGATTCCCCACTCCTCCATTCGCAGCTGCTGGATGACCTTGGGCAAGCCATAGTCCTGTCAGAGCTGTTCTTGAAAGAGCAGTTTCTGTCACTCAGCCCCACCTACCTCACAGGGTGTCTGTTGTGGGGAAGGGAAGGGAGTTTGTAAGCCGCTCTGAAACTCCGAGTGAAGGGCAGGGTATAAATCCAATCGTCCTCGTCCTCCTCCTCCTCCTCCTTCTCCTTCTTCCTAGATTTTTAATAAGTCCTTATACTGAACCACACCATTGATCCTTCAGAGTCAGCACGGTCTACTAGGTCCGGCAGCAGCTCTCCAGGGCTTCAGGTAGAGGTCTTTCACATCACTTCCACCTCAACCTTTTAACTGGAGTTGCCAAGGGTTGAACCTGGGACCTTCTGTATGCCAAGCACAGACCCTACTTCCGAGCCGCAGGCTCCCCGAGTCCTCCTGTTTGCCCAGAACCTACAAGGAGCCTACAAGCCCCACGCAGCTTGACAGAGGCACCCAGCCAGACAAATTACAGGGGGAGGCAAGAGGAATTACCATAGCATTGTTTATCAAATGAGTTCAAATTGAAAACGACAATCGATTTCAAGCGACTCGAATATGGGGGCTGACAGTCCTCCTTGATAATGACATGCTCCAAAAAGCCGCCTCTTTAGAAACATTGACAGAGGTTGGGCGCGCGATGACAGCCGTCAGCCTCAACCGCAGCACTTAATATATTTATTCCAGTGGGCACAGAGGCCGACTCTCCATTAGAAAGAAGCCAGCGTGCCGCGCTTCAGAAACGCCGTCCTCCACTGATGTTGTTTCGGCCGAGGAAGACGTTTCTAGCGCTGGTGAGGTTATCTGGGCATGCATCTCATGTGTAACTAAGCTCCTTTGCTGGCAATCATCTCTCTTGGCTTCTAAGATACCTTTGTGGACTCATTACAGACGTTTCTTGACATTTTCTGCAGGAGTCTTAAACACTCACACTCACCTTCAGAGAGGAACATCGTTTCTCAGAGGCAGCGCTCTTGATGCCGAGCATACCAAACTGCAAGTATCGACTAAGGGCATCCTCGGACAACAACAAAGGGGCTTTTGAGGCCACTGAGTTCTGAGGATATAGAACTGGCGGTTTTATATAGAATTGAGGGGAAAGAGGTCCTTGCCCTCTTCAGAAATGATTCTTTGGGCCATGTATCAAACACTGAGAAATCAGGGGTGGGGAGAGACAAAGATTTTCCATGGAGTTGCCTCTGGGTTTTTTCCCCCCTCCTGATATTGTCCATCATTGGAGATAGAGGACAATCTTAAGCAGAAGAAAAGAGCAAGAGTCCAGTAGCTTTCGTGAGTCACTGCTCCCTTCTCTAGATGCAGCTAGAATGGGAGTCCATCTGTCCTATTTATTGGGAAGTGGAGTGATTCCAGATGCTGAACGACATTAGCAGGCGAATGACAATAGCAGGTGAATGACAATAGCAGGCATGATTGGATTTAGGTGAGATATGCAGAGGGATAATAGGCGCGGATAAAATCAGCATTGATAAGGAGACAGGAAACCTAGGTCTCAATTCAGTCCAGGAGGATGCATTGCCTCGAGCTTCATTATCAGTTGCGATTCAGCAGACTGTCTTTCTAGTCTCCCTTTAGAATCCCTTCGTAAGACTATTTCCGCAGTAGGGAAATTCCCCGCATTGACGTTTTTAAAACCATGCATTATGTGAAACTTTCCACAGTAGATTTTTCCTCGCCAGGTGCAGACCAGTAGAATTTTTGCTCACAAGACTCCATAGCTTAGAGGGAGCATTGGTGCGGACCAGAAGTTTTCTCTTTTTTACCCCACATTTTCAGAATCTCCAGTTCTAGTGAGTTCCGAAAACACAAGGTAAGAAGGAGAAAACTTTGGGTTTGTGCCTGGCGAGGAGAAATCTACTGTGAAGATTTTCACATAGCGCAGTTTTAAAAACATCATGTGGGGAATTTCACTACTGCGGAAATGGTGTGCACTTCTACTTTTAGGTCAGCAACTGAATGTCCTGGAAGGTCAAAATTGTTCCCCCACTGGTTTTTTAATGTTGTGGTTCCTAACATCAGACTTATGTCCATCCTAAGCAGAGTTACACCCTTCTACGCCCATTGACTACAATGGATTTACAAAGGGGCGACTCCGTTTGTGACTGCAAGCCTTAACGTGTTTACTTAGAAGTAAATCCACTTGAGTTTAGTGGGACCCTCAAAAGCTTGCTTAGGATTGCACCCATGAGAACCTCATTCTTTTAACACTTATAATTCAGCAGATCAGTTACTGTGGAATTATTTTCATGTATGTATGTATGTATGTATGTATGTATGTATGTATGTATTGGTTTAGTTTGTACCTCACTCTCCCCGCGAAGGTGGCTCAGGGCGGCTCACATCAGTCAAACCAAAGTTGACACATTTTGGCCAGTGTGGAAATGATTTGAACTTCACTCCATTTTAGATCATATTGGCTTGCATTTTATTGCTTTCTAGTTTAGCTCCTTGATCACTATATTTAATCCTCTCCCAAATTTCCATTCCTCCCACAAAACAAGCAGACAAAAAACAGGAACCCCCATGGCTTAAGTTTTGGAATTTTTGTTCCTAATAGTACTTCCCCCCCCAACAAATATATTTGATCTGAAGTAGTACGGAAACAGGTTGTCCAAAGGAATTCAATATTTAGTGGATTCTTTAACCGCCAGGTTATAAACAATCAGGAACAATCTAGTTGGCCACTGTGGGAAAAAGGGTGCTCAAGTAGATGGTCCTTTGTCTTGTTCATGATGCCAGATTGTCACCACTTGATGCAAGCATTGGGCATGGCTTGAACATGCAATGGCATATGAGAAGTTTTGCTTGTTGGGAGAGCAGACACATTTCCTTCGTCTCCTCCATACAGAAAGCATCAAATGTGATAAAGATTTTTCACTTGGGCATCTGATTACACAGACACCCTGTTATGTTCAGTATCTGGAGTGGAGAGATTGGGTGAATTAAGTATATGGAGGGCTAACATCTGCATGTAGCGATAGTGTCATATTGGATGATGTCTGCCTGCTATAAGAAATGTGAAAAGCACAATTTCCATGGCCACAGAATTTGCTGGCTCAGTAGATGTCTGAACGGGCCTTGATTATTGGTATCTGCACAATGCTATTTGTTAGCTGGGAAAACATGTGAGATACACCATGTTATATTTGGGTGACACTGCCAGACCACTGGAGCTTTGTCATAATTCACAGGTATGCATTTTTACAGCCTTCACCTGAACATTTTTACCAGTATTGAAATAGAATAATATTCCTTTGATTGCTCAGATTTCTTCAGATGCTTCCCCCAAACACTTAACATGAGACGCCACCTGGTGAACGCATGAAACTGGCCTTAGACTGAATCAGAACATTGGTCCATCATCATTGGTCTGTATTGTCTACTCGGACTGGCAGCAGCTCTCCAGAATCTGAGGCTGAAGTCTTTCACATCAGCTGCTACCTGATCTTTTTACCTGGAGATGCCAGAGATTGAAGCTGGGACCTTCTGCATGCTAAGCAGATGCTCTACCATGAAGCCAACTAGTCCTTATTGATGTCTACTGGTGCATCAGGATCCAAATGCATGTGCTAATGCAGTCTTGGGGTGTATCAACGGAGGTATAGCATCCAAATCACAAGATGTGATAGTCCTGTTATACACTGCATTGGTCAGGCTGCACCTGGAGTATTGTGTGCAGTTAAGAACATAAGAACATAAGAGAAGCCAATGTTGAATCAGGCCAATGGCCCATCTAGTCCAACACGCTGTCACACAGTGGCCAAAAATACCAGGTGCCATCAGGAGGTCCAGCAGTGGGGCCAGGACACCAGAAGCCCTCCCACTGCTGCCCCCTCCAGCACCAAGAATAGAGTGAATCACCTGCCCCAGAATTAGAATTCCCATCTATACCCTGCGGCTAATGTCCACTGATGGACTTCTGCTCCACACGTTTATCTAATTCCCTCTTGAAACTGTCCATGCTTGTAGCTGCCACCACCTCCCGTGGCAGTGAATTCCATGTGTTAATCACTCTTTGGAGGCCTCACTTCAAAAAGGACAGAATGGAGCATGTGCAGAGGGGAACGACAAGGATGATTGGGGGACTGGAGACCAAGAAGCCCTGTGAGGAAAGGCTGAGGGACTTGGGAATGTTCAGTCTGGAGAAGAAGAGGTTGAGGGGGGACAAGATTGCTCTCTTGAAGTATTGGAAGGGCTGTCGCTCGGAGGAGGGCAGGGAGCTGTTCCTGTTGACAGCAGAGGAAAGGACTCACAAGAATGGGTTTAAATTAAGGGTGGGAAGGTACCAGGTGGATCTTAGGGAAAACATTTTTGACAGTCAGAGTTGTGCCACAGTGGAATCAGCTGCCTGGGGAGGTGGTGAGCTCCCCCTCCCTGGCAGTCTTGAAGCAGCGGCTGGACAGGCCCTTGTCAGGGATGCCCTAGGCTGATCCAGCCTTGAGCAGGGGGTTGGACTAGATGGCCTGTATGTCCCGATCCAACTCTGCGACTCTCTGCTTTGTTTTTGACATAAAAGGGGGGGGGGAGAATTATCAGGAATGACAGAACCTGAAACGAGACAGATTTAAAACCAATGGCAGATATAACGAATGGCACAACAACAAAAAAATAGCAGCAAGGAAAATGGCCACCCATGGCTGGCTTATCCATTAAACCCAATGGGATTTATTAGGAAGGTATTTGGCACATCCCTAAAAATGGAAGACAAGCACAGATTGGCAGTGGAAAGTGCTGTTAAGGCACAGCCAACTTATGGAGACCCTGTAGGGCAGGGGTGTCAAACATGTGGCCCGGGGGCCGGATTAGCCCCCTGGAGGGCTTCTTATCAGGCCCACAGTGGAACCGGCTGTCTTCTGCTTCTCCCAGTTCTGTTGCTGCTGCATCATCATAGGTTTGCAGCTTACAGAGACACACCTGAACAGCAATACTCAGGACTGCAACAGCACAGACATTTTGATGCAACAATTCAGAGCAAGAAGTTGTCAGTTATCAGACAGTATTAGATAAACAAAATATCGCAAGAGTGCTGATGTTTTAAGCATGGTTTCATTTTAAGTAAAAAAAAAACCTCTTTGTGTTTGTGTCCCTTATAAAGTTTATATATCTCCGCTACCTGGCATTACCTTTTATGACACACATGGCCCGGCCCAACAAGGTCTCATTTATGTCAGATCCGGCCCTCGTAACAAATGAGTTCGACACCCCCGCTGTAGGGTTTTCAATGCAAGCAATGGACAGAGGTGATTGTCATTGCCTGCCTCTGCATAGTATCCCTGGACTTCCTTGGGGTCTCCCATCCAAATGCTAACCGGAGCTGACCCTGCTTAGCTTCAAAGATCTGACAGGATTGAGCTAGCCCGGGCCATCAGGGTCAGGGCAAACTCACCTTGCCGGAGAATAATAACAACTTGCTGCACTATCTCTGAGTTACTGGTGAAGCTTAATCTGAGCCGAGGCTTAGCCCTTTGATGTCTGAAATAAGGATGAAGCAGGTGTTGTTTCTGAGCTTGCACAGAGCCGTCTCCCACACTTCTAGATTGGGGAAGGGTTCAGATGCCTTCTCAGCACATCGAGTCTCTTCCCCTCTCAGTCAGACTCCAAGCATCGATGAAGAAGATGATGATGAGGAGGAGATTGTGTCGTACATATTAGATTCCATGTCAAAAATGAAGTCAAATGAGGAGGAAGATCTATGCTTTATTTCAATTAACAGGAAAACAGTTGGACCAAATAGTCCATCCAAAATTGACTACTTTGTTCTCAGCATATTCGGGAGATATGCTTCAATTGACAGGAAAACAATTGGACCGAATAACTCATCAAAAATTGACTACTTTCTTCTTCTTCTTCTTCTTCTTCTTCTTCTTCTTCTTCTTCTTCTTCTTCTTCTTCTTCTTCTTCTTCTTCTTCTTCTTCTTCTTCTTCTTCTTCTTCTTCTTCTTCTTCTTCTTCTTCTTCTTCTTCTTCTTCTTCTTCTTCTTGAACATATACTGAGCATATCCAGGAAATACATGATATTTTATACATGGACTGACATCATAAAAAAAAACAATATTCAAAAAGCATAATTGGTTACAAAAGACAGTGGTCATTTGAATAATAAGCCTCTGAGTTGTCAGATGTAAAGAAACATGTATCTACATCAAATCTACGTAAAACCTAAGTGTTTACTTAACCTAGCCTAAATGATAATGGGCAAGGATTCTTCATATCCTAAACAGTGTTTGTTGTTCTTGATATGAGACCAAAATCTTATCTGACCCAGGCATTGCAAGGGTTTGCCCTTAAGAACTACAGAATCATAAACTTTGTACCTATTATGTTGTCTGCTACCAATATCAGACCTACGAGAGGAAAGCCTTCTATATAACAGGCCTTTCTAACATCCTAATAAAATATTACTTAAAAGAGGAATCCATAAAACCAAGAAAAAAATATGAATATGAACAATTAAAAAGAAAAAAACCCTATATTAAAAATCTTTATATTCCCATTCATACTACAATTGGATTCATACCCCGCCCTTCACTCGGAGTCTCAGAGCAGCTTACAATCTCCTTTCCCTTCCCCTCCCCACAACAGACAATCTGTGAGATAGGCGGGGCTGAGAAAGCTTTGAGAGAACTGCTCGTGAGAGAACAGCTCTGACAGAACTTGTAGCTGACCCGAGGTTACACCAGCAGCTGCATGTGGAGGACTGTGGAATCACACCCGGTTCTCCCAGGTTAGAGTCCACACTCCTAACCACTACACCAAACTGGCTAGAGAAAATTGGCTGGACAAAAGCATTTGCTATTCCAAGAGGGTATGGAGATGTGTACTAAAAACGTGCAGTCTGTCCTGACATTTCTTCTCGAACCCGGTGTGCGTCCGGATCCACAAAATGCAAGTGTAACATTTGGATGGCAGCACTTTCCTTGCCTGGACTGAATGCAGTTGGCACTTGCTGATACGGTGATAGACACATGACACTCCGGGGGCTGATAAACACCTCGCTTTGCATAGAGTGATGGATAGCTGGTGACTTAAGGGCCTGTTTTCTTTATCTGTTTTGATTGGCATGCTTGGGACATATCACGGGAGTTTTTACCGGTTCCTTTCCAGTGATTTATTATTGTGAATTAGCGATCTTCTGAAGATTCTTCTCCCCCATCCAGTAGGCTAAAATGAGGACTCCTTGATGGTGATAAAGAGAAGGAAATGAATGGTTTGCATTAGGTAGAATGAAAGGAAACAGGGAAATCACATGTTCAAATGAAGTACTTAGAGAACTGTAGTCCCCACCCATGAAGCATAATGGGGCTGGCCCCAGCATACCTTGAGGTGGGGCAGCTACCAGGGCCCAGGACTCTTGGTGGGACCTGCTGTTGTTGACCCACACACACCTACCTGCCAGTTATCTGCATGCCCTTACCTGTCTGTTTGCTTGAAGTGTTCTGCACCCATGTTCCCAGCTGCCCAGCATTGCTTGGGGAAGGCATGTGGGGCACAGTGGCATCCCTAGCTGCATGCACCAGCCAGTGCAGTCGGTATGGGCGACAGCCTCCAGTTTGGACCTGGGGATCCCCTGGAATCACAGCTCATCTCCAGGCTACAGAGATCAGTTTCCCTGGAGAAGATGGATGCTTTGGAGGGGGGACTCTGGAGGGTGGACTCAGTACCCCACTGAGGTCCCTGACCTCCCCAGGCTCCATCCCCAAATCTTCAAGAATTTCCCAACCTGGATCTGGCAACCCAACCCCCCCTGCCCCCCCCCATCCCCGGCCAGAGGGGACCTGCCAACTGTAGCAATCGGACAAAGGGCATGCTGGTGGTACAGGTTACTGAGCATGGGCAATGGGAGAGCATAAAAGTGGGAGAAGGTGGGGGGCACAAAGGTGGGAAGGATTTAAATGTATGGGGGCTGGTGGTGGGCAGATGGAAGGCTGTGAGCGCCGCCAGCCCAGGGCCTCACAAAACCTGGAGCTGGCCATGAAGCAGAGGGCCATTTTTGGACCTGTCCCCTGACAGGCCTGGGACACAAGGCCCTTGGAAAAGAGAGCTTGGTCAATGCCTCCTGCAGCCTGGCTGGTGGAAGGGAAGGGTGGGAGGTCTATTTAATGCCATCCTTGAAGCCACACCTCAAGCTCAGCCATAAAGTGTGGGCTTGAAGCTGGTTGCTTGTAAACTGAGGGAGGTCTTCTCCAGTTTGCTTAAAAGAAGCTTCTCGTTTTTCGGGGTTGATGGGGCATTTAGGCCTGATCCTCAGCAAAGGTAAGGCTCTGACTAAGGTTTGGGAGGATTCATCAATGCAGTTCAGTTCAATTACCTTTATTGGCATTGACGTTAAAAAAAAGAGTAATATACAAAAGATAAGGTAAGAACAAATACCAGTCAAAGAGAAAACCATTCTAAGATAGCCTAAAATCAACGTAAAATAAGTCTCCGTTTCATATCTCCTGGATACAAGTTCGTATTACAGTACTGTACTACGAAGAAAAAGAGCAGCCTGCAAGAACTCTGCCACAGGAACGGTTATATTTTCATCATCACTGTTTAACAAGTAAATCAATTCGTGTGAGTCAGGAAGGTCTATGATACCACCAAGTAGTGACAATTAAATGCACTGTCGAATATTGGAATAGTAATGGCATTCCAATAATACATGAGGCACTGTTTCAACTGACCCGCTTGCACAGGGGCATAGTCTATTAACAAAAGGGATACCATTAAACCTCACAGTTAAGATCGCTGAAGGGAGAGCATTGAACCCGGCAAGTGAAAAGGTTCTACGTAACGCTGGAGTCTGCAGTTGGTGAAAATAGCTAGCAGGATGACCCACAGTGGGCAATATCCCATGACTTAGAGGGGAGCATGTCTTGTTAGCTGCGTTGTACAGTTCAGACAGCTTTGCCTCATATAGTCTGTCTCTGATTGTTTGTGTTGCCTCCAATTCAGAAAGTAAGAGTAAGGATTCGAAAGGGATATTCAGTAAGCAGACTGGCCAGTATGCTAAGGCATCTGAAGGAGTGGAGGGAGGCACCCAAGCTATGTTTGCCATCCCCTGGTGGGGGTTCCCCCAGTTTTGGGGCCTCCGATCCATCCACTGACCAGTTGCCAGCAGGGGGAAGCTGCACCCCAAAGAGGTCCATGGCGCCCGGTGTGCCCGGAGCAATGACGCCACCAGGAAGTGATGTCATCACTCTGGGCTCGTTGCAGGGGATGCTCTAGCATTCAGCCAAAAACTCTATGATGACTATAGAGTTTTTGGCTGAATGCTAGAGTGTCCCCACAAGCGACATGCCCAGTGCAATGACATCATCTCCGGGTGACGTCATTGTGTGCACATGCCAGAGGAATCCCGAAGAAGAACCTGGAGCCCCCCGCCGGGTAAAGGTAGGGACCTGGCAACCCTAACCCAAGCCTATGACTTTCCATAGCTGGGGTCTGAGGAGGGAAATTCCTTGGCCCGGGTAGCATCACATATACTTAGGGATGCCAACTGATGTGCTGATTGTCATAAGGAGATTGTGGTGTTTCTTGGGATCTCTTAGAAGACAGTTGTGGGTAGATGAGGAACAATATGTGGCAATGCTGTTGGACCAAGTTTGGAGCCAGGGTTGGGTTGCCAATATAGCTACAAAACAGACTGATTATAATTTGAAATTTAAAATGCCAGAAGTAAGGATCATTGCATTTTCTAGAAAAGGACCTGAAAATTGTGATGGGTATGTTGGGGAGAAATACAGTTTATTATTTGATATGTTTTGCAATGTGTAATAAGTTTTGAGATATATGGCTTGTTTTATAACCCCTTTCTTGTTATATAATCTTTTTTTCTTCTCTATCTCTTTTACTACCATCTTGTTTTTTAAAATAATAAAAAATAAAACATCGTATGCTATGCATACACATAATATAATTTCATAGGGTTGCCAGCCCCCCCCCCCCATGGGAGAGGGGAAAGCCTCACTTTCGCAGGCTGATGCCCAATGCCCACCACTGGCTAGCTGGCCGTTGGGGCAATCCTGCCCCCAACTGACTTTTCAGGCTGACTTCCGGTTTCAGGCCTACTTCTGGTTGTGGGTGACACTCTGGTTTGGGGGCAAAACTCTATGATTTGAAGCCAAATTTACCATAGAGTTTTGCCCCAGAATGTCACCCCCTACCAGAAGTAGTGCTGAAACCGGAAGTAGGCCTGAAAATGCCCAACATCACTTCAAGTCACTGGCAACCCTATAATTTCAGTTTGAATTAAGGACTGTGGGTCAGAGGATGTGGAACATGAAGAAAGTCCCAGGTTCATTTTCCAGCATCTTCACTTACAAGGACCAAGTGGTAGATGATGTGAATGATCTCAACCAGGGAGCTGCCAGTCAGAGTAGACAAGACTAACATGACTATACCAACGACATGACTCAGTATAAAGTAACTTCATTTCTGTCAATGTTTTTCCCAATCGCCTCCTAAAAGCTTATATTCATGGCTTCATATACCTGGGGGAAGCCCATGGAAGCTCTGGAACTTTGTAGGGAGGGGGGGGAAGTTGTGCAGTCCTTGTGCGTATCTGACCAAGCTCCAGGAAGTTTCCAAACCTGTAGCTTTTGCAAAGCCTTTCTAATATGTTCTAGTTCCCCCCGCACACTTAGCTTCTATTTTTTTTTTTTAAAAAAAAATCTGTTACAAAAGGCTAAGACAGAAGTTTCAGCTGCTGCTGCGATAGCTGGTTTGTCTGCAGTTGTCCTTCACCCCCGCCCCCAGGTACTTTCTCCCCTAGTGGCAGAAAAACCAGGAAATACTAATTCAAGGCATGGTGTCCTGTGATGCTCCCAAGAGCCGATATTGCTCCTCTGATCTGAAAGAAGAGAAATTGTGTAGGAGCCTCTGATCATTGTTGTTTTACACTTCAGGACGGTGATGTTATCTGACCCAGGCAGCTCTAGAAGGGGTTGTTCCCCCCCCCTTTTTTTGTTCTTTCTACATGAAGCAAAACACCAGCTCTTAAGTGTCAATTTTGCTAAGTGGACCACTTTGATATACTTGAGAGTGAACTTCCAGTGGATTGCTTTGAAATGCTGATGGAGGACGAGGCATTTCAAAGGATGGAAACGTAACCTTATATTAGCTAAAAAAGGCAGACACTGGAGTGAAGGAAGGGGAAGAGGAGAGAAAAAGGTTCCGCCATGCCAATTTCCAGCTTTGAGAGCATTGATATTTTTAGCCTTCTACAAGTGGAAGCAGCAGGAAATTATCTTTTCTCTTTTCCCTCAGGCAGTTCCGTTGGCTTAGAGGGAGAGGAAGGTTGATGGGAAGTGGTGAGTAGTGTAAACTCCCGATGATTGCTGAGGAGCAAAATCAGGATACACCTAAAGGAGACCACTGCTGAACTTTCTGATTGGCCCGAATTATTTCGGCTGGAGCTTATGGGGGGTATTAATGGAACCTCACTGATTTTGCATGTGTGGATCTAAGCGGAAGCGGATCTAAGGGGGGAGCGAGGCTATTTCCTCCGGAGGAATTTGACCCACAGTTGCACGATCACACCTCCCTTGGAAGCTGTGGGCGCGGTCCGTCAGTGCGTGATCAGATGCAACTGTGGGTGAGTTGGGTTTTTTGTGCCGTGCTTTCCCCATGCACTTAAACAAGGGACCGATGAATTGCACTTTTGCACCGAGGGCTCCCTATGGAGTTTGCACTGATACGCATACTGTGAAGGGGGGGGAGGACAGTGGCACAGAATTGGGACGGCCAGATCAGACCATCCCAATGCCACGAGAGAGCGCTGGAGTGATCAGACACCGGAAAGTCTGTCTGTGGCCCGTCGCAAACCATTTACTACCGGATTTTCCCCAGTGTCTTTTAACTCCACTTCTGTGGTGGAGCAGAATAGGTTGCCAACGGCTTCCCAGATGTTGTCTGATCGCGCCCTTTAAATCTGCCTGGCATTCGCACCTGTGTCGGGTTGTAACTGCATATGATCGCAGCCTCAGTGATCTATCTAGTCCAGCATCCTGTCTCACACAGTTCTTCTGGAGGGTCAACAGCAGGCGTAGAGGCTGAGACCTTCCCCTGATGTTGCCTCCTGGCTCTGGGATTCAGAGGATTAGTGCCTCTGAATGCGGAGGTTCCCCTCAGTCACCGTGTCTAGTAGCCACTGATAGACCTATCTTCCATGAATCTATCTAATCCCCTTTTAAAGCTGTCTGTTCCTGTGGCCATCACTACATCCTCTGGCAGTGAAGTCCACATTTTAATGACTCTCTGCATAAAGAAGTATTTCCTTTTGTCCTGAATCTACTGCCCATCAGCTTCATTTGATGCCCTCAAATCCTAGTATATTGGGAGAGGAAGGGGGGAAACAAGTTCAACATGATCACAAGCTCAACATGAGCCTGCAGTGCAATGTGGCTGTGAAGAAAGCTAATGCAATCTTAGGATGCATTAACAAAAGCATTGTGTCCAGATCATGGGAGGTGGTAGTTCCACTCTATTCTGCTGTGGTCAGGCCTCACCTGGAGTCCTGTGTCCAGTTTTGGGCACCACATTTCAGGAAGGATGTTGACAAGCTCGAGCGTGTCCAGAAGAGGGCAACCAGGATGGTGAGAGGGTTGGAATCCAAGTCTTATGAGGAAAGGCTGAAACAGTTGGGTATGTTTAGCCTGGGAAAGAGAAGACTTAGAGGGGACATGGTGGTAGTCTTCAAGTATTTGAAGGGCTGTCACGTAGAAGATGGAGCAGATCTCTTCTCTCTTGCTCCGGATTGCAAGACTAGATCTAATGGGTGGAAATTACAAGGCAGTCGATACTGGCTAGATATCAGGAGAAACTTCCTAACTGTCAGTGGTTGAGCAGTGGAACAGTCTGCCTCGGGAGGTGGTGGATGCTCCTTCCCTGGACATTTTCAAATGGAGGCTGGATGACCATCTTTTTGGGGATGTTGTAGGTATGTAGGGCTATCTTTTGGCTATGCTCCTGCAGAGGGTTGAACTAGGTGACCTGCAAGGTCTCTTCCAACTCTAACATTCTATGATTCTATGATTCTGAGCTCTCTTGGTCAGCTCTCTCCACCCCCATGCATAATTTGATCAGCCTCTGCCATGTCCCTGCCTAGTCGTCTCCTTTCTAAACCGAAAAGTCCCAGACTCTTTAGCTGTTCCTCATAGGGAAGATGCTCCAGCTGTGATGTTTTGTAAGTCAAAACATGTATACATTTTCTCTTGAAACCATTGATGCCTCCGCTTATGTTTTGGCTTACAAAACCTTGGGGTCAGGAGCTGGAAAGTTAGAAATTCAAGCTCAAGCCTCTGAGAACACCAGACAGGGCATAATGCTGCTTCGGCCAGGCAAGGGCCCAATTCAAGACTCATCGTACATATGTGCCAAGACTGGCTTATCTAGAGTGATCTTATCGCTTATCCGTTACTTGCAAACCTTCGTTCTGCAGTGGAAGCAGTGGCTCAAGCGTGTACGGCCCACGTAGCTCGGTGAGTGAAGGGCCAGGGTTCCCAGGGTTCCAAGTTAATTGGCCTGATCTGGTGATGCATTCCATTTAGGTCTGCAGGTCTATTTGCATGGATGTTTTCTATGCCAAAGGGCATTCACAGGCGGGATCTAATAGCAGCTCATTCCCCTACTAGTGTAGGCTAGGCCACAGAAGACGAGTTCTTTCCAGCACCAGAGAGGAGGGCAAGAATGCCGCTTCTGAGAAACTGCCTACCAACCACTGTTTTTGAAAAAAGAAACAAACCATTTTTAATCACCACCACTCGATCAATCAGTGACATGGCTATAACCAATTGAAAGGTTTTTGATTTGTTCCTCTAATGGACTGATTAACAGAACATCCTTAAAGGAATTCCCCCTCCCTTTTCTTTCTTTTTCTTTTTTTTCTTGGAGATCTTCTCTTGTAGAGCTTGGTATGTTTTAGAGATTGATCTTCCGGCTTTAAGGTAAAAAGGTGGTGGTGGTGGGGGGGAACCTGGAAATTTAAAGTGGAACTTTAAATTAAAACAGTACATCCCTCAAAGAGTGTTACACTCGATGGATCGACATTTGCTGGTGGTCTCTGGCTCAAAGGAGGTTCGCTTAGCCTTAACCAGAGCTAGGGCCTTCTCGGCCCCGACACCAGCCTGGTGGAACACTCTCCCAGATGAGATCTGGGCCCTGCAGGACTTACTACAGTTTCACAGGGCCTGTAAAGTGGAGATGTTCCGCCAGGCCTATTGTGCTGGGTCAGCCGGTCACCACGGTTACCTACATACTGGAAACTGGATACACAGTCCAAAATCAAATTGAGCAACAGAGCCGAAGGTCAGAAAGCCAGGAAATCAGTCAAAGGTTGCACGAGCTAGGAACAAGGAGCAGAGGCTAACAGCCAGGATCAGGTCTGAGCACACACGGTTGCTTCTGCACTGAGGCAAGTGCATGGGGCTGTCTATGACCAGGTCCTCCCTTCCCTGAGAGTCAATCTGCCAAGTCTCACAGCCCCTCACACTGCCTTTGCAAGAGCTGCAGTCTGGCACTCTTCCTTCGCTCTTGCACATTCCACCACTGGTGTGCCCTGCGTCTGGGACACTCAGGAGAACTAGGTGGGGATTCTGGCCTCGGGGTGTCTCCACCTGGGGGTGCTGGGCCAGGCTCTGGATCAGTCTCTCCCTCTGGCTGCACTTCCTCTGCAGCTGCTGTTCTCTGCAGCAGCTTCCTGAGGTGCTGTTAAGGGTTCCTCTTCTGGGCTGACTCCAGAGGAGGCTGGGTTGCTCCCTGCCTCTTCCTCATCTGAGGAGTAGTCAGCCTCAGCAGAGCCAGTACCCATGACACCTATGGTTGACAGGGCCAGCTCGCCCACTAGGCGAGCTAGGTGCTCACCTAGGGCGCTGCAGGCCCACAGGGGCACCAAACCACCCCCCGCCCCGCCCCCCGTGAAGCCGGCACTCCGAGCCCTTCCCTGGCTTTCCTGGGCACGCCACTACTGCAGCACGCTCAGGAAAGCCGGCGCTGGGGATGGGAGGGAAGGGGCGGGCGTTCGAACGGCTGCCCCTTCCCTGGCTTTCATGGGCATGCCGCTGCTGCAGCGCGCTCAGGAAAGCCGGCGCTGGGGCTGGGAGGGAAGGGGCGGGCGTTCGAACGGCTGCCCCTTCCCTGGCTTTCATGGGCCTGCCGCTGCTGCAGCGCGCTCAGGAATGCCGGCACTGGGGCTGGGAGGGAAGGAGCAGACGTTCGAACAGCTGCCCCTTCCCTGGCTTTTGTGGGCACGCCACTGCTGCGGTGTGCTCAGGAAAGCCGGCGCTGGGGCTGGGAGGGAAGGAGCAGACGTTCGAACAGCTGCCCCTTCCCTGGCTTTCCTGGGCGCGCCGCAAGTGCGGGCGCACCCAGGAAAGCTGGTGTTCCATCCCACTCCCCCCTGGTCTCCAGGCCCCACCGGGAGGTTTGCATCCCCGGTGGGGTGGGTGCCCCAGGCTGTCTTGCCTAGGGTGCCCAGACACCTGGGGCCAGCTCTTATGGTTGAGGTGGTGGAGTTCTACCTATATTGGCCTTCCCAGCGTGTTTCCAGCACATCATTTTATATGATATCTTCTCATCTGCCTACCTCCTGCAACATTGGTTTACCATCTGTTATGCCCATATATGGAGCGGCCTCAGAAATAGCTGTATTGGTGCCACAAATGAAATGAAGTGATTTTATAATTGGATTTTAACAATTTGTTGATATTGCTGGTTTTTAATTGGAATGTATTATATTTGTATTACATTGTTATATTATGGTTGTGTATTGTTGTAACCTGCCTTGCGCCTTGCTATGCGGGGGAAGGAGGGCTAGAAATTTAATAAAAGAAATAAACTATTGATTTTGTGAATCTGCCAATGTTGTGTACTGTAGATTTTAGGCACAATTTCTGTGGTACTGATATATGCAACATAGGTCATAGATATGTGTGTTTCTATGTAAACTATTTACCGACATGCATATAATAATAGAAAATCTATTCAATTTTATGTGGAAAATTCAGTGTATAGAAACAGAAAACAGTGCAAAAATGAAGAATCTACAACTTTGATTAGCACAACAGAGAACTGAAATCAAATTGGGGATTTTTCTGGTCAAAACAGGAGGGGTTAGAAATTTTAAAATCACTCCATTTTATGATATAGTGTTAAGAATTATATAACTCAAATATTATGCATGGCTGCATAAGAAATACAATTGCATTTTCTGTGTCAAAGAGTAAGCCGTGGATGGTACCCGGGAAATTAAAATCTAATCTGGTTTTCTAGCTGTTATGAATATTCAAAATAATGAATACCATTCCCTTGTTGAAAGCTGACAAACGGGGCTGATAATTTTGTCTCTCTCTCTTTCTTTTCTATCTTTCCTTCCTTTTTTTTTTTGATGATGGGAAAAACTCATTAGAAATGTGATGTTATTAGCAGTTTTCCTTGAATTGCAAATTTCTATCACACTACAACTAGTATTGTGGTAATGATGAAATTAAATTAAATTAGCATATCATATACCATACAGCAAGAGTGTTAATGCATTATAGTAATACAAGGCAACAGATAATTGCCAGCTTAATAAGGATTTGTCCTCCGAAAAGATCATCCGGCTTGTGTCTTTTCCCTGTGAGCTTTGTGGGGGCGGGGGCAGGGGGAATGTTACTCATATTGATTAGTTTTGCAAAGCAATCACAGGTTATGCTAAAGTAAATGAAAATGTCGCCTTGATTCTAGACAAATCGATATGGCCATCTTGGCTTTGGCTATTGACATTTCAGTGGCTCGGTCAATTGTAAAGCATAAAGAGGTGTAGAGGGTGTAGGAAGGAGGGGCTGTGGCTCAGCGGCAGAGCCTCTGCTTGTGGCGAATAGCCACTGATGGACCTCTGCTCCATATGCTTATTAATAGAATAATAACTTGCTAAAAACATTGGGTGGCACAATGGAATTTCTAGGTGCCATGGTGACCTGGTGCCTGGAATATTTCAAGCCCTGGGCTATAGGGTTGCCAAATTTGGACTGGGAAATCGCTGGCTCTTGGAGGGAGGATTGTGGTGGGATTTCCTCTACAATCCAAAGCCACTATTTTCTCCAAAGGAACTGATCTCCATCGTCTGGAGATCAGTTGTAAATCCAGGGGCACTTTAGGCCAAACTCCAAATGGAGGAGTGTAACAGCAAAAAAGCAAGGGCAACAGAAGCCCAGCAGAACATGAACAAAATCCCAAAGAATCTCTGCAGTAGAAACTGAAGGTGGGGGACATTTTTGCAAGCCTGCAGAACCAGTACAGTGTGCCCAGAAGAAACAGTGCCACTGTGGCATTGCAAACCCAATAGGACTAAGGTCAAGCCAGAGAATCTCTGTTGTAGAAACTGAAGGTGGTGCAGTGCAATGTACAGAGTGCCCAGTAGAATCCAGTGCCCTTATGGTAATGCCAGCTCAACAGGACTGATGTGACACACAGAATCACTCTCCAAGCAAGGGTGTGTGTGTGCAAGCCCAGCAGAACCAGTGTAATGCACTAGTGCCCAGCAGAACCCAGTGTCATTTGGCAATGCCAATTCAACAGGACCAGTGTGAAATACAGAATCACAATCCAAGCAAGAGGAGTTGCAAGCCCAGCACAACCAATTCAGTATACAGAATGTCGAGCAGAACCCAGTGCCACTGTAACAATGCAAGTAAAAGAGGACTAATGTCAAATCAGAGAAACCTTGCAGTACAAACTGAAGGCGGTGTATTTTTGCAAGGCCAGCACAACCAGTTACAATGTTCAGAATGCCCAGAAGAACCGAGTGCCACTGGCACTGCAAACTTAAAAGGACTTATCTCAAAGCACAGAGTCATAAATCCAAGCAAGGGGGAGTGTGGGATTTTGCAAGCTCTGTGCAAGAAAATGGGAAGGGAACACAAGAGGAACAGGGCAAAGGGTGTGTGTGTTGAAACTGATATGACTAGTTTGAAACTGACAACAGTGTTTCCAAAGCTGGAGAATTCCCCCTCCCCCGTTTCTTTGAAGTTTGGCAGACCTTTTGTTTGAGCAGATACTGTCTGGAAATGTATCCATTCATGAACTGGCACAAACCTGCTCAAACTAATTAAAAGTTTGTGGAAAGTTCATGTCAGTTGACCTGCCACAGACTTCAGTTCGCAAACCACGAACTGGCCAAAATTTGTCACAAACTTTCGTTTGCGAGACAGTTCATGCCCATTTCTACTCGGTATCCTTAGCTGCAGCTATCAGGGATGGTGCTGGCCAATTGGAGACATTGCCCCATGTGGTACCTTTCCAATGTTGCTTGTGGACATTAATTTTGCCTTTAGAATCACATGAATGTTTCATATATTTTCACCATTATACAATTATGTTCGTGCTCACTGAGATCTGCTTTTCTTTCTCTCTCTCTTTTTCTTCTTGCAGTTCCACCATGGTTTATAAATCACCCTTCGAATCTCTATGCCTATGAGAGTATGGACATTGAGTTTGACTGTGCTGTCTCTGGTAAACCAGTCCCTACTGTGCAATGGATCAAGAATGGAGAAGTTGTCATTCCTAGTGATTATTTTCAAATAGTGGTAATTATTTTTATAGCATTCCTCAAGAAAACAGTCAACAAAAAAAAATAACCTGTATAATGCAATTGTCATCGTCTAATTGTGTAATCTACCTTTTAAACGAGACCAATTTAGGGTATATTGCTAGTTTATAAGGAATATTAATCAAGCCTCTCTCTCTTGGGGTAACTTTCCCAACATTTCTGCTTGAGGATCCTTTGATAAGTTTCCGGAGTACACCGAGCTCCTTTACACACTTTAGATCAGCATATCCCTTTTCTGGTGCCTGCCTCTTGTTTTTACAAGGTGGAAAGGCAAATTAAATTAAAAAACGACCCCCCAAATTGCTTCAGCAGCAGATTCCACAAAAAAGCACAAAGCCGTGTGTATACAAGCAAACATTTTTAAACAATATGTTCATTTAAGACCGTTTGTTCCTTTTAAGCAGAGCTTAACATTTTCAAACAACATGTTCTCATTAAGCCAGAAATCTTGAAGAGTTACTGTTGGCGTAGTGCATCACCTCGCTCCCTGACATTTTGCAATTGGTTCCGCCCCTTTTGGCAGCCCTTTTGTGGTTGCACCCACCCACCACCCCATGTGAGACTTCCAAAGGCACCTGGCAGGCTCAAAAAGGTCACAGGTCAAAAAGACCTCTGCTTTAGATCAGCTTTGGCTGTATCTAGAACAACCCTCTTAACTTCTGGGGTTGGGCACTGGAGTTTTTTTGGGTACCTATATTCAGCTGATATGAGGCACGGGGTTTGTTGTTAACGGTTTCTCGTGCCATCTACTGTTTTATAGGTTTCAATGTTTTCATGGTTTCATAGGACAAAGGGGCAAAGGGCAAAGGACAAAGCTTTCATGGATTCACAGCAGCCAGACTGGTATAGTGGTTAAGTGTGCATAATCTAATCTGGGAGAACCGGGTTTGATTCCCCACTTCTCCACCTGCAGCTGCTGGATGACCTTGGGCAAGCCATAGTTCTGACAAGAGCTATCCTTGAAAGGGCAGTTCTTGAAAGAGCTCTCTCAGCCCCGCCTACCTCACATGGTGTCTGTTGTGGGGAGGGGAAGGGAAAGGAGTTTGTAAGCTGCTCTGAGACTCCAAGTGAAAGGCGAGGTATAAATCCAGTCTCCTCCTCCTCTTCCTTCTTCATTTTATGTTGTAAGCCGCCCTAATAATAATAATAACCTGGAGTGAGAAGCTCAACCAGCTTTAACCTCAACCTTGCAAAATATATATATATTTTTAATGCAGTGAACAAAGTATTTTGAAAGAGCAATTCATGAAGAATGTGAGGTGGCAGCTACTGACCTGAAGTGATAGATTCAACTCTGTGCCTACCTGATGATTAAGAACTATTATCCCCTATTAATGACTTTGATGTGTGGGGCTCAGCACATCATACATTTCCATCACCTTATGTGCTGCCCCTTTCCTAATTGATGCTTTTTCTATTAAGTGAAATTGGCAATTATCTAAATTAAACATGTTTTAGTTAATAAAGGACTAGGGCTTTTCTCCTGTTCCTCTTGGAGAAGACAATCGACTTGCTGGGATGAGCTTCCAAGTTCATGCGACTTTATCTACCATTGCTGTTTATAATAAAGACAATCAGACAGTAATAACTTCCCATGCCAAGAAATGGGGGGGGGGGAGAATCATTAAGTAATTGGGGAAAGGACAGATTATCCATTTGAGATCTTCCATTGGAGAAATGCTTTGATAAGGGAATAATTCTTAGTAAAGCATTTTTGTGCCTGCCAAGAGTTCTCCCGTAGAAGGCAGACTTTTTACAGTGTCATTTAATTCTGCCTGCCAGCACTACCTCCGTACGAAATCCTACTCAAATGCAGCAGCTATGAAATGGCTTTTGTGTGTCTCTGTGTATGGCTCTCTAGGTCTTCTTACATATGGGAGGAGGTTGACCTTCGAAGCCTCTTTCCTACTTGGAAGCATTAAAAAGAAGCTCATGGGATCGGCTGCCAATGCAAATGCTTCTTGTAGGCACTGCAGACCCCTTTTAGTGTAGAACTGAAGGGTTCCATAAAGCCGTTTCAGCCGTCCCTCTCTGCAGCATGTTTTTACCGTGCACCCAGTCCTTCTCGCAGAGCAAACACACGGAGTCAGCATCTCCTTTAACGAATGCGCATTTCATTACAATCCTCTGGGGCCCAAGGCTGATGTGAGAGGACTCCTGCGTGCTTTAACCTACCTGGTGCGGGTTCTGTGGGCAGAGTTTTGCTGAAAAGTGGACACAGTGATAGATTTCTGATTTGATGGTGTTCTCTAGTAATTCCCATGAGATGCCATCTTGGACTTTTTAACTCTGGTTTTTAACTTTTTTTATTGTAATCCTGTTTGTGATTAGAATTTTAACAGTTTTTACATTTGTTTGTGGCCATATGCCTTCTGTTGTATAATGCCCAGAGCCCTGCCTAGCACGGATAGAGCGATTAATAAAGCAAAATGGTGATGATGATGAAGACAATGACCAGGGCTCTTTTTATAGCAGGAACTCCTTTGCATATTAGGCGACACACCCCTAATGTAGCCAATCCCCCAGGAGCTTACAGTAGCCCCTGTAAGAAGAGCTCGGTAAGCTTCTGGAGGATTGGCTACATTAGGGGTGTGTCGCCTAATATGCAAAGGAGTTCCTGCTATAAAAAGAGCCCTGACTGATGATGAGAGAGCTGCTAATGTGCCCCAAGAAACATATTAATTAAAACATTAAAGTTCCCTGTGCACCGGAAGAACTTGATCACAGGGGGTGGGTGCCAGCCACAACCCTGCATGACTCACAGTTCTGGCTTTCCAGTCAGCTCCTGCTGGGGCAAGTGTTTTAGATTTCTTGTTGCGTGTGGACGAGTTTGGCTCCTTTGGTTGCTCTTGATGTAGATGAAACCGTGACCTGTCCTTAGAGTAGCCACACCTAGAATGGGAGAGCTGGTTCCAGGTTTTGAGGGGCCCTGGATGGAGAGTTTTTAGAGGCTTCCCTCCCCTCCTCTGCCTACCCACCAGGACCCCCACTTGCCCATCCCCTCCTGCCCCTACCATGTACCCTGCACCTGCCGGGGTGTTCTATCCTTGCCTGCTCAAGATCCCTCCCACTGTGCCCACACTCACAGCCAGCTAAAAAAGCCTTCCTTCAACAGCACTTCTTCAACTGAGCAGTATGTGGCTAGGAGGGCCGTTGCTGTGACCATTGGGAGCATAAGAACATAAGAGAAGCCAGTGTCGGATCAGGCCAACGGCCCATCCAGTCCAACACTCCGTCACACAGTGGCCAAAAATACCAGGTGCCATCAGGAGGTCCAGCAGTGGGGCCAGGACACTAGAAGCCCTTGATGAAGCCAACGGCCCATCCAGTCCAACACTCCATCACACAGTGGCCAAAGATACCAGACGCCATCAGGAGGTCCAGCAGTGGGGCCAGGACACTAGAAGCCCTCCCACTGCTGCCCTTCCGAGCACCCCCAAGCATCTCATACACCACCTGCAGACTCTTCCCTGGTGGTCCGGGCAGCCCAGATAGCCAGGCACACGGGAGGGGGTTGCTCTTGCAAGTGAGCAGGAGGGGGAATGGTGTGCACCAGAGCCAGCATCTGCATACCCTTCATTGGGGCGTCTG
This sequence comes from Gekko gecko, assembly GCA_029375565.1. Classification (NCBI taxonomy): domain Eukaryota; kingdom Metazoa; phylum Chordata; class Lepidosauria; order Squamata; family Gekkonidae; genus Gekko; species Gekko gecko. Next base: position 20,778,200 of record JAPDNY010000007.1, read on the forward strand.
CCAGGACCCACCGCCTCCGGCCCCTGCCCACACCCCTTCTCTGCCACCTACCTGTGTGCCCTTCTTTGGCCTACTTGCCTGCAAGTGCTCCACCTCCTATGCTCCCAGCTACCTGGGCTGCCCACCCCTCCCAGGAAAGAAGGAGAAGGAGAGGAGGAGGAGATTGGATTTATATCCTGCCTTTCACTCGGAGTCTCAGAGCGGCTTACAAACTCCTTTACCTTCCCCTCCCCACAACAGACACCCTGTGAGGTTGGTGGGGCTGAGAGAGCTCTGACAGAAACTGCTCATTCAAGGACAGCTCTTGTCAGAACTATGGCTTGCCCAAGGTCATCCAGCAGCTGGAAGTGGAGGAGTAAGGAATCAAACCTGGTTCTCCCAGATTGGAGTCTGCACACTTAACCACTACACCAAACTGGCTCTGGAAAGAGTGTAAAGATCATGGGAATCACAGCAGTGATACTCCGAGCCACACATGACTCATTGTGCCATTGAGGAAACAGCATCCAGTAGACTATGGGAGTGTTTGGGAGCAGGCAGGCAAAGGATGGGCAGGCAGATGGGGATACGTTGGAGGGGGCAGGGCTTCTGGTGGACAGTGTTCCCTCTGAGCTGAGTTAGTGTGAGTTAGCTCACAGTTTTTTTAGCCTCCAGCTCACAGTTTTTTTAGCCTCCAGCTGTCTTCGCTCAGGAAGGATGGCTCCAGAGCAAACTGATTTATGCAGTAGCCAAATCGCTGGCTCACAACTTTAATGCCAGTAGCTCGCAAAGTGGAATTTTTTGCTCACAAGACTCCACAGCTTAGAGGGAGTATTTCGGCATAGGAGGATACAGGCATTCTTTGCCCAGGGCCCATCAAAACATGGAACCAGCCCTGGTGTGGCAGATAGGTGGCAGAAGAGGTGTGCGGGCAGGGGATGGTGGCAGTGGGCCCTTCAGGAAGCTATGGGCCCTGGCAGATGCTGCTCCTCTCAGTACGCTGGCACCAGCCCTGCAAAACAGTGTCTGTCAGACAACACAGGGAACAGGCAGTCTTACTCACTCTAAACACCAGTCTTAGGGGGATATAATTAACACATGGAATTCACTGCCGCAGGAAGTGGTGGCAGCTACAAGCATGGACGGCTTCAAGAGGGGATTGGAGAAATATATGGAGCAGAGGCCAATCAGTGGCTATTAGCCACAAGGTATAGATGGAACACCCTGTCTTAGACAGTGACGGTTTATACTCTTGGTGCCTGGGGGGGAACAGTGGGAGGCCTTCTGGAGTTCTGGCCCTGCTGGTGGACCTCCTGATGGCACCTGGTTTTTGGCCACTGTGTGACAGAGTGTTGAACTGGATGGGCCACTGACCTGATCCAACATTGGTTTCTCTTATGTTCTTATGATGCAAGAATGAAGTTCAGGGGAACACACACAGAGACACAAAACCAGCAACTCTGGCTTGGCTATGTGGAATGCGGGTCACTCTCCTCTAGGGAACCCTTCCTGCCTCTGACTCCCTCTCTCTCTCCCCGTCTAGGGTGGCAGCAACCTGCGGATCCTGGGCTTGGTAAAGTCAGATGAAGGTTTCTATCAGTGCGTAGCTGAAAACGATGCCGGGAACGCACAAACCAGCGCGCAGCTAATCATCCCCGAGCCCGGTAAGGTGCAAAAGGACGCTCAGGATTTCTTGTACTAATTAATATGATTAGCGGAGCCTTGAACCACGTGACCCGGGCCAGCCTCCGACCTTTTGCTTTCATTCCTGGCATGGCGTTGGTTAGTTTATAGCCAGGCTGGCAGGTAATCGCTCATCACTGGCTGTCATCTGTTTCCGCTGGGGGAGAAACACCCTCTGCCACGTCCTTGAAAGTGACTAAGGTGGTTTCATTAGGGATGCAGAGCGCATTGACAGGAATCACCTCCCCTCCTAACCTCACCGAAAGGAGACAGGTTCCAGCTCTGCCTCTGTATCGTATCCCGCATTGCACATTGTGGATTGTGATTTTTTTGGCTGATCTCTGAGTTGGAGCCATGTTGTTACTTTAGGGTAGTCCGACACAGGCCCTGTTGTCATCCGTGGCTGGTGCACTTTGATAGGCAAGTGGCGCGGAAGAAAAGACCGGGGGATGGGTGCGATATGCCCTTCCCACTGACCCTCCTACCCACAAATTCATTAGTGCCTTCTGGCCCTCTCCTCCTCCTTCGTCTTGACTAAAGGGTTTTTGCATCACCGTGGGGGATTGGCTACATTAGGGGTGTGTCGCCTAATATGCAAAGAAGTTCCTGCTGCAAAAAGAGCCCTGGGCAAATGTCATATGCAGAATTGCCCACGGTTACACTTCAGAATCTTTTCTAGCTCCTTCATGGCTGCCCTTCCCAGTTCACACAGTAAAATCTAGTCGGAAAGTGCACTGAAAATGGATTGAAAGTGGGTTATTTAGTGTGTGTGTGCGATCACAGCCTCTATCTCCTTCTGATTTCTTGGTTGCAGTATATATGCAGGAGCCCTGCCTCTCCCTGTGACCTCATTCTGAGCCCATTTGGGGGGGCCTTGTTTTATTTGTATTTTAAAACTTTTCCCACAGCTGCTGTGTGGGCTACGTGGAACCTGAGTTGGATCTGGGTAGATCTGGACTAGATGACCTGCAAGGTCCCTTCCAACTCTAACATTCTGTGATTCTATGGGTACACCTGGGCCCCATTCTTGACAAATGCAAATGTATTATTTGGCCCCATGTTTAGATGATGTATTTATGGAGCAGAAGTCCATCAGTGGCTATTAGCCACAAGGTATAGATAGGAACTCTCAGTCTGGGGCAGGTGAGACCCTGTATTCTTGGTGCTTGGGGGGGCAACAGTGGGAGGGCTTCTAGTGTCCTGGCCCCACTCCTGGACCTCCTGATGGCATCTGGTATTTTTGACTACTGTGTGACAAAGTGTTGGACTAGGTCTAGATGGAAGACTCTGCTTGGGGCCATGATGCTCCGTTTCCTTGGTGTCTGGGGGCAACAGTGGGAGGGTTTCTGGAGTTCTCGCCCTGCTGGTGGACCTCCTGATGGCACTTGGGTTTTGGCCACTGTGTAATGCAGAGTGTGGGACTAGATGGGCCAGTGGCCTGATCCAACATGGCTTCTCTTATGTTCTTATGTTCCCACTTAAGAAGTGGGGTTGCTCTCTCTTTCATCTCTCTATGAGCAGTTTGAAGCATGAGAGAGAGAGAGAAAGAGAGAGAGAGAGAGAGAGAGAGAGAGAGAGAGAGACCAATTCTCATATCCAGCTCTGGCCCTTTCAGAGAGGAAAGGGAGTGGAGGCTCTCTTTTGCTTGTAATGTCTTTTAATTCATCACTGGGAACAGCCTAAAGGAACCTGTATAATTCATTACAGTCTCCACCTCGACGTTTGAGCGCCGAGAGTAAATTCCGTTCTTTGGGTCTGCTTTTTTTTTGTTTTATTATGTTTGGCATCAGGCTGGAACGTAAGCAGGCACAAATGAAAACAAAAACCCTAAAGAGCTACAGGGAGACCATTGTAAACTGTCTCATTTCTCTCCCCCTCCCTCACCCCACCCCGCTTATAAATGATGGATGGCTTTTCCCTGGCTATTTAATCAGATCTTCAAACAATGCCACTCTTGCCTCCTCGGAGAAGCTGAGAGCGGTGGCCTGCACAGATGGCAGGGGAGCCCGGCATAAATACAAATTAAACACTGGGCTTGACCACAGTGGGGGGGGGGAGGGACACACGGCCCTTCTGTGTCTCGAACTTGGTCAATAAACGGACACCGTCTATTTCTCACACAGCGTGAGCCCGGCACTCCCACAGCTGTTCCGTTTGAGCCTGTCCACAGGGCACAGACAGGGAGTTACCCCTGGCAACTATGACAGTCAGCGTCTTGCGGTGATGCAGACAATGACCTATTAAAGCCACCATGTGCTGTCGGGTGGATATTTATGGGAGCTTAATGAACTTCCAGCCTCGTCTTCCAAGTGGCCGTCAGCCCGTCGTTTTACAATGATTACGGCCAATGAAAGGGCAGGAGTCGAAAACTGAAAGGACCGCTTGAGGTAGAGGGTGCATCAGGTGGATGGGAAAGGGTCGTGGTGATGGAAGTGATGATAATCTTGCCCCGTGCTGAGGGAACGGACAAAGAACCACTCGCTGTTGGATTTAAGGCTGTGCTTGTGTCATAATGCCACAGAAGCTCAAAGGGGATAATGTGGTCTGGGGTATAGAATTAAGCATCCTGAGAACCTAAATTTTTAAAACTGGTCTGTAGTCCTTATGGCTTCAGAGTTATGTGTGAAAGTGTGCAGACAGCAACCGCTGGAAGTAAGTTGCCAGTCTCCCGGTCACAGCAGAGTATCCCCCGCTGTTAGGTCCTGTTCCTGCATGCGCTGTTACATGGCTTCTAACAAAAATCCAGAAATGACAATTTAACCATAGTGTTTCCAGGGATTCCTAGAGCTACCCTATGTCATTTCCGGACTGTCACTGGAAATGACATAACAGTGCACACAACTTCAAAGATCCCCCATGACTCTGCCCCCCCCACACCTCCTGCTGGTTACTGAGTATGGCTGGCAATTCTTGTGGGAGGAGGGTGGCTGTGGCAGAGCTTCAGTGTTCTGCATGATGCCTCGACCCTTTTTCCTGACTTGCAAAACAAGAACAAATGTTACAAAATGAGAAATTGGGCTCATTTGGAAAAAAAAATAGATTACTGGAGCACAGAATTCTGATTTCTTTTTTAAAAAAACACAATGTAGACTATGGCTGAGTTCAGACTGGCAATTAGCAGCAGGGAGCCAGTCATGGCAAAAAAGCCCCGGAATAAACTGTTTTGAGTTTTCCCGATCACACAGGGCCGATGGATATGGGAGCATACCGGGAGGAGGCACATAGGAGCGTTCAGACTGCTGGCCTGGAGGCACGGCTGTAAGCAGCTTTTTCCTGGTAATTCGGCTGGATGCCTATGTGTGTATGGGCGCATAAGCACATATACACTCATGTGCCCATGCACTCATACACACATAAGCATCTGGCTGATTTGGAGAGGATCCCATTACGCCGGCACCACATTGGGTAGTAGAGTGGAGCACAGCCAATCAGATCACTGCTGCCTTATGCACGGAAACATCCGGCGCACACTATAGAAGTGGGTTGCTCCCAGCTTTTCGACTTTGCGTTCACACTTCCAGGAAGCAGAATAACGTGGGATAAAGGCACTCTCTGGGATTTGCTACCTCTTTTATCTGGTATCTTTTAAATGCGGGAGCAAAGCGGAACAGCGCGGGTTGCCTACGGGTGGGGAATGCCAGGCAGATGTGCCTGTGCGAACGCCCCCTTTAATCCACTTTTAAAACATCGCTGAAATGTGGCTATAGCGGGGCAGACTGCCTGTCTGAACTCAGCCTAAACATATCCTTGACTATAAGCTGCCGCACTGCGGTGGCATGAATATGTGCCATCCATGCTGCAAACCCATCCCAGCTATTGCCCCTGAATTAGAAGACTATAACTCTAAACACAGTCCTGCTGCACCACGGTCTATAGAACTTTTGGAAGCCACTCCTACCATGTACAGAGTGTTCCATTCTATACCTTGTGGCTAATAGCCACTCATGGACCTCTGCTCCATATATTTATCCATCCTTGGCTAACTTATAACTTCAAAAACTACACAAGGTTATCTATACTTGAAATGTCTTATAATATATTTAAAAAACACTAGTTAATTCTTGCTACTTTTTTGTCTCAACGAAGTCTATTCAAAAATAAGTGATGACAGATTTTGCTTACCTATGAATCCCTTTTGTCCCTCCACCGACACTTCCATCTTTGAACCCTATATTCAGTTCTGTTGAACATTCTTGCAGTTCTCAGACTTGGTCCTCCACAAGTTGTATCTATCGATATTGGGTTAGATGGCTTCTAATCTACACAAGGCCATATACTTACATTACTACTGTGTCTTCTCCTTACTGTTCTAGGTCTCTAGGCTCCAATTCTTGGCATGCTTCCTTGAGAGGCCAGGCTTGGTGTGCGGAAACATCCTCTATGTTCTTTTCTGTCAAGTCCAGTAACTGTTCCCTGATAATTTTTGGCTGCATCCTAACAGGTTGTTTTGAGCTGTAATGTTTCTGAGCCCCACCAACTTACACAGTCTCCCGCTGTGATTGCTCAGCCTCAGCCTGCCCATAATGATATCTGCCTACCTTACAGTTATTCCAGGGGTCATAGCCAGGCCCGTAGCCAGGATTTTTTAAATTTGGGGTACATTTAATTAAGTTGGGGGGCATCCCACACAGACACCCCCACACTCCCCCAAGGGAGCCTCACAAATAAAATTAAAAATTAGAAGTCGGGGGTGTGGGCTGGATGGGAAGTCGGGGGGCCTTGGCAGTAAGTCCGGGGGGGGGGCAGACCCCGAGATGCACTTTGGACACTTGAAAGTGCTGAGGGCTGTATTGTCACCCCTCGGAGTTCACTGGTGACAAGGGCTATTTTTGTAGAAAAAGCCCAGCAGGAGCTCATTAGCATATTAGGCCACACCCAACAGCAGGAACATATTAGCATATTAGGCCACACCCCCACGTTACCAGAAGTGTGCTCATCCAGCCACACCCACCTTTGGCTTCTTATTCTGTTTACCTTGTTTGTTGTCAAATCTCAGGGCTTTTTTGGGAGCGGGAACTCCTTTGCATGTTAGGAGACACACCCCTAATGTAGCCAATCCTAATCAGTTTCTGCTGTTGGGTGTGGCCTGTTATGCTAATGAATTCTTGCTGGGCGTGGCCAACTCAGGAGCCAGCCGGAACTCCGTTCCTGTGCGTTCCTGCCCAAAGATAGCCCTTCTGGTGACACACACTAGGTCCTCCGAGAGTTAGTATGAATAAGCACATGAACACACGAAGCTGCCTTATAGTGAATCAGATGAATCAAGATCTGATTAGACTGAATCAGGTCGATCAAGATCAATATTGTCCACTCAGACTGGCAGCAGCTCTCCAGGGTCTTTCACATCACCGACTACCTCATCCTTTAAACTGGAGATGCCGGGGATTGAATCTGGGACCTTCGGCACCAAGCAGACACTCAACCACTTAGCCACAATCCCTCCTTTCCCTGAACATGGCTTGATTGATTGATTGATTGATTGATTTTGTCAAAGGCTTTTATGGCCGGAGTTAATTAGTTGCTGTAGATTTTCCAGGTTGTATGGTTGTGGTCTTGGCATTGTAGGACCTGACGTTTCGCCAGTAGCTGTGACTGGCATCCTCAGAGGCATAACACAGAAAGATGGAGTACTCTCTGTGTCAAGGTGAGCAGAAAAATGGTAAGCAAGTAATTTATATCTACTCAGCCCTACCCCACCTTCCTGCATAGATATAAGCTACCCGCCTACCATTTTTCTTTTCACCTTGACACAGAGAGTACTCCGTCTTTCTGTCTTATACCTCTGAGGATGCCAGTCACAGCTGCTGGCGAAATGTCATGTCCTACAATGCCAAGACCACGGCCACACAGCCCGGAAAATCTACAGCGACTAATATTTATTTGTTTGTTAGATTTTTATCCTGCCCTCCTGGCCCATCAACCTTTCATACTGTTTGTGCTGATCGACGGCAGCAAAACATACACCTAATATTAGAAAAAAGTGCCCCACGAAACTAGCAAACAATCATTTGCTTTATCTCTGTATGTTCTGTCTTTGTTTTTCATATAGAGTTTCAAGGAAGAGTGCTTTTGTTCTTTAGCTTAAACGGTTTCAGTGTACAAGGGGGAGACATCCAGCCAAGGCAAATCTAGAATAAGCCTTTGTTTCAACATCCGATGCGTAAGTGCCGGGTTAATTGTCAACAATATTTCATAACAACTTCTCCTTGCTCGCTAGAACCTTTGCTGGAGGATGCCTGCTCCAGCCCTGGACATGGGAGAAAAGTATTAATCATTAATAGCTCTGGGCATTGTTTTCAATAGCTGACTTACAAACGTCAAGATAAAGAAGACCACGTCTTGCAGAAAGGATTGTGCTATACAGCTCCAAAGCTTCCCGGGGCTGCGTCACACAGAGAGTATATCAGCGTTATTGCAAGTTCTTTCAAAAGTGTGGGCAAAAAAAAATAAATCTTCCTTCATTTCAATATGGCTCGCGTGGGAGAGGCTCCCAATGGATTCAGCCCAACCTGCCGGGGAAGTATGTAGGAATGGAGAGAGTTCAGGCTAGCAGATGCTAAATATTGACAGCAATAAGACAGCTCTTTGGAATGTGCATTTCAGGTAGTGGTTTCTGGTGGCCCTTTAAATGCGTAAGTCACCGCGGGATGGAGTTTCTATGGAAATGAGAGGCCTGTTAGGAAATGGATTTGAGGGCCGCCTTACACTTCATCCAGGCTAGATTTATTCTGTGGTCTGCTAAAAGCCTGCTGGCCATCGAATTCATCATCCGTCAGATGGACCTCTTCAGACAGCCCAGCTGCACCGAGCTCCTGTTGCGAGGTTCCGTGGGTCACTGTTTTACTGCTAAATGAGCATCATTTGAATCCAGTGTGATCTCTCTAGTAATAAATAGCCTCAGATGTGATACAGAACAGACCTATGATGCCAACAGTTTACCATTAGAGTTTCAGTAATCCAAAAGATGTTTTCAGGGTAATAGCCTGACCCATATCTTGAGAAGAAGCTGGCTAAATGGGGAGGGCGGAAGCAGTCCAACTGGGCTGCTGTCATCCTGAAAGACATTGCGGAGATATGATGGACTAAAAAGCAAGGCGGAGACAATCTTACCATGACTCAGCAGCGTTTCTTTTTACAGAAGTAAGCTGGTTCCACTTGTATTATTAGTATAGTTAGCAGCAGGGCTATTTTGGGGCAGGAATGCACAGGAAGGGAGTTCCGGCTAGCTCCTGAGTTGGCCACGCCCAGCAGGAATTCATTAGCATAACAGGCCACACCCAACAGCAGAAACTCATTAGGACTGGCTACATTAGGGGTGTGTGGCCTAACATGCAAAGGAGTTCCTGCTACCAAAAAAAGCCCTGGGTTTTGACAACAAACAAGGCAAACAGAATAAGAAGTGGTTTCTGGTGGCCCTGGTGGGTGTGGCTGAACGACCACACTTCTGGTAACATGGGGGTGTGGCATAATATGCTAATGAGCTGTGATGTCGGGGTGTGTGGCCTAATACGCTAACGAGTCTCTGCTGTTGGGTGTGGCCTATTATGCTAATGAGTTCCTGCTGGGCTTTTTCTACAAAGAAAGCCCTGGTTAGCAGTAGCAGCACGGTTGCTATTGTTGTTGTTTTGAAGGGAGGGTCATGCATACACTTGTGCCACTTTCACAGTCTCCCCTCCGGTGCTTTGAGAATGGGGGAAGAAAGCATCCTTTTGCAAGCTTCCTCATTCAAAAGCACAGGTTTGATGATTTCACATCCCAGCCCCCCAATCAGACCATATTATTACCTGGGGGGGTTATTGTGTGCCTGGAAGTCATGGTGACTTCTGGCGACTTCTAGTGGGGCTAGGATGGTTCAGAGGGGTGGCCTCTGCGCCCCAGCCCTGGAGTTCCTTGGAGGTCTCCCATCCAAGTCCTAGCCTGGGCTGGCCCTGCTTAGCTTCTGAAATCTGACGAGATCAGGCTTCCCTGGGCTATCCAGGTCAGGGGGCATTATTGCTTGTATTTATTATTGTATCGTTATCATTATTATTAATAATTAGATTTCTGAATCCCCCAGCCCCGCAAGCGGGCTCTGGGTGATTTACAGCATTGAAACAGATAAAATACAGTCAACACGATAAAAATTATTATGGTGCACTAATGAAACAACCAATCCAGATGGCGATTTGTGAATTCGCGATCACCATCATGTCTGAAAGCACCCGGTGTTGTACAGAAGTGGAACAAGCAGGTTCATCTTCAGGCTTACAGGCTGAAACAAATTGCCCAGTTTAGGAGAAGGAGAAGAGGAGAAGGAGGAGGAGATTGGATTCCTACCCTGCCCTTCACTACCCAAAGGAGTCTCAGAGCAGCTTACAAACTCCTTCCCCTTCCCCTCCCCACAACAGACACGCTGTGAGGTAGGTGGGGTTGAGAGACCTCTGACAGAAACTGCTCTTTTTCAAGGACAGCCCTGACAGAACTATGGCTTGACCAAGGTCATCCAGCAGGTGCAAGTGGAGGAGTGGGGAATCAAACCCACTTCTCCCAGATTAGAGTCCGTGCACTTAACCACTACACCAAACAATTGTGAATTCCTCAGTTCTAGTAGTCTATTAGACACTGTCCAGTTTATTGTCCAGTCTATTGTGACTTCCTCAGTTCTATTAGTCTATTAGACATATTAGTCTATTGCACATCCTTCCCCATTTAGTGCAATAGGTTTGCATAATAGCAGGCATGCTGGATCAGACTAATGGCGCATCTAGACCAACATCCTGTACTACACAATGGCCACCCAGATGCCTCCGGAAGGCTTGCAAGCAGGACAGAGAGGCAAAACCCTCCCAGCACTGGTACTGAGAGGTTTACTTTACTTCTTCACCCAAATAGTAATTAACAGGTGGAAATCATTGCCACTAGAAGCAGTGGCAGCTACAAGCACAGACAGCTTCAAGCGGGGATTGGATAAACATATGGAGCAGAGGTCCATCAGTAGCTAGTAGCCACAAGGTACAGATGGAAGACTCTGTCTGGGGCAGTGATACTCTGTATTCTTGGTGTTTGGGGGGCAGCAGTGGGAGGGCTTCTGGAGTTCTGGCCCTGCTGGTGGACCTCCTGATGGCCCCTGGGTTTGGGCCACTGTGTGACTCAGAGTGTTGGACTGGATGGGCCATTGGCCTGATCCAACATTGGCTTTTCTTATGTTCTTAAAACATGGAAGTTTATTTCCTTCATTTCCCCCTGCCTTTCTTCCCCCCCGGGGGGGGGTGGTGTCTCAAAGCAGTTTGCATGGTTTTCTTCTGTGCCATTTTATCCTCACAACAGCCCTGTGAGGTAGGTTAGGCTAAGTGTGTGTGATTGACCCAAGGACACCCAACAAGCTTTTGTAGGGATTTGAACCTTGGTGGAGCTGCGGTGGCTCAAGTGGTTAAGACGCTGAACTGCAGGCTGTGGAAGGTCAGTAGTTTAGCAGTTCGAGACCCGGGTGCCGCATGACGGGGTGAGCTCCTGTCTCTAGTTCCAGCTCCTGCCAACCTAGCAGTTCGAAAGCAAGAAATTGCAAGTAGATAAATAGGTACCACTTCGGTGGGAAGGTAACAGCGTTCCGTGCACCTTGGTGTTTAGTCATGCCAGCCACATGACCACGGAAACGTCTTCGGACAGCGCTGGCTCTTCGGCTTTGAAATGGAGATGAGCACCGCAACCCTAGAGTCGGATTCGACTGGCTTTCGAGCAAGGGAACCTTTACCTTTACTTTACCTCCCAGATTTATACTTTGGTAACACCCAAAGTGTGGATATTCATGGTACACCTAAGATCTAGTTGTTGTTCCCCCACCCCCGGGAGGGCTTTGCTACATTTTCTTTATAAGTAGAGCCACACGTTTGGTATATTAACTTTTCAAGGCTGCAAAAAATGAGTGTGCACATTCTACTTTTCCAAAAGTTATCTCTGTTTATTTTTTTTTCCAGTCTGTGCACAGTGTCTGTCTTTCCATACTACCCCCCACAGAGCAATGATCGATAACGCCTTTGGTTTTCACAAATGCAGCATTTCATCCTTGTTACCCTTACATTTTATTGTCCATGCCCCTTTATGCGTGCATTAAGAGAGGCATTTTGCTCAAATAGGGAAACACTTGAACTGTTCTGTGCTCTGCAGGGAGGTTTAGTCAGTTCATCCCTGGAGGAGTGCCCGCAGGTGGAGGGTGTTGACAGAAGGTGGCGCTGGAGGCAAGAACTGGTGCTGGCACACAGGCTCAAACCTAGGCTGTGGTCGCACTGGAGGCTTGGCGTGAAGTTTTGATCAGACATCCCACCCTGAACTGGCTTAATTGTATTGCTCGCCCCATGGTCGATAGTTACAGCATTCTTTTTGTTTGTTTGTTTTTCACCCATGCACATAAGCGTGTATCCAAAGTGTGTATCCAAAGCTCTGGCTCCTTTTTGACAGATCCACAATCTCTCTGCCAAGTACTCCTGCCCCTCTCAGCCTCCTTCCCTTCACCTCTCTTCCGTGGAATACATTGGGGGGGGGGTGTTAAAGTGTAGATTTACATGAGAGCAGTCCTCTTTATGCCAGTGTATTAATTTTGATTAATTAATTGTAATCATCAGTTATTTGAATGAACTCAATTCGTGCAGGAGGGTGGAGGTGGGGATTGTAACTCATTTACTAACCGGGATTCCAGTTTCCACTAGTTCAAGTTCAAATTGGCCTTTATTGGCATAAATTGTCAATAGGGATTATACAATTTCAGGGTAGATTAAGAACACACCTATAAAAACGCTCTCTCTCTCTCTAGATTATACAGTTTAAGAGCAGATTAAGAACACACCTATAAAAATACTGTGTCTCTAGGCTCCTTTGGCGCAGCTTTAAAACAGAGTGGAGAAACTTGGCCACCTTCTCAGTGATGTCAGAAGAGAAGTCAATCAGAAGTCTGTGTACCTTAAGGTCATGCCAGTGTATTTACCCTTGTGTCAGTCATGGGATGCTCTCAGACTGACATAGAAACAGGAGAGAGGGGGGTTGGGAGGGGATTTGTCACTCGAAAACAACTCCCCTGGGGACTTCTGATCCAGAATGACTACATGGCCATGGTGACTGGCAATGTCAGGGGTGATTGTTCACTTATGTGCACGTAGCCACCTGATTTTTTTAAAAAAAGTGGTGGAAACAGAAGGGAAGGCTCAGACTCCCCAAGCAGCTTGACTTCACAACAGGGGGTTCAGACATTGGGAAATGCAGGGTGGAAGTGCTGGTGTCCCTTAATACCAGACTTTCCCTGGTGCCTGATTACCCTGCTTCCAAAGCAGGGCAACATGGGGTGCGGACAACTGGGGCATGGAAGGCAGATGTTGTCTGATCATGCTCTTCAAATCCACAAAAGTAACACTACTATATTGCGACAAACTGGACTGCGGCCCTAGTGGGCCAGTTGATCCAGCAAGGCAGCCTCCCCAAGCCTCAGCCTAAATAAGCTAGGAAGTAATGAAGCTCAGCTGCACCTCTGGCAGTTGTTCAGCTCCTGCAGCAGTGCTGGGCTTCAGCCAGGATCCTGTGAGAAAGTACTGTCTTCAGCACCCTGCTCCAGACCTAGAGGGAGCAGTCCCATAGCTACGGTGGGGTTTGGGGGGGCTCCGCCCCTTTCTTAAAGGCACAGCCCCACAAGAATTTCTCCTGTAAATGCTTGTTCCAGTCATTTTAATTTTTTTTTTAAAGTGTGTGCTCCTTTAAGTAGAGTTGTGGGCTGTAGTTGAGCAAGGGGGGTTGGAGTAGTTGACCTCTAGGATCCCTTCTAGCTCTGTGTCAAGAAACTAGTCTCCTTTAAGAGAGTTTTTTCTGCCTGTTAGCTTTCTTGACTATAGAAGTCATCACTCTCACCTGCTTGTGATTAGAATTGTTGCGTGGGCTGGCAGAAGTGATTAACTTGCAGCAGCTGAAAACTGTCATCTAAAGTGATTGCCAGCTTGCAGTTCAGAGATCTCTCCTGGTAAGAGCTTTCTATTGAATAAATGGTTAATAGGCTAGGGGTGATGGCTAGTATAAGAACAGAGACAGCTTGAGCAGACTCAGAGAGAGGGAAGAATAGCTGAGTCATAGTGTTCAGAATTCTGGCTTTCCTTTCTGCACTGAGAACTTCAGCCCACCAGGAAAAAAAATGTCCAACAAGCCACAAAATCCTGGGAGATTATACACAGCCAGTTGGGCACTTTGCCTCCTTTGTGCTGCACAGCCTGATCCATTCACTTCTGCCATTCATGCAGAGTGGGAGAGGATCCTGAGGAGCTTCTGGCTAGGGTTCGAGTCCTGCCCGGCAGAGACCTAGAGGATGGCTCAGGGGCCAGTGGCAAGGCTTCCCTTGCAGAGTCTGCAGTGCGGCTTCTGGTACCACTGGTGCATCCTCAACAGGTGCCGGTACATTCTTTTTTTAAAAAAAAGCTCTTTATTTTTAAGTTTTACAGATAACAGCAATTTTTTTACAAATAGAGCAAATACAGTTACAACAAGGACCAATAATCTAATGGAAGCAGCCAACAATAACAGAAACAACATTATTGCTTATAAAAGAAGAGAGGATTGACAGACAACACTATATTTAACAATAATTGGCTTCTGCCCTTAGTTCAGTTAGCTATTGTTGTTTGATGGTGGAATTGAGATGTAATCAAAATATTGCCAGAAAGCTATAAGAGATCAGGAGAGTAGCTTCTGGGCCATTATTATCTGTCACAAAGTCCAGGAAGGGGAGCCGTTGCTCTAATAATATAGAATGGTAATGTGGATTCTCTGAGCTTTGTGGTTGATATGATATTTTTTTCCCCATGACACTCCCGTCTTTTCTAGTACCATTGTAGAGTCAATGGGAGCAGGGGTCATTTTGTAGAAAAAGAGGTGCAGGAGCACATTAGCATAACTCATTTGCATATGCCACACCCCCTGGCATCACCGGAAGTGAGTCAGAAGGCAACACCTCCTGCTTAGGCTCCACCTCAAAAATCTCCAGGTATTTCCCAACTCAGGTTCAAACCTGGGTCTCCCGAATCCTTGTCTGGAACACTAACCACTACACAACACTTCATGGGGCAGCAGCTGTTGAGCAGTAGCAACTGCATGAGTTATGCAGGTTGCGTGGTGGCTGCTGTCAGGCCTGACATGTTCTTCCCCCCTACATTTTACTGACAGAAACAAATGCTTAAAGGCTGGGGGCCTTAGCAGGAAGTCATGGGGCTGGGCTGGGCTTGTTACTCCCGGAACGCCATTCCTGCGCGTTCCTGCTCGAAATGACCCCTGGATGGGGGATCTTTGTTTTTCCAGTTGATTGCAGTTGAGGACTTGGCTGCTGCTAGTAAAATGAAGATTAAATCCTTCCTTACAGCTGGGTGCTGGTACGCTCTTGACCTCCTCAATGTTTAGTCCTCTCTGGTACCTCAGGTCCTCCTCAGGCACTGACCTAGCCTCCTCAGGCTCCTCCCCCAATTTGCAGGGCTGGTCGAAGGGGGTTGTGACAGGAGCAGCTTCCAAGTGCCTACGCTTAGTTCAGCTGGGGTATTTACTTGTTTAATGCATAGCCTCTGGTTGCAGACTGTCTCATGAGTGTTGTTCCCCTTTGGGCTGTCCAAGAGAGTGAAGCGCTCTGTGGCTTTGGCACACAGCTCTCCCTGTCCTGGAGGCATTTCCTCACTTCTCTCTGGGCATCTACGCTGCCACCAGCTGGCTGATTAGAATATTTCTCACCAAGAGAGCCAGTACTCCATCTGTGCTGCCATTTACAAGCTCCACTTAGTGTCTGCATCTCCTGCTTTTGTTCCAGCAAATCTTTGTAGGGACTTCTTGCCACAGTTGCCTGCTCCCGGGATCTAACAATCTAATGACCAACCACTTAGAATCATAGAATCACGGAGATGGAACGGGCCATTCAGGCCATCTAGTCCAATCCCCTGCTCAATGTAGGATTAGCCTAGAGCAACTCTGACAAGTGTTTGTCCAGCCTCTGCTTAAGGTTTGTCAGTGAGGGGGAGCTCACCACCTCCCAAGGCGGCTGAGTCCACTGTGGCACAACTCTTACTGGTGCCCATTTAGTAGTGTGTTCTAGTGGGGTTTTTCATGGTTATGGAAAACAAGCTTCTAACATTCAAAATAATAAGGAATGTGTTTTTTAAAAAGTCCACATACATTCTCAGCACAGCAATGGACTGAGCAATGCTAAAAGTAAATACATACACACATTCCACTGCCCTTTCTCTCTAAACATACTTTGACTGTTCTTGTTCTAGGTAGGCTGTTTTATTCTTAAAGTTACAGCTTTCTATCAGTCATCCATTACCCTGAGTCATTGTCCTGGGTACCTGCCTTTTGTTAGTTCCACATGATAATGGTGGCTATCCAGTTGGAGTCAGCCAACATGGACTCCACAAAGAGGTCCCACCCAAACAGACCTTGTTCCTCTCATGTCCAGAGAAATGTATTTCTCCTTTCTGCCCACCCCTGTATGAGTCAATCCTTCTCTTCCTGTCTTTCCCAGGGACCCAAGTCTCTGTCACCTCCTAGGTGTCAAAAACCCACCAGGGCTGAGTTGGTCATTTGCTTGTTCTGTGCTGGCTAGGGCTGCGGTCACACACACTGAATAATCCAATGCACTTTCTGACTGGATTTTACTGTGTGAACCGGCAAAATCCAGTTGGAAAGTGCACTGAAAGTGGATTGAAAATGGATTATTAGTGTGTGTGACTGCAGCTTAGAACCACTTATGTATCCAAGTCTACAAATTATTGGGTGCTTGTGAGAGCCATCAGTTGGGTGGGGAATGCTTGAGAGCAGTTAGCCTTTCTTCTGTTTCCTGCCCTTATACCAACAGAGAAACTTCTTAAAATTAATGTGCAGTGTGCGGAGCCCCAGAACTCCCAATAATTTGATATAGCCCAAAGCCGGAGTGCATTTTTTTACACCTGTTATATTGGGCTGAATTATGTTTGTTTGTTTAATCAGCTGTATACCCCACCACTCCCTTGACGAGCGAGACTCGGGACGGCATACAACAAGTAAAATACAAGCCAATATACAATATTAAAAGCAGTAAGAATAATATATTCCTACTTATCCAGCAATCCAACAGTAAAATGATCCAGTGGAAACAAGAATTGCAAGACATATACAATGACTACATAAAAGACCTGCTGGTAGAGCTCTGTCTTGCAAGCCCTGCAAAAGCTACTAAGGTTCCATAGGGCACACATGTCCTCTGATAGAGCATTCAACCAGGGCGAGGCCATGACAGAGAAGTCCCTTGCTCTAGTGGAAGAGAGGCGAGCCACTCAAAGGATGGGCATCACCAAAAGATTGTGTAACACAGAACACAGGCAACGAGGGGGATCTAAGTGGGAGAGGCAGCTCTTCAGCTTTAAAGGTTAATGCCAGAACCTTGAACTTGACTTGGGAGCCACTTAGCAACTAGTGCAGCTGCCTAAGGACTGGTTATATGTGCATTGACCACAATGCACTGGTCAAAAGCCTCGACAACCTGAAGCTTCTGGAGCATCTTCAAGGGCAGCCCTGAATACAGCAAATTGCAGTAGTCTAGTCTGGAGGTGACTGTGGCATGAATCATTGTGGCCAGATCTGACTGAGACAGGGGGGAGGAGGAGATGATTTGATTTATACCCCACCCTTCACTCTGAGTCTTACAGTAGCTTAAAGTCTCTTTCCCCTCCCCTCCCCACAACAGACACCCTGTGAGGTTGGTGGGGCTGAGAGAGCTCTTTGAGAACTGCTCTTGAGAGAACAGCTCTGAAAGGACTTGTTGCTCACCCAAGGTCACACCAGCAGCTGCACGTGGAGGAGTGGGGGATCAAACCTGGTTCTCCCAGATTAGAGTACGGACTTCTAACCACTACATCAAACTGGCCCTACACCAGAATGGAGACCTTGCCACTGTGGAGACTTGTTTGCCCAGGGAAAGTGAGGCATCAAGCATATGAACATGTTAAGCCTAAGAGTTGATATCTGAAAGTCTCCTGGGAGTGGAAGTTCAGGAACAGGGGGGAAAGCTCTTAAGAAAAGCTGCTTGTGTTCCTTGGCCTTTCATACTTGATATGCTGCACTTATAGCAGGAGTCTCTGAGAGTTAATAGAGATCACACTGGGGCATCGGACGATGCCCAGCATTCCAACAGGGCTTCTTTCTTGCATTTTATTCCACGGGACCTGACTTATGTGCTCTGCAGTTGCACAGGAGCTGCAGGGACAGGCCTGTAGCTACTGTGGGGCGTCCTGGGGCTAGGCCCCCCAATTTGCTAGCAAGGCCCCCTGACTTCCCATCCAGCCCAGGGCATCACAGCCTTCTCCCCTGGATTAGTTTAATTAGTCAGTGCCCCCTAAGAAATATAAATGCCCCCCTGACTTAAAAAATCATGGCTATAGGCCTGTGCAGGGAACTGCCTTTTAAAGAGCCACATGGATTTGATTCTGCTTGAGATCATGGCATGGTTGGAAGAGGGTCTCCCATCTTCCCCTGTGGATCCAGACTGAATTTTCCAGGGATCTAACAGAACTTCCCTGCCTTTCCTGTCCCGTTGCACTCACCAGTCTCCATGGAATGCTGTTCTTGGGGGACTGGGGACCCTGTGACATGTCAGGGAGGGGTTTGCAGCAGGAAGGGGGAATCAGTGGGAAATGCCTATTCATTCGGGATCCCACCCTATATATTTAAGAGGTATTTTCCCCCCTATCTTTCTTGCCTTCCTAACTAAATGTACAGCAACAGAACAGCATAAAGCACGCAGGGCTGAACGGGAGGGGATTGTTGGCTTCCTGACTTCCGACCATAATCTCTTTATGCACAGTAGTATGAGGTTTGATTACCCGTATTTTAGCATGCACAGCCAGTTTGTTATGCCCTTATGAGTCCACATAAGCACCAATAATAATAATAACAGTGATGATGCTAACCACGAATGATTGCCTCTGCACATTTTTATGGCTCCCTTTAGTTTAACATCCTATAACCTATGCTGAATTGGTAACAAAATGCTTTAAAAATGCAAATCAGCCAAATGTTTATTCGGATTAAACTTTGGTCTCCACGTTGCCCGGCTGTAAAAAGTTGCTTCTTAAGTCCTTGGGAAGAGTGTGTGGTTCTCTCTAGGGTACTTCTCATTTTGTCTCGGTAACACCCAAACTTCATTGTGGTTTTATTTAGACAGGTCTTTGTAGTACTTCCCCAATCACCTGGGGGTAAGGAATTGCTTCTTACAATGACCTCTTCTAGGCATGCTGAGAACTCAGTAGAAACATGATTGCCAAGTGACCTTACCTTGCTTGAACGCCCTCAATTACATGTAAGGTGAGCTCCTGATCTCAGTGTTCCCTGCTGAAGTTTGCCCTGTGCGTAGCGGGGTAACAAATAGTTTCCCACCTGTAGAGTGCTCATTTGTGCCATAGAGCCAGGCAGCTGTAGCCTTTGACTAGGGATGAGCACAAACTGGGAAAATGCGGTTCGGTTTTGGTTTATATGTATATTGTAAGCTGCCCCGAGCCCGCCTCGGCGGGGAGGGCAGGGTATAAATTTGATAAAATAAATAAATAAACTATGAACCGAAACAGGAGGCTCGTTTATGAACCGTTTGGGGACCCACAAACCACATTGAAAGGGACCGCAGTCCCTTTAAACATGGTTTGTACAAAACCCAAAAAACAGCTGTGTCAGGCTGTCTTCTGCAGTCCCTTTAAAGTATTTAAACCTTCCATTCTGCTCCCCACAGCTTTTTCTCAGATAGCTGCGGGGAGCAGAAAGCAGCAGTGGTTAAAATAGCTCTGATCCATTTAAACCACAGGGAGATGAAAGCAGGGTTTAAATGGCTCAGAGCCATTTAAGCCAAACAGCTGAGTGGCGAGGAACCCCCAGCCACTCCATTGTTTTTCATGAAGAACAGAAAGCAGGGGTTTACTTCTTCAAGAAACACCACGGATGACCACAAATTACTCCAAAATCTGTGGTAATTCATCCTGGACTTTACAAACTCCAGTTTGCGAAACCCAAACAGGCCAAAATTCATGACGAACTTTGGTTCGTCAGTAGGCTCCTGCCCATCCCTGCCTGTGACTACTTTTGACCGACCCATAAACTAAATAGTCTCAATTACCAGACAAGAGGCAGTGTAACCCAAAATGTCAAATCACTTGCAGCTTGTTTGCTCATAGTTCTTGCACAGTCAGGAGCATCCTTTAAAAGATAACCCTCAGTTCGGTTGCATTGCCTGCTTTTTGCACCGGAATAATCATTGTCATCTACTGGAGAGGAGATCACAAGGACTAATTGTAAGATTAGATAGCTTCAGGGTCAAAACCATGTAGAGACACTCCCTTCTCACAACTGCTGAACCAGCAGGTGATTAAACAGAGTTATAGTTCAGTCTTAAGCATAGTTATATCCTTTTAAGTAAATTGGAGAAATTGGGTTTAGAAGAGTATAACTGTTTAGGATTGCATCGCTAGTCCCTTCCTTGCATCATCTGGAATATTTGCTGTGTAGAAACCCTTCAGTAGTTCACAAGGAGCACAATATGCTCTGGAAGGTGTGTATTGATCCATACGAAACCACCAATAGTCATAAGAACATCAGAAGAGCCCTGCTGGATCAGATCAGTGGTCCATCTAGTCCAGCATCCTGTCTCACACAGTGGCCAACCAGTTCCTCTGGAGGACCAACAACAGGGCATAGAGGCCGAGGCCTGATGTTGCCTCCTGGCTCTGGGATTCAGAGGTTTAGTGCCTTTGAACATGGAGGTTCCCCTCAGTCACCATGGCTAGTAGCCATTGATAGACTTTATCCTCCATAAATCATTCTAATACCCTTTTAAAGCTGTTTATTCCTGTGACCATCATTAAACTCTTGAACACATGAACATATAAAACTGCCTTATAATGAATCAGACCTTTGGTCTATCAAGGTCAGTATTGTCTACTCAGACTGGCAGCAGCTCTCTAGGGTGTCAGGCTGAGGTCTCTCACATCAGTACTGCCCGGTCCTTTCAGCTGGAGATGGCAGGGATTGAACCTGGGCTATTCTGCATGCCAAGCAGATGCTGTCCCACTGAACCACAGCCCCTCCCTCTGGCAGTGGATTCCACATTTTAATCACTATGTAAAGTAGATTTCCTTTTCTCCGTCCTGAACCTACTGCCCGTCAGCTTCGTTGGTTCATCAAGTGAGGTAAGCTGGTGGGACGGGAATGGACCAACCCAGTCTAACTCCACCCCTTTTCTACTTTGCCCTTATATCCAAAGCTTCCCGCAAATCAACAAGTGTGCCTTCACGACGTCTAGCATGTTCTTCTGCTCTTCTTATCTGTACACATGCAGGGAAGTGAATACCGCGTGCTTCGATAGAAGGACCTCAGATAGCTGCGCTGTGACCCGCACACCCTGGGAAGTGCTTTCCAGATTGCTTTGCTCAAAACAGCAGAGTCAGGCAAAGATGCACCGCAAATGATCTATCATCTGGTCGTCCGAATTAATTTGATAGCTCGTATTTCAAGTACGCACTGCAGAGAGGCTGCTGACCACCCCCACACACACACCTCCTCTTGCAAAGTTAGATTTGAGTCCACTAGCGTCTTAGAAGACCAACAAGACTTTCAGGATATACCACTCTCGAGAACCTTATACTCTTGGAAGCTTTATTTGTTGTTGTTCAGTCACACAGTCGAGTCCGACCCTTCATGACCCCATGGGCGACATCATCCCAGCCCCTCCTGTCTCCCGCCGTCCTCCGGAGTTTGCTTAATTCCTATGCAGTATTGTTCTTTGCAGCATCGGACTTTCCTTTCACCGTCAGACACATCCACAGCTGAGCATCCTTTCGGTTTTGACCCAACGGTGTCACTCTTTCTGGGGTTACTCATACTTGCCCTCTGCTCCTCCCCAGTAGCATATTGGACACCTTCCAACCTGAGGGGCTCATCTTCTGGCGTCATGTCTTTAGCCTTTTGTTACTGTCCATGGGGTTTTCTTGGTGAAGATACTGGGGTGAGTTGCCATTTCCTTCTCCAGTGGATCACACTTGGTCTGAGTTCTCTGCTGTGGCCTGTCCATCCTGGGTGGCCCTCCACAGCATAGCCCACAGCCTCATTGAACCACGCAAGCCCCCTCACCACAACAAGGCAGTGATCCATGAGAGAGTGAAATCTTATACCCTGAAACAAAATGATTTTTTTTTTAAAAAAATGGCTCTCTGAGGTCCCCGACTTCTTCTACTGAAGTATGCAGTATTCATGTCCCTGTACACGTACAGATAACAAGAGCAGGAGAACCAATACGAGTTTCAGGGTATACCTTTCTCGAGGGCTTATGCGCTCGAAAGCTTGTATGTGAAGAAGTGTGCCTTGCACACGGAAGCTTATCCCCAGAATAAAACTTTGTTGGTCTTAAAGGTGTCACTGGACTCAAATTTTGTTCTGCTGCTTCAGAACAACATGGCTGACCCCCTGAATCGACCCTGAAATAAAATATGAAAATATTTTATTTATTTATTTATTTTTAATGGCTATCTGAGCTTCAGCAATTCAAAATGGTAACCAAGATTTTGTGAAATAGGCTCAGATGTTCTTGGCATTTCCCCCACCACTTTTCATATTTTACCTCAAAACAACAACAACTCCATACCTTATTTCTCAGTTGCCCCCTTGTGGATATTTTGATCCACATTTTGGGGCATCCAGGGGTATTAGTTACGTGTAAACCAGTAATGGTAAGTGCTGGCAATGGAATAATGTTAAAGGATACCATTATAAACCAGCTGGACTTATTGTTTGACATCCCTTAGCTTTTTGGATGAATTGGCTGTGTTGAATTCCAGTCTGAGGCAGGTGTGTGTGTGTGTGTGACAACCTCCCACCTGGAGTACTGTGTCCAGTTTTGGGCACCACATTTTCGGAAGGATGTTGACAAACTCGAGCGGGTCCAGAGGAGGGCGACCAGGACGGTGAGAGGGTTGGAGTCCAAGTCTTATGAGGAAAGGCTGAGGGAGTTGGGTATGTTTAACCTGGGAAAGAGAAGGTTTAGAGGGGACATGATTGCAGTCTTCAAGTATTTGAAGGGCTGTCAAGTAGAAGATGGAGTGGATCTATTCTCTCTTGCTCCGGATTGCAAGACTAGATCTGATGGGTGGAAATTACAAAGGAGTCGTTACTGGCTTAATATCAGGAGAAACTTCCTGACTGTAAGAGTGGTTGAGCAGTGGAACAGACTGCCTCGGGAGGTGGTGGATGCTCCTTCCCGGGACGTTTTCAAGAGGAGACTGGACAACCATCTTTTGGGTATGTTGTAGGTATGTAGGGGTTTTGGCTGTGTTCCTGCAGAGTGCAGGGGGTTGGACTAGATGGCCTGCAAGGTCCCTTCCAACTCTCACATTCTATGATTCTATGATTCTATGATTAACTCGTTTGCCTAGTAAATTTTCAACAACAACTAGGAAATAAAGGAGGGATAATGTTGTATTTCTTAACTGCTGGAGCTGTAGTGATGATAAATTGCCCTCTGCTCCAGCTGCAACTGGGGATTTACTTATGTATTGCATGTATGTTTTTATAGCCCACCTTTCTCCTCAACAGAGAACCAAAATGGCTCAGAGCCAGTTTGGTGTAGTGGTTAGCAGCACAGACTCTAATCTGGGAGAACCAGGTTTGATTCCCGCTCCTCCACATGAAGCCAACTGGGTGACCCTGGGTCAGACACAAGTTCTCTCTGAGCTGTTCAGGGCAGTTCTTGGGAGAGCTCTCTCAGCCCCACCTACCTCACAGGGTGTCTGTTGTGGGGAGGGGAAGGGAAAGGAGATTGTAAGCCAGCCTGAGGTTCCTTCGGGTAGTGAACAGCAGGGTAGAAATCCAATGTCGTCTTCTTCTTCTTACATCATTCTCCTGTTCTCCATTTTGTCCGCACAACAACCCCATGAGTTGGTTAGGCTGAGATTACATGCCTGGCCCAAGGTCACTCAGGACTCGAATCTGGGTCTCCCAGATCCTAGTCGGACACTTTAACCACTATGTCATGCTGGCTTTCTGGGCTTGCCAGTTGTGTGTGCTGTCTGCAAACACTAAAAAAGAAAAAAAAGGGGGGGGAAGCTTGTTTTAATATGTCAAACTTGTCTCACTTTGGGTTTGTCCCACACGTGGTCCCGTCACTTGGAAACTGTGGTGGCCAGTCAAGAAGGCAGGGCATTGCTTATGCATTAATCACCCTTACATTATGCATGCCTGGGACATATGTAGAGTTTCCAGCTCTAGGTTGGGAAATAACTGGAGATTTTGGGGGTGGTGCCCAGGGAGGGCAGGGTTTGGGAAGGGGAGAGACCTCAGCAGAGCACAATGCCCTCCAGAGCTGCCATTTTATCCAAGGAAAGTGATCTCTGTTGTCTGGAGATCAGTTGTAATACCAGGAGATCTCCAGGTACCACCTTGAGGCTGGCAACTCTAAGGGCATGTAGCCTTTTTATGACATGGCCGTTCCCAGTCTAGTTGATTGCTGTAGTCAAGGGACAGGGTATTGTTTTGACAACAGTATTCTCATTTGAAGGGAGGGGGAGCCTAGTCAACTTCTGAGCATGCCCAGATGTAACTAAGGGTAAAGGTTTCCCTTGGTAGAAAGCTAGTTGAATCCAACTCTAGGGGGCAGTGCTCATCTTTGTTTCCAAGCCGAAGAGCCAGCACTGTCCGAAGACATTTCCATGGTCATGTGGCTGATGTGACTAAATGTCAAGGCACACGGAATGCTGTCATCTTCCCACCAAAGTGGTACTTATTTATCTACTTGCAATTTCTTGCTTTCAAACTGCTAGGTTAGCAGGAGCTGGGGCCAGAGACAGGAGCTCACTCCATAACACGGCACTAGGGTTTTGAACTGTTGACCTACCGATCTTCCGATCTGCCACTCAGCGTCTTAACCCCTGAGCCACCGCGGCCCCCAACAAATGTAACTACTTCATTTAAAAAGCTAGTCTGATAAAAACCCAGTTTTAGATGAGGGTGCCAAATTGGCACATAGGTACCTTTCCCCCCCCTCTTCTATTTCATCTATACCCTGCTTTTCTCCCCAATGGGGACTGAAAGCAGCTGTTATTCTATTCTCCTCTCTTTTCCCCTCACAACAACCCTGTGAGGTAGATTAGGCTGAATGTGTGCGACTGGCTTGAGGTCATCCAGCAAACTGCCACGGCAGACCAGGGAATTGAATCTGTGTCTCCCAGATCCCAATCCTTGAATTTAGCCACTAGAGAGCACTGGCTATATTGATTTTAGTTACAACCAGGGCTCTTTTTGTAGCAGGAACTCCTTTGCATATTAGGCCACACACCCCTAATGTTGCCAATCCTCCAAGAGCTTACAGTAGCCCCTGTAAGAAGAGCTCTGTAAGCTCTTGGAGGATTGGCTACATTAGGGGTGTGTCGCCTAATATGCAAAGGAGTTCCTGCTACAAAAAGTAAGAATTGCATGAGAAGGATACTCCATTTGTAATGCATATGATTTGAGTATTGCAAGTTAGGCGATTCCTTATTCTGGGGGACCAGCAGTTTTGCACTTCGATGATATCACTGTGCGCAATGGGGCTACCCAAGCAACAGTGATTATGTGACAGAGACTCAACACCCGGTGGCTGAAGCAAGAAAGAAGCCCCCAGAGGCCTGGTTTGATTTTGCATAACTCGTCCCAATGCATTTTCAGCTCGCTGCTCTTTTTCAAGAGTATTTTCCTTTTGCAGCTTTTTTTCACAGGCTTCCTTTCGGATAAGCTCTTTGGAGAAATAGTTGTAATACCCTGGGAAAAAATAGAGCTGAAACATCGGTTGCCTTTCTACCAGTAAAATCATTTTTTTCCCCCAATAGAAGAAGATGACATTGGATTTATACCCTGCCCTTCACTACCAAAAGTAGTCTCAGAGCACCTGTGAGGTAGGTGGGGCTGAGAGAGCTCTTTCAAGAACTGCTCTTGAGAGAACAGCTCTGAAAGAACTTGTGACCAGTGTTCCCTCTAAGCTGAGTTAGTGTGAGCTAGCTCATAGTTTTTTAGCCTCCAGCTCACACATTTTTGTCTTAGCTCAGGAAGGATGGCTCCAGAGCAAATTAATTTATGCAGTAGCCAAATCACTTGCTCACAAATTTAATGCTAGTAGCTCACAAAGTAGAATTCTTGCTCACAAGATGCCACAGCTTAGAGGGAACGTTGCTTGTGACTGGCCCAAGGTCACACAGCAGCTGTATGTGGAGGCATGGGGAATCAAAGCCAGTTCTCCCAGATTAGAGTCCACGCTCCTAACCACTACACCAAACTGGTGTACCGTCATTATTTCTTGGTCTCTTACTTTCTTTTATTTGCTTGGGAAAGTTGGAGACTTGCCAGGCTTGCCAACCTCCAGGCCTGGAGATCTCCCTCTATTACAGTTGACCTCCAATTCCCCTGGAGAAAATGGCTGCTTTGGAGGGTGGACTCTGTGGCATTTTACCCCACGGATATCCCTGTCCTTCCCCAACCCCCCCCCCCAGGCTCCACCCCCAAAAAACTCCAGTTATTTTCTCTCACCCAGAGCTGGCAGCCCTAGAACTTACTACAAACTTGGTTGTTTATAAGGAAATTACGGGGGTGCAGTCTCTGAGTCTGGGATATCGGTTACCAGATTTTGACAGATTTTCGGTACAGCATAGCAACAGGTATCATTTAAAGAGAACAGAGACTGCACGGCTCAGA
Source organism: Gekko gecko (assembly GCA_029375565.1). Classification (NCBI taxonomy): domain Eukaryota; kingdom Metazoa; phylum Chordata; class Lepidosauria; order Squamata; family Gekkonidae; genus Gekko; species Gekko gecko. The sequence continues at coordinate 20,804,579 of JAPDNY010000007.1, forward strand.
GTCATCTGATAAGTTTCACAGCACAGGGGGACTCAACCCTGGGTGTCCATACTTCTTCTCAAGCATGGTTGGAGGGTGAACTTGATTTTGTTTACAGTTGCACCTTGCTCTGCTAGGACTCCAGCCAGGCTGGGAAGCCTCCCTCTAACAGCTGCCCTTGCCCACCACTACTCCAGGCGGTGGCAGGAAGAAAACAATGCCTATGTCATTTACAGAGGAAACCAGAAGTGACATAGGATAGCTGTAGGAATTGCTAGAAACTCTATGATTTCATCATAGAGATTCCAGTGATTCCTAGAGTTACCTTATATCACTTCCAGGCTTTCCCTGGAAGTGACAGCAGCACACACAACATTGTGACTCTCCCACGTCCGCACCCAACCTTCCCACCTGGCACAGCCTGGCAACCCTAACTGCACCACAGTTGTTTCTTTTACAGCCCCCCCCCAAAAAAAAGAGTCTGTGCAAGTGCTTCTATAGCGCACGTTATGTACGCCACACGTGGTTGGGCCCTAAGCCTGCCAAGCTGCAAGGAGTTAAGCTTCAAAATGTTGGCTTTTTTTCCCATGTCAAGTCAAGTCACTCAAAAACGTTCCTTCAGAAGTTTCAGTTTATTGAGAGTAAGTACTTAGGACATCATGAACTCTTGTGTCAGGAGTGATGGGATAGAACATGGAAGCCCCTTCATACATGGCCCCCGATACATTAAAGCCAATAGGCAGGCACCTGGAGACCTGGGCAAAAAGACAACGGTTACATTCTCGGCGGGAAACAAGGAGCGAGCAGAGCTCGACTTCAAGGCCACTAGGCAGATAACAGCACACAGCAAAGACAGTGAGGGGGGGAGGGAGGAGGGAGGCAAGGAACAGCCCACACATTCCAGACCATGCCAGCCTAGCTGACAAGCAGGAGGGAAGTTGGCACGCTATAGCCTGATCTTGTCGGATCTCGGAAGCTAGGCAGGGTCACTATCTAGATGGGAGGACCACCAAGGAAGACCCTGCAGAGGAAGGCGATGGCATACCACCTCTGCTTCCCACTTGCCTTGAAAGCCCCTTGAACGGAGTCCCCATAAGTCAGCTGTGACTTGACAGCACTTTCCACACGCACTTTCCACATGCACTTGACAGCACTTTTCACACGCAGAGAGCCAGTTTGGTGTAGTGGTTAAGTGTGCAGACTCTAATCTGGGAGAACCGGGTTTAATTCCCTACTCCTCCACTTGCACCTGGCTGGATGACCTTGGGCAAGCCGTAGTTCTGACAAGAGCTGTTCTTGAAAAAGAGCAGTTTCTGTCAGAAGTTCTCTCAGCCCCACCTACTTCACAGGGTGTCTGTTGTGGGGAGGGGAAGGGAAAGGAGTTTGTAAGCCGCTCTGAGACACCTTTGGGTAGTGAAGGGCGGGGTATAAATCCGATCTCTTCTCTTCTTCTTCATCTTAAGACAGCAAGACTGCTTTTAAAAAATAAGAGGTTTGCACACATTTCAGCCTAGGTGTCTGCAGCATCGCAGAGAAACTTCAGGAGGGTGCCAGAACGGAAAGACTGATTGCACAATTAGGCCTACCAACAAGGATCTTTTAAAATTGGATTTGTGCCTGGATTTTCGCAAACTCCGAAGTGCCTTTTTAAGACTAGCGAACGTAATGGACTGCTAAGTCCCCTATTAGCCAGTTTTAGACAATTAAATGTCACAATTAACACCCTTTAATAAACAGAAGCGCTCCTAGAAATGCGGCGGGGAATACCAAGTGGCGTGCAATGCTCCGGAAGCCCATTGATTTCAATGCCTACCGTGCACCCTGAAGCCAACAGCACATGTGACGCACCACTGTGACTCTCAACGATGCTTCTTAGACATCTGCACTTTCGAAAGGGAACTCGGCATGCAATTTGGCTGGTTGTGAGCAGCAAGGTGCTTGCACTGTGCTGGTGGGAAGTGCTGTCAAGTCACAGCTGACTTATGGTGACCCCATAAGATTTTTGAGGCAAGAAATGTTCAGAGGTGGCCTTACCTGGCAGGTAGCCTACCTCTGTGTCACACCCCTGGTATTCCTTGGGTATCTCCCATCCGACCCTCTAGAATGGGTTGCTACGGGCCACAGACGGACTTTCCCCTGTGTGATCGTAGAAATTTTAAAAAAAAAATCTTTGCATGGGCGCATATCTGCATATCTGCATATGTGCATGCAGATGCATGTGCACAATGGTGAAAGTTGCAAAAACAAACCTACCAGAAGAAGGACCTCCAGATGACCTGATCACAATCATTGTGAGAGATGGCTGTCCAGATAGGCAAAATCGTGGATTCAGAGCACAAATTCCTGGAAAGTACTTGATTTTCCTGATGTCTGAAAACTCTCTAGGGAACTGGGACTGTGTGATCGCGCAAATGCAGGTCAAATTGCTACGGAGCAAATAGCCTCGCTCCCCCCCAGGGCTATTTTTGGGCAGGAACACAAAGGAATGGAGTTCCGGCTGGCTCCCAAGTTGGCCACACCCAGCAGGAACTCATTAGAATAATAGACCACACCCTGCAGCAGAAACTCATTAGGATTGGCTACATGTGGGGTGTGTGGCCTATCATGCAAAGAGATTCCTGCTACAAAAAAAAGCCCTGGGTTTTGACAACAAACAAGGTAAACAGAATAAGAAGCAAAAGGTGGGTGTGGCTGGATGACCACACTTCTGGTAACATGGGGGTGTGGCCTTATATGCTAATGAGCTGTGCTGTCAGTGGTGTGGCCTAATATGTTAATGAGTTTATGCTGTCAGGGGTGTGGCCTATTATGCTAATGAGTTCCTGCTGGGCTTTTTCTACAAAAAAAAGCCCTGCTCCCCCCACACATTATCTGGCATGGGTGACCGCAGCCTCTGATAACTTTTAAGCTCCATTTCCTGGGAATTTTTTTTTTAATGCAACCGGGGGGGGGAGTTTTCCTCGAAAAGCTCATCTTCTAATTGGGATTTTTCTTACTTCTTTGGCACAAACTCAGCCATTTTTATGGCTTCCCTTACAGCCCCATGGCACATTATGCAGTGATGAGAAGCTCTTGGGTGGGAGGGGGACATCCTTAGAATTTGCTGCATCAAGTTTTTGCTGAGCTTTAATAGGCATTCTAATGTCAGATAAGTGTGAAAAGTTCAAATGGTTCCCCTTTAATGCTACCTGCCTGGAACAGTTATCCATCTGCCTTCTCTGCATTCGAGTATTATAATCCCCCAAAGGATTTTGTACGTAAACAAGGTTGATGGGATTGTTTTATGTCTCCTTCGATAAATTGCAGGCTTGGGGAAGATGTGGCAGAGGTGAACGGCAGTCATACAAGTGTTAGGTCCTGAGATCAGAGTTTCAGTTGGCGTGCGGTGGAAGAGCATGATCTGAGCCCCGTAGCATTTTAAGAACATAAGAGACAGCCAATGTTGGATCAGGCCAACGGCCCATCCAGTCCAACACTCTGTCACACAGCGGCCAAAAATACCAGGTGTTATTAGGAGGTCCAGCAGTGGGGCCAGAACACTAGAAGCCCTCCCACTGTTCCCCCCCACCCCAAGCACCAAGAATATATAGCATCACTTGCCCCAGACTGAGAGTTCCTATCTACACCCGGTGGCTAATAGTCACTGATGGACTTCTGCTCCATATGTTTATCCAATTCCCTCTTGAAGCCATCCATGCATGTAGCTGCCACCACCTCCTGTGGCAGTGAATTCCATGTGTCAATCACTCTTTGGGTGAAGAAGTACTTCCTTTTATCTGTTCTAACCCGACTGCTCAGCAGTTCTATTGAGTGCCCATGAGTTCTTGTATGGTGAGAAAGGGAGAAAAGTGCTTCTTTCTCAACCTGCTTTATCCCATGCATAATCTTATAAACCTCGATCATATCACCCTCAGCTGTCATTTCTCCAAGGTAAAGAGCCCCAAGCATTTTAACCTTTCTCCATAGGGAAAGGTGTTCCAACCCTTTTATCATTCTAGTTGCCAACAACATTCTAGAAACCAACAAGATTTTCAGTGAGTGTGCTTTTGAAAGACAAAGCTCCAGAGCCAGTCTGGTGTAGTGGTTAGGAGCGTGGACTCTAATCTGGCAGAACTGGGTTTGAATCCCCTCTCCTCCACATGCAGCTGCAAAACCTTTGTGCCGTGTCCCCGAGGCAAATGACAGTTGTGTAATGGCGACTCGATTCCCACTGCTTTCAAACGACTCCCTTGTTAAACAACAATGGTATTAATTAAGGGGGAAAATATTTGATTTTGTTAATGAAAGAATTTCAATTAGATGAAGTGGCGAACAGGTGGCCTTCCCGTTCTGCTGTAATCTGTCTCCATATGCTTCATAAGACTCTGTTTGCACAGTGTTTGTTGGTAATTCTCAAGATGTCAAGGAAGATAACGCGAAATGGGAAGATGTCATTCCTAAAGCCAGGCACAGGGCTCTTCACCTCGTGTCGATTGGGAACACAGTTGCCTACCACAGTTGTGGACTGCAGAGATGTTTTCTGAGTGCTGTAATCTGAAGGAGCTGGAAGAAAACCAAGGAAGAGCCTGTACTGTGGGACTGCAGGCCTAAAGTGCTGGCACAATGGATGTTGGTTCTGTTGGGTTAAATGCAGGGCTCTTTTTGTAGAAAAAGCCCAGCAGGAATTCATTAGCATAATAGGCCACACCCAACAATAGGAGCTCATTAGCATATCAGGCCACACCCCTGACAGCACAGCTGATTAGCATGTCAGGCCACACCCCCATGTTACCAGAAGTGTGGTCATCCAGCCACACCCACCTTTGGATTCTTATTCTGTTTACCTTGTCTGTTGTCAAAACCCAGGGCTTTTTTTGTAGCAGGAACTCCTTTCCATGTTAAGCCACACACCCCTAATGAAGCCAATCCTAATGAGTTTCTGCTGTTGGGTGTGGCCTATTATACTAATGAGTTTCTGCTGTTGGGTGTGGCCTATTATGCTAATGAGTTCTTGCTGGGCGGGGCCAACTTGGGAGCCAGCCGGAACTCCATTCCTGTGCATTCCTGCCCCAAAATAGCCCTGGTTAAATGTAAACAACAATAATAATAATTTAACTTGGAAGCACAGAAGCTTTACACAGTATCCCCGATTCTATACGTTTCCTGGTCAAGGTGAAATGCAATTCAGACAAATTACAAAGATGACCTGACTCCAGTGGTAACAAGAGAAAGAAATTTTACTTACAAAAATCAAAGTACGTCTTACATGGCATATGTGTGTTGGTATATTTAACTTATTGTGAACAGATTGACTCCAAAAACATTAACTTGCTACAGCTCCAAATCCAGGTAAGAGAGAGAAGTAGTCCTATATAAGATGAAAGAGGAGGCAAGCAAGGCCCAGAGGCTCAACTTCTAAACGATGCTCCCTCTAAGCTGTGGAGTCTTGTGAGCAAAAATTCTACTTTGTGAGCAACTGGGATTAAAGTTGTGAGCGAGCGATTCGGCTGCTGCCTAAATCCGTTTGCTCTGGAGCCCTCCTTCCTGAGCTAAGACAAAAACGTGCGAGCCGGAGGCTCAAAAACTGTGAGCTAGCTCACACTAACTCAGCTCAGAGGGAGCACTGCTTCTAACAGATGAGAGGGTGGGGCCAAGTGGGAGAGGATTCTCTTAACCCTTTCCTTCCCAGGTCCTCTTGCAGGTGGAGTTGCAGGTTTCAGATCAGATCAGATTTATTGATACAGTCATTGACCAGCATAAAACATATGATACCTTACCTATGACTCCTAGACAATCTTATAGCCAATATGTACACTCAAAAATTACAAGGCTAAAACAGTTAAAATTCGGATACTCTACGCAGCATCTCTTGACGTATTTTATATACAGCTGCTAAAAAACTCGCAGTGGAAGCTGTGACTGTTGGGTTGACACCACTAAGGAGCATTTTGCTAAACTCTATGTCTGTACAACCCTGATATTTCTTAAGAAGAGGGGAAATCTTCTTTGTTCTAATTTCATGATAAATGGGGCAATCCAGTAATACATGTCCGATTGTTTCGACCTCGCCATCCCCACAGGGGCAAACCCTCTCATGCATGGGAGTCTTTCTAAACTTCCCGTCTAACACAGCGGAGGGAAGAGCTCACCATCTAGCTAGCGAAAATGCCCTCCGTTGGGAGTTGCAGGTTCTTCATAGGGTACCAGGTGAGAAATCAGGAGACCACGCTGGGGGAGGCAGGAGGTAGGTTAGGTCAATACAAATGTGTGCTTGTTGTCTGTTCTTGTGTGTTGCCTACATTGGTGGGGGATTACCTGCCCCCCGCTCCTGTTGCCTGCGGCCATTCTGAGCGGTGGCAGGAGAAAACAAAACAACAGTGCTGTGTGCTGTGCTGCCTCACTTCCAGTAAAAACCTGGAAGTGACATAAGGTAGCTCCAGGAATAGTGTTTTCAGCAGGGCTTTTTTTGTAGAAAAAGCCCAGCAGGAACTCATTGGCATAATCGGCCACACCCAATGGCAGAAACTCATTTACATATTAGGCCACACCCCTGATGGCACAGTCAATTAGCATATTAGGCCACACACCCTGTGCCTTCCCTTGGCTGGGCCGGGCTAGCCCGAGCAAGCCCCCCTTGAAGGGAAAGGAAGACAGTTTAAACTGCCTTTCCTTGGTTTGTCTGGGCACTCCGTAGCTGCGCAGAGCCCGGGCAAGCCAGCCCTTGGACAGGCTGGGGAAGGCACGAGGAGGCATTTAAATGGCCCACCCACCTTGGAGTCGCCAGGGGGGACTGCTCTCCAGGCCTTTCCTCTGTAGCCAGGCACGAAGAGGTTTTGGCTGTAGTGGACATGGCCAACTCTGAAGCCAGAGGAGGGCAACCAGGATGGTGAGAGGATTGGAGTCCAAGTCTTATGAGGAAAGGCTGAGGGAGTTGGGTATGTTCAGCCTGGGAAAGAGAAGGTTTAGAGGGGACATGATTGCAGTCTTCAAGTATTTGAAGGGCTGTCATATAGAAGATGGAGTGGATCTATTCTCTCTTGCTCCGGATTGCAAGACTAGATCTAATGGGTGGAAATTACAGGGGAGTCGTTACCGGCTTAATATCAGGAGAAACTTCCTGACTGTAAGAGCGGTTGAGCAGTGGAACAGACTGCCTCGGGAGGTGGTGGATGCTCCTTCCCGGGACGTTTTCAAGAGGAGACTGGACAACCATCTTTTGGGTATGTTGTAGGTATGTAGGGGTTTCGGCTGTGTTCCTGCAGAGTGCAGGGGGTTGGACTAGATGGCCTGCAAGGTCCCTTCCAACTCTAACATTCTATGATTCTATGATTCTATGAAGCCAGCCGGAACTCCGTTCCTGTGCATTCCAGCCCCAAAATAGCCCTGGTTTTCAGCAATTCCTATAGCTACTTTATATCACTTCTGGGTACTTACCGGAAGTAACGTAATGCCTCAGGCCAGCACTGTGGCCCCACCATTTCTCCATCCGCAACACTCCCGCCGGTTGCAAAGAGCTGCCTGGCAAACCTAGTTCTCATTCGGAGCCTTTTTCTTTCATTCATCATTGGGCTGGTATTTCGTTATCTTTGATACTGGCTCTTCGCCACATCCATTACAAATCACCGACGTGCCGTTTTGATGCGAAATAAACAAATAGCTATTTTGAATTTATTGGGATGAATTCATTGGAAGGAAACCAAAAAAAAAAATGACACGAAAGCTACTCACAAGTGGAATTAGCTTAAGGGAGAAAAGCAAAATTGAAATGGTGATTGTTTAGCTGAAATAGTTGTGCCGCAGAATTTAGTAGTGTCCCCCAGGAGGGAGCCAGGAAATATTGAAAGGTTTGTTTTTGGGGGTGGGGTGGGTGGGAGAAAGCTCAGATGAAGTTTGGAGTCCAACAGCTACTATGAAGGAAATGGATCTTCTAAGTCCCTCTAAGTTGTGGAGTCTTGTGAGCAAAAATTCTACTTTGTGAGCTGCTGGCATTAAAGCTGTGAGCGAGCGATTTGGCTACTGCATCAATTGGTTTGCTCTGGAGCCCTCCTTCCTGAACGAAGACAAAAATGTGCGAGCCGGAGGCTAAAAAACTTAAACACTGATGTGAGCCAGTCATTACCGCCTAAGATATACTTCCCTTTGGGGATGGGGGGGAAGGACATAAATAATGAACAAGAAACACCGGACAGGAATAAAAAAGTCACTACTGCAGAAATTAGTTGGCTCTGGAGCCATCCTTCCTGAGCTAAGACAAAAATGTGTGAGCTGTAGGCTAAAGAACTGCGCTAGCTCACACTAACTCAGCTTAGAGGAAACACTAGGGTTGCCAAGTGCAAATTTCCTTAGAGCGGGGGAGTCCCGCTCGGCACCTGGAGCTTCTGCGCATGCGCTGCCGCCATGACGCCACCGGAAGTGACATCATCGCGTCGGGACGTTGGGGGCGGGGCCACCGGGATTCAAGGGAAAAACATAGAGTTTTCCCTCGAGTCATGGAGCATCCCGCCCCCGGCGTGCCCAGCGTGATGATGTCACCTCCGAGTGACATCATCACGCTGGGGACGTTGCCGGAAGGGGGTGGAGTTCCCCCGGGGCCCGATTTTCTGGGGGCGGGTAACGGGCCTCTCGGGCAAGGGTTTACCCACCCCCTGGGGGGACTTGGCAAGCCTAGGGAACACTGGTCAGGGGTGTCAAACATGTGGCCTGGGGGCTAGATCAGCCCCCCAGAGGGCTTTTATCAGGCCTGCAGTGGAACTGGCTGCCTTCTGCTTCTTCTTCCAGTTCTGCTGCTGCTGCGTCATTATAAGTTTTCAGCTTACAGATACACACCTGAACAGCATACTCAAGATTGCAACAGCACAGACATTTTGATACAGTAATTCAGAGCAAGAGGTGTCAGTTACCAGACACTGTTAGAGAAACAAAATATTGCAAGAGTGCTCATGTTTTAAGCATGGTTTTATTGTAAGTTAAAAAAAACCCCACATTTGTGTTTGGGTCCTTTATAAACTTTATATCTTCGCTACCTGGCATTACATCTTATGACACACGCGTGGCCCGGCCCAACAAGGTCTCATTTATGTCAGATCCGGCCCTCAGAACAAATGAGTTCGACACCCCTGTTCTAAGTCTTACCCCACTTCTGAGATATTTAAGACTAGGAATAAGGCCCGTTGTGGAAATAAATACAACGGGCTCTAGGAAGAGGCTCTGGGAGAGTGCCCCGGCTTTGGGCACTCAGTGACAATTTGCTGTGGCAATCTCAGCAGGGTATAATGACACAGGGTCCACCATTTTCTCCAGAGGAACTGATCTTTGCTACCTGAAGAGCAGTTGCAATTTTGAGTGATCTCCAGCCCACCCCCAAGGTTGGTAACAGTGGTTCCCCAGGAGGGAGTGGCTGGTTTGGAGGGTGGAGTCTATGGCATTGTACCTGTCTGAGGTCCCACCCCTCCTCAACACTCACCCTCTCCAGGTTCGACCCCTCAAATCTCCAGGAATTTCCCAACCTGGAGTTGATAACCCTATCTCCCTCCCAGCCAATCATCAACCTACCCTTAGTTTTCCATCTCCTCCCCCCTCCCTCCTAGAGAGCAGTTGTAATTTTGAGTGATCTCCAGACCCCACCTGGAGATTGGCAACAATGGTTCCCCATCAGGGAATGGCTGGATTGGGGGGTGGAGTCTATGACATTGTACCTGTCTGAGGTGCCACCCCTCTTCAAACCTCACCCTCTCCAGGCTCCATCCCTCAAATCTCCAGGAATTGCCCACTTGGAGTTGGCAACCTGATCAGGACAGGGCCCAATGAGTTTTCTCCCAAAGGCCAACATAGGTGTGGAAAGGGCCTTTTACTGATAGAGGAGAAAGTACAGGTGCCAACTCTGATTAGGGAAATACCTGGAGATTTTGGGGGTGGATCCTGTGGAGGGTCAGCGGACAGCGGAAGACAGGAGGGCCTGGCGTAATCTGGTCCATGGGGTCGCGAAGAGTCGGACTCGACTGTGCGACTGAACAACAACCTGTGGAGGGCAGCATTTGGGGTGTGCGTGGAAGGACTCAGCAGGGCATAATGCCATAGAGTCTACCCTCCAAAGCAACCATTTTCTCCCGGGGAACTGATCTCTGTCATCTGGAGGTCAATTGTAACAGTGAGATCTCCAGGTCCCACCTGGAGATTGGCAACCCTAGTGGAAAGTCAGCCACACAGCGGGGAGTTGAAGAAAATGTTTTGATGGTCGCTGGCCCACCCTGTTAGCCAGCCAGCCATGCTGAAGCTAAGCAGGAGAAAGAGCCTTTTTCCATTTATTCTGACAGGAAAGTGGCCATTGGGGAGGGGGTTATGGGTGGGGGAGGGAGTTATGCTGAAATTCCTTTGTTTTTTTACTCACAGAACCAAGCTTGGCTGCCTACCAACAGCCACTGAGGGGACAGTCCCTCACAGGAGTCAAGAGAACTGTCTTCCTCAGGAGAGAGAGCTGTCTGTCAGGGGGAGTGGGTGGGGAAGAGGAGCAGACCCAGCACCCAGCCAATGGCACGCGAATACTCTTGAGTGGCGGCTGATGGGCCAATGGCTAAGGGAGGACATTTTACAGCCAATGGGAGCGCATGGAATCTTACGAAACCAAAAGATAATTATTATAAGGAGAGATGTAGGAGCTGTATCCCAGCAACTCTATGGCCATTCCGTCCATGTGCCTGTCATCTGGGTTTTTTTGATGTCCATGAAAATCGGATATAGGCAGTCCAGAGTGACAAGGTGGGGAGGGGAAGAGGCTGGGCGTCCTGCCTGGAGTTGCCTCCAAGAAGCCACTTCGAGAACAGTTTGTAGTGTGGTTAATGTTCCCGATCAGTTGAATGGTCTCAAGGGCTGCGATCAATGTTCCCTCTAAGCTATGGAGTCTTGCGAGCAAAAATTCTACTTTGTGAGCTACTGGCATTAAAGCTACTTTGAGCGAGCAATCCGGCCACTGTATGAATCAGTTTGCCCTGGAGCCATCCTTCCTGAGCTAAGACAAAAATGTGTGAGCCAGAGGCTAAAAATCTGTGAGCTACCCCACACTAACTCGGCTTTGAGGGAACACTGGCTGCGATCACACACACTAAATAGTCCACTTTCGATGCACTTTCCAACTGGGTTTTGCAAGTTCACACAGTAAAATCCAGTTGGAAACTTGAAAGTGTATTGAAAGTGGATTATTTAGTGTGTGTAATTGCAGCCAAGATCTGAAGAAGAAGAGGAGGAGGAGATTGGATTTATACCCTGTCCTTCACTCGGAGTCTCAGAGCAGCTTACAAACTCCTTTCCCTTCCCCTCCCCATAACAGACACCCTGTGAGATAGGTGGGGCTGAGAGAGCTCTTTCCAGAACTGTCCTTGAGAGAACAGCTCGGACAGAACTATGGCTTGCCCAAGGTCATCCAGCAGGTGCAAGTGGAGGAGTGGGGAATCAAACCCAGTTCTCCCAGATTAGAGTTCGTGCACTTAACCACTACACTAAGCTGACTCCTTAAACTGGCTCTCAAGAATATTGAGGAGAGGTTTGGCCTGTATTTGGATGTCACAAACAAAGCATACTCTGGTGTGGGGGATTCCTGGAGATCTGGGGCCAGAGCCTGGGGGGGGGGCAGAGCCTAGGGTGGAGAGGTTGCTCAGAGGGAATGTGATTCCACAGAGTCCACCCTCCAAAGCTGCCCTTTCCTCCAGGCCAGGGGAACTGATCTCTGTTGTTTGGAGATCACCCGTAATTCTGGGAGAACTCCCGACCCCCACCTGGAGAACGGCGTCCTTATTTTGCTGTGACATTTTAATCCAGGTAGTTCAGCCAATTGGCTTGTTTCTTGCTCACATATTTAGGGGTGCTTTAGGATTCTTGTTCTGATTTGCTGACGTGCCCAGATTCATATGTCACAAGAAACAGAGGCTCCGTCCTCAGTTGAGAAGCCTTTCGTCTTGGTTCCACTTGAGGTACAGAGGGAGAGAGAATAAACTAGGCGTGTTCTCATCACAGCAAATTCTGATTTGTTTGCAGCATCTGAATAAAGCTTAAGTTTTGAGGAATATTTCCAGCCCCCCTTGTTGGATTTCACTAAAGGGTGCTAGCTCCAGGTTGGGGAATACCTAGAGATTTTGGACAAACTTCAGCGGACAGCGGAAGACAGGAGGGCCTGGCGTAATCTGGTCCATGGGGTCGCAAAGAGTCAGACTCGACTGTGCGACTGAACAACAACAAAAGAGATTTTGAAGGTGGAGCCAGAGGAGGACAGGGTTTAGGGAGGGGAGAGACTTCAGTGGGGCATAAAGTGGACAATTTCTCGAGGTGAACTGATCTCTGCTACCTGAAGGCAGGGCCGGTTTGTCCATAGAGGCGAGGTTAGGCAGTTGCCTCAGGGCTTCTGGAGTCCTTACCCTACTGGTGGACCTCCCAATGGCACCTGGGTTTTGGCCACTGTGTGACACAGAATGTTGGACGGGATGTACCATTGGCCCAATCCAACATGGCTTCTCTTATGTCCTTATGTTCAGTGAGATATAATACCACAGAGTCCACCTTCCAGTGCAGCCATTTTCTCCAGTTGGACTGATCTCTGATGCTTGGAGAGCTGTCGTAATCTCAGGAGATCCCCAGTCATGACTTCAAGACTGGCAACCCTATGTTGAGTCCCCCCCCCCCTTCCGAAGCAGCCATTTCCTCCTGGGGAGCCGATCTCTGTCATCTGGAGATCAGTTGTAATTTGGGGGGGTCTCTAGGCCCCACCTGGAGGCTGTCAGCCCTAATTGGTAAGCTATGCCTCTAACTAATGCCAAGGGGAATTCTCCAAAGAAAGATGACTTCACCCATCAGTACATCTCGAAGGCACCGTGTGCGGGATCTTCACACCTTTAGCTCTGTCCCCGAGCAAATAATAATAATAATTCCTGTTCGTTGCACGAATGCGATCCACCACAGACCAGCATTTCCTCCGAGGTACTTTCAAAGTCTTTGTTTAGCGCCAGGCAATCTGAGAAGAATGACAACGAGGCCGCAACAAATACGTTGTCAATAGCACCCCAAGGATTGAATATATCGATCTCATTAGTGTTTAAAGACATCATAATGAAGGACTGTCAGGTTTTTGTCTCCTCTTTTTTTTTTTTTTTTTGCATGCCTTTGCCTCTTTTACTCTAGGCCCTTTTAAATGCAGATGATTCCCCCCCCCGGTTACCAAAGATTAAAAGACTACAAAGGAAATAAAAAGGAAAATGAAAAAAAGAGGGGGGGACAAAGAAGGGTGCACATTGGCTCCCTGCCACCTAGAAACAAAATCCACTTAATTCACCCTGGCTATCCGTACTACAGTGTTAAATATGGACTAAATAGTTTAATATGGATTTACGTAATGAGCTTGCAAATTGATTTTTTTTCTTTTTTTCATTTGCTGCTCGAGCCCCGGTTTCGAGTTGAGGAACAGACGGCCTCTTAGCGGGATCAAAAGAGCACTCTTCCGTTGTGACACTAGACAGGGTGTTGCTCTTGTTGTCAGTGGTGGCGGTGTTATCGCAACATTGGCGGTGGGTGTGTGTGTCTGATTTTGAGGTTCAAGCCATAGCGATATATTGGGGGCTGTTTCCCCAACGTTAATGTCGTCCTTCTTTCCCAAAAAACCTTTGTGAAAAACAAACTGTGGCTTCAATGAAGCAACGATATATGGAAATCCATCCATACAAAAATATCTCATAGATCTCAGAGGTCCACAACACGATGCCCGTGGGCACCAGTGCTCCCTCTAAGCTGTGGAGTCTTGTGAGCCAAAATTCTACTTTGTGAGCTACTGGCATTAAAGTTGTGAGCGAGTGATCTGGCTACTGTATGAATCAGTTTGCCCTGGAGCCATCCTTCCTGAGCTAAGACAAAAATGTGTGAGCCAGAGGCTAAAGATCTGTGAGCTACCTCACACTAACTCGGCTTTGAGGGAACACTGGCTGCGATCACACACACTAAATAGTCCACTTTCGATGCACTTTCCAACTGGATTTTGCCAGTTCACACAGTAAAATCCAGTTGGAAACTTGAAAGTGGATTGTTTAGTGTGTGTAATTGCAGCCAAGATCTGAAGAAGAAGAGGAGGAGGAGGAGGAGGATATTGGATTTATACCCTGTCCTTCACTCGGAGTCTCAGAGTGGCTTACAAACTCCTTTCCCTTCCCCTCCCCACAACAGACACCCTGTGAGGTAGGCAGGGCTGAGAGAGCTCTTTCCAGAAGTGTCCTTGAGAGAACAGCTCAGACCGAACTATGGCTTGCCCAAAGTCATCCAGCAGGTGCAAGTGGAGGAGTGGGGAATCAAACCCAGTTCTCCCAGATTAGAGTCCGCACGCTTAACCACTACACTACACTGCTGCATCAATTAGCTTGCTCCGGAGCCATCCCTTCCTGAGCGAAGATAAAAGTGTGTGAGGGAGAGGCTAAAAAACTGGGAGCTAGCTCATAGTAACTCAGCTTAGAGGGAACAGTGGGTACCATGGCATTAGCCAATACAATTTCTGGTGCCTGCCAAGGGTTTTTTAGAAAGTGAGCGGGGCCAAGCAGGGCTTTTGATTGGCTGTGCAGATTGAAAGGCACTGTGTTAACCGGAACGTCTACTTTAAATCTTGAAGAGTTACTATGAGACTTCTGCATAGCTGCCCTCCCTGACATTTTGTGATCGGTTCTGCCTCCTGTGGCACCCATTTTGTTCTTGCGTCTTGGGCTCAAACAGGTTGGGGGCCCGTGTCATAGATGCACTTCTCATTTCTTTGTATCTTGTAAACAACTGTTAAATCACTGCTGGACCTCCTGGTGGCCCCTGGTATTTTTGGCCGCTGTGTGACAGAGTGGATGGGCCATTGGCCTGATCCAACCTTGGCTTCTCTTATGTTCTTATGTTCAAGAGAATTATTAGGTTTACCAACTCCAGTTTGGGAAATTCTTGGGGATTTCTTTTTGTGTTGGGGGATGGAGGCTGGGGGGAGGGGGATTTGGGGAGGGGGAGAGACCTCAGCTGCAGATGATGCCAGAGAGTGAACCTTCCAAAGCAGCCATTTTCTCCAGAGGAACTGAACTCTGTCACCAAGAGATCAAATGTAATTCAGAGGACTCCCCAGGTCCCATTGGAGTTTGGCAGCCCTAAGAGTTACTGAGAGGCTTACTGAAGAGCCAGTTTGGTGTAATGGTTAAGGGCGCGGGCTCTAGTCTGGAAGAACCGGGTTTGATTCCCCACTCCTCCACTTGCAGCTGCCGGTGTGACTTTGGGTCAATCACAGGTTCTCTCAAGGGCAGTCCTCGAAAGAGCTCTCAGCCCCACCTACCTCGCAGGGTGTCTGTTGTGGGGAGGGGAAGAGAAAGGAGACTGTAAGCTGCTCTGAGATTCCTTTGGGTAGTGAAGGGCAGGGTATAAATCCAATATCCTCCTCTTCCTCCTCCTTCTCTTCCTTCCTGTCTTTTCAAGGGGAGGAGGAGAGAGAGAATAAAAGAACATCATCTCCATGACATCCTTAATGTGAAGGTTATTTACAAGAGGTAAAGTTATATCGCCTTCCTTCCTTCTTTCCTTCTTTCCTTCCTTCCTTCCTTCCTTCCTTCCTTCCTTCCTTCCTTCCTTCCTTCCTTCCATCCATCCATCCATCCATCCATCCATCCATCCATCCATCCATCTTTCCATCCATAAGAAAGAATGTTTTCTTTCTTTCATTTGTAAGAGATAATGTGTTCTTTTTATTCTGTAAGAGAAAATGTCTGCCTTCCTTCCTTTCTTCCTTCCTTCCTTCCTTCTGTCCGTCCATCCATAAGAGAGAATGTGTTCTTTCTTTCATTTGTAAGAGAGAATATATTCTTTTTATTCTGTAAGATAAAATGTCTTCCTTCCTTCCTTCCTTCCTTCCTTCCTTCCTTCCTTCCTTCCTTCCTTCCTTCCTTCCTTCCTTCCTTCCTTCCTTCCGTCTGTCCATCCATAAGAAAGAATGTGTTCTTTCTTTCATTTGTAAGAGAGAATATGTTTTTTTAATTCTGTAAGAGAAAATGTGTCCTTCCTTCCTTCCTCCCTCCCTCCCTCCCTCCCTCCCTCCCATAAAAGAGAATGTGTTCTGGAAAACCATCTTCTCCAGGGATACCCGGGTGTCTCTTACAGGGGGGAAATGTAAATACCGTAACACTCCGAGTGACAGGATAAAATAGGTTTCATATCCCCTCTTCCCCCCACCCCACCCCACCCCTCCCCGGCCTTCTTCTGTTCAAAAATAATGTGACACACCTGATGTAAGCATTAATTATTAGCATTAATTATTTAGCCGCGGCGATCTGCCGATAATTTGCAGGATATGATTCCTCCCAAGTTGCGGGAGGGACGAATCCCCGACAGGTGGCCTTTTCCAACCCAGCCTCTCCTCTGCCGGGTTCTGAGGCATCAGTTAGGCGCCTTTGTAATTGGCGTCTGGGTTCCTGTGTCAGTGTCAGCCTATCATTTCTGGGTTTAGAACGGAGCGCTGGGTGGCTGGATTTGAAATTATAATAGACTTTATTCCTATTTATATTCAGGAGACTCCTCACCTCGCTGCTCCTTCCCCTGGAACAGGGTAGTGGCTAGAAGGGAGGGGAGACTTCAGATCAGTAAACTCCTCTTCTGCCTTCTACAGTGGCTAGCTTTCCCCGGGGGGTCCTGGCCAGGTTTTGAGAACTAGAATTGATCAGTGGATCAGTGTTTGTCCACAGCAGTCATTGGCCTTCTGGGTCTCCCTAAGTGAACCAGACATGACCCGAGACCGATCCAGCAGGCCCGTACCTAGGATTTTATTGGGGGGGGGCTTTCAATTTTTAGGGGGCTGCCAAAGGAAAGGAGGCAGGGAGGGTAGCAGAAGCCCCCAGCAGGCCACTTTGGCTGTGGCAGTCTGGAGGAGAGCTCCCCCCAAAAAAACTGAGGTGAGAAGTGGTTACATGTGCGGACTCTAATCTGAGAGAACCAGGTTTGATCTCCCACTCCTCCACTTGCAGCTGCTGATGCAACCTTGGGTCAATCACAGGTTCTTTCGGAACTGTTCTCTCACGAGCGGTCCTCAAGAGAGCTGCCTTTGGGCAGTGAAGGGCGAGGTATAAATCCAATCTCCTCCTCCTCCTCTTCTTCTTCTTCTTCTTCTTCTTCTTCTTCTTCTTCTTCTTCTTCTTCTTCTTCTTCTTCTTCTTCTTCTTCTTCTTCTTCTTCTTCTTCTTCTTCTTCTTCTTCTTCTTCTTCTTCTCCTCCTCCTCCTCCTCCTCCTCCTCCTCCTCCTCCTCCTCCTCCTCCTCTTCTTCTTCTTCTTCTTCTTCTTCTTCTTCTTCTTCTTCTTCTTCTTCTTCTCTGCTGCCCTCAGCAGTGTGTCTTCTTGTATTGGAAATTGCTCTGTCCTTTGCCCCACTTCACTGGCTGGTGCTTTAATGGCAGGGGAACTCAGAATACAATGACATCATGTCATATATTTTGTCTCATGTCACCTGTTTCCCCCCATCTTTTACATGATCAGGGACAGGAAATGAAGACACAGGTCAATGTTCCGAATGGCTGCCATGTATCAGCTCATTGTACACTTGCCATTAAGTTTGCTTTCTTGAGGCTGGAATATTGAAACCAGTGGACCTTTTTCTCTCCTTAATTCTATCAGGTTTTGTTTTTCTCACGAGATTCAGATGCACAGGGACTAATTTCCCATGACCATATGCATTTAACAAAACGCTTTTGAAACATAAGACCTGATTGGATGATTTGCAGAATCCTATTTATCTGAAATATGTTTTGTCTTGCTTTTCATAAAACTCAGAGCATCTTATAAAAATGTAAAACAACAATCAAAATCCTTACTTGGGGGGAAAAAATAAAACTATCATCTGATAAAATGGGGGTTGGGGTGGGGGAAGGAGTTTCACATTTTGAAACTTCACTACGCAAAGCCAATGTAACTCTCTGGCGAGGGGACACGTGAGTAAACTCATGACCACAAAATGAAGTGACGTATTGGCAAACACAGTCCGAAGCCTGACAAAACAACCACATTTTTAGGTGATAGATAAACATAGCCAGAGATGGATCGAGATGGCTAGCCATGTTAGTGTGTGTGGAACAGTAGAAAAGAGCAAACGTACGGCAGCACCTTAAAGACAGACAAAATTTCTGGCAGGGCGTGAGCTTTTGCCTTTAAGGTGCTACTGGACTCTTGCTCTTTTTTATAGCCAGAGAGAATTTAAGCAGATTATAGGATGAGAATTCCATATTCATGGTGCTACCACTGAAAAGGCCATTCATCTTGTCACCACCTGCCTCCCCTCAGAACATGATGGTGCTTGTAGAATTGCTTCTCTGAAGTACCTTAGTCAATACAAATACATTTCACTGATCTTGTTTTGGAATTTTTCCAGAACAGAAACTACTACTACCACTACCACTACCACTACTACTAATCATCATCATCATTATCTATATACTAGTAGTCAAGAGGTCCCCTCTGTGTGGGGCAATCCTCAGGTGTGCAGAAAAATCCGAAATGTTGAAAAAAAGATATACAGGGGATAATTAAATCCCCCCCAAAAGTAAAAGCGTTTCCTGCACATGTGCAGAGAATGCACTGGCATGTGCCTCACCACTTGGCAGGCCTGGTAGCTTGGCAGGCCCAGTGGCTGGGAGCCGCTCAGGCCTCACTGCCAGTGTTGGGGAGGTGGGAGAAGGCTTGGCAGGCCCAGTGGCTGGGAGCCACTCAGGCCTTGCCACCAGTGCCGGGGGGGGGTGGAGAAGACTCAGTGAGCCTGGTGGCTGGGAGCCACTGCTGCCGGGGGGAGGAAATGTTTTGGTGGGCCTGGTGGCTGGGAGCTGCTCAGGCCTTGTTGCAGTGCTGGAGGGGGGCAGGAGAAGGCTCGTGGGCCCAGGGACTTGCTGTCAGTGCCGGGGGGTAAGGGGGTGGGAGAGAAGGCTTACCTGTGGCTGCTTCCGCTTCTTCCATGTGGAGCTCCCCCCCACAAGTATCGCGGGTCACTGTTTCTTGTTATTCTTATTCCTGATATATGTGTTGTATGGGAGGGATGGTGGTATGGCATAGCCCAATCTTATCAGATCTCAGAAGCTAAGCAGGGTTGGTATTTGGAAGGGAAACCACCAAGCAGGGTTCCCTGTAAACTGCGCTAGGGGGCGCTGGTGCAAACTTTTTTACCTCCTAGCACACTGAGATTAGCCCCTAGCGCCCTGAGGAATCCCCCCCATCTTGGCCCCCTAGTGAGCAGTCTGCTTTGCACCCAGTCCCACGCAACAACTGAATAATCTTGCACCACCAGTAATAGCTGTGCCACCCTCCTTCTCTCACACATTTGACAGGACTAGTCACGTGGCGGCCGGAAAGTATCTCTTTGTGACTGTGTTTTAATGTTTATTATTTTCAAATGGTTTAATTTTAATCGCACTTATTGTACGTTCTATGATGTTACCTGCCCTGAATAAATAACAAATAAATAAATAAGTAATTTGTGACCTCAATGGCAAGCAAAATGTGGGACAGCCGCTTGCAAAGCAGGGAGGAAGAAGCAGTCCTAAAAGCCTCCTTTCCTTTTTTCTTCAGGCAGGGCTAGCTGCTGCCTTGTGCCCTTCAGAACCCAGTCCCTTTTCCTAGCCACTGGGGCAGCATTTTCTGGGAGAAGGCAACCCAATTCCACCGCCGTCCCTCCTTTGTTCCCAGGACAACTGCAGTGCTCCAGTCGGCAGATTAGAAGGCTCCTGTGTGACTTTGTGCCCAGGCAGCCAGTGAGGGGTGTGCTTTGTCTCGTCCTGCCTTTCCTGGGAGGTGCAGGACGAGGGTAGAAGCGAACTGTGCTCCCCTCACTCAGACTGGGCTGCCACCAGTGTTCCCTCTAAGCTGAGTTAGTGTGAGCGAGCTCACAGTTTTTTAGCCTCCAGCTCACACGCTTTTGTCTTAGCTCAGGAAGGGCAGCTCTGGAGCAAACTAATTTATGTAGCAGCCAACTCGCTTGCTCATGGCTTTATAAGAACATAAGAGAAGCCAATGTTGAATCAGGCCAATGGCCCATCTAGTCCAACACTCTGTCACACAGCGGCCAAAATATACCAGGTGCCCATCAGGAGGTCCAGCCGTGGGGCCAGGACACTAGAAGCCCTCCCACTGCTGCCCCCTCCAGCACCAAGAATAGAGTGCATCACCTGCCCCAGACTGAGAGTTCCCATCTATACCCTGTGGCTAATAGCCACTGATGGACTTCTGCTCCATATGTTTATCTAATTCCGTCTTGAAACCGTCCATGCTTGTAGCTGCCACCACCTCCTGTGGCAGTGAATTCCATGTGTTAATCACTCTTTGGGTAAAGAAGTATTTCCTTTTATCTGTTCTAACCCGACAGCTCAGCAATTTCATGGAGTGCCCATGAGTTCTTGTATTGTGAGAAAGGGATAAAAGTACTTCTTTCTTAACCTGCTCTATCCCATGCATAATCTTATAAACCTCAATCATGTCACCCCTCAGCCATCGTTTCTCCAAGCTAAAGAGCCCCAAGCATTTTAACCTTTCTTCATAGGGAAGGTGTTCCAACCCTTTTATCATTCTAGTTGCCCTTCTCTGCACTTTTTCCAAGTAGCTCACAAAGTAGAATTTTTGCTCACAAGACTCCCCAGCTTAGAAGGAGCATTGGCGGCCACCACTGACTTTGGAACTTTAGATGAAATCTTAGCCTCTTTTTTCCCCTTCCTCTCCCCAGCTCCCTTGAGCTCAGTTCTCGCCAGCAGCAACCTCCAGGTGCACGGTTCGGACAGGAGGAAGGACGGAGAAATGATACTGGCTGACTTTCAGATAAATTTCAACCCCCCCCCCCCAATCTCTATCACTGCCATATTCAACCCATAATCTGATTTTTGCTTTCTCCGCCCCCCAGCTCTTGTGTTTTTGAGGGAGGATTTAACTACTGGAATTGTGAACACTCTTCTGAAACAATAGGGGATTTAAAAAAATAATAATAATACTTCCGATTGCATTCAGTTTCCCAAGTGGCACAAATAATAAAAAAGCTACTTCACTCATAAGTAAGTCATTTTAATTATCTTAGTCCTTCAGAAAGGGGGGGGGGAGAGAATCAGACAAATGTATATGGCTGTTTGTTCTTAGATCTGTATCCTTCACCTCTATGTAAGCTTTTAAATAATAAATAGATCGCAGTGGTGGGTTAGAAATAAGGTGCTGTCATTGTAAGGTACCTGCCAACATTCCAAGAGTCAATACTTGTTTCAGCCTTTTATATGAGAGAGAAGAGATTAAGGGCAGGGGGGGGGGTATATGGTGTAAGAAACCCCCCTAGTGCCTTTTGCGTTGAAAAATGATTTTAATTGATTTAGTTTTGATCCCAGAATGCGCCTCTATCCCCCAAACAAAATGATATCGAATACTTCTTCTATAAGTGTTGGAATTCATCTATTGAGTGGATTGCTCTGTGGTGTTTTTATTAATGTTTCTCCAGAATTTCAGTTCAAGCAAGGCAGTTTCCTCATAAACTTTCTGTCTATTATCTGGATACCCAATAGATACATCTGTGTACATGGATGGAAGTTTGCTTCAGATACTTTTGGATGATGTAGTACGACTTCGCTTTAGTTTTGACCTTACAGTAATGGTCTTGCAGGTAGGTTAGACTGGGCCCTTCTGGATTCCATCTGATTGTTCCTTCCTAGAGTAGGGATGCCAACTCTAGGTTTGGGAATTCCTGGATGTTTTGGGAGGAAGCCTTGGGAGAGCAGGGATTCGGGAGGGTGGGATATCATGCAATAGAGTCCACCTTTCTAAGTAGTCATATCCTCCAAGAAAGTGGATCTCTGTCATCTAGAGATCAGTTTGTGGGATGCCAGCCTCCAGGTGGGACACGGGGATCCCCTAGAAATATAGCTCATCTACAGACCACAGAGACCAGTTTCCCTGGAGGAAGTGGCTGCTTTGGAGGGGGGACTCCATGGTATTGTATCCCATTGAGGTTTCTGTCCTTCCCAGGCTCCACCCCTAAATTTCCAGAAGTTTCCCAACCTGGATCTTGCAAACCTGCCCCCCCCAATCCCCTGCCAATGACTGGGGGGAACTTGGCAATCCTAATAGGATGATTAGAAATTACTAGTTTATGGTTTGCGATGACAGCCCATGGATCTGTTGAAGCTCACAAATGGCTCTCATCTGGGGATTTCATGCTGCAGACTGAGACTCAGGAAGCTGTTCTGACTTAGACCTTGAAGTTTACCTGATACCCCCCCCCCCAATGGCTGCAATGCATGGGTGCTGGGAAGGTTGCCCTGCAGTTGTTTCTCTCTGGCCCGATCTGCATCTAGCATTTGCTCCGCTGTCTTACCAAACCCACACTGGAACAGAAATCCCCATCTACATGGCATGCCACTTTCACTCTGATTGAGTGTCGCATTTTATGGCAGCGTCCAGACTGCATGCCGCTTTCACTTTGTTTGATCTCTGGTTTAATGGTGGCTGTCTGTATAGATTTACGGCTGTTTTATGGCCATTTGGGGGGTGACTCTGCAGTCAGTACAGTGTTGGCCCGGGATAGCTGAATGTGGTTTTGAACTGCATCTTTTTCTGTTCCAGTGTGGGTTTGGTAAAAATGCTAAATGCAGATCTCCCCACACACACACACATTTTCTTCTCCCACCCTAGAAAATGCTTCTGTGGTTAGAATCCCCCCCTCTCCTTTTTGTCCCTGGTATCGCCGTTGCCTTTGTACATAGTTTTCTTATTTAGTTCTTAATTATGTAGATACATCATTTAGCTGAGAGGTTAAGATGCTGACCTGCAGACTGGAAGGTCGGTAGCTCAGCAGTTCGAGACCCGAGTGCCACATGACGGAGTGAGCTCCCCTCTCTGGCCCCGGCTCCTGCCAACCCAGCAGTTTGAAAGCAAGAAGTTGCAAGTAAATAAATAGGTGCCACTTCAGTGGGAAGGGAACAGCGTTCCGTGCGCCTCGGCGTTTAGACATGCCGACCACATGACAGTGCCGGCTCTTCGGCTTGGAAACGGAGATGAGCACCACCCCCTAGAGTTGGATTCGACTGGCATTCAAGCAAAGGAAAAATTTACCCTTACCTTTCTCCCCAACGGGGACCTTAAGCAGTTTGTGTCCTCCTCTCTTCCATTTTTATCCTCACAACTACCTTTGTGAGGTAGGCTTGCTCACAACTTTGATGCTAGTTGCTCATGAGCTCTAGGAAACACCAAAAACTCTATAGCTTCCCATAGGGTTCCCAGTGATTCCTAGAACTACTTGGTTTTTTCAAGAAGAAGGAGGAGGAGGAGGAGGAGGAGGAGGAGATTGGATTTATACCCCACCCTTCACTCGGAGTCTCAGAGTGGCTTACAAACTCCTTCCCCTTCCCCTCCCCACAACAGACACCCTGTGAGGTAAGCGGGGCTGAGAGAGCTCTAACGCAAACTGCTCTTTCAGGAACAGCTGTGCCAGAGCTTGTGACTGACCCAAGGTCACATCAGCAGGTGCAAGTGGAGGAGTGGGGAATCAAACCCGGTTCTCCCAGATTAGAGTCCGCACACTTAACCACTACACCAAACTGGCTCAGAAGTGACATAGTAACTTCACCAATATCACTTAAAAAAATAAACCTTCCACTACTGCTTGGGGCCATCAGTGGGCAAAGCAGGCTGCCAGAAGGAGACCTCCCGCCATAGTGGGAGGCCTGGCAGCTTTCGTAAAGTACGCAGTCTGCATGTAGGAAATGCCTCGTTCCCTACCTCAAAAGTGCTTAGTGGACCTTGTCGCAGACATTAGGAAACACCTTGCTCTGCTTAAGACTCTGTGGAGTTCTTGCCTGGCAGAGTGGATGATGCTGAGTTAGACGGGCCGGTGGACTGACTCAGCATGGTAGTTTCATTTGCTCAGTTCCTGTGGCCCTTTCTTACACACTCAAGGAAATGCTGATCACCACTTTGGGTTCACGAAGCCGTTTTTCTCCAGGTCAGTTTGGCCAGGGATCCTGGAGGTTTTTTGCCCTCTTCTAGGCATAGATCAGGGGTCACTGGGGATGTGGGGGGAGGTATTTGTGAATTTCCTGCATTGTGCAGGGGGCTGGACTAGATGACATAAGAACATAAGAGAAGCCAATGTCGGATCAAGCCAGTGGGCATCTAGTCCAACCCCCTGAACAATGTACGGAATTCACAAATACCTCCTCCCTGGTTCCATGGCCAGAAGATGACCAAAAACCAAAACAAAACAAAAAAACCCTTCCAGGATCTCCAGCCAAACTGTCCTGCAGAAAAAAAAAATGTTTCCTGACCCCAACGTGGCGATCAGCATTTCCCTGGGCGTGTAAGAAAGGGCCGCAAGAACTAAGCACTGAGGCAACCCCCCTGCCCTCCCTTTCATGATCTGCCGGAGGGATTTAGGAAGGGCAGGAAGGGCTGCCTCACTGCTTCGTTCTTGTGGCCCTTTCCTACACACTCAGGGAAATGCTGATCGCCACTTTGGGGTCAGGAAGCAATTTTTATCCAGGTCAGTTTGGCCAGGGTTTTTTGCCCTCTTCTGGGCATAGATCAGGGGTCACTGGGGATGTGGGGGGTGAGGTATTTGTGAATTTCCTGCACTGTGCAGGATGTCACGACGGAGCCAGTGGGGCAAGGCAGAGAGCGAGAGTTCAAAGTCCAGTCCGAGGGTCAAAGCCAGAAAGAGCAGGGTACCGAAGAGTCAAAGTCCCAATACACAAAAACAAGCGCGTAGTCAAGGTTTTACCGGAGGTCTGAGTCCAGTTTGCCGAGAGTCAGAGTCGAGGTGCAGAGCCGGGGGTCAAGAACCAGGAGAACGCCAAAACACGGACCGGAGTCAGGAACCAGTAAGTCAACCGATAGCGGGGCGCCAGGAACCGAGAGATGTAGGATCCGAGGTGCACGAATTGGGGATTCCAGAGAGCCGCCTTAAAAGCCTATTCTGCTTGTTAGCTAATTACCAGCTGCTCCCGGAGTCCCGGCTCCTGTCAGTACTCCGGACTGAGAGAACGCCGACCTCGCATGCGTGCCTCTTTGCGTTGCGTTGCCAGGTCCCGTCATCTTAGATCTCTCAGCCTGGTCACAGCTGGAGGAGAATCAGGAGGCATGGTGCTCGTGCTTGGCTCTGCAGGAGGGGCTCCAGGTGTGAATTCTCCTGTTAACTGGTGCTTATCCTCTGCAGGACTTAGGTTGGTTCCTTCCAAGGGTGCAGAGAGCTCATTCGCAGACGTTACAGGTGCAGAATCCCCAGGATCAGGGTCCACAGAATTGGGCTGCATGGTGGGCATGACACAGGGGGTTGGACTAGATGACCCTGGAGGTCCCTTCCAAGTCTATGATTTTCTCTG
This sequence comes from Gekko gecko, assembly GCA_029375565.1. Classification (NCBI taxonomy): domain Eukaryota; kingdom Metazoa; phylum Chordata; class Lepidosauria; order Squamata; family Gekkonidae; genus Gekko; species Gekko gecko. Next base: position 20,829,893 of record JAPDNY010000007.1, read on the forward strand.
CATTTTCAGGTGGCAGAGATTACCTAAATTGACATGAGGGTGCCCTGTTGCAAACTCCTTCCGTATAAAATAATAGCTACTTCAGATAATAACAAGCATACACATATAGATGCCAAGATACTTTACAGTAGCTCTGGATGAGTTTTCCCAACTTTTTTTTTTTTGTTCCTTTTTCATTAGTCTGGGCATGGCTAAGATTGCTTCTTTAGTTCCGACTTTGACCTCTCTCCCTACTTTTCTTTAGGGCTGAGTTAGTTAATTCTTTGGTAATCTCGGCTTGCTTTCTGCCATGCTGCTACTAAAATGATTGCTGCCAGTAAGGACGGCGGCTACTTTAATCTTTGATTCACCAGGACAAATCTAATGTAATTTCATTAAGTGAAACAGATTTGCTCCAGATTTAAATTAATGTAACTCCCTATAAAGCACCGATAGATAAAAATCGAGACAGCTGCTCACCTACTGATGCAGAACCAAGCTTTAAATAAGATCTTCGACATTTGGGGCTTTATTTCATCTCTTATGTGCACTAAAATATATATATATATATACATATATATATATATATATATATATATATATATATATATATATATATAAATCAGCAGAATGTTGGTGGCCTAACCCTGAGTTTTACTCAAGGTTCTTGCTTGCTGAAGCATAATTGATACAGCTTAATTGTTGCATGTTGAGTGCAAAACAAACACACACAATTCTATCCTCAAGTGAGCATTTATTGCTCCTTAGTTCCCCCCTCCCTTCTCTTTCTGAAGTCACAGCCAACTTATAGTGACCCCTGGTGGGGTTTTCAAGGGAGGAGAGATTCAGAGGTGGTTTGACATTGCCTGCATCTCAAAACACTGTGCTTCCTTGGTGGTCTCCCATCCAAGTACTAACCAGGGCTGACCCTGCTAGCTTCCAGAGCTGACGAGATCAGGCTAGCTGGGGCTATCCAGGTCAGGGCCACTCTTATTTGGAGTTGTCCAATAACAGGCTCCTAATGGCTCCTAATTTTGATCCCATCTCTTCTGTAGAAGATAACGAGCTATAGAGGATGGGAGCTATCCAATGTAACTATGTGTACATATTTTTTTATGAGGCAGTGAATCATACCCTTTTTACGGTTGACATTTTGACTTCCAATTACTTGAAATCCCATTAAAGATTTGGGCTATGCAGCGGAGGGAACGGCGCTTACAGGGCTCTTTTTGTAGCAGGAACTCCTTCGTGTATATTAGGCGACACACCCCTGATGTAGCCAGTCCTCCAAGAGCTTACAATAGCCCCTGTAAGAAGAGTTCTGTAAGCTCTTGGAGGATTGGCTTTTAATAAAGTTGGTTAAAATATGTGTGAGAGTCTTGTTTTGCATACCAAAGAAATGCATGCCACCCTAAACCTAAATTATGGCCTTCAGGATTGAGAATTCTGGAGTCCTTTGCTTGAATCCAGTCCTGAATCCATGTCAAAGAGGCCGCCTGGTAATATAGATGCCAAGCAGATAAGGCAAGTCCACCTCTTTAAGATTTTTCTTGGAGGAGTTTTATTCGGGGTTTCTACTTTTGCCAGATAAATCCACGTATCATTTTATCCAGATTTTGTATAAAAGTTAGATTTTTAAGTATTGGTATATTTTGGAAAAGAAATAATACTCTTGGCAGAACATTCATTTTAATTGTTGAGGCCCAACCCATCTGGGAGATTTGAAGTTTTCCCCATCTTTCCAGCTGTATTTTGATCTGAACTAAAAGTTTTAGGTAATTATCTTGGAATAGTGAGCTTATACAGTTTGTCATATAGATGCCAAGATACTTTATTTTCTTTGATACTTCAAATCCAGTGATTTTTTGCAGTTCTCGAATTTGCTGCAGAGTACAATTTTTAGTCAATAACTGTGTCTTAGCTACATTAATTCTAAAACCTGCTGATTGGCCAAATTCTTGTAAACACCTCAGTAGTTTAGATATAGAAGAAATTGGATCTGTCCATATAATGGCCAGGTCATCTGCATAAGCTTGGATTTTATACTCTTTACCCTTTATTTTTATACCTGAAATGTCATTATCTTTTCTAATAGTTTCCGTTAGAACTTCTATAGTGAATATGAAGAGTAAGGGGGATAGAGGACAACCCTAGGTGTTCTTTTTGATTGGCTATAACGGTCTTAAAATGGGATTGCCTTATGCATGTGTTGATTTGTTAGCTGCTTTGGTGGCCTTGTGAGAGAAGAAAGGTGGGATATAAAGCTGGTAAAATAAACGAATACATAAGCCATAAAACAATATGCCAGTGTAGATTAGGAGAGAATAAACTGTCCAGCATTTGAAGGCTGTTTAAAGCTTCATGCTTTAGCCTCTGTTGTTTCTGAATGTCTTTGTGCACAAGACATAACATGATTGCTGTCTTTAAGTTTTTGAAGGGCTGTTACTTAGGGGAGGGCACGGAGCTGTTCCTGTTGGCAGCAGAGGAGAGGACCTGCAATAATGGGTTTAAATGAAGGGCAGGAAGGTACCAGCTGGATATTAGGAAAACCTTTTTGACAGGAAGAGTTGTGCAACAGTGGAATCAGCTGCCTAGGGAAGTTGGTGAGCTCCCCCTCACTGGCCATCTTCAAGCAGTGTCAGGACAAACACTTGTCATGGATGCTCTAGGCTGATCCTGCATTGACTAGGGGGTTGGACTAGATGGCCTGTGTGGCCCCTTCCAATTCTGTGATTCTATGATTCTAGGAAAACACAATAAATCTGTATTATATTAACCACTTGACTTGTAGAAAAGAGCAAGAGTCCAGTAGCACCTTAAAGACTAACACAATTTGTGACAGGGTGTTGCCCTACAAGGTGCATGTAACGCCATCTTGGACTTATAATTTCATAAGCAAGAGAAACCTGGACCGAGCAAATGGTATGTAATAGGGACTGTGTTGCATGGTGACCCAAAGTGATGCCAATTGGAGACATATCCAGCAGAAAGAAGCCTTCCTGAGATAATGTGCCAACACTCCCGAGGTTACCTGCCTGCTTACCTGTTGTAAGATGGACCAGCTCCCTAGCTGCTTGAAGCTCTGAAAACCAGGCAGATGCCATGTCAAGGCAGGAGAACAAAGACTCAAACTCCATGAGGAGTTTCTTCCTGCACCCGTAGGCAACGCACTCCCCCTCGCCCAGATTGACTCACCTCACAGAAGCTTCAGCCAGAAGACAATAGAGGACCATCCATGATAATGACTCTGGCCGCATGAGTCATAATCCCACCAGGCATCACCTCATTACCCAGAGTTACTAGAGTTCAATATTGCCCACTCCCCTAGACCCTTCCCCCTTGAACCCAGTACCAATCGGCATGTTTTTGGGATGGACTAGTAGGAGGTGGGCCAAGACATGTGACCAGCTTAGGTCACCCCCAAGAGATATGTGAATAGGTCACATGGCCAGCCTGGCCCAACCCCCCAAGCCCCCCTCATAAAAGGGGTACCCAGCCATGTGGTCTCTCTCTCTCTCTGTACCCTACCTATCTGGCTGACTCTGGATTAGCTACCCAAGAGTCTTTTCACGTGTCTGGGCTGGTTCAAGACACGACCCCATTTCCCCTATAGTCTCCCTCATTCTTCCTAAGGGTTGCTCCTTCTTGTCAGACAGGTAAAGTATTGCCTACCAACGATATCCTGCAAATGTGCTATCCATCCCGCTCTAATTTTCCTAGCTCTGTACAAGTGTATGTACGTGTGTGTATTGTTTGATTGTGAAGAATCTACAGTAAAAGAATCATTTTATTTTGGAAACCAGTCTCCTTGCCTATCTCTGGTACTTCTGGAACAAGCAGGACCCCTGTATAAAAAGGTGTTTGCTCCCTTATTGCCTATTGCTATTTTATAATATCATAAATTCCCCAATATAATTAATAATTCAGAGCAATCAGGCTAACAAGGATGTGTGCTTTCATGAGTCACTGCTCACTTGGGTATCTGAAGAAGTGAGCAGTGATTCACGAAAGCTCACACCCTGCCACAAATTTTGTTAGTCTTTAAGGTGGCACTGGGCTCTTGCTCTTTTCCACTGCTACAGAAAGACTGACGCGGCGACCCATCTTGATCGATCTCCACTTGACTCGTAGCATTCATAATTGCTATGAATCGGAAATCGATTAAAACTCCTTGTTTTGAATCCTTTCCCCCCAGTGCTTAAAAAAGAAGTACTTGCTTACATTTATATCCTTTCTTTTCTGCTCACAAGGAACGGTCGCATGAGACTCATTCTAGACATAATGAAGAGAGAGTAAAATACAAAGAGTGCCGAAGTAAGTATCAGCCAGGGAGTCAAAAAAACCCATAAAATGGGCAGCATCACTTGTTGTGATTTGAGCCCGAAGGAGCTAATGGATAGTGGCACAGTTGAAGCTCAGAGCAGACCAACAGGTCAGCCTAGGACAGGAAGTTTGGGGACTCAGGGGCTGTAGCTCAGAGGCAGAGCATCTGCTTGGCTCAGTCCCCAGTGTCTTCAGTTTAAAAGGACCAGGCAGCAGGTGATGTGAAAGTCCTCACCCTAAGACCCTGGAGAGCTGCTGCAGGTAGACGACACTGACCTTGATGGACCGATAGTCTGATTCAGTAAAGGCAACTTCCATGTGTGTTCACCTGGACCCTTGTGGAAAAGGCTAGCGGCTTGTCTTGAGAGACTCGTACCAAGAAGAATGTTTCGGGTTCTGTGGCCAGAGTTCTGTAGCTTTTCCAGGCATCCTCAGACGTGTGCAGTGTGCCCAGGCTGTTATCATAACAGTGCTCCCTAACTGCACCCTTGTGAGTTTATTTGCCATTCCACATTGCATACATATGAATCATACAATCATTGGGGAATTTCAGACAGATGATATAATCCGGAAGAGGAACGGTTCCCAAACGGTTTCTGGTCTGGCATTTCAGACAGAACCGTTTTAGAACCGGTTCCCTACCGGAATATATTTGTAATTTCACACAGAATCACTTCTGTCCCGTTCAGGAAACGGGGCTGAAGCGTTTTACCTGTCAACTGCTTCCAAGTAGTCGTCAGTTTCTTCTCCCGGATCCGATACGCTTTTTTCCCGCCTTTTTCGCCCGCGCGGGCGATCTCCGGCTTTTTTTTTTTTTGAACGTTCGCTTTAGAGCGTTATAACGCTATAGCGCTATAGCGCAATAGCATCATAGCAACCCCATTGGAATGCCTGCAGTGTTGTTTTTATAGCACTATAGCGCTATAGCGCTCTAAAGCGAACATTTTTTTAAAAAAAGGCGTGGCGGGAACCGGCGGGAAAACAAAGCGGTGCAATCTGAAATGCCAAACTGCTTCTGATTCGGCTCTTTTCCTGTCAGGGAAAGCCATGTGTGAAATGGCAGCCCTGTACCGGTTTACTTCAAGACGAATCAGAAACGGCTTCAATCCGGCAGAGTCTCGGTAATGTGAAATTCCCTTATAGAGTTGGAAGGGACCTCCAGGGTCATCTAGTCCAACCTCCTTCACAATGCAGGAAATTCACAGATACCTCCACACCCACAGTGACCGCTGTTCCGTGCCCAGAAGATGACAAAGAAAACATCCAGGATTGCTTCCCAAAGTGGCAATCAGCATTTCCCTGGGCGTTCAAGAAAGACCCACAAGAACTAAGTACTGAGGCAACCCTTCCTGCTCTTACCGGTATGGCAGAGTACCGGGGATCTGGGAAGGTTCCCTCTTGACCTTCTTTATAATGATTGTCCCTGCTTAATTTCTTCTTTTCCATGCACAGCCTGGTTTGATCCAGCTGCTAGGGCACATGTGTATCTTCACCGACGTTGCCAGCACATGCTGATTGGCATTCATGCTTGAGTGTCTTTTTATTTTCTCCTTGGCTGCCGGGAGCCGGCCGAGTATCTTGGAAACGAAAGAGCTTCATCTGTTAGGCGTGACAGATTTGTATTTAGTGGTAAATGCCTGACCTTGCTCAGGCTCCCTCATCCATTCCTTTCGTGTGTGTCCCCCTCCCCAGATGAAAGATTCCGCTGAACTCCGGCTTCCCGTCGGTTGCCTTGGAAACGTAGACTAAGCAACTTGGCTAAGAGAATAACTAATAAGAGGATATCTCTGTTTTAAGAAGGAGGGGAGGGGAGATGCACTAAAAAAAAGAGGAGTGTTTTGGTGTTGCCTCTAAACACGCACGGCTTTGAAAGGGAGGGTTTTCTCAAGGCCCTCTTGCAGGCGTTTAAAACACATTCGCAATCCACTGGGAAACCGGCCTGCGTCCAGGTCCCGAGGTAGTGGTTGAGGCTGGCTTATGAGCACACCTTTGCTCCTGTGCAAGTCATAAGAACGTAAGAGGAGCTGAAGCATCTTGTTTTTTTTCTATTGTGTGTGCAGTCTCTCTTGGTACACGACACTATCTTGGTCAACGAGGCTTGCCAACCTCCAGGTGGGGCCTGGGGATCTCAAGGAATTATAGTTGCTCTCCAGACTAGAGAGATCAGTTCTCCCGAAGGAAATGGCTGCCTTGGGAGGTGGCCTCTACCCCTGCTGAGGTTCATCCCCGAACCCCGCCCTCCCGAACCCCGCCCTCCCCAGGTTGCACTCCCAAATCTCCAGGAATTTCTCAGCTTGAGCTGGCAACCTGCCCTGAGCCTGCATTGCGGGGAGGGCAGGGTATAAATGTGAATGATAAATAAATAAATAAATAAACCCTGTGCCAGGTCAGACAGAAGTCCTCGATGGCCCACAAGAAATGGCACAAAAGGCAAAGGCTCTCCAGTGTGGTGTGAGAGCCAGTTTGGTGCAGTGGTTCAGTGCGCGGACTCTAATCTGGGAGAACCGGGTTTGATTCCCCACTCCTCCACTTGCAGCTGCTGGCATGACCTCGGACAAGCCATAGTTCTGTCAGAGCTGTTCTCGAAAGGGCAGTTCTCGAAAGAGCTCTCTCAGCCCCACCTACCTGACAGGGTGTCTGTTGTGGGGAGGGGAAGAGGAAGGAGATTGTAAGATGCTCTGAGACTCCAAGTAAAGGGCAGGGTATAAATCCAATCTCCTCCTCCTCCCCCCTCCTCCCCCTCTTCCTCCTTCGATATTGCTGAACCACATCAACTAGTATTCAGAGATATAGTGCCTGTTAATAAAGAGGGTCTATTTTGGCCGGCAGCCTATGTAGCCCAGGCTAGCCTGGTTTCATCAGAGCTTGGAAGCTAAGCAGGGTCGTCCGTGTCTAGTAGTTGGATGGAAGACCACCAAAGAAGACCAGGGTTGCTACACAGAGGAAGGGCAAACCACCTCTGTCCTACTCTTGCCTTGCAAACCCCGTTGCTGGGGTCACTATTCATCAGTTGCAACTTTATGGTACCCCTGCCCCCCTTTAGCCATTCCATAGTGAAGTTTCTGCTGAACCAAGCCAAGAATGAAAGGCCATTCTAATAATTGTCATGCTAAGCCACCCTTAAAGCTACCTGAGAATTAATATAAGGTTTCATTGCCATGTGGTTATGTATTAGTAGGAGACTGGTTTGGGCATACACTAACACAAAGCTATTATCAGCCCCTGACTACTACACCAAACTGGGTCTCAGTGCCAGAGTCCACCTTCCAAAGTGGCTGTTTTCTGTCACCTGAAGATCAGTTGTAATCCCAGGATATCTTCAGCCACCACCTGGAGGTTGGCAACCCGACTCTTCCCCCTCTACTAGAAGTAGGGTTGCCAGCTCCAGGTTAGGAACTACCTGGAGCCTGAAGAGGGCAGGGTTTGGGGAAGGGAGGGACTTCACTGCTCTATAATGCCGTAGAGTCCACCTTCCAAAGCGGCCATTTTCTCCAGGTGAACTGATCTCTGTCACCTGGAAAACAGCTGTAACCCCAGGAGATCTCCAGCTACTGCAAGGATCTTGGTCACCCTAGAGAGGGAAGGCCTGCCTACCTCAATGACCGACTAGGATGAATGTGCTGCTGGCGCTGCTGGGAGCTTGGTGGCGGAGACTGACCGGCCGGGCGGTGGAAGCCGCTCCCATCAAGCTCTCCCTCTGCCACCTGCTTAAGATGATAAAACCTTTCGTCGACTGTTTTAAATGATCCAGGCATATCTTGGCTAGTTTACAATGATCTTAATGGGATGGACACTCATCATGACTTCCGCCGTGTGGAGAGTCAAGATTCATTACCAAGTACTCGGCTGATAGCATTAAAAGTTAAAAAGCCATTGTTAATAATTAACTAGTAAACTCTGTGTGTGTGTGTGTGTGTGTGTGATGTATATGGATGAGACTTGGTGTCCTAAACCCCACAAACTTTCTCGCAATGATGAGACAACGGGGTGTTTTAATCTAACTGTCGCTCGACTGTTGACGTTGTCATCATGTTTTACTGTTGATTTAGGGCTATTTTCTCTCTCTGTGTGTTTTAATTATGATCTGGAATGGTGTTGTTGTTGTGCCTAGGAGCCTTGATCTTAGGGGGAGAAAAGTATTAGAAGCATTTTAAATCAGAGGGCAGAAAAAATATAAAATAGCCCTTTTCCTGGAACAGAAGGAACCCCTGCTGGGATCTGCATGAACACAAGAAAGGGGCTAACGGTGAAGCCGAAAATTGGTCTGTCGAGGTTGGGGTTGTCTACAACTAGCTCTCCAGGGCCTTGGGTAGAAATCTTTCATGTCGCCACCTACATATGGTTCCTAGACCTCCTGGTGGAGGGGGGTCCCCTGCCGCCAGGCCCCACCACCCTGCCACCAGTCAGCTGGCCATTGGGGGGAACTTACCCCCCAAAAGAGGGAGGCCTAACTGACATGCACCCAGAAGTGACATTGTTATGTCCTGATTGTGAATCAACCCTATGTGAATCAACCCTATTATTTCTTATGTTAAGCTTAAAGTCAGGACAAGGCTCTTAAGCCTCAACAATCCCATTGGTTGACTGTGCTATTGTAAATATTGTAACCAATAGTTATAGAGGGAACAGACCTCATTGGTCTTTATCCTTGCAATATTACTGGTCGTTAACTTATGAAGGGGCGTGGTTATGTTAGCCCGCACTGTTTAAAAAGGGAGCTGTGCTCCACTGTTCTGTCTGTGTTGTCTGATCGTCTGGTTGCTGTTTAATAAAGCTGAATCACTTCTGAAATCACTTCCCTTGTTGAGTTGCATACTTAACAGACATCATCACATCAGGGGTGTCTGGGTGATGCTCTGGTATTTGAGCAAAAACTCGATGGTAGGAGCCAAATTTACAATAGATTTTTTTTTTTTTTTTTGCCCAAATACCAAAGTGTCACCCCATCATCCCCGATGTGATAGCATCACCTCTGAGTCATGTAGGCTGCGCATTGGCTAGGCCTCCCTCCTGCTCCCGGTGGGTCCTGCCATCCCCCGCTAGTTCCCAGGAGGGACCTGGCAACCCTACACCTACCCGATCCTTTGAACCGGCTCACCGGGGATTAAACCTGGGACTTTATGCATGCAAAGCACTGATGCCCCTCCCTCCCCATCTGCAATAATTTGTGAGTCTGGCAAATATCAGTAAATGATGCAGGTTCCTTATTGCTGCCTGGGCTCAACTCAAGGGGCCAGTGATCATCCGAAAGGCTCTAAGCAAGCTTGGCCTGGCGTCCTGATGCCGCCATATCTGTGTTTCATCACAGCCCTCAAGGGAGTTCATTCTCACTGAGATGGTAAACCTGAGCTGCACTTGTCCGTTTCGGCCTCGGGGCATGCATAAAAATGTATATTAAAAACAACAACATCCGTTTTCTTTATTTTTTGACTTTTTTATTCCTGTCCGGTGTTTCTTGTTCATTATTTATGTCCTTCCCCCCTACCCCCAAAGGGAAGTATATCTTAGGCGGTAATGACTGGCTCACATCAGTGTTTAAGTTTTTTAGCCTCCGGCTCGCACATTTTTGTCTTCGCTCAGGAAGGAGGGCTCCAGAGCAAACCGATTGATGCAGTAGCCAAACCGCTCACTCACAACTTTTAACGCCAGGAGCTCACAAAGTAGAATTTTTGCTCACCAGACTCCATGGCTTAGAGGGAGCATCGGCTCACATTTGAAATATCGTCGCATCTCTGCCATGGTGACGTTCCGCATGGGGGACGGTCGGGTTGCCCCTGCTGCTGCACTGTCATAATAGACCGGCACGCCTGGATTACGTTGCCCGAGGCATGCTTCCCACCTGACATAGATGAAAGTTGAGTCCTCATCCCAAGGATGCCTCCTGCCTAATTTCTGATAGGCTGGACAAATAGGCAGATAGAATTCTCACTTGCAGGGAGTGGGGGTGCAGGGAGTTGTTTGTCAATTCCAGAAAGAAGACCTGAAGGGCAAGGTGGGAATGTGGGGGCATTCACTTGCCCAGGACCGGTTCCAGGTTTTAGGGGCTCTAGGCAGAGGGTGCCCAACACCCCATGGCTATTATGAGGTCACCCGTCCTGTCCACCACCCATATGTCCCCATCTGCCTGTGCATCCTTCCTCGGTCCACATGCAAGCTCTCCCACCAGTGGCAGTCGCAGCTTAGGGTTGCCAATTCGACTTACCTGCAAAGCGGGGGGATTCCTGGCTCCGTCAGGAGTCTCCCTGCACATGTTGGGGGCGGGGGCACCGGACTGAGGGAAACCACAATGTGGCGGGACACTGTGACTTGAGGGAAAACCACAACGTGACCAGTGTGATGATGTCACCTCCGGGTGACACTCATCATGCTGGGGATGCCCTCCGGCAGGGGTGGAGTTCCCCCTGGGGCCCAATCTACCACCGGTGGGTAACAGGCCTCCTGGACGGGAATTTACCTGCCCCCAGCGGGGGCTTGGCAAACCTGTCACAGCTGCCCACACTGCCTGCATGCTTTTTCCCTGATGGTGTTAGGAGGGCCACTGTCATGGCCATAGGGCTGCCAACCTCTAGGTGGCACCTGGATATCTCCTGCTATTACAACTAATCTCCAGCTGATAACAATCAGTTCACTGGTGGGGGCGGAGAATGGCTGTTTTGGAATCTGGATTCCATGGCATTCTACCCTACTGAGGTCTCTCACCTCCTCAAACCCCGCCGTCCTCAAGCTCCACCCCCAAATCTCCAGGTATTTCCGAACCCAGAGCTGGCCACCCTGCATGGCCACTAGTAACGCTGATGCTTTGCTCACCATTCACAAGGCCTTCTCGAGCAAGTGCTGCAGCAGCTTATACAGCTGGGAGAACAAGTGATCAAGTACTTACATGCAGGCAGCCGATAGGTGTGAATGCAGGCATCGATCATGCTACGGCAAGCCCTTTTATGGCCTCCAGTAACACGGACATGCATTATGTATCTCACTATATTGCATTTTCATGTTTCATCCTTTTTTTAAACGTCGCTATCATTTTGCACATCTGTATTCTAACAATCAGCCCTTTTGCCCCAAGCTATCTTCATTCTGGCAGGTGAACCCATGCCTTAGAGCCATGTCATCTGCGGTTCCATGATATATTAATCCCTTTGTTTCCAACCGCATATGCAAGGTACCAAGTTATCTTTAATATGCCTTAAGACTACACATCCCATGGTACAGTGCAGCCGTACATGAAAAACTAGTGTGTGAAATAATCAGAGCCATTAATTAAAGCAATGCCAGAGAGGTGGCCTTCAAATCTGTTATAGTGACCAATAAACAGGAATCTTGTGGCACCTAAAAGTCGAACACAATTTTATCCTGACATAATCCTTAATTGGCAAGCATACTTGAGGTGCTATGAATGGACCCTCTCTGTGCAGACATCTTTTGTACAGAGTCTAAAACCAACAGACTAGGTCAAGGGACCATGGAATGCAGAATTACAGGGTAAAACATATTTAGAAGAAGAAGAAGAAGAGTTTGGATTTATACCCCGCCCTTCACTGTAAAATTCAATGTTATTTTTTTTAAAATGCAGAAAATTCACTACCTTTCTTGAACTAGTTGACACCTATAATCACTGTTCCCTCTAAGCTGAGTTAGTGTGAGCTAGCTCACAGTTTTTCAGCCTCCAGCTCACAGATTTTTGTCTTCACTCAGGAAGGATGGCTCCAGAGCAAACTAGTTTATGCAGTGGCCAAATCGCTCACTCTCAGTTTTAATGCCAGTAGCCCACAAAGTCAAATTTTTGCTCACAAGACTCCACAGCTTAGAGGAAGCATTGCCTATAATGTGTGAGGCAAATTCTAGTTTAGTCCTAGTGAGCAAGTTTTAGTTCAGTCCTGGGGGGATACAGTGAGAAATCTCTTAATGGATTTCAGTGTGCTGTATACCAGTTTTCGGCATTTATGTATCACTGTTCAAGGCTTGCTGAAAGCATTTTACATGTTGAATATGTTGTCAAAGGCTTTCACGGTCGGAGTTCATTAGTTGTTGTAGATTTTCCGGGCTGTACGGCCGTGGTCTTGGCACTGTAGCACCTGACATTTCGCCAGCAGCTGTGACTGACATCCTCAGAGGTATAACACAGAAAGACAGAGTACTCTCTGTGTCAAGGTAAGAAGAAAAATGGTAGATCTTACAATTGCACAACAGAGAGGGCTCTTTTTGTAGCAGGAACTCCTTTGCATATTAGGCAACACACTCCTAATGTAGCCAATCCTCCAAGAGCTTACAGAGCTCTTCTTACAGGGGCTACTGTAAACTCTTGGAGGATTGGCTACATTAGGGGTGTGTCACCTAATATACAAAGGAGTTCCTGCTACAAAAGAGCCTTGACTACAGATAAGATTAGAATTTCAACAGCTAATCCATATGCAAAAGAACCTCCTCAGGAAAGCTCCTCCATTAGCATGTCACAGCCTGAGGAACTCCTACAAGATAATGACTCAGCCCTACCCCACCTTCCTGAGCAGATATAAATTACCTACCTACCTTGACACAGAGAGTACTCCGTCTTTCTGTGTTATACCTCTGAGGATGCCAGTCACAGCTGCTGGCAAAACATCAGGTCCTACAGTGCCAAGACTACATCCATACAGCCTGGAAAATCCACAACAACTAACATTTTATATGATCTCCCACCAGAGAGATCACATTTCGAGGCCACTCAACTGCTGGCTCAAAAGTCACCATTGTTCAACAAGTAGGGATACCCAGCAGTGGCCTGGCATCTGTGGTAAGGTAAGGGGGAGAAATGATGTTTAACTATTTGCCAACATCATTTCTGAGCAAAACCCAAGACACGATGTCAGTTTGTTGACTGATACTCTAGAAACTTATTACCATAGAGTTTCTAGAGAAGCTGTCTGATTTCACATCCGGTTTTTTTGTCTGGATGTGATGCTACACAGCCCAATATTATTTCAACCTTCTGCTGTTTCCCCCACTGGCCTGAGAGATGAGGGCGGGTGGGAGGCCCCTCTGGCAGATGATTGCCCAGGTGAGATAGGCATTTGGTGTGCTTGTCAGCAACAGAACTTCCAAAGGAGACTATAGCGTGAGATTGCTGAAGTGGGAATCAGCCCAAATGTGAATAGGTGTCGGAAATTTTTGTCATAAGAATATGCTGAGTGAGGAACCATTTAAAAATCTACCAAATTGTCAGATGCAAATCTTCAGCCTCTAGAAGAACATCAGCACTTTCCTGCCACTCGTTCACAGTCATTATCCAATACAACTCTAGCTAGGTGAGGATGTCATTCCCATGGGGAAAGCAGCGGGGTTTGGCTTCTACAAGATCAGGAAGTATCCCTTATTTTAAAAGAATTATTGTCCCACAAATATAGACCAGGTGAGGAGTACGGTACTGACATAATGATACCTGGTATTTATATAATGTTATCAATGTCCACAGTGTCCGCAGCTCATGGCCTCACAACTAGGGATGGGCACAAACCAGGAAAATCAAGGTTTGTTTTGGTTTGTGGCTCTTTGGGCCGCATGACCCATGGACCTGCACGAACCTTCTGTCAGACCCCTGGAGAAATCAGTTCCCAAAAACAGTCATTCAGAAGAACAGAAAGTTCATTGAGACATTGTTATGATCCAGACTCTTAACATTTCTGTGTTAGAATTGGGGGAAAGTGCATGAAGCAAGCAATTATACCTAAATCAAGCAGGACCCTAATGGCCCAGGGCCAATCACGCCTCAGCTAGAGGCCTGCCAAATTAATGGTCCATAGTTCCCAGGGAAAAGTTGATGCCAGGCTTGACTGGGGCTCCAGGTTATATGTCTGGGCCAACTAAGATAACTGGAAGCAACAGCGGAGCGGCCAAATGCGAAAGTAGACATTCTTCTCACTCCCCTACGTCCCCACGGCTACAAAGCCCAAGAAAGCGGGCAAAGTTGACACCTTCCCATTTACCAAACTGGTTCATTTTGTGAGGCTTGTGATGGGGTAGAATGGGCCCCCTGTGGGCTAGAGATGGCAAACTTGCAACAAGTCTCTAGCTGACTCTCTTCTACTTGCCCTCCATGATTGGTAAGGATCCCATTTAGGGAGGACAAGTTATGTCCCCCCCAAAAAAGCAGGTGCCCCCAGGAAAGTGCTCTCTGGGGAAATCAGGTTCAGGAGAATGTCGAACAGCTCCCCTCCCCCGCAAGCTAGAGGCATCAGGTTCACAGTGGACCTCCCCAGGATGGCCCCTTTACCTGTCCTCCCAGTTTGGCAAGGATTGGCTTTTGAGGAGGTGGAGTAGCAGCCCCCCAAAGTAGGTGCCCCCAGGAAAGTGCTCTCTGGGAAAATCCCAATTGCTGTTCCAAGACTGTATAGAACAGAACCCCCACATGCCAGAGGCGTCAGGCTTGCAGCAGACCTCCCCAGGATGACCCTGTACATGCCTGTCAAGCTTTAGAGGGCCACTATTGGTGTTTCCAGGGCTGCAGAAGTCCATCCCCCCTATTGCTTTGATGATTGTAATTGATCTGTACCAGTATGTCTGCTGCAGACACTGCTGACACACACCAGCACGAACAGCCGAAACCTCTGAAAACCACATGGAGTGTCATAGGACGTTCGGCTTATGAACCTTGGCTCACGAACCATGAACCAGGCGATTTTTGTCACAAATTCAGGTTTGTGAGCCGGTTTGTGCCCATCCCTACTCACAACTGCCTGTAAGGTGGACCGGTGTTATCCCTATATTTTAGAGAGTGTAGAGGGGAGCCAAGTGGCCTGCCCAAGGCCATGTAGTAAATTCATAGCAGAGGTGAGATTTGAACAAGAGACCTCCCAGGTCACACCTCATTATCTTGTTCGCTACATCATAATGGTTCCCAATTACTTAAAACAGACTTCCTGGTTATATATAACTCTATCAGCGTTCACTGTTCAAAGCAGCCATTAATAACAATAGTCTAATAGACTAATAGTCTAAAATGTAATAAAATAAGTTGGACTCCTGTGCTGAAGCTTCCCATCCCCAAAGACCATGGCAAAGTCCTCTTTCTTATCAAGATGGGTAGCCGTGTCTGTCTGTAGCAGTAGAAAACAGCAAGAGTCAGTATAAGTATAGAGTATAGAGCCAGTAGCACCTTAAAGACTAACAAAATTTGTGGCAGGGTATGAGCTTTTGTGGGTAACTGCTCACTTCTTCAGATACAGCTAGAATGAGAGTCCACCTGTTCTTATATCATGGACAGTGGAGTGATTTCAGATGCCGAAGGACAATAGCAGGTAAATGATGATAGCAGGTGAATGATAATAGCAAGGTGTGATTGGATTAGGTGTGATATGCAGAAAGGTTGTAGGTGTGGAACAATCAGCATTGGTAAAGAGACAGGAAACCTAGGTCTTGATTCAGTCCAGGAGGATGCATTGCCTTGAGCCTCATTATCAGTTGCAGTTCAGCAATCTCTCTTTGACATTCTTTTGTTAGAGAACTGGTACTCTTAGGTCAGCAACTGAATGTCCTGGAAGGTTAAAATGTTTCCCTTCTGGTTTGGAATGCTGTGGTTTCTAAAATCAGACTTATGCCCATATATTTTTTTGTCAAAGGGCCTGGTTGTTTTGTCCAATGTAGGAGGGTGGAAGGACATTGCTGACACATTCTTACTTCAGTGTAGTATAGTTTCTCCAGAGAGCAAATATTACAACCAGAATGGGGTGGCGGTTAGGGTAGGCATCCCCATGCTTGTTGAGGAGGAGGAGATTAGATTTATACCCCACCCTTCATTACCCATAGGGGTCTCAGAGCGGCTTACAAACTCCCTTCCCTTCCCCTCCCCACAACAGACACCCTGTGAGGTAGGTGGGGCTGAGAGAGCTCTTGACAGAAACTGCTCTTTTTCAAGGACAGCTCTTATCAGAACTATGGCTTGCCCAAGGTCATCCAGCCAGGTGCAAGTGGAGGAGTAGGGAATCAAACCCAGTTCTCCCAGATTAGAGTCTGCGCACTTAACCACTACACCAAACTGGCTCTCTTATTGGCACTCTAGATCCACAGGGGTTTTGTGCCATCACAAAATGCTGGAGCAACCTAGTTCAAATCTAGGGTTGTGAGCTCCAGCTTGTGAAATACCTGGGGAATTGGGGGGTGGAGCCTGAGGAGGGCGGGGTTTGGGGAGAGGAGGGACTTCAATGCCCTCAGGTCCACTTTCCAAAGTGGCCGTTTTATCCAGGTGAACTGATCTCTGTCACTTGGAGGGCAGTTACAACCCGAGGACATCTCCAGCTACCACCTGGAGATTGGCAACCTCCTTCAGATCTCTGGCCAGCAGTTGTGATCCATGTATGAGGTACTCGTTCTCTTTCTATCTCACAGTGTTGTAAGATATATAGTACAACCATGCCTGGGCTCCTTGGAGGTAGAGTGGGATAAAACTGTGAGCGATAATACGAAACTTATTAACCCTAAAGGCCACCAACCTGCAGAAGAAACCCCTGATGGTAACGAAACAGGCAGCAAAGCCTTCCTTCCCATTGGGAGTTTCAAAATGCCAAGGAAGCTGAAGCTATAAAGACTCGAAAAGGACATTGCAGAGCTGGAAAAAATATAGAGGAGGGCAACCAAGATGATTAGGAGGTTGTAGCACCTTCCCTATGAGGAAAGGCTGAAGAATCTGGGATTTTCCATTTCAGAAAAGGGCAAACTAAGGGGAGACATGATAAAGGTTTATAAGAATATGATTATTCTTTTCTCCCTCTCCCAAACTACTAGAATGGAGCTGATGGGCAGTAGGTTCCGGAAAGACAAAAGGAAATACCACTTTACACATAGAGTTATTGAAACGTGGAATTCTCTGCCAGAGGATGTAGTGATGGCCACAGGTAGGGCTTTTTTTGTAGCAGGAACTCCTTTGCATACTAGGTGTAGTCAATGTAGCCAATCGTCCACACAGGAATAAACAACTTTAAAAAAGGGATTGGATAGATTAACGGAGGATAAATCTGTCAGTGGCTGCTAGCCATGGTGGCTGAGGGGAACGCCACATTCAGAGGCACTATGCCTCTGTATCCCAGAGCCAGGAGGCAACATCAGGGGAAGGCCTTGGCCTATCTCTCCTGTTGTTGGCCTTCCAGAGGAACTGGTTGGCCGCCGGGTGAGACAGGATGCTGGAGTTGAGGGACTATTGGTCTGATCCAGCAGGGCTCTTCTTGTGTTCTTATGTTCATAATTGCTAAGCTGGTTCTGCTTTGCCTGCTCACTTCTTACAACTCTCTCTCCTCCCTCCCTCCCTCCCTCCCTCCCTCCCTCTCTCTCTCTCTCTCTCTCTCTCTCTCTCTCTCTCTCTCTCTATTCTCTCTCTCTCTCTCCAAGTTTTGGTGTTTCACTTGGGGGACTGATTGAATCACCCAATGAGTAATACCATCGGCCACTGGGGAGAGCCAGTGAGTCATGGATGGACAGAAGAGACCCCTTTTTCCGGCCTGATTGCCATTTATTGTTGTGTGCTGATGTTAGGTTACTATTGCTACTGTTGCTCACATGTCTGTGCATCTCTGTAGGTGTTTATGTATATAGAAGAAGAAGTAGTTGGTTTTTATACCCTGCTTTTCTCTCCCCTAAGGAGTCTCAAGGCAGTTTACAATCACCTTTCTTTCCTCTCCCCACAAGAGGAACCTTGTGACATAGGCAGGGCTGAGAGAGTTCTAAGAGAACCGTGACTGGCCCAAGGTCAGCCAGCAGACCACATGTGAAGGAGGGGTGGGGAAATCAAACCCGGTTCTCCAAATTAGAGTCCACCACTCTTAACTGCTACACTGCACTGGCTGGCGGTGTCACTTTACACTGTAATGACTTAACAGTTTTAAATCTTATGGAACTGTAATGGGCTGCTGGGCTTGAATCTAGTTTTTCTACTGCAGACCGACATGGCGACCCACCTGAAACTAAATTTATATATTATTGGTTTTATAAAGTTATACTTAATTATGTACATGGTTTCCAGAGCTAGTTCTTTTGGATGAAAACAAGAGGGGGAAAAAATACATATTAACAGCATGAAACACTTTAGAAGAGAAGTAGAGCTGGTTTTTATACCCCACTGCACTCTACGTTAAAGGGTTTTAGAATTGTTTTCATCTAATTTATAATTTTATGCTTTGTTGCAATTATGTGTTGATTTGTGCAAGCCGCCCAGAGCCAGCCTTGGCTGGGAGGGCGGGGTTATAAATAAATAAATAAACGAATGAATGAATAAATAAATAAATAAGTTAAGGAGTCTTCAGAGTGGCTGACAATCGCCTTCCCTCCCTCTCCCCACAACAGGCACCTTGTGAGGCAGGTGGAGCTGAGGGAGTTCTGAGAGAACTGTGACTGGCCCAAGGTCACCCAGCAGGTTTCATGTGGGAGAGTGGGGAATCAAACCTAGTTCAATGGATTAGAGTCTGTCACTCTTGATCACTACACCATACTGGGAGAGAGTATGTACTGAATAAGATTTAGTTTTCCAGTTGTTTTTAACATCCACCCAGTCCTCTAAAAAAAAAAAAAAAAGCATACAGATATTTCCATCTCAAACGAAATCCCTCGGGATCTAGATTTCTCTCGGGAAGGTTTGTTGTTTGTTGTGGTCATGGAGGCCTATAACTCTCCACAGAGCTTAAAAAATAGTTTCCAGGATCACTATTTTTGGGGGAGTAGAAAAATACCCAAATGGCAAAAGCTGTATACATTCCTGGTTCTCCCCACCCACCCAGGTGTTTTGGTTTACAGAAGTTAAACTGTACAAGGCTGCAGTTTGGCACAGTGGGGTGGATCGTACCCCTATCCGGCCCTGCCAAACCAGAGAGCAAATTTTGTTTACTTCTCTTATTTATTAAAATATTTATACCCTGCCTTTCTTTTAGCTCAAGATAGAAGTCTTCCTCCAGACTTGAGCCAGCTTGGCCTAGTGGTTAAGTGCGCGGACTCTAATCTGGGAGAACCGGGTTTCATTCCCCATTCCTCCACATGCAGCTGCTGGTGGGACCTTGGGTCAGTCACAAGTTCTCTCAGAGCTGTTCTCTCAAGAGCAGTCCTCGAAAGAGCTCACTCAGCCCCACCTACCTCACAGGGTGCCTGTTGTGGGGAGGAGAAGGGGAAGGCGTTTGTAAGCTGCTCTGAGACTCCGAGTGAAGGGTGGGGTATAAATCCAATCTCCTCCTCCTCCTCCTCCTCCTCCTCCTCCTCCTCCTCCTCCTCCTCTTCTTCTTCTTCTTCTTCTTCCTCCTCCTCCTCCTCCTCTTCTTCTTCTTCTTCTTCTTCTTCTTCTTCTTCTTCTTCTTCTTCTTCTTCTTCTTCTTCTTCTTCTTCTTCTTCTTCTCCTCCTCCTCCTCCTCCTCCTCTTCAGTGTAAATTAGTCTTCCTCCAGCTTAAGTGGTTATTCCATTGGAGGAAGAGCCACTTAAGTTTGAAGAAGAACCACTTATAGAATTGATTGGCTACACTCTGCTGTTTGCTACCGTACAGTCGACAGTGTCCTAAGAGGGAAAATGTTCTAAAGCTACTTTCTTCTGAATTCTATCCAAGAAGAGCAAATGAGAAGCCGATTCATTCCCATCATTCTTTCAGGGTTTACAGCATAAAGAATGCTTTGATAGCATAAAGGAACTTGAATTCTGATTATATATCTCAGTGGATTCTCAGGGTTCTGGACTGACCAGAAGTAGTAAAGCTTCCCAGGAGGTGGGGTCAGGATCCTTCTCCACCTTCCAAAGTGACCATTTTCTCCAGGTGAACTGATCTCTGTCACCGGGAGATCAGTCGTAATCCCAGGAGAAATCCAGCCACCACCTGGAGGCTGGCAACCCTCTCCAGAAGGCCATTCGACAGGATTGCCCCACATGGGCCTGGTTGAGCAGAAGAGGGGAAAGATCTCTCTGAGAGGGCACAGAGCATGGAAGCTGATCGAAGAAGCGCAGCTTCATATGGACTTGTCTTAAGGAGCACCCTGAAGGAATGCGGCTTCCATCCAGAAGGGCTTGCAAATCACGCATGTGTCATGTCTGCACATGCACTCATGCAACCAGTTCCAAGCGAGACACGTAACAGAAGGAAAAGGAGGAGGAGGAGGAGGAGGAGATTGGATTTGTACCCCGGCCTTCACTCGGAGTCTCAGAGCAGTTTACAAACTCCTATCCCTTCCCTTCCCCACAGCAGATACCTGTGAGGTAGGTGAGGCTGAGAGAGCTCTGAGAGAAACTGCTCTTTCGAGAACAGCTCTGAGAGAACTGTGGCTTGCCCAAGGTCATCCAGCAGGTGCAAGTGGAGGAGTGGGGAATCAAACCCAGTTCTCCCAGATTAGAGTCCCACGCACTTAGCCACTAACCACACTGGTAATAGTGCGATGATAAATATGTCTGATTCAAATGGGGCTCATTGCCGGGAAATTGTTCTTAGGCTGTCACCAAAAAGCATCCCATATTTGCTGCAAGACAATTTCCCCCTTTAGCTGAGCACTGCAGATCGGGAGATATTTTCCTATCCCTTCACGATCGGCAGGCACAAGAGCCGACCTCTGCTGCCCACTTGCAGTCCTTTCGAGTTAATAAACCTTTTTATCTCAAGGTAGTCGTCGCTGCAGTCCTCTCTTCTCCCAGCATTATTAAGGGCCATTTTTGAACTGAGTTTTAGCTCTCCGTCTGCAAACTCTCTTCCAACTCCATTTTTTTTTTAAGTACTTTTTTTCTCATCAAACCTTCCAGTCTCTCCCTGGCTCTCAGGGCAGCAATCTAATTCCAAACCATCGCCAGTCGCATGGAATACTTCCAACCAGTGTTCCCTCTAAGCGGAATCATTGTGAGCTAGCTCACAGTTTTTTCGCCTCCGGCTCACACATTTTTGACTTCGCTCAGGAAGGAGGGCTCCAGAGCAGACTGATTTATGCGGCAGCCAAATCGCTCGCTGACGACTTTAATGCTAGCAGCTCAGAAAGTAGAATCTTTGCTCACAAGACTCCACTGCTTAGAGGCAGGGCCGGCCCGAGGTTTTTTTCCGCCTTAGCTGGGGCTACCTTCTGATGCCCCCCCGGCGTGTGCCCAATTACGGGGTTGCCAACCTCCTGCCTCTCCACCACCGGGGCTCCCCAGGGTGAGGGAGGGCTCCCCTCCTCCTCCCCCCTCTCGCCCACCACCGAGGCACACCAGGAAGCCAGGAAAGGGGTGGGGTTTAAACCTCCATCCCTTCCATCTGAGCACCGACTTGCCTGCATGCCCTGCAGCTGTGGGGCGCAACGGCAAGCCAGGGAAGGGGCGGGGGTTTAAACCCCCGTCCCTTCCGTCTGAGCACTGCCTTTCCTGCATGTCCCACAGCTGCGGGGTGTGCTGGCAAGCCAGGGAAGGGGTGGGGGGGTTTGGTGGGGCTTTTCGTGGGGGACGGGGGGCTTTTGGCGCCCCTAAGGGCTGGTGCACTCTAGGTGAATGCCTAGTTCGCCTAGTGAGCAAGCCGGCCCTGCTTAGAGGGAACATTGCTTGCAATGGTAGGGAATATCCGATGGTAGTTCCATCACTTCTCATGTAGGAACAGAGATGGTGCAAATGTGTGTTTTGGAACAAAGGTTGCCAACCTCTAGGAGAGCCCTTGGCATTACAACTGATCTACGTACAATCGAGATTAGTTCCCCTGGAGAAAACGGCTGCTTTGGAAAGTGGACTGTTTGGCACTATACCCTGGGGAGGGCCCTCCCCAGGCTCTACCTCCAAAAGTATCCAGGTATTCCCCAACCCAGAGCTGGTGACCCAGAGCCTCAACCACAACCTGTGCCACCACTTCAAGATATGAAACCAAGCCTATCACATAACCAATGAACCTTCAGGAACAGGCTGCCTCTGAGCAAGTACCAAGGGAAGAGCTTCCAGTTTACTTTAGCTCCTCCCGTGCACACGATGCCAGCTAGCTGGCGACTTGTGGCGGCCCCAGCACGAGGCTCTCAAGGCAAGGGATTAAGCAGAGGCGGCGTGCCATTTCCGTCCTCTGCGGAGTCTTCCTGGGAGATCTCCAAGTATTGACCCCGCTTAGCTTCTGAGATCTGATGAGGCTGAGTTAGACCATGTTGCCTTTGCTCAATGGATCAATTAGGCATGGTGTGATGTTTACAGCTTCCAGTGGATCAGGCAACGGGCTTGAGAGAAACAGTGTAAGCCATTAGAAACTAGGGGTGTATGCTCAGTAAAAAACGAGCTGAAAAAATTATCTGATAAATACATTATTGAGAGCCAGTTTGGTGTGGTGGTGAAGTGTGTGGACTCTAATCTGGGAGAACCAGGTTTGATTCCCCACTCCTCCACTTGCACCTGCTGATGTGGCCTTGGGTCTGTCACAAGCTCTGGCACAGCTGTCCTTGAAAAAGAGCAGTTTCTGTCAAGAGCTCTCTCATCCCCACCTACCTCACAGGGTGTCTGTTGTGGGGAGGGGAAGGGAAAGAAGTTTATAAGCCGCTCTGAGACTCCCTTTGGGTTGTGAAGGGCGGGGTATAAATCCAATCCCACCCAGCTTTGTGTCATCTGCAAATTTGATAAGCATCGCCTCTATGTCTTCCTCCAGGTCATTTATAAAAAACATTAAACAACACTGGGCCCAGGACCAAGCCCTGTGGCACTCCACTCGAGACTTCCCTCCACGTAGACGCAGAGCCATTTACGAGCACTCGTTGGGTACGATTTTTCAACCAACCATGAATCCATCCAACGGCTGCTCCATCCAGCCCACACTTAACCAGCTTATCCTCAAGGATATCATGAGAAAACTTTGTCAGATGCTGTACTGAAATCTAGATACACTATATCCACAGCGTTGCCAGTCAACCATTTTAGTAACTCAGTCAAAAAAGGAGATAAGGTTGGTCTGGCATAAGGTTGGTCTGGTTGCCGTCTTCTGGACACACTCGAGCTTGTCAGCATCCTTCCTAAAATGTGGTGCCCAAAACTGGACACAATACTCCAGGTGAGGTCTGACCATAGCAGAATAGAGCGGAACTACCACCTCCCGTTATCTGGACACAATGCTTCTGTTAATGCATCCTAAGACTGCATTAGCTTTTCGTATGACCTTGCAGAAGCTCCAGCTGCAGAACTCCTATGCTGAGAAATAATGGCTTTTAGATTGTTTGCTCACTTCTCCCGCTTGCTTTGCCCGCGCGCATGAACCATACTCATTGGCTTCAGCTCATATAAGGGGGAGTTTGATTGTAGTAGAATTTAGGTGGCCCTACTGTTCCCGGCCATTCCTGATGCAAGCCGTACACGTGCCTTTAGTCCTGATGCACCAATAAACAGGGTTTTTTTTTCTGCTGAAGCCCTGTGCTGTGTGACCTGACTAAGGAGCCTGACACTTTGGAGGGTAGATGCTACAGCACTGTACTTCACTGAGATCCCTGTCCTCTCCAGGCTCCACTCCCAAATCTCTAGGAGTTTTCCAGCATGGCAACCCTAGCCCTCATCCTCTGCAACTCTAAGATAGATAGATAGATAGATAGATAGATAGATAGATAGATAGATAGATAGATAGATAGATAGATAGATAGATAGATAGATAGATAGATAGATAGATAGATAGATAGATAGAGGATGGATGGATGGATGGATGGCTCTTTTTGTAGCAGGAACTCGTTTGCATATTAGGCAACACACCCCTAATGTAGCCAATTCTCCAAGAGCTCACAGTAGCCCCTGTAAGAGGAGCTCTGTAAGCTCTTGGGAAATTGGCTACATTAGGTGTGTGTCATTTAATATGCAAAGCAGTTCCTGCTGCAAAAGAACCCTGGATGGATGGATGGATGGATGGATGGATGGATGGATGGATGGATGGATGGTAGATAGACAGACACAGACATCTTTTTTGGGCTTGGAAAGAGTGCTAGGATAGGGCATTGATGCTGATCCCTGAGGCGTAAGGAAGCAAACTGAGAGTCACCACATTGCTTCTTCCGACACTGATAGAAGTGATGCTTTCAACAGAGGGAGTGATGATAAACACATGAAGTCCACTCCTGATTTGGGCCCACCATAAATCCCAGCATGCACGCCAAGCAGGAAGCAAACAGACATCAGTCTAAGCCAGTCACAAAACCCCCAGACGGCAGAACTGATATAAACAAAATATGTGAAGTCTGTTTTTAAAAACTTCCAAAATCATTGGGCAGCACGAATTTTATTCTTGACAGTTTTGATGTTTTATTATTTTTTTTCCTTTGCGCCTCCATCACTGGAGAAATGAAAAATGGAGAATGTTTGATCCGATGGCTGCGGGGGTGATAAATAATTCATTTGAGTCCATTGAAGGAGGGGGAACAAAGTGGTTCTGTTCTGTTGCCACTTTAGGACTCTTTTCCCCAACAAAGCCCGTTGTTTGTTTTTTGGACTACAGAGATGCAAATAATAGGCGAGATCAATCTAATCTGTCTTGCACGGCATGCAGAATATCCCTGCACGGCCCTTCTGCAGTTTGTGATCAGTGCTGTCGAAAGTCTGACAAGCTGTTCACCTGGGCTCAAACAGTTCCCATCTTTCAATCATGCACAAAATTAAAGTTAAAAAAGGCCGATTGTGGATGCTGCTTTCCCGCAGTTTCCCTGTGTTTGCTGCCACCACTTCCTGCTCTCTCTTTAGGTGCACAAACACATTAACGTTTTAGAGTTAATTATTTATGCCACCTCTGTCCTTTGCACTTGGCCTGAATTGATGTCCTTGAATGGCAAAGGCAGGCAAATTGAAACAATTGCAGGTTCTCCCACTGCCTCATGGGAATTGTAGTGTTCCCTTAGGAAGACCTTAATTTCCCTAGGCAGCCATGACACAAATGTCTTCATCATGTCAAAGGGCTGTTCTGATCGACAACAACATAGATGATGCAAATATAGCTTATTTTCAAAACTATAGTCTGCCCATGAACCCAGAGTATGCATAGCAACATAAAACCTGTTACAGGGATACCAACCTCCAGGTGGGACCTGGAGATCCCCTGGAATTACAGCTCATCTCCAGACTAGAGAGATCATCTCCCCTGGAGAAAATGGATGCTTTGGAGGGTGGACCCTAGGGCATTGTACCCCACTGAGGTCCCTGTCCTCCCCAGGGTCCATGCCCAAATCTCCAGGAGTTTCCCGGCCTGGAGCTGGCAACCCTACCCCCCACTCCCCGCTGGTGGCCAGGGGGGAGCTGACAACCCCACTAAAAGGCCCTACCTGGACAGCTGCTAAACCGAATGATGCAAACTCTGCAGGCTCAAAGCAGATCAACGTCCATGGCGTTCAAAATTTGATCATTGCATCAGGGTAATCCGATAAGGGGTTTACACCTGGTTCGTATATGAGCAGTTCGATCGCAATGAGTTGGTACATCAGTACTTTTTTTGCAATGTTTTCAGCATCCCTTTTTAACAGGCAGTATCTGACAATCCCCCCAGACTCTATTACTTGAAGCAGTAGAGAGGAGCAAGAGTCCAGTAGCACCTTCAAGACTAACAAAATTTGTGGCAGAGTAGGAGCTTTCGTGAGTCACTGGTCACTCCTCCAGCAGTGAGTCACGAAAGCTGGCCACAAATTGTCTTAGTCTCGAAGGTGCAATTGGACTCTTGCTCTTTTCTACAACTACAGACAGACTAACACGGCTACCCATCTTGATCGGTTAGCTGAAGATCCTGACATTTGAAAGGTGGCATTTATCCAGTTGCCGCTGTGCCAGACTCGGATTCGAAATCTGTGGGTTCACATTCTAGCACAATTAAATTAATACAGTGCCTTTCCTCTTTCCCGCTCGGCTCTGTCTAGCCTGATTGCCGTAGACTTGAATTCCAGGCATGCACAGTGTTAGAAGGAGGGAAGGCAGCATTGGTATAGCCTGAACTTAATCAGAGCTTGGAAACTATGCAGAGTCAGTACTTGGGTGGGAGACTGCCAGGGAAGGCTCTGGAGAGGAAGGCAATGGCAAACCACCTCTGCTTAACCCCTTGCCTTGAAAGCCCCTTTCTGGGGTCACCATAAGTCGATTGTGGTTTGATGGCACTTACATATGTACAGCTTTTAGATGCATCTAAGCCAAACACAGCCTATAGCCATGTCTGGTGGTCTACTTGGGAAGGAGGAGGAGGAGGAGGAGGAGGAGGAGGAGGATTTATACCCTGTCCACTCGGAGTCTCAGGGCAGCTTACAAGTTCCTTATTTTCCTCTCCCCACAACAGACACCCTTTATGAGGTAGATGGGTCTGAGAGAGCTCTGAGAGAGCAGTGACTGACCCAAGGTCACCCAGCTGGTTTCATGTGGAGGAGTGGGAAATCAAACCCAGTTCTCCAGATTACAGTCTGCCGCTCTTAACCACCAAATGAAAAGATGGAAACTCTCCAAAAAAAAGGGTGGGTTTTTTTTGTTTTTCCTTTTAAAAACAAAAAACAACCCCCCCTTTTATTTATATAATATAGCAACGATTTACAGTAGCACATAGGAAACCACTAATATAAGAGCATAATTAAAAACACAAGAGCAATAAAACCAAACAGCTATTCAATATATAGCTATAACCTTCAAATTATCAGGAAGTGCCCTTTTCAGCTTACTATACCTTTCCATACATTCAAGAAAGGGAAACCAGCATTCCTAAAAATCTGAATGGAACTCTGGATTCTCTGCCAAGGATATAACTTCTGATATGTTGTCCATCACCAGGTATTCCCATAATTTATTAATCCACATAATCAATGAGGGTCGTTTACTATTTTCCCAATGCCTAGCCAGTAAAATCTTGGCTACCACCAACATACAAGAAATGAGATCTTTACTGACAGCAGGAACATCTATCCCCTCCCATAAATTAAGCAAGACAAGTTCTGGCCTCACAGAGATACTGTGCCCAGTAATGTCATATATCAGTTTATGAATAGTGGTCCAGTACTGCACCATAACAGGGCACATCCACCAGCAGTGAATGTAAGAACCAGGCTGCCCACATCCCCTCCAACAATTGGGGCTATAGGAGGGTGAAATGTGGTGCAAACGTAATGGAGTGAAATGCCATCTATGAACAATTTTTCGGGATTGGATTCTTATATTAATAGCCCTCATTAGAGAGACTGTAGATGACCAAATTTTTGCCCACTGGTGCTCAGTGACATCCACTGCACAATCCTGGTGCCAGCATTGTTGATAACTTGCTGGTTTTGTGCAATTTTAATGATATAACCACTTGTAAATCATTGTAATGAGCCCTCTATTACCTACTTTCCGTTGTGTAATTAGATGCTCAAATTCTGTGCTAGGCCTTTCAAGACCCCGTCAAATTATTGGGTCTGTAAGTAAATGCCTCACCTGAAAATATTGGTACCGTGGAATCTTCAGAGAACTTATTTGTTCTAACTGAGATTTTTCTTTCATAATACCCTTATTTGTTATATCACAAAGTCTAACAAAGCTTTCCTTCCCTCCAGACATGAAATTCTGCTAGAGATTTGCCTGGGGGAAACCAAGCTTGCCCCAGGAAAGATGATGCTGGAGATGTCCCCGGGGCTAAGGTTTTTCTATGTGCATCCCAAAAAAATTAAAGTAGCATCCAGGAAGGGGTTGAACTTGACCTCATACCGTCTATTTTTTGGGGGAAGCCCAAACTATATCTACAATGAAGCATGGGCAAATATAATCACCTTCTATTTCTACCCACCCCTCTATGTCATCTAGATTAAGATAGGCTAAGAGATTTCTTAAGTGTGCAGCCTCGTAATATTTACACAGATCTGGAAAACCATAACCACCCATGTCTATTGGATGACCAAGAAGTTTAGACCCTGTTCTTGGTTTCTTGTTATTCCACAAAAGAATTATGAAGAGTGGATTGCCAAATTCTCAAGGTCTTAGCTGGAATTTGAATGGGAACATTTTGAAAAAAGAAATAGAAACTGCGGAAAGAGCATACTCTTAATAAGATCAAGCTTCTCTGTCCACGTAAGAAGTCGTGTGTTCCGTGTTTTTATCTTAAGAGTTATCTTTTCGTGCACTGCTTTGTGATTGCATTCAAAAAGTTCTTCTAGGCATCATAGAATCATTATCCCCAGATATCTCCATGGTTTATCTAGCCACTTGTACCTAAATTTCCTTTTGATTAGCTTTATTGTTTGCGGTGTGAGAAAAAATAGGACACATTTCCGTTTCCATGTGATTGACACATAGACTAGATACCAAAGAAAACCGACCTATAGTATCATTCAGAGAATTTAGCGAGTCATAAGGGTTAGCGAGACAAATTGCACAATCATCTGCAAAAAGGCTGATTTTATGTACCCCCCCCCATCTTTACTCCATGGATATCTTGGTTTTGCCCAATTACGTTTGCTAAGGGTTCTATTGCTATTGCAAACAACTAGGAGGGCAAAGGGCAGCCCTGTCTAGCACCTCTTGCAAGGGGGAAATCCAAAGATTGCATACCGTTAATCTTGATGTGAGCTCTTGGCTTTTTGTAGAGGGCTTCAATGGCCTATAGAAAACAAGTTCCAAAACCCATTTATGTGAGAACTGATTTTATATAGCTTACATCTAACCAGGGCTTTTTTTGTAGAAAAAGCCCAGCAGGAACTCATTAGGATAATAGGCCACACGTCTGAAGACACAGCTCATTAGCCTATTAGGCCATGCCCCCATGTTACCAGAAGTGTGGTCATTCAGCCACACCCACCTTTTGCTTCTTATTCTGTTTACCTTGTTTGTCAAAACTCGGGGGGGGGTTGTAGCAGGAACTCCTTTGCATGTTAGGCCACACACATCCTAATGTGGCCAATCCTAATGAGTTTCTGCTGTTGGGTGTGGCCTGTTATGCTAACGAGTTCCTGCTGGGCGTGGCCAACTTTGGAGCCAGCCCGAACTCTGTTCCTGTGCGTTCCTGCCCAAAAATAGCCCTGCATCTAACCAGTCGAAGGCCTTTTCAATATCTATAGAAAAATGAGAGATTTAGTATTTCTGTGCTTACAATAGTGTACTATATTTAAAGTCCTTCTAATGTTATCCAACATAATCCTTGAGGGGATCATTAGAAATATAGTTTAGAATAATTTTATTAAGCCTCAATGTAAGGATAGACATATATATATATATTTGCATTGTTATTCAATAAAGATATGGGGCAGTATGAATCAGGCCTGGTTGAATCTTTGCCTGGTTTTAATACCACTGCAATCCTAGACTCTTCCCAAGATGGTGGGAGATTGCCTGTTTGAAGAATAAGGTTGCACATCTCCATTAAAGGCCCCACCAAATATGTTAGAAATTTCTTGTATCATTCCGTGGGTAGACCATCCCTGCCTGAGGTTTATTATTTTTCAGGCTCTTAATGGCCATAGTGATTTCCTCCTGTGTAACAGGTTTATCCATGAAATCAATATGCTTGGGCATAAAGCTAGCAGAAAACTTACTATTCATTAAATAATGTTTTACACTGCATAACTAACTGTCATCTGAAGTGTAAGGATTTTGAAAATAAGTAGCAAATACCTTGGTTATCTCCTCCACCTTTGATGTGAAATTAACCCAACAGTCCCGAATAGAGTGTACAAGTCTTGCAGAGTTCTTTTGTGACACTCTTCTAGCCAGGTAGTACAGTGTTTTGGAGGTTTTCAGCCAATATTTTTGTTTTAAGTTAAGAATGTTTTTCTGAATTCTAAAAAAAAAACCTTCTAAACTTTCCAATTTCTTCCTGGCTAATGTTAATTTGTGGTAGGGTTTTTTGCCCCCGAATTTCTTATGTCTAGTTTCCAAAAGCAGAATTTCATCTTGGAAATCTTGAATTAATTTGGATTTCCTCTTTTTGCAGGCCAATGCATGAGAAATGAATTTTCTACAAAGCACCACTTTCAGTGCATTCCAGACCAGGGCTATTTTTGGGCAGGAACGCACAGGAACAGAGTTCCGACTGGCTCCCAAGCTGGCCGCACCCAGCAGGAACTCATTAGCATAATAGGCCACACCCAACAGCAGAAACGCATTAGGATTGGCTACCTTAGGGGTGTGTGGCCTCACATGCAAGGGAGTTCCTGCTACAAAAAAAGCCCTGGGTTCTGACAACAAACAAGGTAAACAGAATAGGAAGCAAAAGGTGGGTGTGGCTGGTAACATGGGGTGTATGGCCTAATATGCTAATGAGCTGTCCTGTCAGGGTGTGGCCTAATATGCTAATGAGTTTCTGCAGATGGGTGTGGCCTATTATGCTAATAAGTTCCTGCTGGGCTTTTTCTACAAAAAAAGCCCTGTCCCAGACTATATATTTGGGTACCCCGCAATCAGAATTCCATTTAAAACAATCTTGTATGGTCTCCACAATATCCGATTGTATATTAAGGTCCAATAAAGTGCCTTATTCAGATGCCAGTCAAAGCTTTTAGTCTGGGATTTTTTATTATTGAACAGGCAAATTACCCATGTATAGTCAGACGAAACTGTGTGACTTTATGTTGTGCATTACATTCTTTTGAAGCACTGTAGGTGTTTACATACTCAGTATATTTAATATATCCCTATGAGTATCATTACTTGTCTTTAAAAAACTTTTTGGGAGAGTTTCCACCTTTTCATTTGTAGATTTACAGTTTCCTTTCCTGGGCTGCGATCACACAGAAGGGGGAAAAGGCGGCCAGGAAGCGAGGCTGTTTGCCCCGCCTGCAATGACGCGCATTTGCGCAATCAGACTTCCGGCCGCATGCCCCGCAGTTCCCCATAATACTAAGTTTTAGCCAGTAGCTTTTTGCCACGCTCCTGCGGTGCGCAATGACGCCCCGCTGACGACTCAGGGATGCCAGACAGATGTGTCTGTCTGATCGCGTCCCTTTAATCCGCGGGGGAATCGCATGGCTGCCGCAGCTTCTGGTACGTATGATCGCACCCCTGGTTAGTTTTGTGCTCTTAACCACCAAACTGCCTCTGTACACAAAAGCTGGGGGTGACCACCACTCGTGTCAGAAGGGGCCCTAGATCTGTACTAGAACGTGGTCTTTGCACGTGGACGGTCTCCGGTTTGACCTGCAGCATCTCCCTTTGAAAGATCTCAGGTAGAAGGTGTTGGGAAAGGCAGTCTTTCATTTCTCAAGCTGGCAAATCTCATTTTAAAATGATCAATGGCAAATTATATGGCAGCGATTTCCCCAGCATAGCTTATTCTAAAGAACCCGACACCTATTTGACTACCCGGGGCAGCCGTCTGTTGCAGAGGAATGGAGTACACCAGAGAACAGACGAAATAACAGCTCTCAACGATGTTTCTTTTCCATTATGTTTCTTCATTCTGCTAGATCTGCTGGTTTTATTTGAATAAGAGGTTGCTGCTACCTACTCTTACTGTGCCGTTCTAGTCGCTTCTGGGAACATTTGGGATAGAAAATGAAATTGAAAAGGCATTTAAAGATAAACATTGGCTGTTAGGCGTGATAGTTGATAGAAACTGCCCTTCCAAGGCAATATTTTCTGGGTATCAACTGCTATGGGAAAACAAGGAGTGGCAGTCCTTTTCCTGTCTGTTTACTGAGCTTCTTAAAGGCATCTGGTGGGCCATTGTTAGGGTTGCCAGCTCCAGGTTGGGAAATTCCTGGAGATTTGGGGGAGGTGAAGTCTGGGAACGGTGGGATTTTGGGGTGGAGAGGAACTTCAGTGGGGTATAATGCCATCCAGCCTGTCTGTGGAATCGTGACTTTTCATGCTACTTGGATATAAGAATAAGAAAGACTCTAAAAGGTCCCTTCCAACTCTATGATTCTATGAACATGTTATTGGCTATTGCACTTTATTTGTATTAGATGATGCTCAAGGTGAAGAGGACCAGGCAGTCTCCTGCAACAGAGAAAGGATTATGTCATTGGATTATTCTTATTGTGAAGGATATGCGCATCCATGTGATTTCACAGAAATATATTCATATTTATCAAACGCTTGAAAAATTGAATTCACTTTTCACAATTATACATGGTTGTTATTGCTTATTTTTCATTAACCACCTGGAAGTTGGCAACCCTCGTCTTCCCAAACCTGATGCTGTTGGATGTTCGTACAGATATTATCCTATCCATTTTTGATCCGGTCATGTGCCTTCCTCTCGTACATAGTGATAGGACTCCCAAGAAGTCCTCACTTCCAACTTTTTTTTTTAACTTTTTCAATTTTTTATTGAAAGACTTGGGCCCCGTTCACACTGAGCATTTGCCCCACTGAAGGCACGGGAGCCCTGCGGACTTTCCGTGCACGATCATACGAGCACCTCTGGGAGGCGTAGTGCTCCCGTGGCCAACCCGCGGCTTCCGGTGGAAAACACGGAGTAAAAAACTAGTAGGTCCGACGTACTAGTTTCTGGAAACCCCGGGGCAAAGGCTGGCGTCTGATCACGGGAGCACCAGTATCCCGCGGCTTCTGACACCCGCCCATGTCCCCGGGGTTTCCAGATGTTGTAAGTGTCCATGGAATGCGCACCAACGCTGAACAGCGCATGCGCACACACAAGACACCGACAGCGGCCCGCCCCCCCAATGGCGCATGCGCACTTTGCTGCTTTTTTGCTTTGCTGCAGCAGCGCGGTGTGATCGGGACGCAGAGCTGGAGTGTGGCAACCCGGTGGCCCATATATTCGAGCTACCGCGCCTTATTTAGCTCCGGGGCAAACTGCCGCGCCACTCCTCCACGTTTTCTGGCCCGTATGACCGGGGCCTTGAACAATTAACAATGTAAACAACCATTGAACCAGGCAGTAAGTAAGATACACCCAAACTTCAGATAACACACAAATTTGCATTAATACATTCAACCTTTCAGCTCTCTAGTGTATTTAGTGAACCCCACAAAACCTGCCACAAGCAAGTTAATTCGGATTATATTTATGTCTGTTCATTACAGAAAACCTAAACAGGCTCAAAGATCCCATTTCATGTCAGAAGCGTAACCAAGAAAGATAAGAAGTGTTTGTTGGAAGTATGTTCTTGTTTGCCATGTACTGAAGTAACCGAAACCAAATGCGCTATACATGAGGAGACTTTCTAATATATAAATAAGCTATTTGGACACATTTGCATGTAGTGATTACTTGATGGTTGTTATATTCAATACCTGGAGATTGTGGGGGGTGGATCCTGTGGAGGCAACTAGAATGATGAAAGGGTTGGAACACCTTCCCTATGAAGAAAGGTTAAAACACTTGGGGCTTTTAGCTTAGAGAAACGACAGCTGAGGGGTGACATGATCGAGGTTTATAAGATTATGCATGGGATAGAGCAGGTTGAGAAAGAGGTACTTTTCTCCCTTTCTCACAATACAAGAACTCATGGGCACTCCATGAAATTGCTGAGCAGTCGGATTAGAACAGATAAAAGGAAATACTTCTTCACCCAAAGAGTGATTAACACATGGAATTCACTGCCACAGGAGGTAGTGGCAGCTACAAGCATGGACAGTTTCAAGAGGAAATTAGATAAACATATGGAGCAGAAGTCCATCAGTGGCTATTAGCCACAGGGTATAGTTGGGAACTCTCAGTCTGGGGCAGGTGATGCACTCTGTTCTTGGTGCTGGGTGGGGGGGCAGCAGTGGGAGGGCTTCTAGTGTTCTGGCCCCACTGCTGGACCTCCTGATGGCCCCTGGTATTTTTGGCCACTGTGTGACAGAGTGTTGGACTAGATGGGCCATTGGTCTGATTCAACATTGGCTTCTCTTATTTTCTTAGGGAGGGGTTTGAGGAGGGGAAAAGACTTCAGTGGGGTATATAATGCCATAGAGTCTATCTTCCAAAGTGGCCATTTTCTCCAGGTGAACTGTTCTATGTCACCTGGAGATCAGTTGTAATTGTAATCCCAGGGTATCTCTAGCCAACCTGGAGACTGGCAACCCTACAAACCCTTCCTCTGGTTTCACTGACTGTAGTTGGTAGTTACTGTTACTATCTAGTAAGGGTTTCAGAGAAGGGGGGAAAGAAGACTGGATGGGCCATTGGCCTGATCCAACATTGGCTTCTCTTCTGTCACTCAGGATTTCCTTTAATATAACTTTCTTAATTCTTTCTGTTGAAATGGATGTGAGAGATACCAGACAGATCTGCCAGATCCCGCGGTGGAGGCAGGGGTCCCCTGCTGGCAGGCCCCACGTCTCCGCCACCGATCAGCTGGCCAGTAGAGAAGCTTACCCCCACAAAGGAACAGCCAACGTTTTAGCGACGTGTCTACATGACTTCAATGTGACCTGGAAGTGACGTAGGCATGTCAGGGATGTTGGGGCGAGGCTCTGTTTTGTTCTGCAAAAAATCCATGGTAGAAGCTAATTCTACCATAGAGTTTTTGCCGCAAAACCAGAGTGTTGCCCTGACGTCCCCAACATGCCTATGTCAATTCTGGGTCACGTTGGAAGTCATGTGGGCATGTTGAAACATCAGATGAAGCATCCTTCTCCTGGTAAGCCCCCCCCCCATCCACCTCTGGCTTCCAGGAGGGACCCGGCAACCCTAATACCAGAAAACGCCCCCCAGCACAGGCACACAGTGTATAGCTCGACTCATACAATTTCATACTAACCTAATAAATAAAAGATGCCCCACTGCATGCACAAACACACAGAGAGTGTATAGCTCAGCTCATGCAATGTCATCCTAACCTTGACAATATGGCACGGCAGACCCAGGGGTATAAACAGCAAGTGCTCTTTTGCAGTTTCCTCACTGCATTAGTCACACT
Organism: Gekko gecko; assembly: GCA_029375565.1. Lineage (NCBI taxonomy): Eukaryota > Metazoa > Chordata > Lepidosauria > Squamata > Gekkonidae > Gekko > Gekko gecko. Next base: position 20,864,880 of record JAPDNY010000007.1, read on the forward strand.
CCAGCTTCCCCAAATATCAGATTTTCATGGGCATTTGTTCCAGCAATCTAGTTTCATTATGAGCACCCTGAACCAAATCATGTCCCCTAGCATGACTCTTGTGGATACTTTGCTGGGAATACAGGCGTGTGTGGAAGTGATCCTTATTGTGCTTCCTGTTTCATCCCACACGGCTGGGAGTTCAGGACAGTCATTCCAGAATACAGTTTCCTTCAAGGAGGATAAAACTGGATGTGGGGAAAAGTGGTGTGTGTGAGAGAGTGGGGAAAAAGAATAGCACTAGGCTTAGAACAGGAAGAAGAAGAAGAAGAAGAAGAAGAAGAAGAAGAAGAAGAAGAAGAAGAAGAAGAAGAAGAAGAAGAAGAAGAAGAAGAAGAAGAAGAAGAAGAAGAAGAAGAAGAAGAAGGAGGAGGAGGAGGAGGAGGAGGAGGAGGAGGAGGAGGAGGAGGAGGAGGAGGAGGAGGAGGAGGAGGAGGAGGAGGAGGAGGAGGAGGAGGAGTTTATACCCCACTCTTCACTACCCAAAGGTGTCTCAGAGCAGCTTACAAACTCCTTTCCCTTCCCCTCCCCACAACAGACACCCTGTGAGGTAGGTGGGGCTGAGAGAACTTCTGATAGAAACTGTTCTTTTTTCAAGAACAGCTCTTGTCAGAACTATGGCTTGCCCAAGGTCATCCAGCTAGGTGCAAGTGGAGGAGTGGGGAATCAAACCCGGTTCTCCCAGATTAGAGTCCATGCACTTAACCACTACACCAAACTGGCTCTTCACCCAAAGAATATTTAACATGTGGAATTCACTGATGCAGGAAGTAGTGGCTGCTACAAGCATGGGCAGCTTCCAGAGGGGATTGGATAAACATATGGAGCAGAGGTCCATCAGTGGCTATTAGCCACAAAGTATAGATGGGACACTCTGTCTGGGTCAGTGATGCTCTGTATCCTTGGTGCTTGGGGGACAACAGTGGGAGGGCTTCTGGAGTTTTGGCCCCGCTGGTGGACCTCCTGATGGTACCTGGTTTTTGGCCACTGTGTGACACTGAGTGTTGGACTGGATGGGCCATCGGCCTGATCCAGCATGACTTTTCTTATATGCTCATATGATCTTACACACTTTCAGTTGGGGGGGAGCTGGAAAGCAGCTTTTAGTACGTATGGTCAGGGCTGTAGCCAATATGTGGCTAGCAGACGTCCAGTCCCCACTTGGAACTTTTTGTGTGGCATTAGAGATTCCATTGAAAGGACAGCACATATTTCCATCCTATAATATTATCGCTCAAGCGGTTAAGACGCTGAACTGCAGGCTGCGGAAGGTCAGGAGTTCAGCAGTTCGAGACCCGAGAGTGCCGCATGACGGAGTGAGCTCCCATCTCAAGTTCCAGCTCCTGCCAACCTAGCAGTTCGAAAGCAAGAAATTGCAAGTAGATAAATAGGTACCGCTTCGGTGGGAAGGTAACAGCGTTCCGTGCGCCTTGATGTTTAGTCATGGAAACATCTTCGGACAGCACTGGCTCTTCGGCTTTGAAACGGAGATGAGCAGCACAACCCTAGAGTCAGATTCGACTGGCTTTTGAGCAAGGGAACCTTTACCTTTACCTAATATTATGATCTCAGGAGCTATTTTGTTTCTGAAATGTCATAACCAGACAATGTCATGGTTGTAAGCTTGCAGTCTAAGCTGTTCCCCTGGACCTCCCCAGCCTGGTAGAAGCGTACTCCTTTTCCTCCCCCAATCGTGGCCCTTGTTGACAGTATTTATTAACAGGTTTATGTAAAATGTCAAGTGCAATCTAGAATCTAAATGGGAAAAGCACCCGTACCCCAAGATATATACCAGACACCATTATTTGTGCTGATTCCTGGTCTTGTCAGATTCATTGTATATTATAGTCAGAACACTAACTCCATTAAGTCACGTAATTTGTAAAAGGCCACATAAAGTATCTCACCTTTCGTCTCATGTGCATGGTATTTTCACAACAGAAAGGGAGTTAATGCACCTTTCTGGAACAATAACAGAAATTGTCTCTCTGTTTAAATCAGTTTCCCCCCTAGTAACTAAAAAATCCATATATATATATATATATATATATATATAGTTCCGATGCTACAGCAGGTCTTGCCCCACACCCCCACCGCTCAATCTAACATGAATTTCTGCTGCCTGGTCAAATGTAATGCATTTTTTTTTGCAGTTGATACGTTATAATTTTTTTCCTTATCAGTCTCCGACAATTGGTATTCTAACACTTCCTGCTCTCCACCATCACCATCACGCCAGACTGGGAGAATTATTCTAGTGTGACCACTGTCTGAACGTACGCTTTGGTACACTCTCAAGTTCTTGCCTTAGGCAGTTTGTCTGCCTGCCATTTTTTAGACTACCCCGATGACCCAAGACAGAAGGAAAGCACAGTCCGTAAAGCAGAAAACGGCACCGGGTTGAATCTGCGGCGCTGCATGTAGAGACTGCTTTATCTGTTTGCTTAGCTGAACTGAAATGCGTAGGGTTGCGAGGGTCCCTGCCATTAAAAAAATATCTTGCATCAAAGCCCTGACCATTTTATGGATGGTGCAAAGAGCAACCGCTCGCATATGAAGCTGCCATATATACTGAGTCACCCTGGTTCAGGGCTGCCTGCTTTTACTCAGAGCAGCTCTCCAAGATCTCCTGGGAAAGGATGGTCTTTCCTAGGACTGCCAGCTCCCGGTTGGGAAATACGTGGAAATTTGGGGGGTGGATCCTCAAGAGGGTGGAGTTTGGGAAAGGGAGGGACTGCATTGGGGCGTAATGCCATAGAAGCCGCCTTCCAAAGTAGCCATTTCTTCCAGGGGAACTGATCTCCGTCACCCGGAGATCTGTCGTAATCCCAGGAGATCCACATTTACCACCTGGAAATTGGCAAGCCTCATCTTCCCAAACCTGATGCTGTTGAGCGTTCATACAGATATCATCCTACCCAATTTTTGATCCAGTTATATGCCTGCATCTCATATATAGTGATAGGACTTCCAAGCAATGATCCCTCTAAGCTGTGGGGTCTTGTGAGCAAAAATTCTACTTTGTGAGCTGCTAGCATTCAAGTTGTGAGCGAGTGATCTGGCTACTGCATGAATTAGTTTGCTCTGGAGCCCTCCCTTCCTGAGCCAAGGCAAAAAATGTGTGAGCCGGAGGCTAAAAAACTGTGAGCTAGCTCACACTGACTCAGCTTAGAGGGAACACTGCTTCCCAGAAGCCTTGTTATGGATGTAGCGTGCAAGCATTCTTTTCACTTCCAACTCAATTACAAGTCTACGCTAAATGTGAGGAGACCTTCTGATATATGAGTAGGATATTTGGATACATTTGTTATGTAGCGATTAGCTGATGGCTGTTTTATTCAACAGAAGCTGTGTAGCCTGGTAATATTTATTGCGCCACTGAACGAGGCAGTTAGCCGGAACGCGTTTGGTGTTTTGTTGTTGTATCATATTATTCGACCTATTCTGTATGTGTCACTTGGTGATTGCTCTGTATGAATGTGTTTATCTGCCATATTGGTAAAGGGATTTATGTACAGTAAAGCAATGTTTATGGAGTGTGTACTCTACCAGCTATTATTTTACTGTGATTCATGGATAATTAAAACTCATTTTAGGTTGATGATGATGATGATGATGATGATGATGATGGCTATTTTTGGGCAGGAACGCGCAGGAACAGAGTTCCGGCTGGCTCCCAATTTGGCCACACCCAGCAGGAACTCATTAGCATAATAGGCCACGCCCAACAGCAGAAACTCATTAGGATTGGCTACATGAGGAGTGTGTGGCCTAACATGCAAAGGAGTTCCTGCTAGCAAAAAAGCCCAAGGTAAACAGAATAATAAGAAAAAAGGTGGGTGTGGCTGGATGAACACACTTCTGGTAATATGGAGGTGTGGCCTAATATGCTAATGAGTTTCTCCTGTTGGGTGTGGCCTATTATGCTAATGAGTTCCTGCTGGGCTTTTTCTACAAAAAGAGCCCTGATAATAATAATAATAATATCTATATAATATTAATCCATTTGGCAAACACTCCATTCATATCCCATAGTAACACTCATCAGATCCATCAGTGTGACGAATGAAGTGTTTGCCAAATGGATTGATATTATATAGATATTTCAACGCCACCCACTTTGACAAAGTTATACGAAATGAGATATTATATGCATGGTTCGTTGGTGTTGATGGCGTTTGAATTGCTTCCAGTGAACTGAATACCGGAAAAAGAAATTTGTAGTCCTTGGAGACTTTTTTTGGCATAATACATCACGGTCATCTGCTTCTTCTCAACTTCCATCCCATGATCTCTCTCTTTGGTGTGCATCAACCTGCAGATGGTGGCTGGAGATCTCCTGGGATCACAGCTGATTTCCAGGTGACAGAGAACAGTTTCCCTGGAGCAAATGGCTGCTTTAGAGGGTTAACTCTGTGGCCTTATACCCAAATCATTTCCCTCCCTTCCCCATATCTTGCCCTCCTCAGGCTCCAACCACTGTCATTCTCAGGCTCCACCCCACAAATCTCCAAAATTCCCAACCCGGAACTGGCAGCCCTGTTCCACAGACTGTGGTGGTCCTGATCTGAATTATTTATGGTTGGATCCAAACAATGTTCCGAGGAACTGAGGAGAACCTGCAATTCATGTGTGACTGAAAGACACAGAAGGGAATCCAGGCATGACCTTCGTACATTAAATGTGTGAATTGGCCCTAGCGGCTGCCAGTAAGGTATTGGAATTGAACTAAACTGAGGCTGTGATCACACACACTCAATAATCCACTTTCAATCTACTTTCAGACTGGATTTTGACTGTGTGAACTGGCAAAATCCAGTTTGAAGGTGGATTATTTAGTGTGTGTGATCGCAGCCTCTCTCTCTCTCTCTGGCAGTCTTTTGACTTGTTTGCAATAATACAAAGAAAGCTTTCTTAAAAAAAATAGAAAACAAATCTTAAAGTTTTGTCTAGACCTTCATGTCATAACTTTTTTTATTGCGTCCTTCCAAAAGGTGAAAGAAGGAACGCCACATCTTTGTCCTGTCTCCCCAAATATCTTTTCCATGTGCTGCTGTTATTTATGTGCCATTCAGACTCTCCGTTTCATAAGCAAGACAAGAACCCTGAGTTACGTCCTTTCTTTCCAAAGGGGAAAGAAAAGAGGACGGCGACAGCTTGATTTGTCTTGCTGGGTTTTGCTCCCTAATGGCTGCTTTGTGGAATCAGTTCAAAGCTTCGTGCGTCTCTAAGAGGCCTTACTCCCCGCCATGTGGATTGCAACCACCCCGTAGGATCAAAAATGAAAAAAAATACATTAAAGCAAAATCATTGAAATCCAATATGATGAGGCTCCATATGTACTTAGAATTCAACTATGTTTTAAAAAACAGCTAAAACAGGGAAGGAGTAAAATACACACACATATATACCAGATAGATAGATAGGTAGGTAGGTAGGTAGGTAGGTAGGTAGGTAGGTAGATAGATATAGATATAGATATAGATATAGATAGATATAGATAGATAGATAGATAGATAGATAGATAGATAGATAGATAGATAGATAGATAGATAGATAGATAGATAGATAGATAGATAGATGATAGATAGATAGATAGATAGATAGATAGATAGATAGATAGATAGATAGATAGATAGATAGATAGATGATAGATAGATGGATGAATAGATAGATGGATAGATAGATAGATAGATAGATAGATAGATAGATAGATAGATAGATAGATAGATAGATAGATAGATAGATAGATGGATAGATGGATAGATGGATAGATGGATAGATGGATAGATGGATAGATGGATGAATAGATAGATGGATGAATAGATAGATAGATAGATAGATAGATAGATAGATAGATAGATAGATAGATAGATAGATAGATAGATAGATAGATAGATAGATAGATAGATAGATAGATAGATAGATAGATAGATAGATAGATAGGTTCTGAATTCTTCCTTAGTGAGATTTCTGTCTGGGACAACTGACCCCAGTTTTCATGTCAGTAACTGGAGCTCCATGCATTATCTTTGTCATTGGAGCGTTCTAGTTTTTTTTTTCTTCAGGAAAGTTGTGCATTTCTTAGGGGGGAGGAACCTGGGCATGCTCTTTTGGAAATAGTATGGAAACAGTATGTTTTGGAAATCATATTACAATGCAGATCTAATGTATATCCAGATTTGGATCTAAATGCATGGGTTGTTGCTGGTCTGTTGCACGGTTGAGTCCGATTCTTTGCAACCCCATGGATCACATCACGCCAGGCCCTCCTGTCCTCCTTCGTCCTCCAGAATTTGCTCAACTTCATGCTTGTTACATCTATAACACTGTCTAACCATCTCATCCTTTGCCGTCCCCTTCTTCTTTTGCCTTTAATCTTTCCCAACATCAGGGTTTTCTCCAGTGAGGGCTCCCTTCTCATTTGGTGGCCAAAGTATTTGAGCTTCAGCTTCAGGATCTGGCCTTCCAGGGAACAGTCAGGGTTGATTTCTTTTAGGATTGACTGATTTGATCTCCTTGCAGTCCAAGGGACTCTCAAGAGACTCAAGTCCAGTAGCGCCTTAAGAGACCAACAAGATTTTTGGGCTATAAGCTTTCGAGACTCAAAGTTCCCTTTGCCAGATTCTTTGACTTAGGCTTCATCAGATTACTTTGTCGGGAGAAAACTTGTACCCCCAAAATCCTGTTGGTCTCTAAAATGCAACTGGACTCAAATCTAGTTCTTCTGCTGCAGAGCAACATGGCTATCCCCCTGAAAGTAGAATCCTAGAATCACAGAGTTGGAAGGGGCCATTCAGGCCACCTAGTCCAACCCCCTGCCCAATGCAGGACCAGCCCTAAAGCATCCCTGACAAATATTCGTCCAGCCTCTTCTTGAAAGCTGTCAGTGAAGGGGAGCTCACCACCTCTCTAGGCAGCTGGTTCCACCACTGAACCCCTCTGACCGTGAAAAAGTTTTTTTTTCCTAATACCCAGCAGATACCTTTCTGCATGTTCTGCCAACTGGAACAGCTCCTTGCCCTCCTCCAAATGACAGCCTTTCAAATATTTAAAGAGAGCAATCATGTCCGTCCGTCCCCCAATCTCCCCTTCTGCAAACTAAACATTCCCAAGGCACAGATCGTCCAAGAGCATCCCTGACAAGGGTTTGTCCCGCCGCTGCTTGAAGGCTGCCAGTGATGGGGAGCTCACCACCTCCCCAGGCAGCTGATTCCACTCTTGCACAACTCTTCCTGTCAAAAAGCTTTTCCTAATATCCAGCCGGTACCTTCCCGCCCTTCATTTAAACCCACGATTGTGAGTCCTCTCTGCTGCCAATGGGAACAGCTCCCTGCCCTCCTCTAAGTGACAGCCCTTCAGAGTCCTGGGGGGAGAGGTAGGGAGCCAGCTGCCCAATCTGCCAAAGATGGTAAAAGGCAGACCCGGCAACTGTGGCGACCCAGGCCTCCATAGAAAGTGAGGCATCCAGGACCGCCCCCAGGCTCCTCACCTTCTAGGCTGGCGCAAGTGATGCACCAACTAGGGTGCACAACCTGATTCCCAATTCAACTACCCACCCCCAGCTCAGGTACAGGGCCTCTGCAGGCCCGTAGCCAGGATATTTTTTAATTCAGGGGGCTTTAAGTAAGTCAGGGGCACCCCGCAGAGACACACCTCCCAACACACCTCCAAGGAAGCACCACAAATAATAATAATAAAAAATAGAAGTCTGGAGGCCGGGCTGGATGGGAATCTGGGGGAGGGGGGCTTGGCAGTAAGTCGGGGGGCGGGCCCCAAGATGCCCCACTGTTAGCCGAACTGCTTATCTACGCAGTGGGCAGACTAACTTATTTGAGGTCTAGCCAATGTATACAGAGAAATCGAGCTTCGTACCAAGAACCCTTTTCCCCAAAGAGAACACTTGACAAGGTTTCTTAAGTTTGAATCAAGATTCTCTTTACTGAATATCTTTTTAATATACAGGCATACAAAAACAGATTCACACACACATACACTCAAGTTCCTTTAGTTACAATAGAAATGGAAATGCAATATTTGGGGTTTAAAACTAAAAGTATTTAAGAGGGGAAAAGCATATACTTATCTGATCCAGTAGTCTCGACCTTCAAGTGAAGAATAAGGATAAGTTCTATCTAAGGGAAACTCTCACTTTACAATGTTGGAACCTGCCAACAATTGTAAAGGGTCTCTTGATCCGGATTCCAAGAGAGCACACGAAAGTTACCTATAGGAAGACTCTTAAGTTACTTAGCTAGCTAGTGAAGACAGATGGGCCAAGGCAACAAACAAAAGGTTGCACCTCGTTTTATCAGCTAGCATTGAGGCTGGCTTGGGGTGTCTCTGGTCCATCCCATCCCTATACCTATTGGCTAAAGGATGTGGGGGTTCCCTCCTACTAAGGTGGGGCAATACTGAAAGTCTACACCTTCCTACAAGGGAGGCTTGGTCAATGTGCAAAGATAGGTTGGCATGGAAACCTTTAAGTATGCAGATGACTCTGGCTAGGTCCAGGTGACAATCTTCACACATGCAAATGTCAAGCATCCTGTGGGTTACATGTGAGATAGAGATTCCTCAATGGTGGAAAGGCTGTTGTTTCTACATTCTGCTGGAGAACCATAATGGAGATGCTAATGGAGATGCTTCTTGTTCCCAAGGCCTCATGGGTAGAGATATGCAAGGTGTGTTTGTGACTTCATTTGCATGAAAGTACAGGCTGTGTGGTACCTTCCTTACACAGAGAGTCACATTAACTCAGGCATACATTACTCCCAAAGCAAAGACACTTGCTGGCACTATTACTGGTGTGCATGCAGGTCAGAAAATAACAAATAAAAGCATTTTCAAAGTACATCTCCTAACACCACTGTAGCTACCGGCCTGGGCCTCCGTCTTCATTGGATTAAGTTCCAACCCGTTCTGCTGCAACCAGCCAGCCACGGCCTCCAGTAGTGTTTTGCTTGCATCTACCAAAGCTCACACTGATCATGAGATCGTTAGCATTTTGGAACCGCTGGTTGTACGACACAGTAGGAAAATCAATCTCTCCCCCCTTTTTTTCCTTTCCTCTTCCTAAGTCAGACAGATGACGCTGTACTATTTCTGCTGAACCAACAGCAAAAGGATGCCTGTGTGAAGCAGGAGGGGGGGGGAGAGAGACAGCGTTCTGTCCCTCCTCGCTGAAGTGGCTTCTTATTTACATGCAGAACAGTTCCCCTGTACTGAATTGCTCCTACACAGAATAACTCGGGTCTTCAAATCACTCTGAATAGACAAGACCGGAGCGATAGATTCCTGCAGGCCTCTCGGCTTGATTACATTTATGGTTGGATTCACAAAATTTCTTGGGTGGTGGGGGGGGGAAGAAAGGTAGCTCATTTATTTGGGGCCAAATGGAATACTCATGAAGGGATTTTCATACACCTGATGATGAAAGAAATGTGTAACCGAATGCAATTATTATCTTGAACTTGGCAAGCTCAGAGCCATTGTGATCATCTGTACCGGCGCGCGAGCTGCAGCAGGCGTGATGAAAGCACTGGCTGGAAATGAAACCGGCAGTTCCCATTTAGTTCAAACCTGGTCTTTTTATTTTTTAAAAAAAGTGCTCTCCAAACAATATGAACTTTCAGAAATGTGACATTTGTAAGCAGGTACAGTGTCATTTCAGGACAACTATCGGGGAGGGAGGGAGGGAGAAGAAAACAGGTCCTAGAAGAGATGAACAACCACATTTGTTGCAAGTTAGATCTATGAGCAGTGTTGCCTCTAAGCTGAGTTAGTGTGAGCTAGCTCACGGTTTTTAAGTCTCCAGCTCACACATTTTTGTCTTCGCTCAGGAAGGATGGCTCCAGAGCAAACTAATGTATGCAGTAGCCAAATTGCTCGCTCACAACTTTAATGCCAGTAGCTCACAAAGTAGAATTTTTGCTCACAAGACTCCACAGCTTAGAGGGAGCATTGTCTATGTGGCACCTGCAATTTCATATCGAACTACTTTGGTCATGTGGCAAGTGTCATAGGGTTGTCAGGCACCTCCCGGCAACTAGCTGGGGATGGGGGGGGCTTATCAGGAGTGGGAAGGAGGCCCAGGCTAAGGTGCCAGTAATGTGTCGATGTAACTTCCAGCATGTATAGGAAGTAATCACATTGTGACATTGTTGTGACACTCTGGTATTTGGGCAAAAACTCTGTGGTAAAAATGGCTTCTATTATAGAGCTTTTACCCAAATTTTAGAACATCACCACAACATTGTCAACGTGATGACTTCACTTCCAGTGCATGCCAGGACGGATGTCACCATGTCACCGTCAATGCAGCCTGGGCCTCCCACCCTCTCCTGATATGTCACCATATCAGCCAGCTGATCAGAGGCAGGGGGCGGGGCCTGGTTGAAAGGGACTCCCACCTCCACCGGGGAACTGGCAACCCCATCTGCTATTCCAAGAAGAATTTATCTCCCTAAAACTTTTACATCTTGGAAATACCAGGAGGTTCTGAGGGTGGAACCTGGGGAGGGTGGGCCTTCAAAGACAGGTTTGGTGAAACCTTGCAGAAATTGACAAGGGAGAGGTTGCTGTAGTAAAATCTGTATTATTTTCCAACTCTGGATTTATCCAGGAAGTGCTCTGTCTTCATAAATCACGCAGGAGGAACTGTTTATGTAGTCTTGTTTTAACACTCTGAAATCCTTGATACAGTGTGGCTGTGAGCTCATATGCCTGGACAGAAATACCGTAAAATGGGGAAATCTGGTATAAAAATGTTTTCTGGGCTGGTAATTTACATATCTGTCTTACACTTTCTAAATCATTCCTTTAAAGATGAATTTACAGATTATTTTATTATTATTTTACACCTTAAGGCTAAAGGCTTTGGGAAGCGGGGGGGGGGGAGCCTGAACATTTTCATGTTGATTCTCTGATTCTGCCAGTATATGTGAAGTGGTAAGGATCGGTACAGCTTGACATTCAGTGTTCATGGGTAAGAGAGATGGTTTATAAGCTCTTGAGTATCACAAATGACTCTATCATAGCCTTGTATTGTGGATGATGCCAGCTGTCTTCTTTCAGACCCTTCAGCCAAACCTGGCCCTTTCCTTCTGTATAATGCAATAATACAGTGACAGCCAGATAAGGGACTTCCACTGTGGGTCCTAATGGCGTAAACCTCCACCTCAGAGAATTTAGAAAATCAACTGGACTGATGCACAAACATGTAGTAAGAGGAGACATCTATCAGTGGCTACTAGCTAGGGGTACTAAAGGGAAGCTCCATGTTTAGAGGCAGCCAGCTTCTGAATCCCAGTTCCAAGAGGCAACTTCGGGGGAAGACCTCAGTCTCTCTCCCTGCTGTTGGGTGTCCAGAAGAACTGGTTGGTCGCTGTTTGAGGCAGGATGCTGGACTAGATGGACCACTGGTCTGATCCATCAGGGTTCTTCTGATGTTCTTATGAAGGCCTTGACCTCTATGCTCTGTTGTTGGCCATCCAGAGGAACTGCTTGGCCACTGTGTGAGACAGGATGCTGGACTAGATGGAACACTGGTCTGATCCGGCAGGGCTCTTCTGATGTTCTTTTGTTAAATAAGGTACAAGTTAGGATCTCAGGTTGCCTCTCTCTATATATAAACCACCCCCATAAAATTACTAAATTACCAGGGGAATAATACTATAGGACCTCCTACATTTGAGTTTAAGGCCACAGCATTTCCTACTCTGGCCCTGCTTTGTTGTGAATGTTCAGGAAAGGTTGTGAGACTCCCCCCCCCCCACTACACGTTTGACTGAACACATTTTTTGGTGTGAATTGTTGTAATCATTTTTATTTTAATTTAATTTGTTGAATTTTATTTATTTCATTGGTTTTTATTGGCCCTATTTATTTATTTATTTGCTTTTTATTGAGGGTTTTTTAATGTAATTGCCTTTGAGCTCTGGTAATATTGAATGTTGCCAGCCCACTTCTGGCAACCCCCAGGAGATTTCTGGAAAGGAAGTGTGGAAAACAATATCATTGAGGCCATGACATTATTTCTGAGTGAAAATCCAGAAGGGATGTCACAGACTCCCAGCCTGTTCTAGGAATTTAACAAATAAATGAAAATCTCTGGAATTTCTAGTGCGTTGGAGGGTCACATCAGCAATTCCATTTCTCCTCTTCCCTCCCACTGTTGAATTAATTGACAGCCTGGCACTTGGCAATCCTAGTAATATCCAAAGGGGTAAGATATGTGTCTGTTGCACTCTTTGATAAGAACATAAGAGAAGCCATGTTGGATCAGGCCAATGGGCCCATCCGGTCCAACACTCTGTCACACAGTGGCCAAACCCCAGGTGCCATCAGAAGGTCCGCCAGCGGGGCCATAACTCCAGAAGCCCTCCCACTGTTGCCCCCCCCCAAGCACCAAGAATACAGAGCATCAGGGCTATTTTTGGGCAGGAACACACAGGAACAGAGTTCTGGCCGGCTCCCAAGTTGGCCACGCCCAGCAGGAACTCATTAACTCATTAACATAACAGGCCACACCCAACAGCAGAAACTCATTAGAATTGGCTACATTAGGGATGTGTGGCCTAACATGCAAAGGAGTTCCTGCTCCAAAAAAAGCCCTAGGTTTTGACAACAAACAAGGGGAACAGAATAAGAAGCAAAAGGTGGGTGTGGCTGGATGACCACACTTCTGGTAACATGGGGGTGTGGCCTAATATGCTAATGAGCTGTGCTGTCAGGAGTGTGGCCTAACATGCTAATGAGTTCCTGCTTTTGGGTATGGCCTATTATGCTAATGAGTTCCTGCTGGGCTTTTTCTACAAAAAAGCCCTGCAGAGCATCACTGCCCCAGACAGACTGTTCCATCTGTACCTAGTGGCTAACAGCCACTGATGGACCTCCTAGTAGAAGGTTACTAGCATACTGTCATTGCTTTTCTTGCCTGTCTTCCCCAGTCTGTAGTGCTGCACATTCTCCAACTCAATAGACCAGAAACGAAACCACATCAAGATATGGCATAGCTACCGAAGTCTATGTGTTTGAGGCTCTGTTTCATAACTGTGGCCTCCCTGCTAAAATGGATGATCACCTCTGCTCCCTTTTGTACCTGACAGGACAGGAAAACATGAAGGTCATAGGTGGGCAGCCAAGAATGAACCAATCTGGAAATGTCCATCTGCTCAAAAGTAGAATCTGGAGACCTAGGGATTTTCACAAGAGGCAGCAAAGTTCTGGGAAGCTGGAGCCCTCAAAAGAGGGAGTTGCCCAGTCTTGGAGCACAAGATGTTTTTTTAGGAGATCTTGAACCAGCAAAAGCCAACAGAGTAGTTAGGAGGCGATAGCTTGCCTTTTCTTGTCACTGAACTTTAGAATGTTGTGCTCTCCTGCTAAGTGAGAAGGAGGGTCCATGGCTTAGTGGCAGAGCATCTGCTCAGCATGCAAAAGGTCCCAGGTTCTGTCCCTGATATCTCCAGTTAAGGATCAGGTAGCAAATGATATGAAAGATCTCTACCTGGAACCCTGGTGAGTCACTGCCAGGCAGAGTAGACAACAGCTGACCTTGGTGGACCGATGGTCTGATACAGTACAAGGCACCTTCATGCATGTTCATGAGACAAGAATCAAGGAAGCCTTAATGGTCCAGGTTTTGGATCTGGTGCTCTACCTTCCTGGGGATTCCCAAGGGTGACTCTGGGAATGCTGGAGGGTGATGAGTCTGCTGAGGGGATTCCAGGTTTGCCTTGTACCAGCGGGTCTTGAATGGCAGCCTGCTATGGTAGAATGAGTCCCAAACTAGAGCTTGCATGGTGCCTCAAATGTAGAGGAGACCATGGTGTGGGTCCTCTTCTCCTGAACAATCTCCTGAGGATAGTTTCAGAGGATAGCAATGTTAGTCTGCAGTAGAACTAGGGTTGCCAGCTCTGGGTTGGGAAATACCTGGAGATTTGGGGGGTGGAGCCTGGGGAGATTGGGGTTTGGGGATGGGGAAGGACCTCAGCAGGGCGTACTGCCACAGAGTTCACCCACCAAAGCAGTGTTCCCTCCAACTTGAGTTAGTGTGAGCTAGCTCACAGTCTATTAGCCTCCAGCTCACACATTCTTGTCTTAGCTCAGGAAGGATGGCTCCGGAGCAAACTCATTTATGCAGTAGCCAAATCGCTCGCTCACAACTTTAATGCCAGGAGCTCACAAAGCAGAATTTTTGCTCTCAAGACTCCACAGCTTAGAGGGAGCATTGCTCCTAAGCAGTCATTTTCTACAGAGGAACTGGTCTTGGCCATCGGGAGATTGACTGCTATAGTGGGAGGTCTCCAGATGCCACCTGGAGGTTGGCAACCCTAAGTAGTACAGTTAGATTCGAGCCCAGTAGCATCTTGAATCTTGCTAATCTCCTGGGGCATTTTCCATCCATGTCAAGACTGGTCCAGGTCAGCTCCTGATAACATCTGAACGAGCTCTCCCTCCCCCTCTGCCTCTTGCACAACAAATAACTCTTTTAAATGAGCTTGTTTTAAAATCCTTTTTTCCTCCCCATTCTGTCTGTGTGTGCCTGCTAGAAAATCATTTTTCCCCCCTGCAGTAAGATTCTAAATGGGGGGAAATTACATTAAACCGAAGGCATATTTACTCAGTGCTGTTCAAATCCTCTCTGCATCTGTTAAAAAAAAATCAATCTCATTATTTACAAGGGATGCGATGTAAAATACACAAGACTAATAATCACAGCATAATGATTATGAATAATGAATCTTTGGAAAGTCGGAGTGCTGTAAAGACGAATCTCTGTGCCGTGTCTTATTCCTTAATTATTGACGACTCCCTGATAATTACATGCTTGTTTTTAACTCTGTCTAGGTAGGTGATTAGGAACTTCAAATATAAAGACCATTTTGACATGACATTTCAAATAGGGTTCATTTAAGAATGATAAGATGTTTTATTTTATCGTCGGAATTCCACCCCCACCCCCCGATGAATCATCATCAAACTAAACCTGGAGCTATTGTCGGGCTTTAAAAGGATAGATATGGAAAGGAGGATAATCATTTTTATCACCATCTTAAAAATTAACGGCGCTGAAGTGGAGATTAAGTATTAAATATTTGTCCAGAGCGCTGTGGATTCTTTCTCTGTTGCTGAAATATGATCTGGGTCCCGGGCGGCAGAAATTCTGAGGCCTTGTTCAGAGGGGGAGGGAAGTTACACTTAAATGTGTAGATGTACTTCCAGATTGAGCCGGTGGTGCATTCTGACAACACATTACTGTGCTACTGTACATTGTCACCCCCCTGTGTGTGTAATTACATACACCATCAAGGCACACACCATAAGTTGCGGCCAGCCTATGGCAACCCCAACAATGGCCTTTCAAGGTGTCACGGCTCAAGTGGGGTATCACCTGACGCTGCCACCACTCTGGTTCCAGGTTCCTCTGAGAAGGCCCAGAGCACCCTCCCAGGCCTTTAGACGTCCCTTTTAGCCGAAATGAGCACGAGGACCAGGCAGGGTGAACAATGAAAATGGTTTATTTTATAGAAGGTCAAACAAATAAGGTGCAGGAATAACAACAGCAAGTGGGTGAAAAGAAAAGAAATCAAATGCCCTAATGCATCTAAATATACTGTCCTTAGCTCACTATCTCAAGTGGCCTTAGACTACTCACCCTTCCCTCAGGATGAGGGTTTTTTCCCCACAGCAGCCTTTCTTCAGGCCCTGTTCCCTGGGAAGAAGAACAGCTTCTCCTCTTGCGCCAGTTCTTTTATTCCCCAGCCCTCTTCTTCCCTATTTGCCAAAATCAGTGCCAGAACTTCCCAAGGCCTTCTGGGGTTTGTAGGCCCAGCCTCCCCTACTGCTAGCCAGGCTCCCTGGGCCTACTAGGCCTCTGGTGGCACAGCCCAGATCATGACATAAGGCAAGTAAGAAACAAAGGTCATTTGTCATTGCATTCCTCTACCAAGTTTTCCTTCATGGTCTCCCATTCACATACCAACGCTGTTTAGCTTCTGAGATCTGCTGAGATAGGGCTATACCATGCCACCTTCCCTCCCATTTCAATCCCCCTACACATACCTTAATACTTGCCAATACACCTGATTTCCAATACAATTGGATTTTGGATTTCTATATATTCTGTTACCCCCTTCAAGACCTGAAGTAACAAGACTTCAGCATCCAGTCAAAAGATCCTTATTGCTGGCATATGGGGCATTGCTTTGAACTGATATATATATATTTAATTGGATCTGAGGAAATCCCAAAGAATACTGCTTCCTGAGACCTTTAGCTCCAGCAAATGTTAAAATTGAAGCCAGGAGTGTTAAGTATGAGACTCAACAAAGGATTCAGCTTCAAGTGATTTCAGCTTTATTAAACAGCAACTGTAAGTCAGGAACACACGACTGAACACACAACAAGGGAAGCACAGCTCCTTCTTTTAAACTCTCTCGGGCTGTCAAAGCCACACCCATAGTCAGATAAGAACCAACAGTAACACTGGGATAAAAGCCAATCAGGATACAGGGATAAAGGCCAATCAGGACCGTTCCCTCTTTGCAACAATATCACTCAGTGATTGGGTAATTACACAGGTTTCGCAGAAACCGACCCAATAGCAACGCGACATCTGAAGAACCACATTCAGACTCAAGCTTAACATGTGAATAGATAGGAGCGATTCACATTCAGTACATAACAAGGAGGTCTATAGGTGAGAACAGAGTAAAAGGCTACAAAGGAGAGGTGGTTTGTGTGCATTGATGCCAGTTTTATACACTGAAGAATTTGGGTATTGAACCTGGCACCTTCTGTCCACAAAGCAGATGCAATACCACCAAATTACAGCCCATTGCCTTAACGCACAGTAACTCTAGCCCTGTTCACAAGTTACGGTGAACACCCCCCATTTCCTCTTGCTGCCCAGCGGAGCAGTGGTAGAAATGGTTGGTGTGAGGTGATTAGGGATGGGCATGAACCAGCTCATGAACTAAAGTCTGTGATGAACTTTCCATGAACTTTCAAGCTGTTCATGGTGGTTCGTGCCAGTTCATGAATGGATATACTTCCAGACAGACTGTCTCAGTTCAATCTAAATTTTTACCAAACTACAAAGTAATAGGGGTTGGAAGTTGGAGGGCAAGTAGAGGAGCATCCAGGAGAGGTCCCCTGCAGCTTTGATGACCCTAACTTTCACAGGATCCTTTCTATGCACCTATCCAAATGACTTCTTGTTAGCTGTCATTTCCCTAGAAAGCACTTTCCTGGAGGCTAGGGCTATACCATGCTGTAACTTGGGAGGCCATAACTTGGACCCTGTAAATCTAATCGCCACAAAACCTGGAGGCCAGGTAGGGGAGAGTTAAATAGAGATCCCCTGCAAGTTTGGTGTCTCTAGTAGTGTTCCCTCTAAGCTGAGTTAGTGTGAACTAGCTCACAGTTTTTTAGCCTCCGGCTCACACATTTTTGTCTTGGCTCAGGAAGGATGGCTCCAGAGTAAACTAATTTATGCAGCAGCCAAATGGCTCGCTCACAACTTTAATGCCAATAGCTCACAAAGTAGAATTTTTGCTCACAAGACTCCATGGTTTAGAGGGAACATTGGTCTCTAGCATGCCAGGGGGGAGGGCATTCTACCACATCACAAAGCAGTTTATCTGGCAGCTAAAAGTTCATTGACAGTTCATGGTTCGAGAACTGGGCATGCCACGAACCACAAACCAAACCGGACCACATTTCCCCGGTTTGCTCCCTTCCCTAGGGAAGTTGATCTTCCACCAGCAAATGGCAACCTGGCAACTCAGAAAGCTCATTTCTGCCTGTTCTAGCCAGTGCTGCCGACTTTAGAATCAGCCCTTTAACTGGAGCATGATTATAGCATGGAAATAAATGGGACTTGTTTACTGCACGAGGGATGGTTGAAAAGCTGACAGCCCTAGTGGTAGGTATTCATGTACTCTGCAATAGCCCGCTGGGCATTGGCTTCTGAAGCAGAGTTTGCTCGTAAACCAGATCCTAAAAGTTTCCCTTTTATGGTCAATTTACTGACCCTCTGGAAAGGAAATGCACACAATTATTTATTAGAAAAGTTTCCCAAAGACCAAAAAACAGGGAAAGCAACTTAAGTGGGATAGGAACTAGAAAACAGGAGCTATCTGGGTAAATAAGAGCAGTTGGATGGTGTGACCTTATAATCTGGCAGAGATACCCTGGGCTGATTATTCTGTCTCAGCACAACAGGGCTGTCAGAATGAGCCTGGCAACCGGTGGGAAGGCTGGGTGGGCGGGGACATTGGGGGTGTGACATTGGTACAGCATCCCCATGTCAGTTCTCCCTATAGGATTTGTTGGGAACTCTATGGCTACCAAAAAAAAAATGAAGACGGAAGGGGCCTGCACCAAGGCAAAACGAAGATGAAGAGACAAAAAGTGCCGAAGACAAAGAATCTTTAATAATTGTACTACCCCTGCATGTTTTGCATGCAGCTTCATCAGGGGGAATCTGCTAAAGCGTATATACGGAAATGGAACTAAAAGTGTACATACGGGAACAGAACTAAAAAAGGATCTGGAAGATTCCCCGGCGAAGCTGCATGCAAAACACATAGGGATTGTATGGTTATTAAAGATTCTTTTTCTTCTGCACCATTTGCCTCTTCATCTTCGTTTAACCAAAAGAAAAAAAGAAAGAAGAAAAATCACTGTTAACCTCAGCACTGGTACATCACATCTGGGTACAGCCCAGAAGGGCCAGCGGGTAGCTCTAGGAATCACTGTTTCTAGTGATTCCTAGAGCTACCCACTGTACCTTCCAGCTTGTACCCAGAAGTGATGTACTTGCACAGAAGCTAGCAGCCATGGTTTGTGTGTGTGTGTTTGTGTGTGTGGAAGATCAGAGGGAGTCCTGCCAGACCAGGATGCTTGGTAACCCTACAGCTCAACCAGTTGGGTCAGATAACCTTTCAACTAACTTTAACCACCACTACCTATTCTTTAGGAGCTGCGGTGGCTCAAGTGGTTAAGACGCTGAACTGCAGGCTGTGGAAGGTCAGTAGTTCAGCAGTTCAAGACCCGAGAGTGCCGCATGATGGAGTGAGCTCCCGTCTCTAGATCCAGCTCCTGCCAACCTAGCAGTTCGAAAGCAAGAAATTGCAAGTAGATAAATAGGTACCACTTTGGTGGGAAGGTAACAGCGTTCCGTGCGCCTCGGTGTTTAGTCATGCCGGCCACATGACCACGGAAACGTCTTCGGACAGCGCTAGCTCTTCGGCTTTGAAACGGAGATGAGCACCGCAACCTTAGAGTCGGATTCGACTGGCTTTCGAGCAAGGGAACCTTTACTTACCTATTCTTTATTCTATGATTAGTTCAGTCCCAGAGAGGAGAACATTGACCGGGACATTTTGTTTCCCTCTGGACTGGTAAGCAGGCACCTTGCCAGTGGATTTGTCAGGAGAATACCTCTTTCCCGCTTGTAGGCAATATCTGTTTATATATAGAGCAACCCTGAAGATTTATGATGAAGGGTTCATAGAGATCCGATCCCTTCTACCACACTATATTTTTCAGTAAAGTTTGCAGCCTTGCCTGCTGCGGTTATAAAACTGGGAACGGCGAACCAATAAACAAAATGAATCAAATCCCTCACTCACAATGCTGCTCTTTTAAGGACATTTTGTGGCTTCCAAGCATTCTCCGTAGTGCTGCAAAGGACTACTTGTGCTTTCATCATTCACTGTAATACAGAGTATTTATGTCTCAGGCTGCCCTTCTAGGCTTCTCGGTCAGGAACAAAACTACTCATTGCTTTTTATTAAATGTCACGCAAACCCGGGCCATGCAACAGAGAAGGTGGAGAAAGGAGTACTTTTCTGTCTTTCTCACAATACCAGAACTCATTGGGCACTCAGTGAAACCAATGAGCGCTAGGCTTAGAACAGATAAAAGAGAAGAGAAGCCATGTTGGATCGGTCCAATGGCCCATCCAGTCTAACACTCTCTGTCACACAGTGGCCAAAACCCAGGTGCCATCAGGAGGTCCACCAGCAGGGCCAGAACTCCAGAAACCCTCCCACTGTGCCCCCAAGCACCAAGGATACAGAGCATCACTGTCCCAGACATAGTGTTCCATCTATAAAGGTAAAGATTTCCCTTGCTCGAAAGCCAGTCAAATCCGACTCTAGGGTGCGGTGCTCATCTCCGTTTCCAAGCCGAAGAGTCAGCGCTGTCCAAAGACATTTCCATGGCCGTGTGGCCGGCATGACTAGATGCCAAGGTGCACGGAACACTGTTACCTTCCCACCGAAGCAGTACCTATTTATCTACTTGCAATTCCTTGCTTTCGAACTGCTAGGCTGGCAGGAGCTGGGACCAAAGACAGGAGCTCACTCTGTCATGCGGCACTCCGGTCTTGAACTGCCGAACTACCGACCTTTCAGTCTGCAGTTCAGTGTCTTAACCACTGAGCCGCCACAGCCCCTTTTGTTCCATGTATACTTTGTGGCTAATAGCCACTGATGGACCTCTGCTCCATAAGTTTATCCAATCCCCTCTTGAAGCTGTCTATGCTTGTATCTGGCACCACTTCCTGCTGCAGTGAATTCCATGTGTTAATTTATCTTCGGGTCGAGAAGTACTTCCTTTTCTCTGTTCTAAAGCTACTGCTCATCAATTTCATTGAGTGCCCACAGGTTCTTGTATTGTGAGAAAGGGAGAAAAGTGCTTCTTTTTCTCCCTTCTCTGTCCCAAGCATAATTTCACCCCTCGGTCATTGTTTCTCCAAGCTAAAGAACCCTAACTTCTTTAACCGTTCTTCATAGGGAAAGCATTCCATCCCTTTAATCATTTTAGTTGCCCCCCCCCCCTTTTTGCGCCTTTTCTAATGCTATAAAACCTCGGTTCACAAACCACGAACCACTTGATTTCCGTGATGAACTTAGGTTTGTGATGAGGTCCGTGCCCATCCCTATTGCCAACACAAGCGACTTATTCTTTTATTCCTTGTGGTTTCCAGCCAATGTTATTGTCCAAATGTTTGTGTATGGTGCCAAGGGACAGAGTCAAGTGGCATGAAGAGCTGATGTCTCTCTTTTTTCAGAAACAAAGCACCCATTTCAATTACTCTTTTCTTTCCCTGGCCACCATCAATTAAAAGTCACCTTGTCTTTTACGGCCACTTCAGTTTGATAGCCGGAATAAATCCCAGAGAGCCATAAAGCAAACACCGCTGGAGGAAACGTGAATGGAGGAAACAGCAAGAGGAGCGAGAACTTCCAACTTTGCAGTCAGCTCCGCAGTGACTTCCTCCACTGCTTCTAACGCAAGCGACAGAGTTTGGGCTGAACACCTGGCGCAAACAGCTGGGACGGCAAGGCCGATAGTGAAATCTGCAAGCCGTTCAGAAAAAAAGATATTCCCTAAAGTGCCGTTCCAAAGTTTGGCAGGGGCCATTTGCGCATGCTGCACTGGGACCAAACCCCCATCTGACCAGCTGCTAAAACTACCTCCTACACAGCACATTACAGCTGCTCCATGCATTGAACTACTTCTGCTTCTTCTTCTTCTTCTTCTTCTTCTTCTTCTTCTTCTTCTTCTTCTTCTTCTTCTTCTTCTTCTTCTTCTTCTTCTTCTTCTTCTTCTTCTTCTTCTTCTTCTTCTTCTTTTTTTAAAAAAAAGCCCATTATCACAGTAATCCCTAGAACATCCCAGTAAGGTAGATCAGTCGTACTAATCAGGGCTCTTTTTGTAGCAGGAACTCCTTTGCATATTAGGTGACACGCCTCTAATGTAGCCAATCCTCCAGGAGCTTACAGTAGCCCCTGTAAGAAGAGCTCTGTAAGCTCTTGGAGGATTGGCTACATTTAGGGGTGTGTCACCTGATATGCAAACGAGTTCCTGCTGCAAAAAGAACCCTGAGTACTATTATCATTTACTTAAGATACTTCCATCTAGGGTTGCCAGTTCTGGGAGAGGAAATACCTGGAAAAAAAATTGGGGGGGGGGGCTGGGGAGGGCGGGGTTTAGGGAGGGAGGGACCTCAGCAGGGTAGAATGCCATAGAGCCCACCCTCCAAAGCAGTCATTTTCTCCAGGGGAAACTGATCTCTGTAGTCTGGAGATGGGCCGTAATTCCGGGGGATCTCCAGGCTCCATCTAAAGGCTGGCAAACCTAGTGGAATGTGTGAACCGGCACCACTAAGAAGCAATTTATTTATTGATGTCTATCATTTGTTAAAACATTTATACCCCCACCTTTTCACATGGTTCAACAAAGCTTACAATAATCATAGAATCATAGAGTCGGAAGGGACCTCCAGGAGCATCTAGTCCAACCCCCTGCACAGTGCAGGAAATCCGCAAATACCTCCCCCCCCACACACACCCTGCTGATTGCTGTTCTATATCCAGAAGATGATATAAAAAAAACCCTCCAGGATCTCCGGCCAAACTGGCCTGTTTTTAATAGTTAAAAACATTTTCAGTTAAAACCAAAAGTAAAACAACAAACCTCAAATCTCTCCTACAAAGGAGAAGGGCAATCAAAAACAGGAGGGGGGGGCAGGTTGAAACAGAAGGGATGAGAAATGAATTCAAAATCGTCTCTGGTGACCAATGAGATTCTAGCCTCTGGGCCATTAGTTTGCCTTGGAATATAAGAACAAGAGATTTTTGATTTAGCAAGGTCCAAAGGGCCGTAGCTAGCTTTGCTAGATTTCATTCAGATATTGAACGAAAGCAGGCAGTGCCACTCCTGCCATTTTCCTTTCTCCAGCTCTGTAAGGAGCGCATTGTATCGTTACTCAAAACTGTGATCAATAGCATGCTAAGTTAATGGAAGGACCGGTGTTCTTACAAAGCTCCATTTATATTTCCTGTTTTATAAAGGGGGGGATTGGTTGGCAACTATTACCTTGCATTAAGAAATAGATTGAACACTGCTGGCTTCCTTTTTGAGTCAATAAAATTCAGTATTTTAAGGGGGAATGCCATTTCTCAGACAAATAGAGTGATACACATGACTTTATTTCTATTCCAAGTAGGGCGGCCCGCTCCAGGTTGGGAAATACCTGGAGATTTTGGAGGAGGAGCCTGAGAAGGGTGGGGTTTGGGGAGGGAGGAGACTTTAATAGGGTATAATGCCATGTGGTTGTTAGCCATTCAGTTGTGTCTGACCCTTGGCGATTCTATGGGCCAGCTCTCTCCACATTTTCCAATCTTATACTGTTTCTTTGAGTCGTTCCATGCTCAGGCTGGTGTCAACTTTTATGGTTTCTAGCCACCATGTTCTTTGGCGGCCCAGTTTCCTTTTGCTGCTAGCCAATCCAAGCATAACTGCTTTTTTTCTAGTGAGCATAATACCACAGAGTCCACTTTCTAAAGCAGCCATTTTCTCTAGGAGAACTGATATCAGTTGTAATAGCAGGGGATCTCCAGCTACCACCTGAAGGTTGGCAACCCGAATTCCAAGGGGGAAGAATTTTACAGTGTCAAATGTCAATGCTTGACCCTCTTGTGATATTAACTGTAGCAGGAAAGAATAAAAGATCCCCCCCATAGATTGTTTATGCATCAGGGCTTGAATGAGCCAGTTTGCACAATGCCAGTTTGGTGTAGTGGTTAAGTGTGTGAACTCTAATCTGGGAGAACTGGGTTTGATTCCCCACTCCTCCACTCGCACCTGCTGGATGACCTTGGGCAAGCCATAGTTCAGGCACGGCTGTTCTTGAAAAAGAGCCATTTCTGTCAGAGCTCCCTCAGCCCCACCTACCTCACAGGGTGTCTGTTGTGGGGAGGGGAAAGGAAAGGAGTTTGTAAGCCACTCTGAGACTCCCTTGGGTAGTGAAGGGCGGAGTATAAATTCAATCTCTTCTTCTCTTCCTCTTCTTCTTCTGCTCTCTTTAATCAGGCCCAGTTGGGTTGCCTCTGAAGCAGGGCCCTTGTGCTTGGGCTGCTTAGGCTTGGGACATAGGCTAGAGCTTGGAGTCTTTAGGGTTGCCAGCACTGTGATGAGGAATACCTGGAGATTTTGGGGGGCTGGAGCCTGGGGAGGGAAGGGACATCAGCATTAGGGATGGGTACGAACCGGCTCGTGAGTCAAAATTTAGCATGAACTTGGACCAGTTCGGAGCCCCTGAACCAATGTTTCAGGGATGATGCCTTCCCTGAACATTTCCCAGACTATCATCCAGTTTGGTTCAGGTGTTCGGGACCATTTAAACCTAACAACTGGGTGGTGCAGGGTCTGCCCATTGGCTGTTAGGTTTAAATGGCTGCCAGTCATTTCATACCTGGAGATGCCAAGGACTGGACCTAAGATTTTCTGCATGCAAACCAGATGCTCCACACCTGAGCCACCGCCCCTCCCCAGGCTATGTGTTACCAATCTCTAAACAATGTGAGAAGATGTGAAAAACAGATAAGCTCATGATCCCTGATGGATACATCAAGGAAAGGGAGTCTACAATGACAAGGAGAAAGGTGGTACAGAAGTTACCCAATGGTCCCCCAGCGCCATCATAAACATTAAACAGAAATGGAAGGATACCAGGATTCTCATGACCACCCAGACTTATGAAAAACAATGAACCAGGGAGGAAATCAAAGGGAATTTATACTTTCAGTAGGAACCTGCTTACCCCTACACAGAGAGTCTTATTTCATCCTATGGGAATCATGAACTCACATCCAGAAGATGCAGAACTTGGTCTGCTGGTACATCTGTTTGCAAATTGATCTGTTTGCCTCCCTGAACGCAGTTATACTGTTTTTAATAAACATAACAATTCCCATTGAGTCAGGGAGCTTGTGTGGCTATATACATAATTAACACATCTGGATAATTAACATCAACAGGGGAGGAAAGGAACAGAAGATTAAAACAAATAAAATTAAAAAAGAGGGGAGGGAATAAATCTAGAGGAATGTTGCATGCGCTCCCCTCCCCCTTAATGTTCACAGTGCCAACTTCCTCTCTTGCATTTGTGATTAATGCAAAAAAAAGAAAAAAGAAAAAAGAACATGGTGGTGGCCCTTCCTTGCAGGATACTGGCCAAATAGGGACTCCAGCCTCCACGTGGGACCTGGAGACCCCCTGGAATTACACCTCGTCTTCAGACTGCTGAGATCAGTCCCTTGGAGAAAATGGATGCTTTGCAGGGTAGACATGATTGATTGATTGATTAATTGATTGATTGATTTTATTGATCTTTATCCCACCTTTCCAGCCTAGGCTGGCTTAGTGTGGCTCACAACAGAATAAAAGTTCTCCTAATACACAAAACACAATCCGTTACATTAATACAATTCCTAATAAACAATAATGCAGTAATATAAAAACAGTGTTAAAATCAAACAATATTGAAGCGCTAGCAATTTTAGTTATTACTTTAGTCCTATTGGTCTGCTTCATTTAGGGGGGAGGGCTAGGCATTGCACCCCACTGAGGAACCTGCCCTCCCCAGGCTCCACTGCCAAATCTCCAGGAGTTTCCCAACCTGGATCTGGCAAGTCTGTCCCCCATCTCCCACTGGTGGTCGGGGGGTGGGGTGGGGCTGGCAACCCTATGGCCAAAGCACGGTTCAGCCTCAGGGACTCCAGCCCCTGCCAGAAGTACCGTTGGGCCCAATTACCGCTCACTCTATTTAGGTCAAGGCTTGGGAGGACCATCTTGCTGGATCAACTGGTTTAGCAGGCACAAACCCGGTGCTCCAAGCTCCAGGTCCACATCCCAGCTCTAAGTTTTGAGTGCCAGCCAGGTTGCCATCCTCCACGTGGTGGCTGGAGATGTCCTGGGCTTACATCTGATCTCCAGGCAACAGAGACTGGTTCGCGTGGAGAAAATGGCCGCTTTGGAAGGTAGACTGTATGGCTCTATACCCTGCTGTGGAGGGATGGAAACGGACCTGAAAAATCTGCAGCCCCCGAACCAAGCCGAAAGACCTCGAACCAGTGAAGATTCTGGTATTCTGAGATTACTGGTATTCATGGATGGTCATGAGGATTCAGGTATTCTTCTATTTCTGTTTAATGCTTACAATGGCACCGGGGTAACTTCCATACCGCCTTTCTTCTTGTCATGGTAGACTTGCTTTCCTATCCTTGATGCACCTATCACGGATTGTCAGCTTACCTGATTTTCATATTATTTCATGTTGTATAGAGATCGGTAACATGTAGCCGGGGAGGGGCCGTGGCTCGGAAGTGGGGCATCTGCTTTGCATGCAGAAAATCTTGGGTTCAGTCCTTGGGATCTCTAGTTAAAAAGTCACGCAAAGGTCCTTTATTCAATCAAGACCCAAGAGAGCTACTTCCTGTCAGAGTAGGTGATACTGACCTTGTTAGACAAAGGCTCAGGATCAGAATAAGGCAACTTCGTGTGATTCCCCCCCCCTTTAACCTTCATTTCTTCTTTTTTTTAAAGGATATTTATTAAGAACATAAATATACAATCATAGTTAAAAGAGTACAACAGTAATAACAGGTAAACAGAAAAGCTCAGGAATTACAACATAACAGGTGTGAGTGACGAATAAGTATCTTTGCAGCCAGCAGTAATTCTAATCATCTATGAATTCATCTAGAACATACCCCCATTTCTCTTGATCAGACAGAACAGGAACTTCCCCTAATTGATATCTGAAGATGCGAGCAGTGACTCACAAAAGCTTATACTCTGCCACATATTTTGTTAGTCTTTAAGGTGCAGCTGGTCTCTTGCTCTTTACTACTGCCCCTAATCGTGAGAATTTAGTGAAGTCTCTGCCTGTACTGGATGGCCTGGGGTTGCCCAAACTTGTCAGATCTCAGAAGCCAAGCAGGATCAGTCCTGGTTAACACTTGGATGGGAACAGGGCTCTTTTTGTAGAAAAAACCCAGCAGGAACTCATTAGCATAACAGGCCACACCCAACAGCAGAAACTCATTAGCATTTTAGGCCACACCCCTGACAGCACAACTCATTAGCATTTTAGGCCACACTCCCATGCTACCAGAAGTGTGGTCATCCAGCCACAACCACCTTTTGCTTCTTATTCTGTTTACCTTGTTTGTTGTTGAAACCCAGGGCTTTTTTTGTAGCAGGAACTCCTTTGCATGTTAGGCCACACACCCCTAATGTAGCCAATCCTAATGAGTTTCTGCTGCTGGGTGGGGCCTATTATGCTAATGAGTTCTTGCTGGGCCAACTTGGGAACCAGCCGGAATTCCGTTCCTGTGCATGCCCAAAATAGCCCTGGACGGGAGACCATCAAGGAAGTCTTCTGGCACCGGAGAAACCCACTGTTAGCAGAATGGACCTGTCGGATCCCACCCACATGTTGTTTTTATGCCCCAAACACTGAGAGGCTCCAGGGGTAGCACTATTAGCTTTAGCTAAAAAAAGTTCTTTTTTAATATGTAAGTAGAGTATTGGCTGGAGCTGCTGTGGCTCAGGTGGTTAAGACGCTGAATTGCAGGCTGGAAGGTCGGTAGTTCAGGAAGTTCGAGACCCGAGTGCCGCATGACGGAGTGAGCTCCCATCTCTTGGTCCCAGCTCCTGCCAACCTAGCAGTTCGAAAGCAAGGAATTGCAAGTAGATAAATAGGTACCAGTTCGGTGGGAAGGTAACAGCGTTCCGTGTGCCTCGGTGTCTAGTCATGCCGGCCACGTGACCACAGAAATGTCTTCGGACAGCGCTGGCTCTTCGGCTTGGAAATGGAGATATGCTCTGCAGCCTTAGAGTCGGATTTGACTGGCTTTCGAGCAAGGGAAACCTTTACCTTAGAGTGCTGATGGAGACAAAGATGCCAACCTCCAATGCCACAGATCCACTTAACATGCCCAGCCACCCTGAAATGCTTTACTTTCTGGTGCACTCATAACTCCGTCCATCTGTCTCCTGTCTCCTCCAAACAGCTTTGAATGCTCCAGATATTTGTCCGGATTGGTTGATTTTCAGACTGGTTAATCAGGATCTACATTTAAAGAGGGTTGGGGGGGGAGAAACAGATTCTTGGATTTCAGTGAGGAAATGGGTAAAGAGGAATTAAGAGAACGTCTCTCAACTCTGCCATCGGGGTTCAGCTTATTTCATTTAAAAACATTCATGCTGCTCCGCAAATTTCAGCACATGTCCTTTTCTCGCTTGAAACATTCCTTGGCACTTTGGTGGTCTTACGAGTCTTGTTTATTATTATCTCCCCCCCCTCCCCCTTCTTCTTCTTCGTCTTCTTTTTTTAAATGTGAGCAGTTATTGTTCATAGAATCTCAGAGGTTCAAGCAGATTAACTGGCCTGTATTTCTTCAGGGAACGTTTTTGGCTGATTGAATTTCTTCGCAATCTCCCAGCGATCGCTCCTTCCTCTCCTACAATCCCTCATCTCTCTTGCCGACTAATTGTTTATGACAGATGTCACCTGGGCTGCGCGGCTAATGGTACTCCAGCAGCCCTTGATTGAAGACGGAGGGCGGCAGGACCAGGGCTTCTGTGAGACTGCCGTGCTGATCACTGTTATTTTTGCCAATTGATTTCCTCGTGCACGGGTGTCAGTTAATTACGGAGACCCGTCCGGGGCCTAAATGAAAGCGGCCATTACGGGCTGTATTTCCCATTGATTTTCCTTGCAAACACGAAGAGCAATTTGCCCGGCCAATGAAGGGGAGAAGTGAAATCATACATATATTTCAAACAAAACTTGACATCAATCCCCACCTGCTGCTGAAAAAAGGGGGGAAAGAGCCCCGATACGCACAACGTTACGTCTAGCAGGTGGGGAATCCAACCTATAATGTACTGGGTCCGATGCCTGAAGTAGTGAATCAGCTCATATTTTATTCAGGAACAAGACAACTTAGCCGGCTCGCAGGCCGGCTTATAACCCCAAGACAAACCACACCCCAACACCTGTGATAGGTCTATTTACAGGATCGGTCTTTCATAGGTCAAGTCTTGGATCCTAGCCTCACGATGGGAGCGGGCTAGGATCCGATCGTCTATTGTTTGTCTGTACGAAGCTCTGACTCTTCACTCGACCATGTGTGAACATAAGAACCTAAGAGAAGCCAATGTTGGATCAGACCAGTGGCCCATCCAGTCCAACACTCTGTCACACAGTGGCCAAAAATACCAGGTGCCATCAGGAGGTCCAGCAGTGGGGCCAGGACACCAGAAGCCCTCCCACTGTTACCCCCGCCCCCAAGCACCAAGAATACAGGGCATCACTCGCCCCAGACTGAGAGTTCCTATTTATACCTTGTGGCTAGTAGCCACTGATGGACTTCTGCTCCATATGTTTATCTAATTCCCTCTTGAAACTGTCCATGCTTGTAGCCGCCACCGCCTCCTGTGGCAGTGAATCCCATGTTAATCACTCTTTGGGTGAAGAAGTACTTCCTTTTATCTGTTCTAACCCGACTGCTCAGCAATTTCATTGAGTGCCCACGAGTTCTTGTATTGTGAGAAAGGGAGAAAAGTACTTCTTTCTCAACCTGCTCAGTCCCATGCATAATCTTATAAACCTCGATCATGTCACCCCTCAGCCGTCGTTTCTCCAAGCGAAAGAGCTCCAAGCGTTTTAACCTTTCTTCATAGGGAAGGTGTTCCAACCCTTTTATCATCCTAGTTGCCCTTCTCTGCACTTTTTCCGATGCTATAATATCCTTTTTGAGGTGTGGCAACCAGAACTGTACCCAGTATTCAAAATGAGGTCGCACCAATGATTTATACAGGGGCATTATGATACTGGCTGATTTGTTTTCAATTCCCTTCCTAATAAGCCCCAAGCATTTTAACCTTTCTTCATAGGGAAAGTGTTCCAACCCTTTTATCATTCTAGTTGCCCTTCTCTGCACTTTTTCCAATGCTATCCCATCCACATGAGGAAATCAAAGGCCCTGCACTTGCACGTGGTTGTCTCAGTACACAACACAACCAATGTTCCCTCTAAGCGGTGGAGTCTTGTGAGCAAAAATTCTACTTTGTGAGCCACTAGCAGTAAAGTTGTGAGCGAGCGATTGGGCTGCTGCATAAATGAGTTTGCTCTGGAGCCCATCCTTCCTGAGCAAAGACAAAAATGTGTGAGCCAGAGGCTAAAAAACTGTGAGCTGGCTCACACTAACTCAGCTTAGAGGGAACACTGGATCCAACGTAGTTATGAGATCTCACCTAAAGCCAAGTCAGACTTAGAAGATTCAGGCGAGGTAGCCATGTTGGTCTACAGCAACAGAACAAAGTTTGAGTCCAGACAGGGCCAGCTCCAGGGTTTTTTGCACGCTAGGCGAGGCTACCTTCTGGCGCCCCTTCCCCAGTGCACCTACCAAATACTGAAGTTCCTTCCATGTCTAATGTGAGAATTCTAAATGCCTTTCCAGATTTATTCTGTCAGGCTTGCAGGAAACATCTTCCAGTTTTCTTATG
The DNA here is from genome assembly GCA_029375565.1 of Gekko gecko. Taxonomy (NCBI): domain Eukaryota; kingdom Metazoa; phylum Chordata; class Lepidosauria; order Squamata; family Gekkonidae; genus Gekko; species Gekko gecko. The sequence continues at coordinate 20,895,297 of JAPDNY010000007.1, forward strand.
TGTTTTCTTGGAATATTTATAGTGTCATAACGGGACAGCCTTTCCATCCCAACCATTTGTGTAGTGGTGTAGCGGTTAAGGGTGGCAGACTCTAATCTGGAGAACTGGATTTGATTCCTCACTCCTCCACATTATTTATTTGTTTGTTTGTTTGTTTGAACTTTTACCCCGCCCTCCCAGCCAAAGCCTGGCAGGTGACCTTGGGCCAGTCACCATACTCTCAGGGTTCGCTCAGCCTTGAATGCTGTTGAAGTAACATAAATGCCTTCTGCTTCCTCTGCCATCCATCTGTGATCGTCAAAAAGACGGTGCTGAATGGTTAAGGGACCCATGTCGACAAAGTGCCATGAAACGCAGGTGGCTCCGGCAAGGAGAAGGAAACTGGTGACATCTCCTATCCTGGGAGGAAGGCCTCTAGCACAGGCTAGGAATGATGTGTAGGATCCAACCCATAGTCAGATCCAACCCATAGGATCCATATGGGATAATCTCACCCCATCATCACTCCCACTGTAGTATGACAAGCACCCTTTGATGATGGCCATCTGCAGTTCTAATTGTGCTTTAGAAGAGTGGTTCCCAACCTTTTCAGTACTGTGTCCTACAAGTCCAAATTTATTTGGTACGGTTACCCTTCCAAGGCTGGTCCAAGATTTCATTTGGTTCTATGGGCAAACTGCAACCTTGACCTAAGCAAAGGATGGCCCTTCTAGTTCAGTGTTCCATTTCCGACATTGGCTAACCTGACGTTTTTGAGAAACTAAGAGATAGTACAGAAAGGGCGCAGCTGCCCCCACTATGAACCCCAAGCAAGTGGCATTCTGACATATGCAGCCTTTGCATATGGAGGTTGCATTTGACCACCCTCTCCTTCTCCATGACTACCTCTAGTCCCCCTGAAGATTGTAAGAAATTAACTCTCGTAACTACCAGGACAAATCTTGTCCAATCTACAGTTTGGTGTAGTGGTTAAGTGCGTGGACTCTAATCTGGGAGAACCCGGTTTGATTCTCCACTCCTCCACTAGCACCTGCTGGATGACCTTGGGCAAGCCATAGTTCTGTCCGAGCTGTTCTCTCAAGGACAGTTCTGGAAAGAGCTCTCTCAGCCCCGCCTACCTCACAGGGTGTCTGTTGTGGGGAGGGGAAGGGAAAGGAAAGGAGTTTGTAAGCCACTCTGAGACGCTGAGTGAAGGGCGGGGTATAAATCCAATCTCCTCCTTCTCCTTCTTGTATATAAAGTAAAGAAAAAAATACCAGTTAATGTATGACATGGAAAATGCTGTTTTTAGGACCACGTCTTGGTTTCCAAAATACAAAATACTGCAATAGAAAAAGCGGGGGGGGCAATAAGGGAGGGCTGGCCAGTGAACCACTTTCAGATGTTTTGCAGCCCACTTTTGGGTGATGACCCACAGGATGGGAAACACGGCTTTAGAGGAATGCAGCATGTGTTGCCTGTGTCAGCAGTCTTGGGATATCTACTAGGAACGACACAGCTTTAGTAGGCAGGGAATGTGATACAGGATTGAAGGTCATGCCAAAAGTGTAGCAGGATGCACCTGGGAGATATTGAAAGTGCTTTTTTGGAGGTGTGGTGACCAGAACTGTTCACCGTATTCCAAATGAGGCCACACCATAGATTTTTGGGTTTCAAATCAATCTTTGAGTGCACTAAAATCGCAAGCCCTCAGCTTTTTGTAGACCCAGGTTGCCACAAATTTATTTACCCCACCAGCTCCTGGGAGCGAAGCATCTGTTTGCTTATGCTGATGTGCTCCTTGCGAAAAATAAAACGCCTGATTGTAAGTCCTGAGCATATGCTCCAGTCCTGGCCATTTTTTTATGGGGTCAGCTAAGCCTTTGGCATTCAAGGATGTTGCTAATAAATTACAATTACTATTTCCTATATAACGAGACATGGATATCAAGATCAAGAATCTTATTGTCGGCCAGAGGAAGAACAGAAGGAAAGGAGAAGGAAAAAACCCACACCCCAAAAACAAAAGAAACATAACACAGAGAACAAACACTCAGGTGACGTTGTCAATTATCCTCAAGTGGTTAAGACACTGAACGGCAGGCCGTGGAAGGTCGGTAGTTCAGCAGTTCGAGACCCGAGAGTGCCGCATGACGGAGTGAGCTCCCGTCTCTCGTTCCAGCTCCTGCCAGCCTAGCAACTCGAAAGCAAGAAATTGCAAGGAGATAAATAGGTACCGCTTCGGTGGGAAGGGAACAGCGTTCCGTGCACCTTGGTGTTTAGTCATGCCGGCCACATGACCACGGAAACGTCTTCGGACAGCGCTGGCTCTTCAGCTTGGAAACTAGATGAGCACCGCAACCCTAGAGTTGGATTCGACTGGCTTTCGACCAAGGGAACCTTTACCTTTACCTTTTTACTGCTGTGACATAGCAAGTGGCATTGCTGCCGCTTGAAATTAACATGGAGTGAGAGAGAAAAGCGAATCCCCCTCAAAAACCTAATTGGGGAGGGGGTGTCCTAGCACTATGCAGAGGGGGAAGTCAGTTTCCTTCATCTTTGCATTCCGGGGGTGGGGAGGGGAGTTCTATATTCTATTAAGTCCTCCCTAGTAATTTTATGAATCATGGTAAACCTCTGGGGAACATATTTATTTGTAGTTTGTTTAAACGGCATTTCCCCCTTAACTGGGAAATGTGGAGGATCAGGGATACTATGGTGGGTTTCGGGGAGGGACATTTTCAGGGTATAATGCCATAGAGTTGGCCCTCCAAAGTAGCCATTTTCTCCAGTTGAAGAAAAACAAATCTCCATTTTCTGGAGAACAGTTCTAATGCTGGGAGATCTCCAGTCCACACTTGGAGGTTGGCAAACCTCTTCATTTGTCCTGCAAGGGTGTTGTTCTTTACACAGACCTTCCGTGGCATGGAGCAACCCCAGTTGTCAAAGTGAACATTAGCCTAAGTTTCTGTGGAGAGAATCCTGTGGTACCAGGGAAAAGTTAAACACACAATTCAGGGTAGAGTCAGGGTTCATTAATATTAAGGGGAAAGTTAAGGGGAAAATGCTGTTTAAACAAATTATACAGGCTGCTTATGCATCTGGCATTTGCTCCAGATTTTCTCAACACTGAGGAAAAGGTGTAGCTCAAAACCGCATTCAAATACCCCAGACCAACGCTGTACTGACTGGGAAGTCATCCCTGAACAGCCATAAATCCAGGGCTTTTTTTTTTTGGTAGAAAAAGCCCAGCAGGAACTCATTAGCATATTAGGCCACACCCACATGCTACCAGAAGTGTGGTCATCCAGCCACACCCACCTTTTGCTTCTTATTCTATTTACCCTGTTTGTTGTCAAAACCCAGGGCTTTTTTTGGAGCAGGAACTCCTTTGCATGTTAGACCACACACCCCAATGTAGCCAATCCTAATGAGTTTTTGCTGTTGGGTGTGTCCTATTATGCTAATGAGTTCCTGCTGGGTGTGGCCAACTCGGGAGCCAGCCGGAACTCTGTTCCTGTGCGTTCCTGCCCAGAAATAGCCCTGCATAAATATATGCAGACGGTAACATAAAAACCAATGATCAACGAAAGTGAAAGTAGCATGTGATCTAGAGAGGAATTTCTGTTCCAGTGTGGGTTTGCTAAAACAATGGAGGGAAAAGCCGATGCAGAATCGCCCACAAAGATGATCTGACTCCAATGGTAACAAGAGAAAGCAGTTTTCCTTACAAAATCAGAAGCGTGTCTTACATGACATATTCATGGAGGTGCATTTAACTTACTGTGAACAGATTGACTTCAGAAAGGTTAACTTGCGACAGCTCCCAGCCCAGGTCAGAGAGAGAAGAGAGGTCCTGTAGAAGATGAAACACAAAAGGCCAGCAAGGGCCAAAGAGGCTCAGCATCCAACCCATGAGAGGGTGGGGCCAACTGCCCAGTGTACCGGGAGAGCCAGTTTGGTGTAGTGGTTAAGTGCGCGGACTCTAATCTAGGAGAAGCAGGTTTGATCCCCCACTCCTCCACTTGCACCTGCTGATGTGACCTTGGGTCAGTCACAAGCTCTGGCACAGCTGTTCCTGAAAAAAGAGCAGTTTGTGTTAGAGTTCTCTCAGCCCCACCTACCTCACAGGGTGTCTGTTGTGGGGAGGGGAAGGGAAAGGATATTGTAAACCACTCTGAGACTCCGAGTGACGGGCGGGGTATAAATCCAATCCCTCTCTCTCTCTCACTCTCTCTCTCTTTCTCTGTTCTCTCAAGGGCAGTATTCGAGAGAGCTCTCTCAGCCCCACCTGCCTCACAGGCAGTGCTCCCTCTAAGCTGAGTCAGTGTGAGCTAGCTCACAGTTTTTTAACCTCCAGCTCACACATTTTTGTCTTAGCTGAGGAAGGAGGGCTCCAGAGCAAACTCATTTATGTCGCAGCCAAATCACTTGCTCACAACTTTCATGCCAGTAGCTCACAAAGTTAGAATTTTTGCTCACAAGACTCCACAGCTCAGAGGGAACATTGCTCACAAGGTGTCTGTTGTGGGGAGGGGAAAGGAAAGGAGTTTGTAAGCCGCTCTGAGACTCTGAGAGAAGGGCTGGGTATAAATCCAAATCTTTTCTTAAGAACATAAGAACATAAGAGAAGCCAATGTTGAATCAGGCCAATGGGCCATCTAGTCCAACACTCTGTCACACAGCGGCCAAAATATACCAGGTGACACCAGGAGGTCCAGCAGTGGGGCCAGGACACTAGAAGCCCTCCCACTGCTGCCCCCTCCAGCACCAAGAATAGAGTGCATCACCTGCCCCAGACTGAGAGTTCCCATCTATACCCTGTGGCTAATAGCCACTGATGGACTTCTACTCCATATGCTTATCTTCTTCTCTTCTTCTTCCAGAGCAGTTCTCGAAAGAGCTCTCTCAGCCTCACCTACCTCAAAGGGTGTCTGTTGTGGGGACGGGAAGGGAAAGGGATTGTAAGCAGCTCTGAGACACCTTCGGGTAGTGAACGGTGGGGTATAAATCCAATCTATTAACCCTTTCCCTCTCAGGTCCTCTTCCATGCAGAGTTACAATATCCAACAAAATCTCCAGGACTTTCTTAACCTGCATCTGGCAACCCGACCTCCCCATCCCCGCCAGAGTCGGGGTGGGGGGGACTCCGGCACCCCTAATCCTCATGTTTGTGTCAGTGGTGATAATCGCATATTTGTTAGGGACTGAAAGCTGCCGATCACGGCTTCTCCTTTAGGATAAACGCCGACCCAATTAAATAAGGCACAGTCGTGCTTCCGTATGGACAAATGTTTTTATGTTCCTGTTTGCATGTTGCGTTGAATATTGCCCACCTTTTTGTGCCGCCCTGATGAGCAATTTTGATGTCTGTAGTTATCTGTTGTTTCTTGTCAGGGGTAATAACGTATTTTAATGGCAGTGTTTTCTTGCAAAAGGAATAAAAAAAACCCAAGAAAGGCAGAAGTGTTACTTTAAAATATTTTTTTGGCAACACATCATTATATCTCAACCTCCAGAAAATTAACATTTTTCTACCTAAAATGACAGGGAACAAGACAGCAGTTGATGCATACCCGCAATTTATGATTACATAATGACTTTTTATTACTTTAATTAATCATTGCTAGGAGTTATTTCTTTTCATTTGCCTACATAATGGCTTTCCAGCGCAAGTGCCATTTGCAGGCCAATCCACTTCCTATTTGTGCTTTATGGCCTTCCTGGCAGACTTTTTGCTTGTGCGCATAGAACGAAAGAGATTGGCCAGATTTCTGGCACAGAAACAAGTGGGTATGCTGACCATTCTTTATGGCAAAAAAAAATAATTAAAAAAATGTAAGCTTTTGAATGTCTTCTGATTTTTTTTTAGTGCTGGGACTGCACTGAATTAGTATAAAATAAATGAAAGCTCCATTCAAAGGAAAGTTGTGTTCTCTGAGATTGACCAAACGGCTGTGTTTCTAGGACTTTCGATACCTGTGGCAGAGTATGTGTGCTTTTTCCCTAGACTTAAATGAAATATGTACACCATTCTTCTGCTCTACAAGATATATACATACTTTCAGAGCTCTTTTTGTAGCAGGAACTCCTTTGCATGTTAGGCGACACACCCCTAATGTAGCCAATCCCCCAAGAGCTTACAGTAGACCCTGTAAGAAGAGCTTTGTAAGCTCTTGGAGGATTGGCTACATTAGGGGTGTGTCTCCTAATATGCAAAGGAGTTCCTACTACAAAAAGAGCCCTGGACGCTTTCTCAGTCAACTCCCCAAACAGTAGAAAGTCATCTTCTTTGCCACTGTGGTACATGTACGTATATATGTGAGAAGATAAGACTCACTGGGGGTGGGGAACAATAATGCTAGGAAAAGAGGAAGACCTGACAGGAGATAGAATCATAGAATGTCAAGAGTTGGAAGGGACCTCGCAGGAGGTCATCTAGTCCAACCCCCTGCACTCTGCAGGAGCATAGCCAACAGATAGCCCCACAACATACCTGGAAGATGGTCGTCCAACCTCTGCTTGAAAATGTCTAGCGAAGGATTGACTCCTCTGCACAGCAAGATGGACTGACTCAATCGAGGAAGCTACGGCCCTCAGTCTGACAGACCTAAGCAAGGCTGCTAACAGTAGGACATTGGGGAGGTCATGAATTCCTAGGGTCACGCCCTGAACTGGATAGCCCAGGCAAGCCCGATCTTGTCAGATCTCAAAAGCTAAGCAGGGTCGACTCTGGCAAGTACTCGGATGGGAGACCTCCTTGGAATACCAGTCATCGGGAGACAGGGGCAGGCTTTATTCAGCCACCTCTCTGAACATCCTCCAGGTCCCCAGTAGGGGTCAGTCGCCAGAGGTTGCCATGACTTCCAGGTGCACACACACTCATACGCAGTTTGGTGTAGTGTAGAGAGCCAGTTTGGTGTCGTGGTTAAGTGCGTGGACTCTGATCTGAGAGAACCGGGTTTGATTCCCCACTCCTCCACCTGCACCTGGCTGGATGACCTTGGGCAAGCCTTAGTTCTGACAAGAGCTGTCCTTGAAAAAAGAGCAGTTTCTGTCAAGAGCTCTCTCAGCCTCACCTACCTCACAGGGTGTCTGTTGTGGGGAGGGGGTGGGAAAGGAGTTTGTAAGCCGCTCTGAGACACCTTTGGGTAGTGAAGGGCGGGGTACAAATCCAATCTCCTCCTCCTCTTCCTCCTCCTCTTCCTCCTCCTCCACACACACACATATGAAAAGTACCAAAAAAATGAATTCATAGAATCGCCATAAGTCAGAAACGGCTTGATAGCACATAACACATGTGTGTGCCATCAAGTTGCAACTGACTCAAGGCGTCCCCCAGCCAGGGGCTTCCAAGGCGAGTGAGAAGCAGAGGTGGTTTGCCATGGCCCTTCCTCTGCAGAGTCTTCTTTGGTGCCCCACCCCTAAAGTTCCAACCTTGCTTAGCTTCTGAGATGAGAAGATCAGGCTACATCACACCATTCTGAATCCCAGCTATGGGATAACCCTAGTTAATATGGCCCCTGGCGTGTCACATTCCCCTTTGCCAAGTCAGCCAGGGTTCAGACTGGACTTTGTGATCCACAAAATGTTTCTGGGATTCTCAGAAAGGCCACTCAAAAAGGAATCTTAATGCAGCCGCGTGTCACGATAGAATTCCTTTTTGTCCCTTGGTTGAATCAGTGCAAACCCTGGCGTAGGGCACACTGATTATAGTCCACCCCAAAGGAATCTTGATTTGATCAAACCTTCACATTTTGCACTGTGCTTGAATAGCCCAGGCTAGTCTGAGCTCATCAGAACATGGGAACTAAGAAGGATCAGCCGTGGTTAGGACGTGGATGGGAGACCAACAAGGAAGAAAGGGGTTGCTGTGCAGAGGAAGGCCACAATGACGAATACCTCTACTCATCTCTTGCCTGGAATGTCCTGTGGAAGGGGTTTACTGTGAGCCAGTTGCATCTCAATGGCCCATTCTTTCTCTTCTTAATAATCAATGGATGGAGATGGGGGGAAACCAAACAAACAGATGCATAGTAAAAAAACAAAGCAGCACAGGTGCAGTGGTCTGAATAATGGGTTGGATCCAAACTAGATTTCCCATAGATCAGGACGGAACTTTCCGGTCTCCCCTCTCCCATGGCATCCCACTGATCTCCATGAAAGTCTGATCCTGGGGGGAACAGGAGACCCTGAGGAGTGGCATGAAGATGTAATTGGTGGAAATTGTCAATCTGGATCCAACCCAACATCTGTCAATAAATAGGTAGAGTTGGAGATCACTAGCACGTTGGTGTTGGTCCTTGTAGTGTATCCATGTGGCAACATGGAACAGCCATGTGCACAGACTGGTCTAAACCGGTCCACCATGTGGCCAGGCGAAGGGCCTGAGCGTCACCCCAAAAGACAATGGACTGCAGGATCCTAGCTCCCTTCCAGTCGGGGAGCCAGGGATAATTGAATCACTGTAAATAGCGAATCACAGATGTTGTGTGTTTTGGGGTGTGGGCAGGGCCGGCTCCAGGAATTTCTGCGCCCTAGGCGGGCATACATCCCAACCTCCGGGTTGGGCCAGGAGACCCAGGCATGCTGCCCCCCTCCTTCCCCCCCAGGGAGGAGGGGGAGGGCAGGCGGGCAAGCTGTGCCCCGGCTGGGTGCTCGGCGGCGGCGGGGAGTCCCTGCTGGCCGCCGCCGCCTCTCCCCTCCAGGGAGGAGGGGGAGGGCGACTTGCGCCCTAGCCGGGCGCTTTTCAGCGGCAGTGGCTGCGGCAGCAGCGGGGAGATCCTGCTGGCCGCCGCCGGCTGCCTCCTCCTCCTCCCTCCCCCCGAGGGAGAAGGGGAGGGCAATTGCACCTAGCTGGGTGCTTGGCGGTGGCAGGGCAGCGGGAAATCCCGCTGGCTGCCACTGGCCTCCTCCCCCCGGAGGAGGGGGGGCGACTTGCGCCCCAGCTGGGTGCTTGGCGGCAGCAGCAGGGAGATCCCGCTGGCCGCCTCCTCCTCCTCCTTCTCCTCCTCCTCCCACCCCCGAGGGAGGAGGGGAGGGCAACTTGCGCCCTAGCTGGGTGCTTGGTGGCGGCAGCGGGGAAATCCCGCCTGACCGCCGCCGGCCTCCTCCTCCCCCCCCGGAGGAGGGGGAGGGCGACTTGCACCCTAGCTGGGCGCTTGGTGGTGGCAGCAGGGAGATCCCGCTAGCCGCCTCCTCCTCCTCCTCCTCCCACCCCTGAGGGAGGAGGGGAGGGCAACTTGCGCCCTAGCTGGGTGCTTGGCGGCGGCAGCAGCGGGGAGATCCCACTGGTCGCCGCCGGCCATCTTCTCCTCCTTCTCCTCCTCCCCAGGGAGGAGGGGGAGGGCAACTTGCACCCTAGCCGGGTGCTTTTAGGCAGCGGCAGCGGTGGGCGCCCAGTTAGGGTGGCGGGGGGGCACTTTGGGGGGGAGCGGGGTGCCATTTGGGCGATCCGGCCGTGGGTGTGGGTTCATTTAGGTTGTCTTGTTCTGTAACTAATAAAGTATGTGAGAGCTGAATCACTCGTCAGTCTCAGAACTTTTCAGTCCTCAAAGAAGACTCCCCAGCATCTGGATAGACATTTGTGCAGGGGGTTGGACTGGATGACCCTTGAGGTCCCTGCCAGCTCTATGTTTCTGTAGGGGAATTTCTCGAGCGCACCTATCTTTTATCACACCCAAGGAGGAAAGGACGTAGCCCTAATCAACACTCTCTCTATGCTGTGGAGTCTTGTGAGCAAAAGTTCTACTTTGTGAGCCACTGGCATTAAAGTTGTGAGCGAGCGATTTGGCTACTGCATAGATTAGATTGCTCCTCAGCCATCCTTCCTGAGCTAAGGCAAAAATGAGTGAGCCGGAAGCTAAAAAAACTGTGGGCTAGCTCACACTAACTCAGCTTAGAGGGAACACTGGTTCTAATTCAAATCATGGATCTTTTCTTAGTGCTGTACTACTGTCAGCTCTATGGAATCCTGGGAAACACAGGGCAAACGTTATCATAGTTGTGTGTGTATGTCAAGTGCTGTCAAGCCATTTCCAATTTATGGTGACCCTATGAATTCATGACCTCCCCAGTGTCCTATTGCTAGCAGCCTTGCCCGGGTCTTGCAGACTGAGGGCCGTGACTTCCTTGATGGAGTCCATCCATTTTTTGGCTACCTTCATCTTTTCCTAGCATGGGCCCCGTTCACACGGAGCATTAGCCCCGCTGAAGGCACGGTAGCCCTGCGGACTTTCCGTGCCCGATCACACCAGCACATCTGGGAGGTGTAGCACTCCCATGGCCAACCCACGGCTTCCTGTGGAAAATGTGGAGTAAAAAACTACTAGGGTCCGAAGTACTAGTTTCCGGAAACCCCGGGGCAAAGGCCGGCGTCTGATTGCAGGAGCACCAGTATCCCACGGCTTCCGACGCCTGCCCATGTCCCGGGGTTTCCGGATGTTGTAAGTTTCCATGGGATGCGCACCAATGCCGAATGGCGCATGCGCACATGCAAGACACTGACAGCGGCCCGCCCCTCCCAACGGTGCATGCGCACTTCACAACAGCATGGCTTGCGTGGTCTGCTGTGCCGCTTTTTGCTGCGCTGTAGCAGCGCGGTGTGATCGGGGCTGGGAGCTGGAGCGTGGCAACCCTGTGGCCCGTGTGATCGGGCTACCGCGCCTTATTTTGTTCCGGGGCAAATTGCCATGCCTCCCCCCCGTGTTTTCTGGCCCGTATGACCGGGGCCATGATTGTCTTTCCCAATGATTCTTTTTTTTCTCCCCAGTAGTCCACAATATACATAATACTTTTCCCAACACTACATTTAAAATGAATCAACCTCTTCCACATCGTCCTTCTTCGAGGAGGAGGAGGAAGAAGAGGAGGAGGAGGAGGAGATTGGATTTATATCCCGCCCTTCACTTGAAGTCTCAAAGTGGCTTACAATTTCCTTTCCCTTCCTCTCCCCACAACAGGCACCCTTTGAGGTAGGTCAGTGGGGCTGAGAGAGCTCTGAGAGAACTGCTCTTCAGAGAACAGCTCTGAGAGAACTGTGACTGAGCCAAGGTCGCCCAGCTGGCTGCATGTGGAGGAGTGGAGAATCGAACCCGGCTCTCCAGATTAGAGTCCATGCTCTTAACCAGTACACCAAACTGGCTTTCTTCATTTTCCAGCTATCTTACCCATACATAGTCATGGGGAACACTACGGCATGAAAAACCAGACTTACACAGTTTTAAGACCATCAATGGGCTTAAAAGGGTATAACCCTACTTCAGATCACACCATTAGTCTGCTAAGTGGTAAGAATTCTTGTTAGTGGTGTATAATGAATATAAGAACCTTGCTTCTACTGAGTCAGAACACCGGTCCATCTGTTTCAATGTTGCTTATTGTGAGTGGCAGTGGCTCTCCAGGGTCTCAGGCAGAGAAAGGTTTTCCCCAATACCTTAACAGCATTGTGAACTGGAGTTGCCAGAGATTGAACCTGGGGCCTTCTGCATGTCATAGAATCATAGAATGTTAGAGTTGGAAGGTCATCTAGTCCAACCCCCTGCTCTCTGCAGGAGCATTGCCAAAAGATAGCCCTACATACCTACAACATACCAGAAAGATGGTTGTCCAGCCTCCGCTTGAAAACGTCCAGCGAAGGAGCATCCACCACCTCCCAAGGCAGTCTGTTCCACTGCTCAACCACTCTTACAGTTAGGAAGTTTCTCCCGATATCTAGCCGGTAATGACTCCCTTGTAATTTCCACCCGTTAGATCTAGTCTTGCAATCCAGAGCAAGAGAGAATAGATCTGCTCCATCTTCTACATGACAGCCCTTCAGATACTGGAAGACTGCAATCATATCCCCTCTAAGCCTTCTCTTTCCCAGGCTAAACATACTCAACTCTTTCAGCCTTTCCTCGTAAGACTTGGATTCCAACCCTCTCACCATCGTGGTTGCCCTCTTCTGGACACGCTCGAGCTTGTCCACATCCTTCCTAAAGTGTGGTGCCCAAAACTGGACACAGATGCTCTTTTGCTGAGCCATAGCATAGCCCCTCCCTCCCACAGCCGTTGTCCATCTTTCCAAGACTGTAATGCCACGAAGGTGCCATAATAGCACCTATCAGTGAATAATGCTACTTCGCACGTACACATCACTTTCTTCAGCGTTCAAAGGTTGCATTATCCTCTGAAATCCTTGTAATAATACGCCGGTATTATTATCCCCGTGTTGAAGCTGGAGTGGCTTGGATGACTGCCACTCGTACCAATTCGTATTTGTTCGGTCCTTTTGCTCCATCAACTGCTCCATTCTGCATCCTCCTGATAAGCGTGCTGCAAATTTCGGGGAACTTCATTTGCGTGAACGTGCATGCAATGTGTGCTTTGATCTCTGCGCTCTGTGCATCCGATGAGCACCGCAATCCACATTTCCACTGTTTCCCCATAGCTATAAGAGGTATCAAAATCCATCTGCTTTGCCGACCTGCCTCCTCTCCCAACAATGTGAGCAAAAAAAAAACCCCTAGCTACAAGCAAGTATGTACTATGGACAATGGTGATCAGAATAGTGTGTGCTAGGAAGAATTCCCATTGGGAAAAAAATTTGGAACTCTCCATAGCCGAGCTTGGTCAGTTATGAGAATGACTGTGGTGTGGTGGAACAGACACTTTCCTTGTGAAAGTTCCAGGTTCAGGCCCCATAATTTCCAGTTTATTTATTTATTTACCTATCTATCTATTTATTTAGAGTTATATCCTGGCGTTCCCGCGAGTGGGCTTGGGGTGGGTTACAACAATAACGTACAATCAGTAAGTGATTAAAATAAATATTAAACATTTTTTTTTACATTTAATCAGTTAAAAGATGGGCGTAGCAGCAATTACATATTCAGTAATCCCAAACTGGGAATGATTGGGCCACAGCCGAGCTATAAAGATCTCATTAGTAGTAGTCTTATCAGTAGCAGAAACTGCAGTGACTGCAGCAGGGAGGCCAATTAATGGACCACCTCACCCGAAGGCCTGGCAGAACAGCTCCATTTTGTAGGCCCCACAAAACTGTACTAGGTCTTGCAGGACCCTGATCTCGATTGGGAGCATGTTCCACCAGGCCAGAGCCAGGGCAGAAAAAGCCCTGGCCTTGGTTGAGGCTAAGTGAACATCGCTCGAGCTGAGGATAACCAGCAGATGGTGGTCTGCGGAGCACAAGGCTTATATAGGGAGAGGTGGTCCCTTAGATATGTCGATCCCACGCTTTAAAGCTCATAACCAGCACCTTGAAGTGATTCCAGTACTCAACTAGTAGCCAATGAACATAAGAACATAAGAGAAGCCAATGTTGGATCAGGCCAATGGCCCATCCAGTCCAACACTCTGTCACACAGTGGCCAAAAATACCAGGTGCCATCAGGAGGTCCCGCAGTGGGGCCAGGACATAGAAGCCCTCCCACTGTTGCCCCCCCCCAGCACCAAGAATACAGAGCATCACTTGCCCCAGATCGAGAGTTCCTATCTACACTTTGTGGCTAATAGCCACTGATGGACCTCTGCTCCATATGTTTATCCAAGTCCGTCTTGAAGCCGTCCAATGCTTGTAGCTGCCACCACCTCCCGTGGCAGTGAATTCCATGCGTTAATCACTCTTTGGGTGTAGAAGTACTTCCTTTTATCTGTTCTAACCTGACCGCTCAGCAATTTCAAGGAGTGCCCACAAGTTCTCGTATTGTGAGAAAGGGAGAAAAGGACTTCTTTCTTGACCTCCTGTATCCCATGCATAATCTTGTAAACCTCAAACATGTCACCCCTCAGTTTCTCCAAGCTAAAGAACCCCAAGTGCTTTAACCTTTCTTCATAGGAAAAAGTAACTGGCAGATGCACCGGCTGAATGCGTGTCCTGCACCGATACCAAGTGTGTGTTGAAAATACTTTTCTTTTTCGACTTCCTGATAACCACAGAGAGCCAATGCCAGCCAGAAGAGCCAGTGCTGAGCTTGATGGACCGAATGGGTTGCCAGCTCTGCGTTGGGAGATACCTGGAAATTTCAGAGGTGAAGCCTGGGGTGGGTGGGGCTTGGGGAGGGGAGGGACCTCAGCAGGGTGCAATGCCATAGAGTCCACCTTCCCAAGCAGCCATTTCTATGTACTTATTTTACATAGACGGAGGTCCTGTGCCTGAATTGGGGCGGACCAGAGGTAGGAATCCCACTCCCGACCTTTGATGGGGCTCCGCTGGTGCCAGCACCGGAGGTTAGGAGTTTGGGAGTGTTCCTGGATGCCTCCTTAACAATGGAGGCCCAGGTAGCAGCCACTGCCAAGTCAGACTTTTATCATCTTTGGCTGATTAGGCAGTTGGTTGCCTTCCTTGAATGCAACAACTTGGCAACAGTGATCCATGCGATGGTCACCTCGAGACTAGACTACTGTAATGCTCTCTACATGGGGCTGCCCTTATCACAAATTTGGAAGCTACAGCTGGTACAAAATGCTGCAGCCAGGCTGTTGATGGGCCTCCCAATATGGGAGCACATCCGGCCTGCGCTGAAGGCATTGCACTGGCTACTGATAGCCTACCGAATTTGCTTTAAGCTTCTGGTTCTTACTTTTAAAGCCCTTTATGGTAAGGGACCAGCTTTTCCTCACATGTCCTCCAGAGAGCACTGCGATCAGGGTCTCAACACCGACTCACCCTCCCCGGACCAAAGGATGCCAGGCTAGCTTCAACCAGGGCCAGGGCTTTCTCGGTGGTGGCTCCTCTCTGGTGGAACAAGCTCCGGGAGGAGATCAGGGCCCTGGGGGACCTTATGCAGTTCTGCAGGGCCCGCAGGACGGAGCTGTCCCACCAGGCGTTCAATTAGGAGCCGCCCCAGGAGAATGCCCTGTTCCCTGAAACCTTTGAGGCAGCCTGTGCCACTTGCACAACAATAGATCAAGACCGACCACCAGGATGGCAGGGAAGTCTGAGCGCCATCCCAAATGCAATGCTGAATTGAACTGTTTCATTATATTATTTATTGTTAGCACCTTTTAATGTTGTAATTGTTGCTGGCTTCTTCACCCAAAGAGTGATTAGTATATGGAATTCACTGCCACAGGAGGTGGTGGCAGCTACAAGCATGGACAATTTCAAGAGGGAATTAGATAAGCATATGGAGCAGAAGTCCATCAGTGGCTATTAGCCACAAGGTATAGATAGGGACTCTCAGTCTGGGGCAGGTGATGCACTCTATTCTTGGTGCTGGAGGGGGCAGCAGTGGGAGGGTTTCTAGTGTCCTGGCCCCACTGCTGGACCTCCTGATGGCCCCTGGTATTTTTGGCCACTGTGTGACAGAGTGTTGGACTAGATGGGCCATTGGCCTGATTCAAGATTGGCTTCTCTTATGTTCTTATGTTCTCTTATGTTCTTATGTTCTCTTATGTTCTTATGTTATATGGTTTTATGAGTATTATACTATTTATTGTTGTTTTTATCCTATTGTAAGCTGCCCTGAGCCGGCCATGGCCAGGAGGGTGGGGTATAAATGTAACAAATAAATTAAAAAAAAATGCCAGAGGGACTGATCTCTATAGCCTGGAGAAGAGTTATAATACAGGGAGATCTCCAGGCCCCACCTGGAGATTGACAACCCTATGGACCAATGGTGTGGCTCCATATAAGACAGCTTCAAATGTCCATAGCTGTTTGGCTGTTGATACTCAATCTCTCGTCTTCCCTGTTCTCACTCCAACCGGTGGAGGTTTGCCTGGCAGCAGCTGAGAAACTGGGGATCAGCTTAGCTTCGGAGTTTGTCTTCTCACCTGCCAAAGATCATTTAATGGACGCTGCGAGAACGCAAAGAAACCTGTGATGGGGAGGGGGCAGTTTTGAGGAGGGAACAGGCTGGTGCTTTGTGGAAGGTGTGGAAGCTCTGAAAGAGCCCCGGTTTGTACAAAGCTAATTGCTTTGTGCCTTGGCCGCGTTCCCCCGTTTTAATTTGTCTGTGTTAATGACAGCGAGAGACCGTTTGCTTGAGGCCGCAGCCAGATATACAGAGTGTCCAGATGCTCCTTTGCGTTCTGTTCCGCCAATGCTTCCCTATCCTCACCTGCCACCCTTCCTATCCTTGTGCTGCAAAGCCTCACTCGCTGTATACAGAGCTGGCTAATGGAATCTTGCAAGGAGAAAACATTTTTTTAAAAAACTACTCTGCATGGATGGCAATATGATGCTTTGCAGGCAGGCAGCAAGAGCCACCCCACCCCAGCAAGTGTTGGGAAAGCCAGAGGGGTATAGCGGTTAAGAGTTCGGAACCAATATCTGAGGGAGGAGGAGTTGGATTTTATACCCCGCCCTTCACTCGGAATCTCAGAGCAGCTTACAATCTCCTGCCTTCCTCTCCCCACTCCTCCTCCTCCTCCTCCTCCTCCTCCTCTTCTTCCTCTTCCTCTTCCTCTTCCTCCTCTTCCTCTTCCTCTTCCTCCTCTTCCTCCTCTTCTTCTTCTTCTTCCTCCTCTTCTTCTTCTTCTTCTTCTTCTTCTTCTTCTTCTTCTTCTTCTTCTTCTTCTTCTTCTTCTTCTTCTTCTTCTTCTTCTTCTTCTTCTTCTTCTCCTTCTCCTTCTCCTTCTCCTTCTCCTTCTCCTTCTCCTTCTCCTTCTCCTTCTCCTTCTCCTTCTCCTTCTCCTTCCTTCTCCTTCTCCTTCTCCTTCTCCTTCTCCTTCTCCTTCCTTCTCCTTCTCCTTCTCCTTCTCCTTCCTCCTCCTCCTCCTCCTCCTACCATGAGATATCCTCTGCCCCCCACCCCATCACGTTTTCACAATCATAGACTACTGCTCTTTTGAAAGTTAGAAAAGTTAGAAATGCCCCTTCCCCTGTTGGGTTGGGTGAACTGTAGCGGAGAGACAAAGACTGCCTAGAAAAGCAGGATCAAAACGCCCATGCTCAAAAAAACATTCCCAATACAATTTGGAAAACGATCAACCATTCATAAAGAGCATTTTTGCAAACATTTACAGGTACAGCCCTCCCTTTCCAGTTGAATTGCCATTTGCACAGGACAATGTTAGATCCATTCTTAATCTTATGTGCCGGGGAGGGTGGTAATAAGGATGCCAGGTCCCCACTGACTAGCAGCAGGAGATGGGGGGCTAGGGCTGCCAGCTGGAGATTTGGGGGTGGAACCTGGGGAGGACGGGGACCTCCGTGGGGCACAATGCCATAGAGTCCATCCTCCAAAGCATCCATTTTCTCCAAGGGAACTGACCTCTGTAGTCTGGAGATGAGCTGTAATTCTGGGGGATCCCCAGGTCTCACCTGGAGACTGGCATCCCTTGGTGGCAAGCAGGGGGGAGAAGTCTGGATGTATTAGTACTATCTTTGTTTTGCCTTGATTGGTAGGGTTGCCAAGTGACTTACCGGCTGCAGCGGGGGAGCGGTGGTCCCAGTCCAGGACCATAGAGTTTTCAGGGTGATTGCTAGAGTGTCACCCGGCGACGTGCCCAGCATGATGACGTCACTTCTGGGTGATGTCATTGTGCCAGGCATGTCGGCTGATCTGGCCACTTTGGGGGTGGGGTTCTCTCCGCCAGCCGGATCCGGACCGGTAGATTGGGAGGGCTTTGAGCGGGGGAAGCCCTGCCCCCCCCGGGGACCTGGCAGCCCTATTGATTGGTGTGGGCATCTATCATATAATTTTTCCTCAGGAGAACTGATTGTGTGAGCAAGTCGGGAGGGGAGTGAGGAACTGCTCTACTGTTCTACGGTCTTTGTCTCTCGCCTTCGACCGACTCGAGGTCCCGATTGCAGTGTTCCAAAGTGACGGTTCTAAATGTCCGTAAGTGACACCAAAGGCCTTATTTCAACATCATCTTGATAGGCTGTGTGCTGGGGTCTCTGAGAAGGCCAGCGTTTTGACCTGAGACTCATATTGGATTGCTCTCTGAGCACTGGTAATGGCTTATTAGGACAGTATATATAGAGAGAAAAATATTTAGAAGTGCTGTGTTGTGCCCTCAGTTCATTCATCCAAGCCCAAGTGTCACGCCGGCTCCTCTTAGCCTCTAAGCACAGTTTTGGAGAACGGGAACAATGCATTTCTAATGACCTGATGTGCAATCTCCTCCCTGTCCCTCTGCCTTCCTCCCACATATGTGTAAATTCGCTGTTGATGTTCTGTCCAAGTCCTGGCAGATTAGATCACTCAGAATAATCTAACACAAGTCAAAATGGTTCATTGCCTTTTCTTCTTCTCTGTTCCGGATTTGAAAAGAAAACAAGCAAACGAATGAACAAAGAGCCAATTTGGTGTAGCGGTTAAGAGCACGGACTCTAATCTGGGAGGACCGGGTTTGATTCCCAGCTCCTCCACATCCAGCTGCTGGTGAGACCTTGGGTTAGCCATAAACTCTTTCAGAGCTGTTCTCTCAAGGACAGTTCTGGAGAGAGCTCTCTCAGCCCTGTCTACCTCACAGGGTGTCTGTTGTGGGGAGGGGAAGGGAAAGGAGTTTGTAAGCTACTCTGAGACTCTGACTGAAGGGTGGGATATAAATCCAACTCTTCTTCTTCTTCTTCTTCTTCTTCTTCTTCTTCTTCTTCTTCTTCTTCTTCTTCTTCTTCTTCTTCTTCTTCTTCTTCTTCTTCTTCTTCTTCTTCTTCTTCTTCCACCCTGCCCACATCCCCACCTGCCTGTGTGTCTTTCTCACTGACTGCATATCCTTTTCCTCACAGGGTGTCTGTTGTGGGGAGGGGAAGGGAAAGGAGATTGTAAGCCGCTCTGAGACTCTGGCTGAAGGGTGGGATATAAATCCAACTCTTCTTCTTCTTCTTCTTCTTCTTCTTCTTCTTCTTCTTCTTCTTCTTCTTCTTCTTCTTCTTCTTCTTCTTCTTCTTCTTCTTCTTCTTCTTCTTCTTCTTTCCTTCCTTCCTTCCTTCCTTCCTTCCTTCCTTCCTTCCTTCCTTCCTTCCTTCCTTCCACCCTGCCCACATCCCCACCAGCCTGCATGTCCTTCTCACTGACTGCGTGTCCTTTTCCTGATGGCATTCCCATACCACTACTATGCTGCCATTGTATACCACCTGCACAGCCTTACCTGGCAGTGTGTGGTGGGGGGCTCTACAGCAGTGGGCCCTGCCAGAAACCCCGGGCCCCGGTGGCTGTCCACCTCAGGATATGCAAACACTGGCTCTGGATGGGTGGACCAGATCTTGTGTTCAGCAGTGGGTGACTCTGCCTCGTTGCTAAGCTCGGGAGTCAACTGCACAGCAACCATCTCTCAGGAGGCTGTAGGGGAGGATAAATGAGCTGCAAATTGTGAAGTGCTTTGCACAATGGAAAGGGGAACGGAGAGCATTAATGATAATGGAGTGGGCTGTTAGATCCCTTTCTGAATTGCTCAGCCATGTTTCCCCGCGCAAAGGCACAAGCAAAGGCATTTGGGCAGGTGTTTGAATGGCAACACAAACCCAAACCAGTGAAGAAACACCCGTAGGGTTGCCAGCCTCCAGGTGGGGCCTGGAGATCTCCCGCTTTTACAACTGATCCCCAGCTGACGTCCCCTGGAGAAAGGGGCTGCTTCGGAGGGTGGACTCTATGGCATTCTACCATGCTGAGGCCCCTCCCCTCCCCAAACCCCGCCCTCTCCTGGATCCACCCCCAAAGTCTCCAGATACTTTCCAACCCAGACCTGCCAACCCTAAACACTCGTCGTCTGTGCAGTTGTATAAAATATTGTGCAAGACCAGGCATTAAAAGATTGGATGTGTTCATAACAACAACAACAAAAACTTACAGTGATTTAGGAAGTCACCTGTTGAGGAACATAAAAAAATAGGCTGTAGCCGTGCTTCTCTGTTCTGTATTGTACTCTGAGTGTAAATAACATGTTTGCTATTCAATGCCAGCCTGCTAGCAGCTGGCAAAGGTGAAATAGATTTTTTCCCCTGCTAATAACAGGAAATCGTTATGTATCAAACACTCCCTGGTTTACAGAATGCCAATGGGGGGGGGGGAGCACGTGCTTGAAGTGGTGGACAAGTCGGTGGTGGCTACAAGCATGGACGGCTTCAAGAGGGGATTAGATAAACATATGGAGCAGAGGTCCATCAGTGGCTATTAGCCACAAGGTGTAGTCTAGATAGGGACTCTGGGTCTGGGGCAAGTGAGGCTCTGTATTCTTGGTGCTGGAGAGGATCAACAGTAGGAGGGCTTCTAATGTCCTGGCCCCACTGCTGGACCTCCTGATGGCACCTGGTGTTTTTCGCCACTATGTGACAGAGTGTTGGACTGGATGGGTCAACAGTGGGAAGGCTTCTAGTGCCCTGGCCTCACTGCTGGACCTCCTGATGGCATCTGGTGTTTTTGGCCGCTATGTGACAGAGTGTTAGACTGGATGGGCCATTGGCCTGATCCAACGTTGGATTCTCTTATGTTCTTACTAGGAATAAGGCCCGTTGTGGAAATAAATACAACGGGCTCTAGAAAGAGGCTCTGGGAGAGTGCCCCGGCTTTGGGCACTCAGTGACAATTTGCTCTGGCAATCTCAGCAGGGTATAATGACAGAGTCCACCATTTTCTCCAGAGGAACTGATCTTTGTTACCTGAAGAGCAGTAGTAATTTTGAGTGATCTCCAGCCCACCCCCAAGATTGGGAACAGTGGTTCCCCAGGAGGGAGTGGCTGGTTTGGACGGTGGAGTCTATGGCATTGTACCTGTCTGAGGTCCCACCCCTCCTCAACACTCACCCTCTCCAGGTTCGACCCCTCAAATCTCCAGGAATTTCCCAACCTGGAGTTGATAACCCTATCTCCCTCCCAGCCAACCATCAACCTACCTTTAGTTTTCCATCTCCTCCCCCCTTCCTCCTAGAGAGTAGTTGTAATTTTGAGTGATCTCCAGCCCCCACCTGGAGATTGGCAACAATGGTTCCCCATCAGGGAGTGGCTGGATTGGAGGGTGGAGTCTATGGCATCGTACCTGTCTGAGGTGCCACCCGTCTTCAAACCTTGCCCTCTCCAGGCTCCATCCCTCAAATCTCCAGGAATTGCCCATCTGGAGTTGGCAACCTGATCAGGACTGGGCCCACTGAGTTTTCTCCCAAAGGCCAACATAGGTGTGGAAAGGGCCTTTTACTGACAGAGGAGAAAGTACAGGTGCCAACTCTGATTAGGGAAATACCTGGAGATTTGTGGGGGTGGATCCTGTGAGGGCAACATTTGGGGTGGTAGTGGAAGGACTCAGCAGGGTATAATGCCATAGAGTCTACCCTCCAAAGCAACCGTTTTCTCCCGGGGAACTGATTTCTGTCATCTGGAGGTCAATTGTGACAGTGGGAGATCTCCAGGTCCCACCTGGAGATTGGCAACCCTAGGGGAAAGTCAGCCGCACAGCAGGAGTTGAAGAAAATGGTTTGATGGTTGCTGGCCCACCTCGTTAGCCAGCCAGCCATGCTGAAGCTAAGCAGGAGAGAGAGCCTTTTTCCATTTATTCTGACAGGAAAGTGGCCATTGGGAAGGGGGTTATGCTGAAAGTCCTTTGTTTTTTTTACTCACAGAACCAAGCTTGGCTGCCTACCAACAGCCACTGAGGGGACAGTCCCTCACAGGAGTCAAGAGAACTGTCTTCCTCAGGAGAGAGAGCTGTCTGCCAGTAAATCTGACATACAAATCTGTCTGAAGGAGGAGTGGGTGGGGAAGAGGAGCAGACCCAGCACCCGGTCAATGACTCAAGTACTCTTGAGTGGCGGCTCAAGTACTCTTGAGTGGCGGCTGATGGGCCAATGGCTGAGGGAGGGCATTTTACAGCCAATGGGAGCTCATGGAATCTTACGAAACCAAAAGATAATTATTATAAGGAGAGATTGTATTTGCTTTGTTGCTGATGGCTGGGAGTGCCAGTTCCAGGCTGGGAAATATCTGGAGATTTGGGGGGGGATCCTGAGGAGGGCGGGGTTTGCGGAGGGGAGAGACTCCAACGGGGTATCTTGCCATAGACGCCAAAGTGGCCATTTTCTCCAGGTGAGCTGATCTCTATAGCCTGGAGATCAGTTGCAATGGCAGGAGATCCCCAGCCATCGACTGGAGATTGGCAAGCCCATTGATGACTGGTGTTCATACAGAAGCCAAGAGAATTTCAGCCTGTTGTCAGAAACTGCTGCCTATTTCAATCTTTTTGGTTGGTTGGCATTAAATTAAGAGTAGCCTAAGTTGGCAGTGATTGGGGGGGGGGGAGTGGCTGCCTGAATTCTTCAGACGTAACACCTCCACAGAGCTAAACTATTTCAACCCGGAAACCCCAGTTCTGATTTTACTTTGCCTTGTGAAATGCGGACTTGCGATTCTTTATTGTCGTGCCATGGGTTTAGTCACACCGATTCCCCCTGCTGTAAAACGTGCACATTTGTGTAACGATCTGTTAGCATTATGCACGGATTGCACAAAAAATGCCACCCATTGCAGGTACTAACGATATATAAAATCTGCAACATGAGCCCACATTATCTATGAAGCTGCAATGTCAACGGTGAAAAGAGCATTGAAACAGTTGATGAAAATGTGAACAAACGTTTAGAAAGAAGTGAGATACAGCGTTATGTCATGTTTGGTAAAAAAAAAAAAAATGGAAGTGGCATGGGATACTTCTAGGAATCTCTGGAAACTCTATGGTTTTGACACTGAAGCAGCAGTGCCGGAGGAGGAGAAGGTGGAGGGTCCACAGGGTGTGTTCTGCAGTGTTTGGAATATAGGTTTTGCAGTTAAATTTGTCAGGGGTGAACGTCTCTGTTGCAAAGCTTTAGCTTTTAATCTTTGCGTGAAAATTGTTTTCTTATTAAAATTGCAATAGTTCTTCTTGGTTCTTCTGGAGATTGTTTTTTAATTCTTCGCTTCCCTGTTCTGCAGACTGGTTGTTTGCAAGCTGAAACCACTCTTTTTATATCAGTGATCACTGTGATATTTGGCAAAGTTATATGAAGTTTCACTGCCCTTGTGATTGGTGTGAAATCAGAGATCCCTGGGAAGGACCTAAGCTCAGACATAAGATATGAGATGTATAAGGTTCGGTTGAAAGTGGTCCATGGGTCCTGGCCACAATCCAAGTACATCTAAGCCACAGTATTAGCTCAGTGTTGGAGTGTGGCCTCTGTGAAATCCATAACTATTGCTGCCATGGTACAAAAGTGTTTTTGAATACACAAAACGTATTTTTTAAAAAATGATTTTACTGTTAGTTCTTCTCTTTCTTTTCTTCTTTTCTTCTTCCTCCGTTGATCTTATTCACACCTGATCCGCCTGGTCCTCTGTTTCCTAAAACACCAGTAGTGCCTACGGCAGTTCTCCCCACTAGCCCCAAAGCCCCCCAACCACCAACCTCTCTGACGGATTCCTCTCCTTCCCCTTCTTTAGCTATCCCAAGCTCCAGTGTCCTCCCCTCTGCTCCCCGCGATGTGGTCCCTGTTTTGGTCTCCAGTCGGTTTGTTCGTCTCAGCTGGCGCCCGCCTGCAGAAGCGAAAGGGAACATTCAGACCTACACCGTCTACTTCTCCAGAGACAGTGTGAACAGGTAAGTCCCAAGGCCCGCCTGCAGGTAGCACAGGTGCTTATGGGCAGGGATCTGCAGATTCTGTACTGCAAAGGGATCAGAATGCTGTGCCCATCCCCAAAAGCTGATATTTCATTCATTCATTCATTCATTCATTCATTCATTCATTCATTCATTCATTCATTCACTCACTCACTCACTCACTCACCCATCCATCCATCCATCCATCCATCCATCCATCCATCCATCCATCCATCCATCCTGTGGGAGAATTTCAGATTAAGGAAGACATGGCCGTTTATGTATAAGGTAAACTGAATACAGGATAGAACAAATTTAGAGTCCATTGGCACCTTTGAGACCAACAAAGGTTTATTCAAGGTATGAGCTTTCGTGTGCACGCACACTTTTTCAAATACTTTGAAATGGAGATATCAAGGGTTGAACCCAGACCTTCTACTTTAAAAACATGTGCTTGTCCACTACTCTTGCTGGACAGAGCCTTCTCCCAGCAAGGGGGCATGTGTACGACTTCCAGAAGCATGGTGGATGGTGACTACAAAAGACACGGCCTTCTCAGCAGTGGCACCAATGCGATGGAATTCCCTCTTCAGCAAAGTTCACCCTGCCCCGTGTGTCTTGCCCTGAGGCATCAAGCATCCTTTTTAATCCCAGAAGACATTTGGTGTCTGAACTGAACCTTGGATGTGGGGCTTCCGTTTAGCCTTGCTGTTCCGTGCAAAGTTTATTGTGCGGAGGCTGGATTCATTACAGTGCACTGTCTCCACATCCCCGCTCCCCTCTATCAAGGCTGGTCTTCCGCTGACTCCCCTCCCTTCTCCTCCCTGCCTGCCTGTCTCTTTCCTCCATTGCCCCAGAGCTTGTGCCTCCTCTGTCTCCCCACTCCCCACTTGACTTCTCTGCCCCAGCCTTGATCATCCCACACACCCTTTCCCCAGCCAGTGAAGAGTCCTCCGAACGGCTCTTTTAGCTGCACAGCCCAAGCTGCATCCCAAGCCAGCTTTCTTTGACTGGGCTCCTCCCACTCCAGTGCAGCAAACGGTACACCTTCCAGCTAGGTCTCCTAGATGCTGGAATTCACATGCCTGTTCCTGCCAGCCAGCTGGCTTGGGCTTGTGGCCCACTGTTAAATCCATGGATGGTCTGACCCCCAGCCTCATGATCAGCTCAGCTTTATTAGTGATTCAGCAAGAACAAGACAAAGACCAAGGGCAACGGCCCTGTTTCAATAGCATGCAAACTCCACCCACTTCCCAAACATCTACCAACAATAGGTTATTGTCAGAACCATTAATTCCTCATTGGCCACCTCCAGAGTCCTGGTGGGCTATTGTTCTAGATCTCCAAGCTCAGCCAGTCTCTGGTAGAAACAGTCCTGGAATGTTCCATTCCCCATACATAACACCCACAATGTGAGCTGCCCTTCTCCAAGCTTCTCTGGCTGTCCAAAGCTAGTCCCCCATGTTGGCCTCAGCTAGGGATTTCAAAGTGGCACTTGGGACATCAGCCTAGTCAGGGCTTTTTTCTGTAGAAAAAGCCCAGCAGGAACTCATTAGCATAACAGGCCACACCCAACTGCAGAAACTCATTAGCATATTAGGCCACACCTCATGCTACCAGAATTGTGGTCATCCAGCCACACCTCCCTTTTGCTTTCTTATTCTGTTTACCTTGTTTGTTGTCAAAACCCAGGGCTTTTTTTTTTTGTAGCAGAAACTCCTTTGCATGTCAGGCCACACACCCCAAATGTAGCCAATCCTAATGAGTGTTTGCTGTTGGGTGTGGCCTATTATGCTAATAAGTTCCTGATGGGCGTGGCCAACTCAGGAGCCATCTGGAACTCCATTTCTGTGTGTTCCTGCACCCAAATAGCCCTGAGCCTAGTCCATAGGTGCAGTCCAGAAGTCAATCTGTAGTTAGTGTAGTTCCCCCCACCCAAAAAATCTGTGAGGTTGAGGGGAAAGTGTAGGGTTGCCAGACCCTCCACCCCAGTGGAGGTGGGAGTCTCCCACCACCAGGCCCTACCACCCTGCTGCTGGTCAGCTGGCCAGTGAGGAGGGGGCTTACCCAGAAAAAGTGTGAGGCCCACCTGACATTGCAACGACTTGTCTATGTCACTTCTGACGTGACCCAGAAGTCACAGCATCCTGTCAGCGACATCAGGGTGATGTTCTGGCATTTTGGGGGAAACTCTATATTAGAAGCCAAATTCACCATAGAGTTTTTGCTCAAATACCAGAGTGTTAACCTGGATGTCACAGTGTGATGATGTCACTTCCGGGTCACGTTGGAAGTGACACAGACATGTTGCTGCAACATCAGCTGTGCCTCTCTCCCACTCCAGGTCAATCCCCCCCCATCTCCCACTGGTTGCCAAGAGGGACCTGACAACTGTAGGGGTGCCAGACCCTCTCCCCGTGGGGGCAGGAGGTCCCTGCTGCCAGGCCCTACTGCCCTGCTGCTGATCAGCTGGCAACCCAAGAAAAATGAGGAGTGTCTTGCAGTTATGTACAAACCGAGAGTTCCTTGAACCCAGTCCTAACAAAATGGTCACCCCAGCTGGGATTCAAATGTTGTTTCGTTTCATTTATGGAAATGAGCCAGCGAGAACCTCAAAAGAGTTGGGCTTCAGGTTGCGGCTGAAGGCTTCCTTCGGAACTGTTCTGAGAAGAATCCTTTGAATTTACCTACCATCCTTTTGCCTGCCTTGGGTTTCCAAGGCAATTAATATACAGTATGAATATCAAATAAACAGTATATTAAAAGGAGGGGGAAGTACGGC
Organism: Gekko gecko; assembly: GCA_029375565.1. Classification (NCBI taxonomy): domain Eukaryota; kingdom Metazoa; phylum Chordata; class Lepidosauria; order Squamata; family Gekkonidae; genus Gekko; species Gekko gecko. The sequence goes on from JAPDNY010000007.1 coordinate 20,921,568, forward strand.
TTCCATTAGATTTATTTTAAAGGTTATTGGTTCTTAAGATAAAACACATAAAGGAAACAATAGTGCAGTTAATACATTTCCAGGCAGGTAAGACTCATTATATATTTTTATGAATTCGTATGAATCCGAGTCTTTGAGGACAGGGGGAGATATACTTACTTTTACGGATCACGTGAGATAAAGTGCCAGGCAGAGCTTCTGATGCTACGGAAGACCCACGTGCCCCAGTAGTCATTTTCCATTTTTGTTGCTTGTTTCAAGTCGTCAGTGCTTTTCCTCTACTTATGACCGACTGTATGCCTGCCAGTGGATCCCACCAAAGGGATCTGACAAATAGTTTCATAATTACTAATATTATTGCTGTTTTGTAATTTTCAGTGTTTTAAAAGTTAAGCGTAGAAGTTTAGAGGCATTCAGATTACTGGGCTGCCCTTCTAGAAAATGAACTCTCGTATCCACTTAGCTTCAGACATGTACGCAGCTTGTATTTCTCAGCATTAAGCGCAGGGCTATTTTGGGGCAGGAACGCACAGGAACGGAGTCCCGGCTGGCTCCGGAGTTGGCCACACCCATCAGGAACTCATTAGCATAATAGGCCACACCCAACGGCAGAAACTCATTAGGATTGGCTACATTAGGGGGTATGTGGCCTAACATGCAAAGGAATTCCCGCTCCAAAAAAAAGCCCTGGGTTTTGACAACAAACAAGGTAAACAGAACAAGAAGCAAAAGGTGGGTGTGGCTGGATGGCCACACTTCTGTTAACATGGGGGTGTGGCCTAATAGGCTAATGAACTGTGCTTTCAGCAGTGTGGCCCAATATACTCATGAGTTTCTGCTGTTGGGTGTGGCCTAATATGCTAATAAGTTCCAGCTGGGCTTTTTCTGCAAAAATAGCCCTGATTAAGCACAAATCACCCAACATGTCCACTGGATAAGGCTTCTCCTGTGTAAAAAAAAAAGATCCATTCATCCACAAGTATATGAACACACGAAGCTGCCTTGTACTGAATCCTACCTCTGGTCCATCAAAGTCAGTATCTGTCTACTCAGACTGGCAGCGGCTTTCCAGGGTCCCAGGCAGAGGTCTTTCACATCACCTCCTACCTGATCCTTTTGGCTGGAGATGCCAGGGATTGAACCTGTGACTTTCTGCGTGCCAAGCAGATGCTGTACCACTGAGCCACAGCCCCTCTCCAAGAGATATTAAACTTCATATTAAGCAGAGGTAACACAATTAATTGTAGTTTCTTGATAATGTAATGGGAAATGAACACTTGCTCAACATTTCACCTGTTCGTCCCATGGAAAGCCTGTATCTTACTTATGGCTTGGAACCATCCTAATGTTTCCACAGACAGAAGGGCTGCCACCCATGGAGATGCTCTGGTGGATTAGGGTTGCCAGCCTCCAGGTGGGGATCTCCCACTTTTACAACTGATCTCCAGATGACAGAGATCAGTTCCCTTGAGAAAATGGCTGCTTTGAAGGGTAGACTGTATGACATTGTACTGTGTTGAGGCCCTTCCCTTACCCAAACCTGCTCTCTCCTGGCTGCACCCGCAAAATCTCCAGCTATTTTCCAACCCAGATCTGGCAATCCTATGGTGGATCCATGCCATCGTTTGGAGTTTCCCAATTCACAATGAACTGAAGAATATCTAGATGAACCAGGCATGTAATCAGTGGGCTTGGTTCAAATCAGATGGTGTCACAACACAAGGAAGCGAGAAGATAGATAAGGGAATTCAGAGAACATTTCACAATGGACACACTTCAGGATTTTCATTAGGCATGTCCAAGCTCCCTTCTCATTTGGTGAGTGCCATTTTGTCCTGATTGGTGTTTTTGCATGGAAAATGGTTTCTATACTATTATTCACTTGAGCAGACCAAGCATTGTTGTGCAGTTCAATCATGTGCTTGTGCTGTGCGAGATAATCATCACTCCTCTTTTTAACATTAACACACACAGCCTCCCAAGATAAGAGCAGGGGTTCTTAGATGGTAAGTAGAGCTGTTTTTGCTAAGTAGAAAAATTCAGAAAGTACACAAGGCCTGGAGTGCTTTTCTTTGTGATTAAAGTGTGAAATGCATACACTTCCTTCCAACCACTGCAATTTAATTAAAGTTGGCGTTTCAGAGATGAGTCCTGGAGGTAGCCATCTTTCTGCAACACAATGTCATTCATCGGGTCCGTGGCATGATCCTCATAATACAGAATAGGAACAAGGGTCCATAGCCTGATAGGATCATGTATGTTGGCCACATCGTTGTTACCAGGAGCTAGTTGTTCAGAGATCAAGTTCCTTTCCTTTCATTTTGTCCAATAAAAGTCCTATGATACATGGATCTCCATGGCTCTAGATTATGTTGTTATATTTCTCCTAGTGATTGGGGGAACTACTTTGGAGAGATTTTCGGCTCTATCACTTTGCCCACTAATATGAGTGTACACAGTTTACCAGATAATCTCCCCTCCTGGCCTCCAATAACGGAGAAAGAAATTGCTAACCACCAGGGGTTTTTTGTAGAAAAAGCCCAGCAGGAACTCATTAGCATAATAGGCCACACCCAACAGCAGAAACTCATTAGCATATTAGGCCACACCCCATGTTACCAAAAGTGTGGTCATCCAGCCACACCCACCTTTTGCTTCTTGTTCTGTTTACCTTGTTTGTTGTCAAAACCCAGGGCTTTTTTTTGTTGCAGGAATTCCTTTGCATGTTAGGCCACATACCCCTAATGTAGCCAACCCTAATGAGTTTCTGCAGTTGGGTGTGGCCTATTATGCTAATGAGTTCCTGCTGGGTGTGGCCAACTTGGGAGCCATCCAGAACTCCGTTCCTGTGCGTTCCTGCCCAAAAATAGCCCTGCTAACCACATTACTGAGCTCAAAACTAGTAAAGCACCTGGCCCTGATTATATAGTAAATGAACTTTTCAAGAGTAACATCCCTGGCTGGAGTAAGATCTTGGCTCCCTTTTTTACTAACATTTGCCACTCTGGCTTTATACCGAACTCATGGTTAAACTCAATAGTTGTACCAATATATAAAAAAGGTGGTTACTCTAAACCTGACAACCAATGCTCCCTCTAAGCTGTGGAGTCTTGTGAGCAAAAATTCTACTTTGCAAGCTCCTGGCATTAAAGTTGTGAGCGAGCAATCTGGCTGCTGCATAAATTAGTTTGCTCTGGAGCCCTCCTTCCTGAGCGGAGACAAAAATGTGTGAGCTGGAAGCTAGAAAACTGTGAGCTAGCTCACGCTAACTCAGGTTAGAGGGAACATTGCTGACAACTACAGACCAATTAGTCTGCCTTCCTGTGGATAAATTATTTGCCTCCTATTTGCTGACTAAATTACGGACTTGGCTCTTAGAGAAGCAAGTCCTTATGGCCTCTCAGATTGGTTTTAAGAGCCAGACTTCTACCGTCGACCATTGTGTAGTACTCACCCATTTGATTGAAAAGTATATTAATCCTTCGGGAGGTAAACTATATATTGCCTTCATTGATTTGAAAAGGGCTTTTGATGCAATTCCTTGTGCCAGATTGTGGGGAAAACTTGCAAAAACTGATATGGATTGTCGGCTACTTTGGCTAATTCATAAGTTTAATTAAAATAACATTGCCCAGGTGAGGTGTGGGAGTAAAAGCCAGCTATCTAAGATGATTAAATTAATAAAGGTGTTTGTCATTGCTGCCTATTGGTACCTTATTTATTTAACCTCTGTATTAACAACATTGAAAATCACCTTTCTGGTGAATTTTTCCATCCTCCCCACCTATCCCAAAAACCTATATCAAACTTATTTTATGCTGACGATGCCGTGATGATGTCTCGGTCATATGTAGGGCTGAAACGTTTGCACTCTATAATACATTATAATACATTATTGCACTCTATAATACATTATTCCAAAACCAAAGTAGTTGTCTTTTCTAAAGGTGTACTGCCTCGCTGTCTTTCCTGGTTTATAAACGGCCAGATGATTGAACAGGTTAATACTTTCTGTTACTTGGGCGTGCTCTTCTCTTGTCCTGGAAGACTCACATGACTGCCGCCAAAACTTATGAAAAAACACAACCTACAAACGGTATTTAGACCCACCAGAAAAATACAATGGATGTTACAATCGGCAAAAGACAGAAGAGACCCCCTCACTTCTGCAGGAGTATACTGCATACCATGCAGTTGTGAACAAGTTTACATCAGGACCACACAGCGTAGCATTCAGACAAGAATAAAAGAACATGAAAGACACTGCAAACTTGGCCAACCTGAAAAATCAGCAGTGGCTGAACATAGCCAAACCCAAACAGAACACAGCATTTTGTTCCAAGACACTGAAAGACTGGACAACTCTTCCAATTACCATGTCAGATTACACAGGGAAGCCATTGAAATTCACAAACATAAACACAATTTCAACAGGAAAGAAGAGAGTTTAAGAATAAATAGAGCATGGCTTCCTGTCCTGAAAAACACAAAATGCTCTACAGCTGGCAATAACACTACAGATAAGATTAGAGTGTCAATAGCCATTCCACACACAAAAGAACCTCTTCAAGAAACAGGAAACCTCCTCAGGAAACAATCCATAGACAAAAGAACCTCCTCAGGAAAGCTCCTCCATTAGCATGTTCATAGCCTGGAGAACTACACTAGACAATGACTCAGCCCTACCCCACCTTCCAGGGTACAAATAAATTACCTGCCTACCATTTTCTGCTAACCTTGACACAGAGAGTACTCCATCTTTCTGTGTTATACCTCTGAGGATGCCAGTCACAGCTACTGGCGAAACGTCAGCTCCTACAATGCCAAGACCATGGCCACACAACCCGGAAAATCTACAGCAACTAATGAACTCTGGCTGTGAAAGCCTTCGACAACATACTGGAGTGGGTTGCCATAACAATAAAATAATAAAAAATTAAAAGTAATAATAATAAAAAGTAGAGACATCACCCTGCCAACAAAAGTCCATATGGTCAAAGTAATGGTATTCCCAGTAGTAATGTATGGTTGCGAAAGTTAGACCATAAGGAAGGCCGAGCGCCAAAGAATAGATTCTTTTGAATTATGGTGCTGGAGAAGACTCTTGAGAGTCGCTTGGAGGGCAAAGAGATCAAATCAGTCAATCCTAAAAGAAATCAACCCTGACTGTTCCGTGGAAGGCCAGATACTGAACCTGAAGCTCAAATGCTTTGGCCACCAAATGAGAAGGGAGCCCTCACTGGAGAAGACCCTGGTGCTGGGAAAGATTGAAGGTCAAAGAAAAAGGGAACAGCAAAGGATGAGGTGGTTAGACAGTGTTATCGATGCAATGGATATGAAATTAAGCAAACTCTGGAGCACGATGGAAGACAGGAGGGCCTGGCGTGATCTGGTCCATGGGGTCATGAAGTGTCGGACTCATTTCTGTTGCCTGGAGATGAGTTGTGAACTTGTGATACTGGGAGATCTCCAGCCACCACCTGGAGGCTGGCAACCCCAATGCACACATCTCATGTATACACCACCCTGATCTTTGCAGCGGTGGAAAATGTGATAGCTGGAAGGAAAAGGAATATTTCTGAAATGGTAATAGGCTTGAATCAGGCATAGATAGCTTTAAAAGACAATTAGATTCATGGAGGATAGGTCTGTCAGTGGCTACTAGCCATAGTGACTAGAGGAAACCTCCCATGTTCAGGAGCAGTAAACCACTGAATCCCAGTGTCAGGAGGCAACATCAGGGGAAGGCCTCAGCCTCTCTGCCCTGTTGCTGGCCCTCCAGAGGAACTGGTTGGCCACTGTGGGAGACAGGATGCTGGACTAGATGGACCACTGGTCTGACCCAAGTGGGCTTTTCTTATGTTCTTATTTGTCTTATGTATCAGCCTCACCTATCTCACAGGACAGTCATGCAGAGAGGGAAAAAAACCTGAGGAGAGAATCCTGTATATCACCTTGGACTGTGTGAAGAAAGAGGGGGGAGGATCCAATAAATTTTATTGTTGCCAAAAAAAATGTGAGGGATATAAGTCAGCACTGTTAGTTTCATGACTAGCTAGTGATTTACAGCACAATCCTAAGAATACTTTCCTGGAAGTAAGCTCTATTGAATAGATCTGAGTAGGAATCTGAGTAGATCTGCTTAGGATGGCATTGTTAAAAACTGGGTCTCCCCAGGGCTTTTTTTGTAGAAAAAGCCCAACAGGAACTCATTAGCATAATAGTCCAGACTCATCAACAGAAACTCATTAGCATATTAGCCCACACCCCTGATGGCACAGCTTATTAGCATATTAGGCCACACCCTCATGTTACCAGACCTGTGGTCATCCAGCCACACCCACCTTTTGCTTCTTATTCTGTTTACTTTGTTTGTTGTCAAAACTCAGGGCTTTTTTTGTAGCAGTAACTCCTTTGCATGTTAGGCCACACAGCCCTAATGTAGCCAATCCTAATGAGTTTCTGCTGTTGGGTGTGGCCTATTATTCTAATGAGTTCCTGCTGGGCGTGGCCAACTTGGGAGCCAGCTGGAACTCCCCTGTGCCTTCCTGTCCCAAAATAGCCCTGGGTCTCCCTTGGGACTTAGCCACAACATCACACAGGTGTGAGATTGTATGTAAATGATAGAATCTCTCTCTCTCTCTCTGTTGATAAGTTTATTTCAGGTCCAAAAAGTTGGTGCTTAGGACATGACAGGGAGGTGAATGTTTTTAAGTGTGGTTGTATTTTGTGGGTTCTGGTGTTTTCAGCAGTTTGTGAATACACAAGTTTGGTGTTCACACTCTGAAATGGAACATTCTTCAAGCACACATTCTCCCCTGGCCTTTCAAGTAAACTAATAAAACAATTCTGTAAAACCATCATGATCGAAGCTGTTAAAATAATTCAGAATCCTTTCAGCTTCCTTCAGAATTCCAGCAGATATGTTTTGTTTGACCTGCTTGAAATTCACCTGGAATTTGATTTCAGGGGAAAAAAGTCATTAGCAATCTAATAACATTGTTGCTTGTGCCTTGGACACTTCCTGCTTTATATTCACCAAACCAAACCACTGCTTATTGTAATTTTATTTTCTTCTCTTTTTCTTTCTTAAGACCCTCTTTTTCTAGCAGAACATACCTTGTCTACTTTGTGAGCTACTGGCAATAAAGTTGTGAGGGAGCAATTTGGCTACTGCATAAATTAGTTTGCTCTGGAGCCATCCCTTCCTGAGCGAAGACAAAAATGTGTGAGCTAGAGGCTAAAAAACCATGAGCTAGCTCACACTAACTCAGCTTAGAGGGAACGCTGCTTGTCACTCACCTCACCCATTCCTCTGTTGCATCTTTACCACTTCTGACTGTTAACGCTAACCATTCCGGCTATCATTGGGTCAAAGCAAAATACATGCTTTGTTTCCTTGCTCTCCAGCTCTTATTGCCATCTCCATTCTGTTCTACAATATATCGATGCACATATGAATCCACATCAAAAGATCTGTGCCACAGCAGAGGGTTCTTACCCCCACTTTCCCTGTGCAGCTTCAGGACTCAGTATGAAGCTGCTGCAGAAAACAGCATTCCCCTTTCAGTATTTCCCACTTTATCCCATAACTTGTAGGATGACCCAGTCATGCGGCGATATCCTCACGTTGCATTTGTCTCCTCCCCCACTAGCAACAGCCAATAATGCATGCAGCACAATGATGCCACAACACAACCTAAGAGATTATGGTGGTGGCCATCAAATTGCAGCCAATTTATGGCAAATCTCTTAGGGTTTTCAAGGCAAGAGACTTTGAGAGGTGGCTTGCCATTGCTTGGCTCTGCAGAGCGACCTTGGTGGTCTCCCATCCAAGTACTAACCAGGGCTGACCCTGCTTAGCTTCTGAGATCTAACAAGTTCAAGCTAGCCTGGGCTATCTATGTCAGGGCACTTATCATCATCATCATACCTATTTTTAATCATACTTATTTTTAAAGGAGGTCATACCTATTTTTAAAGGAGAACCTGACACAGGGATGCCATTTTTAACATCGTCCTTGCATCAAGTGTAATATGTCTCTTTCTGTAGCAGTAGAAAAGGGCAAGAGTCCAGTAGCACCATAAGGACCAGGGCTATTTTGGGGCAGGAACACACAGGAATGGAATTCCAGCTGGCTCCTGAGTTGGCCACACTCAGCAGGAACTCATTAGCATGATAGGCCACACCCAACAGCAGAAACTCATTAGGATTGGCTACATGAGGGATGTGTGGCCTAACATGCAAAAGAGTTCCTGTTACCAAAAAAGCCCTGGGTTTTGACAACAAACAAGGTAAACAGAATGAGAAGCAAAAGGTGGGTGTAGCTGGATGGCCACACTTCTGGTAACATGGGGGTGTGGCCTAATAGGCTAATGAGCTGTGATGTCAGGGTGTGCCCTAATATGCTAATAAGTTTCTGCTGCTCAATGTGGTCTGCTATGCTAATGAGTTCTTGTTGGGCTTTTTCTACACAAAAAGCCCTGGTAAGGACTAACAAAATTTGCAGCAGGTTATGAGCTTTCGTGAGTCACTGTATCTGAAGCAGTGAGCAGTGACTCACAAAAGGTCACACCCTGCCACAAATTTTGTTAGTCTTTAAGATGCTAATGGACTGTTGCTCTTTTCTACCACTACGGACAGACTAACACAGCTACCGGTCTTGATCGATGCTTTTGTCTGTCTCTAAAGACATGTGATATATTTCTGGGTTGGACCTGTAATAATTTTGATCAATTTAGCAGTTTACATATTTGTACAGGTATGAATTGCAACACTACTTAAGATTTTTTTTAAAAAAAGCATTTAAAATGGTATTAGTTACTTACAGAGTCCCATCATAAGAAATATCATTTTCTCTTTGCTAGAGGGATAGCTGTTAACATCGGCTTAAAATGCCACTTTTAATTTAGAACAAAAACTTCTAGACACTGTTTTAAGACTTCTATTGTGGTAGGAACTGCCTCTGGACTTGTGAACTTGCAGGCTCCCCGGGCGAATGAAATAAATGTAGTTTCCTTTCAAGTGCTTGGGTGGAATACTGAGTCATTTATTGTTTATACATTATTTTTACAAAAGAGCTATTTTTCTCTTTACAATAATAGCGGATCTGACATTAACCTCAGGCATGCACAGAAATTGTCAGACAAATTACTGTAACTCCGCAGCACAGAACGATTCCTGGTGTTGAAGAATAACAGTAATTTGGCTTGACAATTGACAGTCCTAGTAACGCCAGCACTGTACCGGGAACCAGTCATTCTGCAGCACATCTTCAGCTGTTGCATCTTCCTATGCGTTCACTATCCGGTGACATCTGTTTCAAAAGTTAGAAAAGTTCAGATTGTGTTTTATGGAGCCCATGGGGCTCTTTGAGAACTTAGTGGGAATTCCTCAAGGAGATGATCAGTGAAAGGGGACAGGTCTCCTTGAACGTTGGTTGCCCACAGTTCACTGAGGAAGAAATGTGCTGGATGTGATCGGTAGAGTTGCCAGTTGCTGGAGGGTAACGGCAGGGGAGAGCTATCGCAGCATTGTTCAAACAACAATTGGGATGTGTTGATTTAATAATCAGACAACTACTCTGATAAACGCGTGGGGCTCCCTGAAGTAGACGGAACTGGAATTTATTGGGCTAATTAGAGCTCCGCGATTGGAATGTAGAGGACTTTGGAAAGTACTGGACTTACATTCTGTTATTTGGACTTTCTATATTTGATTGTTTATCAGTGCTCGATTTGGACTTTTATATATGCAGTTTGGTGTAGTGGCTAAGTGCGCGGACTCTAATCTGGGAGAACCGGGTTTGATTCCCCACTCCTCCACTTGCTGCTGATGTGACCTTGGGTTAGTCACAAGCTCTGGCACAGATGTTCTTGAAAAAGAGCAGTTTCTGTCAGAAGTTCTCTCAGCCCCACCTCGGGGTGTCTGTTGTGGGGAGGGGAAGGGAAAGGAGTTTGTAAGCCGCTCTGAGACTCCTTTGGGTAATGAAGGTAAAGGTAAAGGTTCCTTTGCTCGAAAGCCAGTCGAATCCGATTCTAGGGTTGCAGTGCTCATCTCCGTTTCAAAGCCGAAGAGCCAGCGCTGTCCGAAGACGTTTCCGTGGTCATGTGGCCGGCATGACTAAACACCGAGGTGCACGGAACGCTGTTACCTTCCCACCAAAGTGGTACCTATTTATCTACTTGCAATTCCTTGCTTTCGAACTGCTAGGTTGGCAGGAGCTGGAACTAGAGACGGGAGCTCACTTTGTCTTGCGGCACCTGGGTCTTGAACTGCTGAACTACTGACCTTCCACAGCCTGCAGTTCAGCGTCTTAACCACTTGAGCCAATGAAGGGCCGGGTATAAATCCAATCTCTTCTTCTTCTTCATTAGAGTATAAGATAATACACATTCGTTGTTCATAATTTTGTCACATTTTTTTCCCCTATTACTTGCACAAGCGACATGATGTGGGCATGACCAACTCACGGCAATGTTCCTCTCCCCTTCTGCAAAGTGGAAAATCCAGAGCAGGGGTTTCCCCAGTTCATGAAGGGGAGCCACAAACTCCAACATTACGCTGCTCATGAGAGGCTTCCACGAACAGTTATATAAAAAAAACACACGCAAAACAAAGTCAGTCAGCTCATGCAACACAGGGCTTCTTCAGAAGACAATTTTTAATGGTGAATCAGAACTAAAGACACGTGTACAGCTTGTGTCTGTAATGGCTACATACAGTAAGACCTACTATGATATGCTACATTCAAGCATCCCCCCCATAGCAGAAGCCAATGAATACAAATTGCACGTGGGGACAGAAGCAGCGGGTTAGCTAGCAAAACAATCCTAGAAACCGTTATGGTTCCCAGCCGAATCTCCAGCAGCTGGAGAGTGAAGGTCAGAGACCTGATAAGAGGCAGTTAGTAACAGTGGGGAAAAGTTCAGACGGAATACTCCTCCCACATACCATACACTTGACAGGGCTACCTGACACCTAGAAAGGATAATTCCTGCAGTTTACAACACTGAAATCTTTTATCCTCTTTTCTCCTGAAATAATATTAAAAACCTGAAATAATATTAAAAACAGCAACAACACTGAAATCTTGAGAAAGGCCATAAAAATGAAATTACATTAAATCTGCCAATTTATTTGTTTTAACTAACGTCACATAGCCACTCCCCTCAAATGTAATCTGAAACCTCAGTTGCTTCTCGCCTGTTTAAGAAAGATGACTAAAAACTAGCCAAAGTGGAAATAGTGATGGCTGAACCCCTCCCCTGGCCACGCTTCATTCATTTTTTATTCTATTAATTGTCTATGTTTCTCTTCGAGATCAGAGGCAGATTGCACATTTAGAGAAAGAGTAGAGTAGAGTAGGTTTTTATACCCTGCTTCCCTCTATTTTAAGGAGTCTCAAAGCTGCTTACAATCACCTTCCTTCCCTCTCTCCACAACAGGCACTTTGTGAGGGAGATGGGGCTGAAAGAATTCTGAGAGAACTGTGACTGGCCCAAGGTCGCCTAGCAGGCTTCTTGTGGAGGAATGGGGAATCAAACCTGGTTCTCTAGATTAGAGTCTGCTGCTTTTACCCACTACACTACATGGGCAGTAAAAGCAGTACAGTAAGAACAGGATAATAGGGATGGGCATGAACTGAACCATGAAACAAAATTTGTCACCAGTTTTGCCCTATTCATGGTTCACGAACCAAAGTTCATGATGGGTCTACACTCACAAACTTCCATGAGCTTCCATGAGTTCATGGTGGTTCATGGAGAAAGAAGAAAGCAGGGGTTTAAAGGGGCTCTGAGTCCTTTTAAACTCCTATTTTCTGTTCCCAGCAAAAGTGGCAAAAATAGCTGAGCAGCAGAGAGCACCTCCCCACCCCTCAGTTGTTTAAAGGGACTGAACAAGAAAGCATGAAATAGTTCAGCTGTTTTTTGGGCTTTCTACAAACTCTGTTTAAAGGTACTGTGGTCACTTTCAATGGAGTTTGCAGGGGCAAAACCCACAAACCATTTCAGTTTGTGAATGAACCTCCCAGTTCAATTCCATTCAAGGGCCAGTTCATGGTTCAACCACAAACCACGAGCTGACAGGAACCACATTTTTCCAGTTTGTGCCCATCCCTGTGGGATATTATGTACCACCAGTGATGCAACAATATTAGGCTACAAAATTAGAGAATATCACACTGGGGAAAAACAACAATAACAGTATAATAAACAATAAGGTAGGATTATAAGATTAGAAAACAATGCAAAGGAAAAAATATATTACATCCAATAAACAATGTAATAAAGCCAGATGACAAAATTAGAGAGCAGTGCAATAAAGCAGTATAATATCAACAATGAACAATTCGATGAAAATTGCCAAAAATTTCACAAACATTAACCGCAACCGTATTCCCTAAAAAAAAAAAAAGTTTCCTCCCAGCACCTCAAAAAGGACCAGGCAGGAGGTGATGTGAAAGACCTCTGCCAGAGACCCTGGAGAGCTGCTGCCAGTCTGAATAGACAATACTGACCTTGATGGACCAAGGGCCTCATTCAGTATCATGCAGCTTCATGCATATGTGTAGATGGGGATTCAACAGGTTCGTGGCAGACAGGTCTCTCCGTGGTTACTGGCCACGGTCTCTAAATGGGACCTCCATATTCAAATGCAGTAAACCCCTGAAACCCAGTGCTACGAGGAAACATCAGGGAAGGCCTTGACTTCTGTGTCCTGTTTGTTGACAATCCTGGGCAAATGAATGGAGAGCCGGTTTTGGTGTAGTGGTTAAGAGCAGCGGACTCTAATCTGGAGAACCGGGTTTGATTCCCCCACTCCCCCACATGAAGCAAGCTGGGTGACCTTGGGTCAGTCACAAGTTCTCTCAGAGCAGTTCTTAAAAGAGCTCTCTCAGCCGCACCTACCTCACAGGGTGTCTGTTGTGGGGAGAGGAAGTGAAGGAGATTGTAAGCCACTCTGAGACTCCAAGTGAAAGGAGAGGTATAAATCCTCCTCCTCCTCTTATTATTATTCTTATCATTATGATTATTCCTCTTCTTATTATTCTTCCTCTCCTCCTCCTCCTCATTATTGCTGTTGTTGTTGTTATTGGTGTAGTGGTTAAGTGTGCGGACTCTAATCTGGGAGAACCGGGTTTGATTCCCCACTCCTCCACTTGCAGCTGCTGGATGACCTTGGGCAAGCCATGGTTCTGTCAGAGCTGTTCTCTCAAGGACAGTTCTGGAAAGAGCTCCCTCAACCCCTCCTACTTCAAAGGATGTCTGTTGTAGGGAGGAGAAGGGAAAGGAGTTTGTAAGCCGCTCTGAGACTCCGAGTGAAGGGTGGGGTATAAATCCAATCTCCTCCTCCTATTATCATTATAATTTATTATCATAATCTATTATTATTATTATTATTAACCTGTTAGTGTTTTTTGAGGGAGTGAACAAACATGTGGACAAGGGGGACCCAATAGATATTATTTACCTTGACTTCCGGAAAGCTTTTGATATAGTTCCTCATCAAAGGCTCCTAAGTAAGCTCAATAGTCATGGGATAAAAGGACAAGTCCTCTTGTGGATCAAAAACTGGCTTATAAATAGGAAACAGAGAGTGAGTATAAATGGGAAACTTTCTCAGTGGAGGGTGGTAAGCAGTGGGGTACCACAGGGATCAGTACTCGGTCCCATGCTTTTTAACTTGTTTATTAACGATTTGGAATTGGGAGTAAGCAGTGACGTGGCTAAATTTGTGGATGACACGAAGTTGTTCAGGGTGGTGAAAACCAGGGAGGATTGTGAGGCACTCCAAAGGGATCTGTTGAGGATGGGTGAGTGGGCGTCAACGTGGCAAATGGGGTTCAATGTGGCCAAGTGCAAAGTGATGCACATTGGAGCCAAAAATCCTAAATATAAATACACGTTGATGGGGTCTGATCTGGCAGAGACTGACCAAGAGAGAGATCTTGGAGTCGTAGTGGATAACTCGCTGAAAATGTCTACACAATGTGTAGCTGCAATAAAGAAGGCCAACGCTATGCTGGGGATTATTAGGAAGGGAATTGATAACAAATCAGCCAGTATCATCATGCCCCTGTATAAATCATTGGTGCGACCTCATTTGGAATACTGTGTACAGTTCTGGTCACCACATCTCAAAAAGGATATTATAGCATTGGAAAAAGTGCAGAGAAGGGCAACTAGAATGATAAAAGGGTTGGAACACCTTCCCTATGAAGAAAGGTTAAAATGCTTGGGGCTCTTTAGCTTGGAGAAACGACGGCTGAGGGGTGACATGATCGAGGTTTATAAGATTATGAATGGAATTGAGCAGGTTGAGAAAGAAGTACTTTTCTCCCTTTCTCACAATACAAGAACTCGTGGGCACTCTATGAAATTGCTGAGCAGTCGGGTTAGAACAGATAAAAGGAAATACTTCTTCACCCAAAGAGTGATTAACATATGGAATTCACTGCCACAGGAGGTCGTGGCAGCTGCAAGCATGGACAGTTTCAAGAGGAAATTAGATAAACATATGGAGCAGAAGTCCACCAGTGGCTATTAGCCACGGGGTATAGAATGAGAACTCTCAGTCTGGGGCAGGTGATGCACTCTATTCTTGGTGCTGGAGGGGGCAGCAGTGGGAGGGCTTCTGGTGCCCTGGCCCCACTGCTGGACCTCCTGATGGCACCTGGTATATTTTGGCCGCTGTGTGACAGAGTGTTGGACTAGATGGGCCATTGGCCTGATTCAACATTGGCTTCTCTTATGTTCTTATGTTGTTATTATTATTATTATTATTATTATTATTATTATTATTATTATTATTATTATTATTATTATTATTATTATTATTATTATTATTATTATTATTATTCCTATAGTTCTTCCTCCTTCTCCTCCACCTTCTGTGTGAAACAGGATTCTAGACTAGGTGGACCACTGGTCTGATCCATCTGGGCTCTTCTCATATTCCTATGCTGAACTGAAGCCAGAAACTAATCAGTAACCAATGGTGTGATTGCGGCATAGGTGTAATAATTAGTAAACGAGTTGCCGCGTTCTGTACCAGCTGGAGTTTCTGAGCTGTCTTGCAGGTAGTCCCGTGTACATTGCATTACAATGATCTATCCTCGAGGTTAATGCAGCATGGAATCCACATGGCCAGATCTCAAGGGCAATGAGGAGGGCCGGCGTCAACATACCCTGAGGTAGGGCAGCTGCCAGGGCCTGTGGGGACCATGGCTGTCAACTTCCTACTTGCTTCTAATACCTGCACTCACACCCTTCCACTGCCTAGTTGTGAATGCTTTATCCCTTGTACTCCCAGCTGCATATGATGCCCAGCGGTGTTCAGGAAGGGCGTGTTAGTGGTGAGCAAAGCATCAGCATTTACCGGTGGCCATGGCCATGGCACTATCAGGGGAAAGTCATGCAGGCCATGTGGGTAGCTATGATTGCAAGTTGTGGGAGAGCTTGCAAATGGACAGCGGAAGGATGCGCAGGCAGGTGGGAGAATGCGGGTGGTGGACAAGAAAGGTGACCTAGTTGGGGTAGGGTGCCACCAGGAAGTCTCCTGCTATTACAGTTGATCTTCAGAGATTAGTTCCTCTGGAGAAAATGGCTGCTCTGGAGGGCGGACTCTATAGCAAGCCCTCTCCGGTCTCCACCCCCCCAAATCTCTACGTATGTCCCAGAACAAAGCTGGCAACCATACATGGGGGCAGGGTGGCCCTGGGCACTCTCTATAACAAGAAAGCATGTCTTCGCTCTGGGGTGGGCATGGTGGTGAGGGTTACGTACTTATTTATTAAGACATCAGCTAGAGGGACTCCCGTTGCCCATCCTCTGTTCAACTGTAAGGTTGTTTGCATTATCTGGGATCGATACCTTCTGAAAGTATGCCCTTTGGCTTGCCCTTGTTTCTCGCAGCTTTCTCCCCTTATCTTAGTTTGCCACCCAGTTATTTTCTCTCCTTTGGGCCCCGTCTGAAATGTCTACATCCGTTCCTCTTTTCAGCCCTAATCGCACTCCCATCTCTGCCTTTGTCATTTCATCTCTAGAGGCGCTCAGGGATTCATTCATCTTAACGCATAAACCTTCTGCTCAGGCTCTTGCGTTGCCGCTTGCTGTGAAGAGAGAGACGTCCTTTCAAACCCCCGATATTTGGCAATTTCACCGATGCTTAGCAGATCCCTGGCAAATGAACAATAATGCAGCAAATAACATGTGATGTGTTGACATAAACCTTGCACTTAGTTCAAGAGACTCTCCTGCCCCGATCCAAGCATTAGAAATCAAAAATTCGCATGGCGTTGCCTGGCCATAACATTTAGAATGCCAAGTCAGAGAGAGAGAAAACCAACAGTATTTTCCTAAGCAGTTCCCCCCTGCTAAGCCTGTTGACTTAAATGGAGATAGAAGGGTGGAACTTTGTTTAGGATGATAGGGTGGGGATTCGAACCTGGGTCTCCCAGATCCTAGTCCAATACTCTTAAGTGCAACACCACACGAGCTATAATGAGTTAATAACATTAATCATGCAAGAAACATGCAGTGCTATGATTTTAATGTAGAATTTTCAGAGCAAAAAAAAGACTATTATTTTCTTGTTCTGTGTCAGGGTCACCAACATGGTGCCCTTGGGCACCACGGCACCTGCTGTCAATTTTCCTGGTGGCCAAGTGTTTTCAGAAAGTGGGAGGGGCTAAGTGGGGCTTTTGTCCAGCAGAGCTTCTGATTGGCCACTGGATATATCATCAGCTGTACAGATTTATAAAAATGTTGCTGTGGCAGCGGCTGCCAACACAGCACAAGGATATTCCCTGGAAGGAGAAGGAGACTGGACTTATATCCTGCCCTTCACTTAGAGTCTTGGAGTGGCTTACAAACTTCTTTCCCTTCCTCTCCCCACAACAGATACCCTGTGAGGCAGGTGGGCTGAGAGAGCTCTGACTGAGAGCTGCTCTTGAGAGAACAGCTCTGAGAGAACTGTGGCTTGCCCAAGGTCACCCACCAGCTGAATGTGGAGGAGTGGGGAATCAAACTGAAGATAAGCTGTGGCAGCCATTTTTTTGGATGCCTCCCCTTCGTGGTGGCCATTTTGTGGCTGTGCACACCTCACTATGTCAGAATTCCAAAGCCGCCTGCAGTTTCAAAATGTTTGGGGAGCCCTGTTCTATAGTATTCTAACACTGGCTATTTTAATGTGGTGTCCATTGCATTTTGTTATCTGGTTGTTAGCCTCATCGGGTCCTGACTGGTCAAGAGAAAACTGTGATTACAGATATTTTAATTGTGTAAAATAAGTATCTGTCACATCTCTAAACACTGCAAAGCGGCAGCGCAGAAGTTCTTGCAAACAATGCTTTTGAGACTCTAACTTACTCTGCCTGCAATTCCTATTTCCCTTTTAAGTTGATTGCCCCATGCCACTCACATTCACGGTCAGTTGGCAATTGAAGCTGGGCAGTATTTTTTATGTTTGTGCTGTTGATGACCTTGATAATCACATAGTTACTGCTGGCACGTGCTCAGAACTTCTTGGATTGCAGCATTGATCAAAATCATAACTTTCTCTGCCTTTCGACTGAGTGTAGGAGTCAGTGAAAACTCTACTTCCCACCAACCCCAACAGGAAGTCATTCTGAGCAAGATTAGCAACAGTAATTTGTAGGAACGATAAGCCCAAATCTGAACCAATCCTCTTTATCTTTGTGTCCTGGCACACCCATGCCAGGTCTTCCCCCAGGGGACCCCAACTCTCCAATAGCCTGGTTCGGGGACCTCACCAAACCTGGGCATTGGTCCACCACTCTCCCCATCTCGTTCATCACAGACCAGCAGGAGGGGGGCAGGGGGAGGCGGCAACGGCGAGGGATGCTCTCGACACGCTGCCAGGTCTGTCAGAGGGGAGAGTCCCAGGGGCAGGCCCAGCTGGACGAGGCCCCGACCCCACGGAGGCTGGCCAGCAGACGGGGGCAGAGGTGGGGCTCCAGCCAGATGGGCCACCAGTGAAGAGGGACCATCAAGGGTCCGATGGGGCAGCGGGCCCACAATGAGTCCTTGCGCCAGACTGTTTCTGCCCTGCAGCAGAGCAAGGCAACGGGGCTTGACAGCCTGGCCAGGCAATGCAGAGATTGCCGGTCGGCACAGCCCAGCCCAGGACAGGGGAGATTAAATCTGGCGGCAGAGCCAGGCCAGGAAAGGAGAGGGTGGAGCAGAGGGTGGAGCCAGGAACAGGCAGGGGGATAAAAAGGAGACAGCCCACAAGTACGGGGAGGAAAAGGCTGGTGACTCTACTGGGGGAATGCGAGAGAGAAATAGAGATCGAGAACTAGCAGGCTGGAGGAGGGCTGGTGAAGTAGCCACCCACCTGGCCTCTTTGAGGCCTCTTTATCTTTGTGGCCCCAGGAAGAAATGGGGTCCCCCGTGCAATGGCAACCGGTGGGGGTCCACTAGGTAGGGCATGGCACTTTGGAAAGGTAATATTTTGAGGGTTGGGGAGGGAGGAACTGGTGGGGAAAGGAGTGTCGGGATAAGGCGGAAGTGGCAGGCACGAAGGGGGCCAGGAGAGAGTGCGAGTATCCAATAAATACTGGAGGCTTTGGCTATGTGCAAACTATATACATTTATTTACACACCACAGCCATCATCAAACAGAGTGTCAAAGTGCTCTGCTGCAATCATACATAAGAGAAGAGGGAACTGTACATCACTCACTGTACATTTATACAAACACCAGCCAATCAGGCTTCAGTGCTGAGTCACTGTGATGGCAGTGGCAAGACTGCCCTGAACCAGTTGTAGCCAGCTCTTACTGAGGTTCCTGGCTGACAGCTACATGTCACTAGATCAAACACATCTAGACAGACTTATATGAACATGTGGATCTCAACAAGGAGCAGGTCCCCATGTGTGTCCACATTTTCCAAACATCCCATCACACAGAACAAAGTTTGAGTCCAGCGGCACCCAACAAAGTTTTGTACTGGGTATAAGCTTTCGTGAGCACACAGACTTCTTCAGATACATTGAAAAGATGTCTCTATGTATCTGTTTGTGTGCACGTGGAAACTCATACCCAGAATAAAACTTTGTTGGTCTTATAGGTACCACTGGACTCAGATTTTGTTCTGGCACTTCAGACCCACACGGCAGCCCCCTGAATCCCATCATACTCCTCCAAATGCCCATAACTCAAGCAAAACGGCAGTTTCTTAGTGCACACAGGAGAACAAGTTAGAAGAAGAAGAAGAAGAAGAAGAAGAAGAAGAAGAAGAAGAAGAAGAAGAAGAAGAAGAAGAAGAAGAAGAAGAAGAAGAAGAAGAAGAAGAAGAAGAGGAGGAGATTGGATTTATACCCCGCCCTTCACTGCCCAAAGGCGTCTCAGAGCGGCTGACAAACTCCTTTCCCTTCCCCTCCCCACAACAGACACCCTGTGAGGTAGGTGGGGCTCGAGAGAGCTCTTGACAGAAACTGCTTTTTTTCAAGAACAGCTCTTATCAGAACTGCGGCTTGCCCAAGGTCATCCAGCCAGGTGCAAGTGGAGGAGTGGGGAATCAAACCCGGTTCTCCCAGATTAGAGTCCGCGCACTTAACCACGACACCAAAGTGGCTCTCACCAAAGTTACCCAATTTCAGCAACACCCATGACAGCACACTGGTTATTATGGGGAGGCATGGTTCAGTAGTAGAGCATCTACTTGTCATGGAGAAGGTCCCAGGTTCAGTCCCTGGCATCTCCAGTTAAAGGATAGGTGGTAGGTGATGTGAAAGACCTCAGCCTGAGACCCCGGAGAGCCACGGCCAGTCTGAGGATCCGATACTGACTTAAATGGACCTAGGGTCTCGTTCTGTATAAGGCAGCTTCATGTGTCTTGTGCAGTTAGAGAGAGCGGGGAAAGGGGAGGAGAGAGAGACACAGAGAGAGATGTGTGATACTGGGCAGGGCTGCTGCCACATTAAAGACAAGTTTGTTAATAACAGTAACAACAGCAACAATAATTATGGTGATAATGATAATAATGAATCTCTTATTAGATAGTTTCTTTGTTTGAGCATCGAGTTTCACAAAATAGGAAACCATGGCAACACTCAGGGCTCTTTTTGTAGCAGGAACTCCTTTGCACATTAGGCGACACACCCCTGATGTAGCCAATCCTCCAAGAGCTTCCAATAGCCCCTGTAAGAAGAGCTCTGTAAGCTCTTGGAGGATTGGCTACATTAGGGGGGTGTCGCCTAATATGCAAAGGAGTCCCTGCTACAAAAAGAGCCCTGGCAACGCTTATAATTTCAAAGTCTGCGTTAACAATTAAAATGTAATGTCGTCATCCACGTTCCGTGTTTTGAAGCGGTAGTCTGTTCCCTAACTCTCAAAATACAATGGGTGTCTTTTTGGTACAGTGACTGCCAAAGGGAGTGACTCTTGCAGCCATGATAAAGCAGTCGAATCATTCAGACAGCCACAGCTGAACTAGTTCAGATACATCTCGGCAGCGCGATGACTGACCGGGACCCTAATCTTGACTGGCGAGCAGGACGCTGGCTGAACCATCTGAGCATTGCGAGTCAGAAGTATGCTGCTTCTCAACACGGAGATTCCAATTAGTCATCATGGCTACTCGCCATTGATAGACATCCTCCATGATTTTATTTCTGATCCTCTGTTAAAGCTTTCTAAACTAGTAACCGTTACTACGAGGGATGGGCACGAACTGGGAAAAGGCGATTCGGTTTGTGTTTGATGGTGTTTCCCGTTCGCAAACTGCAAACCACTGCAAATTTTAGCTGCCTCATGAACTGGTTCAGTTCATGAGGCTCGTGAGGCAGTAAAATGCCCCCTGGTTTGCCAGAGGCAACCAAACTCACAGGGGATCTCCAGCTGACTTTCCTCTACCTGCTCTCCATGTTTGGTGAAGTTTGGATTTACAGAGTCCAAGTTATGCCCCCCCCAAAAAAGAAAATGCCCCCAGGAAAGTGCTTCCTGGGGGAATGACTGCCTGCCATTTCCTCAGCACTTTCTTGGGGTCTCCTTCTTTGTGGGGGGGGCTTAACTTGGACCATATAAATCCAATCCTTTCCAAACTTGGAGAGCAGGTAGAGAAGGGACAGCCGGAGATTCATGGTGATTTTGGTGTCTCTGGCTTGCACAGGGTCCATTCTATTTACTCCTGAAACTATGCCTGTCAAAGTGGGTAGTTTGACAGCCACAGGTTTAGGAGGTTCAGGGATGTGTAGAACGGATCTTGTGCAAACTAGAGATACCAAAGAAATCCTGTGCAAGCTACTAGAGACATTGCAGGGTACCTCCCCTGGATGTTCCTCCGCATGCCCTCCAAGTTGTTGCTTCGAAGCTTTGTGAACATTTTGATTGAGCGGAGACAGCCTGTCTGGGAATCTATCTGCTCACAAACCAGTAATTGCTACACCGTGTGGCAGTATGTTCCACAGATTATTTGTCTAGTGTCACAAAGAGAGTATTATGGCAGACAGTCAACATAGTGTAGTGGTCAGAGTGTTGGCCTGGACCTGAGGAGAGCTGAATTCAAATCCTTCGTCTGCCATTAAACCAACTAGGTACCCTTGAGTTAGTCACAATCCTTTCAGTATAATCTATATCACAGGGTTGTTGGGAGAATAAAACGTAATGGAAAGAACCCCATCTGCTTGTTCTGAGCTCCCCGAAGGAAGTGCGAGCTAACAATGGGATGGATTGATCAAAGAAGACACGTTCACTTACTGGACACCATGCAGAGAGCCAGCATGGAGTAGTGTTTCAGAGTGTCAGTCTATAATCTGGAGAACCCGTCTGATTTCCCACGCCTCCGCAATTCTCTCTCTCAGAACTCTCTCAGCCCCACCTACCTCGCCTGGTGCCTGTTGTGGGGAGTTGAAGGGAATGTGATTGTAAGCTGCTTTGAGAATCTTTAAGGTGATGCACTCTATTCTTGGTGCTGGGGGGCAGCAGTGGGAGGGCTTCTAGTGTCCTGGCCCCACTGCTGGACCTCCTGAGGGCACCTGGTATTTTTGGTCGCTGTGTGACAGAGTGTTGGACTAGATGGGCCATTGGCCTGATTCAACATTGGCTTCTCTTATATTCTTATGTTCTTAAGGTAGAGAAAATGGGGTATAAAAACCTCTTATTCTCCTTCTTAACTTCTCTCATGCAGCCACCCCACCCCCAGCTATCTTTCCCCTTTACTAACAGCCCTAAACTCTCAGGCCGATTTCCCACAGCCACTGCCTGCGCGTCTTCCTTTGCCCCAATGGTACATGTCAATTTCACCCTAAGTGCTGCAGGGCCAAAGCTGTGGGCAAAATGTGGCTGCACAGCACTTAGTGTGAAATTGACACGTACCATCAGGGCAAAGGGAAGAGCGTGCGCAGAGCAGCGGCTTGTGGGAAATCGGCCTCACTTTTACCTGTAGGGAAAAATTCTCCCACCTCTTGATCATTTTGGTTGCCCTTTCCTGTACCTTTCACAAGTCTATATTATGCCTTTTTTATATGGGGTCATCAGAACTGTACTATAGTTTGAAAGTGGAACACCATAGATTTATACAATGACAATATAACTATTTCAGATATGCATATGATGTAGAAGTGCTTTGACCATTTGGGGATCCTCTTTGAATACCTTAATTTATATGGAGATATGTGTATGGAGAGTTCACACTTCCAGGAACCCCGAACCCCCAAGTTGGGTATGTTTAGCCTGGGAAAGAGAAGGCTTAGAGGGGACATGATTGCAGTCTTCAAGTATTTGAAGGGCTGTCATGTAGAAGCTGGAGCAGATCTATTCTCTCTTGCTCCGGATTGCAAGACTAGATCTAATGGGTGGAAATTACAAGGGTGTCGTTACCGGCTAAATATCAGGAGAAACTTCCTAAGTGTAAGAATGGTTGAGCAGTGGAACAGTCTGCCTCGGGAGGTGGTGGATGCTCCTTCGCCGGACGTCTTCAAGCAGAGGCTGGACGGCCATCTTTCGGGTATGTTGTAGATATGTCGGGCTGTCTTTCGGCTATGCTCCTGCAGAGTGCAGGGGGTTGGACTAGATGACCTGCAAGGTCCCTTCCAACTCTAACATTCTCTGTAGTGACCTGAGCACCGAGTCTTTCATGGGACAAAATCAGGCATACCTTTGAGTGGTGATGTTTCCATCAAATATTATTCATGCGATCGGGGTGGGCGGGGGAGAGAGAAATCTTGCTTTTTTCCTGAGTTGGATGAACATTTGTCAGAAACGGAAAACTTTGCATGGGGAAAAGAGTGTTCACACTGACAGATGAGGCGCTATTTTTACAGAGATCCAAACAACAAGCTTTCTAATTTGTTCATGTATGCCGCTGACAGTGACCCACTCAAAGGCTGCCAAATATCATTGTTCTCCCGAGTGGGGGAGAAGAGAGGTGGAACACCGCTTGTTTTGCACACATCAAGTTCCATATCTTCGGTTAAAAATGGATTTCAAGTAGCGATGTACGATCGCTACTCTGCACAGACTTCAGCTTGATCTCAGATAGTGAGCATCACCCTGGAACAATAGAAAAATAAGTTCACTTCAAGTTGCTTTGAATTATATTGCAAATGTTTTGTAGATGTGCACTCCTCTGCTACTGACCCTGGTCTCCTGAAAGCAGAGCTGAGTCTTGGCTCAGTGGATTACAAGAAGGAGAAGGAAAAGAGGAGAAGGAGGAGAAGGAAAAGGAGGAGGAGGAGGAGGAGAAGGAAAAGGAGGAGGAGGAGGAGGAGGAGGAGGAGGAGGAGGAGGAGGAGGAGGAGGAGGAGGAGGAGGAGAAGAAGAAGAAGAAGGAGGAGGAGGAGGAGGAGGAGGAGGAGGAGGAGGAGGAGGAGGAGGAGGAGGAGGAGGAGGAGATTGGATTTATATCCCACCCTTCACGTGGAGTCTCAGAGCAGCTTACAAACTCCTTTCCCTTCCCCTCCCTACAGCAGACACCCTGTGAGGTAGGTGGGGCTGAGTGAGCTCTGACAGAAACTGCTCTTTCAAGAACAGCCCTGACAGAACTATTGCTTGCCCAAGGACATCCAGCAGCTGCAAGTGGAGGAGTGGGGAATCAAACCCAGTTCTCCTGGATTAGAGTCTGCGTACTTAACCACTGCTTGAGAAATAAGTTGACGCTAAGGCTTGTTAACTTCGAGAAGAAATAGATGTTCTGTGTTGTAAGAGAACCCCAGGCTAGACAGAAATGGCACAGTAAAAGCTTCTATCTGAGCTAGGATGGAAAGAGACTGTAGAAAGCCTGTCCAGCCCTCATGGTGGACTGAGGAAGAGACCCTGGAGAGCCAACTGCCTGTCTGAATGGACAGTACTGACTTTGATGGACCAATGGTCCAATTCAGTATAAGCCAGCTTCATATGTTAGAGAGAGAGAGAGACTGGAAGGAAGTAACCCTTGAGTAGTAGCATTCTGGGTGACAAAGAGACAGCAGAAGGAACGAACAAAGGGGGAAGAATCTGGGAGCACCCTATATAGCCCTTTACTGGCTCTCTGCTGTCCTCCCCTGAGACTCCTCCAATATTTGTGCTAGCATGAAGCACCATTACAGTTTGGTGTAGTGGTTAGGAGTACAGACTCTAATCTGGGATGCTCCTCCACATGCAGCTGCTGGTGTGACTGTGGGTCAGTCACAAGCTCATTCAGAGACGTTCTCTCAGGAGCAGTCATCGAAAGAGCTTTCTCAGCTCCACCTACCTCACAGGGTATCTGTTGTGGGGAGGGGAAGGGGAAAGGAGATTGTAAGACACTCTTAGACACCTTTGGGTACTAGGGGGAGGGGTATAAATCCAACCTCCTCCTCCTCCTTTTTCTTCTTCTTCCATTCCTTTCAATATCCCTACCTCTGTGATTTGTTTAAGCTTGCTTCTCCCCAAAAGTTCATTTCTCGGTTATCTCCTTGGGTGGAGGAAAAGTGGTATGGGTTCTCTTTTTTTGTATTTAGTAGGGATGCCAGCCTCCAAACGGGGATCCCCCAGGAATTGCAGCTCATTTCCAGACTACAGAGATCAGTTGCCCTGGAGAAAATGGCTGCATGGGAGGGTGGACTCTACTGAGGTCCCGGTCCTCCTCAAGCTTCACACCCAGATCTCCAGCAGTTTCCCAACCTGGATTTAGCAACCCTACCCACCATCCCCTGCTGGTTGCTGGGGTCGCCAGCCTCCAGGTGGGGCCTGGGGACCCCCCAGAATTACAGCTCATCTCCAGACTACAAAGAACAGTTTCCCTAGGGAAAATGGATGCTTTGGTGGGTGGACTCTATGTCATTATACCCCACTGAGGTCCCTGTCCTCCCCAGGTTCCACCTCCAAATCTCCAGGAGTTTCCCACCTTGTATCTGGCTGCCCTTACCCCCTGTCCCCCACCGGTGGCTGGAGAGTACTTGGCAACCCTCGTGTTTAGCCTTGGCTGTTTTGACTGCCTGAGTCCTAAGGCTGAGTGTGTTGGCTGCCACTGAACGTCCTTACTCCAAATTGGATAGCACATGTTTTGTGTGTTTTCACTCTGCTGCCTGGGAACTCCACTTCGATAAGTTGTGAGCAAGTGCCAGGCATGATGGACACTTCTGGCTATGCAGGTGCAAAAAAATAGCATATCCATTCCAAATGGAGCTGGTTTCAAATGACGAATGGCCTGCCTGTGATGACCCAGAGGCACACATCTCATCACAGAATCCCAGCAAGCCAGTAAATGGTGAGCGTGTGCCAACGGGAGCCTCCGAGCCAGTCGCAATGCTGAATAGCACCAACTGGACCGGCAGAAATGCTGCTAATTTGGGATCGTGGAAAAAAATCATTGGTGCATTCTTATGGGGTGTTTAGCTCCAAAGAAACTGTGCATTGGGCAATGGGTAAACATACGGTCTTTCCCAGGTAACAGGGCTTAGAAGGATCTATGCCTGGGATTCCTGAAGACGTTCCAGTCCAAGTAGACC
Source organism: Gekko gecko (assembly GCA_029375565.1). Lineage (NCBI taxonomy): Eukaryota > Metazoa > Chordata > Lepidosauria > Squamata > Gekkonidae > Gekko > Gekko gecko. Next base: position 20,947,506 of record JAPDNY010000007.1, read on the forward strand.
AGAAAAAGAGAGCTAGATTGAACAGAAGAAGAAGAGATTGAATTTATACCCCACCCTTCATTCAAGAGTCTCAGACCGGCTTACACAGTCCCCTTCCCCTACCCTGTGAAGTAGGTGGGGCAGACAGAGCTCTGAGAGAACTGCAGCTTGCCCAAGGTCATCCAGCAGCTGCATGTGGAGGAGTGGGGAATCAAACCTGGTTCTCCCAGATTAGAGTCTGTGCTCCTAACCACTAGATTTTGTGGAAGGATAGGTGTATCAGTCACTTCTAGCCATGCTGGATTAGATGGACCACTGGTCTGATCCAACAGGGCTCTTCTGATGTTCTTACTTCCAGTGATTCTTTCCTACATAACTATACATTCCTCCACATCAAGCCTTGTTTTTTTGGCTAAGCCACAGACTTCCACTGATTTCCCTTGGTTTCTGTCTAATTTCTTCAAGCGTATGTCCCACATCTTCTATCTGCTCCCAGCCTGATTCTCTGATATCTTTATTCATATAGCTTGTCGTCATCTTGGTTCCATCTCTAGTCTCTCTTTGGATGATGGATGGGGTCTGATTTTAAAGCCCCCTGGTTTAAGTCCATTGATTCTGGCCCCCAATTCAGTCTCTGCTCCAGCATTCTAGTCGACTTCATCCATGTCCTACCCAGACACACACTTCAGCTTCTGGTGTGCTTGGCTGCCTGCCAGGGCTGGTGGCTAGCAGAATGGCTGGCTTAGGTGGACAGCCAGAAGGCAGTGGAACCTAATAGTCAGTCAGCTGAGCTCAATAGCCATGCAGGTAAGGACAAAGCTTTGGGCTTAGATCGGAAGCACTTCAGATGAGAAAGTTGTCCAGGAGTCCCTAGTCCCATTACTCTGGCTGACTGGTTCTCATACACAAGAACATAAGAAGAGCCTTGCTGGATCAGACCAGTGGTCCATGTAGTCCAGCATCCTGTCTCACACAGAGGCCAACCAGTTCCTCTGGATGGCCAACAACAGGGCATAGAGACTGAGGCCTTCCTAAGAACATCAGAACAGTCCTGCTGGATCAGACCAGTGGTCCATCTAGTCCAGCATCCTGTCTCACACAGTGGCCAACCAGTTCCTCTGGATGGCCAACAACAGGGCATAGAGGCTGAGGCCTTCCTAAGAACATCAGAAGAGCCCTGCTGAATCGGACCAGGGGTCCATCTAGTCCAGCATCCTGTCTTACTCAGGGGCCAACCAGTTCCTCTGGAGGGCCAATTACAGGGCAGAGAGGCTGAGGCCTTCATAAGAACATCAGAAGAGCCCTGCTGGATCAGACCAGTGGTCCATCTAGTCCAGCATCCTGTCTCACACAGTGGCCAACCGGTTCCTCTGTATGGCCAACAACGGCATAGAGGTTGAGGCCTTAGTAAGAACAGAAGATGGATTGCTGGATCAGACCAGTGATCCATCTAGTCCAGCATCCTGTCTCACACAGTGGCAAACTGTAAAGCAATAAAGAACTGTGAATGTCACACTAACGTAATGTTCATCTGAGTAACCTGGTTTGAATACGCGAAATTAGCATACAAATAAGTACAGATTACAAGTTGTTTGTTCTTAAACAGAATAGATGTTGTTTGGCATGTTGTTCTACAACAGAGTAGATGTTGTTTGGCGTTAACGGTGGTCTCTGAAATGATCTACCATTTTGATTTCTCTCCTCTTCTGAATGAAGACAAAAACTGAAATGAAGAACCAAGTAGCATTCGAGCTACGGAAGAACCTTATGAAAAAACAGTAATACATTTACGTACAAACTTATCCCATAGTGTACCCTACCTTAAATAAACAATTCTATAAATCATTACAACAATACCTTACAAACTAGGCTTCCCAAGAACTTACTGCGTGCCGGTGGGGGATGGATACGTCCTTTCAGGACCATCCCCAGGGGAAGGAGAGGCGCGGAGCACCATGCCATTGCCAGGAAGGGACGGTAGGTGACGCTCTGGCAATGGGGCTGGAAACTCGATGGTACCATCGAGTTTTCAGCCCCATTGCCAGAGCGTCACCTGGTATCACTTCCTGGCGACGGTATGGTGCGTTACCAGGAAGACTGGTCCGGCCGGGGAGCAGTCGTCCCCCGCCCCCAGACGGTAAGTACTTGGGAACCCTATTACAAACAACTTGTCTCAAATCGATTTCTTGTTCCATGTTTCATCAGCATAAATGTTTGTAGTTATCTAGATAATACAACAATGAATTACTATACACACTTCTTCATCTAATGTACAAAATGTATATGTTTTCAACAAAGCCAAAGCTTGCCCCAACTTCATGGTGACAAAGTTTACAGACAGATTTCCAAGCGGGCAAAATACTGCTTGTAGCCTTATCAGAGTATCTCCTTGTATTCATTATATACACAAAACCACATTGGCCAGCAGGAGGTACTGCAACAATTTATACAAGCAAATACTAACCAAAAATTAAACAACATTTAATTACCTGGCGTAATCTGGTCCATGGGGTCGCGAAGAGTCAGACTCGACTGTGCGACTGAACAACAACAACTACATTTAATGCATAACAACCACTGAATATTAAAACATGCCCAAATACAACCATTGAATATTAAAACATGCCCAAATATTCCAATTTCTCCCTTTAGTCAGTTATACTCAGCATTAAAATTTTCAGCTAATAGGATTACATAGCCATGAAAACACTCCCTCAAAACGTCAATCCTAATCTACAGAACTACAGATAACAAGATACATCCAGTGATACATTAAGACCCGATGGTTGGCCAGTTTTAAGTTTGAAAATCCAAAAAGCCTCCCTGCAGAGTAGGGCCCTATGCATGTCTCTGTTATTATATTTGCTGGGCTCAATAACCTCAGGTACCACGAACTTAAAGTCGTCGTGTCTGTGGCCCATAGACATGAAATGGCTAACAAGTGGAGTTTCCACGTGTTGGTGCCTAATTTGGGATTTATGTTCCAAGATGCGAGTTTTTACTGCACGCACAGACTCCCCAATGTACTTCAAACCACAAGGGCAGATTATTAAGTAGACCACCCATTTGGTGAAACATGCCGCGTAGGATGTCAAAACTATTTCCTGCTTGATCTCTGGGAAGTCTAGGGTGCGTGTTTCCCAACATAGTGAGCATGCAACACATCTCTGACATTTGTAATGTCCCGTGGGTGCCCCAACTGGTATTTCTGCTGATGGTAAGTCTGCCCGCACCAAGAGGTCCCAGTTCCTCTGGATGGCCAATGAACAGGACATAGAAGCCCAGGCCTTCCCCTGATGTTGACTCCTCACTCTGGTAATTTACAATTTACTTTCTCTAAATGTGGAGGTGTTCTTTAGTCACCATGACTAGTAGCCACTGATACACCTCACCTCCATCAATCTGTCTAATGCCCCTGTAAAGATACCTGTGTTTGTGACCATCATTACAGAGGAGTCAGACCTGATCTGACGAGGCTATAAAACAGGACATCTTCCACCCATTATCAGGTGGGGGTGTAGAGCAGCAAGTTCATTCTTCCTGGTATCAGAGAGAGGTAAAGTAGAAAAAGAAGAGATTGGATTTATACCCCACCTTTCACTACCCGAAGGTGTCTCAGAGCAGCTTACAATCCCTTTCCCTTCCCCTTCCCACAACAGACAGCCTGTGAGGTAGGTGGGGCTGAGAGAGCTCTTCCGAGAACTGCCCTTTCAAGGACAGCTTTTGTCAGAACTATGGTTTGCCCAAGGTCATCCAGCAGCTGCAAGTGGAGGAGTGGGGAATCATACCCAGTTCTCCCAGATTAGAGTCCGTGCTCCTAACCATTATATCAAACTGGTAGATGGGCCCCACCCCACCTTTCCTATCTATCACCCCAAACTCCTAGGAAACAACTGTAACGTCTTTGGTGTCAAAAATTAATGGTTCTGAATTTAATTGTTCTCTCATGTGTTTGCCTTATGAGAATGCAGCCGGAGTATTGTCTGGAAATATTCCCCGCACCCCCAATAGCCCAGTGTAGCTTAACTTGTCCGATCTAAGCAGTACTTGGATAGGAGACCACCAAGGAAGACAGGTGGTGTTATACAGAAGCAGGCAATGGCAAACCATCTTTATCCATCTCTTGACCTGAATTGGTTGGCCCAGGCTAGTCTGATCTCATCAGATCTCAGAAACTAAGCAGAGTTTGCCCTGGTCAGTAATTTGAGGGGAGACCACCAAGGAATACCAAGGTTGCTATCCATAAATAGGCAATGGCAAACCACCTCTGAACATCTCTTATATTTATATTTATTTATTGTTTCTATTTGTATCCCGCTTTGCCGGACACGCTGGCTCAAGGCGGCTAACAAGAAACCCTACAGGATCACCTTAAGTCTGCTGGAACTTGATGGTAAAAATAATAATAACAATCCTGACTTTCTGGCTCTTTTTCCCCCCACCTCCCCAGGGAGCGAGCTCTGAACACATCACAGCCTGGGATGCTTCAGCTTACGGTGGGAAACCTAAAGCCAGAAGAAACGTACACATTCCGAGTGGTAGCGTACAATGAATGGGGGCCAGGAGAAAGCTCGCAGCCCGTCAAAGTGGCAACACAGCCTGAACGTAAGTATATTACTTTTCTGAGTGTGCTTTTTATTAAAAAAAAGAATAAAGTGTGTTTAAAAAAAAAAAATCAGCAACAAAACAGTGTTCCAAACGGATGCTCATGCTTTACATTGCATGCCTTTTGAACTTTCTGAAGCGATATTTCATCAGGAGACAGGTGTCAGAAGTCTCTGCTTAACGTTTCTCCCCCCCCCCCGCAATTCCACACCCACGTTCTACATCGGGCTTCTGGCTCTGTCAGCTAGAAGAGGATCCATATGTTGATCTCGTTTGCATTTTGCAAGCATTCAGGGTCCTTGAAGAACATGGATTTTCTTCCTCTTACTTATTTAAACGTTTTACTTAATCCGGGCAATAGGCGAACAGAAGGAAAGGCTGGATTGGTAAGAACACCCGTGGGCAGATGGTGCGGAGAAGCTCTGAAACGTACTTAATCTGTAGGTCATCTTTCATTATGTCTGGAAATTTTGAACAGATCTAAGCAGTTAAATGTGAGGATATTTGGTGACATTGCTGTGATTATTACCCAGTGTCAGGGTATGTGGTAATTTACGAAGTATTGTAACAGAAGACAGTTCCTTTGGGTGTCTATTGATTTTTGTCTTTGTTTTAAAAGCTCATCGCTATTGGCCCGAAGCTTCCTCTAATGGTCATATGACTACATTCATCTCCCCCAATTGGATGCTGTGCTATCATTGCACTGTGGCAATCATGCACAACTACATTTTTCCCCATACGGAGAACCCAGTTGCAAACCATCGCTGTAGTGTGATAGCCACATGATATTGTGGATGCAATCTGGGCATGTGGTTAAGACACTGAACTGCAGGCTGTGGAAGGTCAGTAGTTCAGCAGTTCGAGACCCAAGTGGCCGCATGATGGAGTGAGCTCCCATCTCTAGTTCCAGCTCCTGCCAACCTAGCAGTTCGAAAGCAAGAAATTGCAAGTAGATAAATAGGTACCGCTTTGGTGGGAAGGTAACAGCGTTCCGTGCACCATGGTGTTTAGTCATGCCGGCCACATGACCACAGAAACATCTTCGGACAGCGCTGGCTCTTCGGCTTTGAAACGGAGATGAGCACCGCAACCCAAGAGTCGGATTCAACTAGCTTTCGAGCAAGGGAACCTTTACCTTTACCTAACCTCAGCTTGTGGGTTCTGTGGGGCAGAACTTGCAATGAATCTTGCAATCACTCAGAGAGAATAAAAGATTTTTTTTAAAAAACCCTTTTCAATTAATGTCATGGAGCAAAAACATAGCACTTAGTAAAACAGAACAGGGAACTTTTAAAGTCCAGAACTTTAACTCCTCCCTCCTTCACCGCTTGCCAACCCCAAAGTCCATCCTTTTCCTCTTGTTGGTGGGTCAATACGTCTAAGAACATACGAACATAAGAGAAGCCAGTGTTGAATCAGGCCAATGGCCCATCTAGTCCAACACTCTGTCACACAGCGGCCAAAAATACCAGGTGCCATCAGGAGGTCCACCAATGGGGCCAAGACACTAGAAGCCCTCCCACTGAACACACTGAACACACTGTGCACCAGCATCTAAAATGGAGGGTCCCAGCTGAACTCCCCACTAGATGACACAGCCCTGAAACAATAATTCTAAAATCTACAGAACAAACTTAAGAGTCCACTCTTAAAGGAGACCCACAAGGTATTCTTCAAAGTACGAGCTTTCATGTGCACACGCACTTTTTTTTACTTTGAATTTTGCATTTGAGATTTTGTATTTGAAAAAATGTGCGTGCACACGAAAGCTCACACCTTGAATAAAAACTTGGGGTGATTTCCCACTACAGCTGCCTCGGGGTTGCGCCGCCGTTTGCCCCGATAAAATTTGTCAATTTCACACCTGAAGCCGCGGGGCTGCATTTTGACCCGCGGCTACGCTGATTTCCCCGCAGTTTCCTAATCCTGTTTTTTGAGGATTAAGAAACTGCTGGGGAAATCGGGCGAAGCCGCGGGTCAAAATGCAGCCCCGTGGCTTCGGGTGTGAAATTGACAAATAGTATCGGGGCGAACGGCAGCGCAACCCCGAGGCAGCTGTAGTGGGAAATCACCCTTGGTTGGTCTTAAAGATGCCGCTGGACACTAAGTTTGTTCTACTGCTTCAGATCAACGTGGCTGACCACCTGGATCTATCTAGAATACACAATTTAGAATAAAAGTCTATCTCCCTTGCAAGTGTCCACGCATAAATCATAGTTACCTTTAATGAGGTGTTAAGAGCCTATGATTAAAGTTCAAGCCCACCCAAAGCAAGGCACTCTTCAGCTTTCCACAAGTTCTGCACCCTTCTGCATCTAGAGGCTCCACCCCTTCCAGGCCCTTTCCATTCCCAGCAAGGGGGTTAAGACATACATTCATTTTTAAATGCAGATTGGATCACCACTGGATGTTTCAGTGCATCTCTGCAGGGATGGACCCCGGAGCAAGTTTCTTATCTGAGGGAGAACTGGAGGGTCTGGGAAGTGACTCTACTTCCACTGAAGGTCTGGAGCTCTGAGAGAACTCAAATACTACCAGAGGCTCCCCAGGCCCTGAGCTCCTAGAGCTACCCATCCCTTGACCAAGCAGGACCCAGACTCTCCCCTGAACGCACAAAATCACCCACAATGACTGGCCTTTGAAGACCTAGCCCTGTGCAGGGGAAGTTTAGCCTGGGAAAGAGAAGACTTAGAGGGGACATGATTGCAGTCTTCAAGTATTTGAAGGGCTGTCATGTCAAAGATGGAGCAGATCTATTCTCTCTTGCTCTGGATTGCAAGACTAGATCTAATGGGTGGACATTACAGGGGAGTTGTTACCGGCTAGATATCAGGAGAAACTTCCTAACTGTAAGAATGGTTGAGCAGTGGAACAGATTGTCTTGGGAGGTGGTGGATGCTCCTTCGCTGGATGTTTTTAAGCGGAGGTTAGACGACCATCTTTCAGCTTTGCTCCTGCAGAGTGCCGGGGGTTGGACTAGATGACCTGCACGGTCCCTTCCCACTCTATCATTCTATGATTCTAAGTGCCCAGTTTACAATCCATCCAGCTGCCTTTGAGCAAGACTGCTGCTATTGCTCTTCCCAGAATGCTGACCCATCCCTAAGTCCATGCAGGATGAGGTCCCATAAATATCATGGAGAACTGGTGGGGCTTCTCCCCTCTGGGGCTACTTAACCCTTGATGGTGGTTGAGAGCCTGCTGGTTCAATTGCTTTGTATCAACCAGGTCCTGCGTAGCCAGTGTGTTAGGGTTCTTCAGCCAGAGTTCTTGGGAGGGAGACAGCCTTGTTGCTGTCCGGCAAGACGTCTCTTGTTGCAGGTAGGCTCTGCTCTTTGATTCTGGGGAGCCCTTCTCTCCTGGAGAACTGAGCACCAGGCATGTTAAGCACCAGGCAGATTGTCTCATTACAATTAAGCAGGGGTTTTTTTGTAGAAAAAGCCCAGCAGGAACTCATTAGCATAATAGGCCATACCCCTGACAGCACAGCTCATTAGCATATTAGGCCACACCCCCATGTTACCAGAAGTGCGGTCATCCAGCCACACCCACCTTTTGCTTCTTATTCTGTTTACCTTGTTTGTTGTCAAAACCCAGAGCTTTTTTGTAGCAGGAACTCCTTTGCTTGTTAGGCCACACAGCCCTAATGTAGCCAATCCTAATGAGTTCCTGCTGTTGGGTGTGGCCTGTTATGCTAATGAGTTCCTGCTAGGCGTGGCCAACTCAGGGGCCAGCCGGAACTCCGTTCCTGTGCGTTCCTGCCCCAAAATAGCCCTGCAACTAAGCAATCTAACTTACATGTGTGTTTAAATGCATTAGGATTGTTTGTATCCCTTCACTCAGGGAGCTGGTGGGAACATAACCTTTTTTTGCCATCTTAAACAATGAAGTAGTATTGTCTGAAGTATATTGTTTTAATAGTTTTTAATTGTTGTTTAACAGAGTATCACTATGTTTATTTGATGTAAGCCAACCTGAGCCCTGCTTGTAGGGAAGAGCAGCCTAGCAAGTTGAATTTAATAACTGCATAAATAATAAATCCATTGGAAATGTGGGGGAAGCTGGAGAACTCCTGTGCCAATCTCTGAATATCCCATGTTGAGAGCAAACAGATTTGTGTTTTTCCCTCAATATTTCACATAAAAGTCAATAAACAAGCCCATCAAAGCCATATCATCATTAGAACTATCATTATAAAAGAAATAATAACCATGTCATTATCCTTGCTAATAATATGTTTAAAAAAATCAAACTTCCCTCCCTCTTGGTGCCCATCCTCTCTTGAGTCAAGCTGACCCAAAGACTCAGATAGATTATTTGTTTGCAACTTCAAATGAACAGTGTTTCAAGTTTGAATCTATGCTCTTGGCAGTGTCCGTTGTCACATGATGGGCTGGTGGGTAAGAGCTGTTGGCACATGCTCAGAACTGGATTGGGGGGTATGATGGGAGCGATTGTTTTCTCTGCCTTCCAGATCGGTGGGCGGAGGGACAGGACAGCCACAGTTTGTGTCGGCCATGGCAGAAAGTAGGTTTGCCGACCGGGTTCAGAAATACCTGGATGTCTAAGGCTGAAGCTGGAGAAAGTGTGGTTTAGGAAGGGGAGGGAACTTGACGGGGCATAATGCCATACAGCCTACCTTTCAAAGAAGCCGTTTTCTCCAGGAGCAGTGGGATACATGTTTTAAATAAATAAATAAGTGATTTATGTAGTCTGGAGAGCAGTTGTAATTTCAGGTGACCTCCCGCCCCCACCTGGGGGTTGTCAGCTCTGGCAGAAAGCCGTGTTGGAAGTGAGTGAGGGCCATCATTTGCAGGAATATAGGACCCAGTCAGGGCCTGCTTCAGAGAGGTAATGCTCTTGGCTCGGGGAGGGGTGGGTTTACAGGAAGGAAGAAGAGGAGACTGGGTTTATACCCCGCCCTTCACTACCCAAAGGCGTCTTTGAACCGCTTACTATCTCCTTTCCCTTCCCCTTCCTACAACAGACACCCTGTGAGGTAGGTGGTGCTGAGAGAGCTCTTTTGAGAACTGCTTGTGAGCGAGCAGCTCTGAAAGAACTTGTGACAGACCCAAGGTCACACCAGCAGCTGCATGTGGAGAAGTGGGGGAATCAAACCCGGTTCTCCCAGATTGGAGTCCTCGCTCCTAACCACTCCCCCAAACTGGCTCTTGTGACTTCTTTGTTTTATGTAAAATAATAAATAAATGTGTGTGTATCTGCAAGGCACACATTTGGGAGAGTCTTTGAGTGTCCTCTAGAGACGTCTGTAAAAATGTGAGTAGTTTCAAGTGGAGCAGCGGACATCTTCACATTGCTTGTTAAAAATGCCCTGCTACCTTTTTGGGAGAAGCTTTCATGTGGAACCTGGGCAGAAGTGAACATAAGAACATAAGAGAAGCCAATGTTGAATCAGGCCAATGGCCCATCTAGTCGAACACTCTGTCACACAGTGGCCAAAATATACCAGGTGCCATCAGGAGGTCCACCAGTGGGGCCAGGACACTAGAAGCCCTCCCACTGCTGCCCCCTCCAGCACCAAGAATAGAGTGCATCACCTGCCCCAGACTGAGAGTTCCCATCTATACCCTGTGGCTAATAGCCACTGATGGACTTCTGCTCCATATGTTTATCTAATTCCCTCTTGAAACTGTTCATGCTTGTAGCTGCCACCACCTCCTGTGAACCCTGGCCTGATGCCTTGTCTCGCACCAACAGTTGACAACTATGGGTTGGGAAATAGCTGGAGATTTGGGAGTTGGGGCCTGAGGTGGGGCAGGGTGGGGGACTGACCTTCCCAAGTAGCCATCCCCCCCAGCCCCCGTGAACTGATCTGTCACCTGCTGTTCTATTGTAATTTCAGGGAATTTTCAGCCACCACCTGAAAGCTGGCAACCCCACCACACCTGATCATCCAAATGTTCTGATAACAGAGAGAGCCGGAAAGGAATTGTTGCTCTGAGAAACCTTTTAGCACCTTCCAGGGTGCCCTGACCTGGATAGCCCAATCGTCAAATCTCAGAAACTAAATAGGGTCAGCCTTGGCTAGTATTTGGAAGGGCGACCTCCAAGGAATACCAGGGTTGTGACAGAGACATGCAATGGCAAACCACCTCTGAAACATCTCTTGTTTTAAAAACAAGTCTAGCTTGCCACCTAGTGGTGCATAATGCTAAAAGAGCTACAACTTCTGGCTGCCAGGCAATCTTAGGAACGCCTCGTTATCCTACACACAGGTCGAATCTGCATTTGCTTTTTTAAAATCGGTTCCGTGCTGGCTGCTGTGATGCCGTCTTTCTCTACGCTTGTTTGAGAGTTGTTTGGAGAAGATTCATTTAAAATGGTGCAGGGGCGCAATGACAGTGGAGCCGCCACGGGAGGGTGATAAACACATGCAGACGTGCAAAAGTATACCAGCACTGCTGAGGTGTGAAGACGACACCAAATGTAGACAGCTTTTTTGACGACGGAGTCAGAAGGCTGGGACACCGGCGGGAAAGACAAATGCAGATTCGACCACGATGCCATATGATCGTTATTACCCTCCAGGGCAGGGAGCAGGAGATTATCCCCTATGCTTTCCAAGTGCCAAACTGTGTTTCCTAGTTACTTATCATTTTAGGGCTCAAGGTCTCAGGTCTGCCATTTTATCCACTTTCTTGTTGTGTCCCCCCCTTGCTTTGCCTCAAGACACAATTATTTATCTCTCCCTCTCTCAAACACCCTTAATTCTATGTAAGATTTAGGCAGACTGGCCTTTACTCTTTCCTGCAACGTGCCGTAGCCAGTGTTGATTTCAAAGAGAATCTCAAGATCTCTGTATGATGTGAAAATACCAAAAGCCTTCTGCGCGCGATCGAAGACCACTGAGGAATAACAACAGATAGAGCAGGGCGTCCAGGAGGCAGGCCTGTCACTCACTCTTGGCAGAAGTGAATACATTTTCTCCGTCAATAGCTAGTTTAAAAGGGATCAGCAAAAGTTCCAGTTTTTTTCAAATGATTATTTCGAACGTAAGGGACTGATTGGATTCATGTACAAGGTGGGATGTGTATTTTTTTTTTTGCTCTTTAATTAAATCTTGTTACACTTTTTTGCTAAGTGTTGTCCCCGTTTCCCCCTACCTCTTCTTCTTGTCAAGTTACAGCTGACTTACAATGACCCTGTGGAGTATCGAAGGCAAAAGACATTGAGAGGTGGTTTGTCATTGCCTGCCTCTGTGTCACAACCCTGGTATTCCTTGCTGGTCTCCCTTCCAAATGCTGACCTGGGCCAGTCCTGCTTGGGCTTCCAAGATCTGACAAAATCAGGCTCACCTGGGCTACCCAAGTCAGGGCTCTTACACTGTAGAATTCCTCTACTGTATTATCAGGATATAAAACTCGCTGCTCTTTACGATCGCCTGGTTTTGTTTTTGTTTTCCTTTCTCTCCCCACCCCATTGTAAGTATAGCTTTTCCCCCGAGTTATTATTCTGGCTCTTTCAAGCTGCTGCTAGAGATTCTCTAGGGGTAATAAATAGACATTAAGTTCTACGTTAGAGAATTGAGCAAGCGGATTTGTATTGCTGCAGGGAAGTCATTCATTTGGCTACGGGACTGAGAATTGTGATATCCACCTGTCCCGATAGACTCCATTCTATCGAGCGTTGGTGTGACCAAGGAACAGAGCCTACATTGGGACTATACAAACTAGGGCTAGTGTAGCTTTTGGTGGCTAGGGCACCAGGGCCGTGACCGATGAGAGCCCCTCACAATGGTGTCTCTCAGTGCATTCCTCCACTTTCTCCTCTAGTGAAAAGGCTGGCGTTTATCCCTGGGCAAGGGAGATTAAACTGCTGCACTTGGGGATGCCACTGTGATAAGGCAGCTTGCCCTTTCACCAGGTGAGCTGTAGTGCAATCCCAAACCGAGTTCAAGCCTTCGACGTCCATTAAAGTCAATGGGCTCAGGAGGGCATAACTCTGCTTAGGATGGCACCACTGTCTTGATCTTTCACCTCTGCTTGTTGAGATAATGGGCACGTTGTCCGGGTTTGAAACAGCCGTGCGCCACGTTGCTGTGAAAACTTGCATTAGCTGACGGCCAGGAAGAGGTGTCCGTTGCACCCCCAGGTTATTTGCATCCTGAACTGGATGGCTCAGGCTTGCCTGATTTTGTCAGGTCTCGGAAGCTAAGCAGGGTTGGCCCTGGTTAGTGTTTGGATGGGAGACCACCAAGGAATACCAGGGTTGTGATGCGGAGGCAGGCAGTGGGAAACCACCTTTGAACTTCTCTTGCCTTGAGAACCCTGTGGAGTCACCATAAGCTGGCCGTGACTTGATGGCATTTCACACACACACACACACACACACAATTTGACTGCGTTATAATTTTTAATTGCATTATAATTTCTGATGTGCCGTAAACTCTCCCCTTCTTGCCATCCCCATCCTAATGGAATGAGGTTACTTTAAACTTGCAGTTCCGTCCTCCCATGCAGGGTTTTAAAGGATTTTAGAAATAACTAATTACACTTTGTTACAAGCCTTTGAGGTAGGTATTATCATTCCGGCTGCTTGCTTGGAAGCACAGACACCCAGCTGGGATCCATCTTCCCCTGCTCCTGGGCAGCTGAAAGGAGAATGAGATAAAGGCAACCCGGCAATGAGATTTGGGCTCCAATCCTGACGCCCTCCATTTGCATGATTGATCCTGCAGCAGACAAAACACTCAAAAGACAGAAGGGCTCCTGAGCCCGGCTACAACCACCGTCCCTTCTAAGAAGAAGCAGCTGCATTCAGAATGAATGCAGATTATTATTATTTTTTGTCCTTTGGGTAATTTTGAGGAAAACCAAGGCAGTTATGACAACAGTAAATAGTAAGAAACCGGGGTGGAGGTGTGTGTGGGGGGTTGCCCACAGTTTTTTGCTTAGAATACGCGACAAAGCCGATTTGGAGGTTTGTCCTTAGGCCAATCATCTGAGGAATTTAAAAGGATATTAGACCCGTCCAGGGCTCTTTTTGTAGCAGGAACTCCTTTGCATATTAGGCGACACACCCCTAATGTAGCCAATCCTCCAAGAGCTTACAGAGCTCTTCTTACAGGGGCTACTGTAAGCTCTTGGAGGATTGGCTACATTAGGGTGTGTGTTGCTTAATAGGCAAAGGAGTTCCTGCTACAAAAGAGCCCTGGACCCATCCCTTGAGAACAGGCCCATTGTGATGGCTAACCGGAACGTCATGTTCTTTAACCGTCCTGGGGGAACCCACCACCAGAAGAAGAAGAAGGAGGAGGAGGAGGAGATTGGATTTATACCCCGCCCTTCACTACCCAAAGGTGTCTCAGAGTGGCTTGCAAACTCCTTTCCCCTCCCCTCCCCTCCCCACAACAGACAACCTGTGGGGTAGGTGGGGCTGAGAGAGCTCTTGACAGAAACTGCTCTTTTTTCAAGAACAGCTCTTATCAGAACTATGGCTTGCCCAAGGTCATCCAGCCAGGTGCAAGTGGAGGAGTGGGGAATCAAACCTGGTTCTCCCAGATTAGAGTCCACGCACTTAACCGCTACACCAAACTGGCTTTCAAGGGGGAGGCTTTGATCTCCATCCCCAGTCTGTAAAATCCCAGGGGTATTTGCTTGTCCATTGTGAGAAACAGCATGCTGGATTAGATGGCCTGATGGTCTGACCCAGCAGGGCTGTACTCATAAACAAGGCCAAGTCAGTTTTAATAAGGGTTGTGAAATTTCTTGATGATTTCACAGCCCCGTTTTTCTCTGCTTTAATGCCCCAAGGTTTAAATAAACACATAAGGAAACAAAATCTTCACCACCTCCTTAAATTAGCACCCCCTAGTGGGGGTGGGGATCCCCTGCCCCCAGGTCTTGTTGCGCACCATCACTGGAAGCAATGGTGGGAGAGGAGGAGAAGGAGGAGTTGGTTATATACCCCGCCCTTCATCACCTGAAGGAGTCTCAGAGTGGCTTACAATCTCTTTTCCCTTCCCCTTCCCACAACAGACACCCTGTGAGGTAGATGGGGCTGAGAGACATCGGAGAGAGCTGTGACTGACCCAAGGTCACCCAGCTGGCTTCATGTGGAGGAGTGGGGAATCAAACCTGGTTCCCCAGATTACAGTCCACTGCTGTTAACCACTACACCAAAACAAGACTGTGTTCACTTACAGAAATTCCTTACCATAGAGTTCCTAGTGATGTCTAGAGCTACACAGACTTGACAAAGAGTAGCTCTAGGAATTGCCAGAAACTCTGTGGTAAGAACTTCTGGTTTTACCATCACGTTTCCAGCAACCGAGCTACCTTTTATTACTTCTGGGTAACTCTAGGAATTGCCAGGAACTCTATGGTAATAACTACCAGTAAGTAGAAAAGGCACTATTTTTTATTTTTTTTCTTTTGGGACGTTGACCCCCACTACCCTCCTGCCAATTAGCAGACACTGTCTCCCAACCCTGAATATGCTTCTAGCTCATGGAGATAGCCTTGCCTACAAACCGCTCTGTGCTCAATGCTCTCTGCAAATCTGTTGTTTGTCATTGCAGAACTAGAATCTGCAAGAATCCGTCCTGTCCAGCATGATTTTATCTCCTCCCATAGCCCAGCTAGTAGCGTCTAGTCACAGCAGGGAGGCGGGATCTGCAGAAATGTGGTTCTAGTCAAGAGACGATAATGCAATGCAGTGCTTCCAGGGATTGCTGGCATCTCTTAGTACAGAGGCATTTTTTAAAAAAGTATGAAATGATGTGTGAAGAAGAGAAAACAACTTGAAGCACTGTTCCCCCCCCCCAAAAAAAATAGATCTGCAAAGTATTTATTTTAGATAAGCAAATAGGCACGATAATCCACATGTCCCACTTTAGCAGGCATTTTGCAGCCGCCTGCCGATAAAAGGGCAAAGTACTGCATTGATATTCCAGTCACTTGCGAGTTTGGAGTGAGCCAGTTTGGTGCAGTGGTTAGAAGCGCGGACTCTAATCCGGGAGAACCCTGTTTGAGTCCCCACTCCTCCACATGCAGCTGCTGCTGTGACCTTGGGTCAGTTATAAGTTCTTTCAGAGCTGTTCTCTCAAGGGCAGTTCTCGAGAGAGCTCTCTCAGCCTCACCTACCTCACAGGGTGTCTGTTGTGGGGAGGGGAAGGGGAAGGAGATTGTAGGCTGCTCTGAAACTCCTTTGGGTAGTGAAGGGTGGGGTATAAATCCAGTCTCCTCCTCCTCCAATTGTTTTTGCTTCACTTATTTCCTTTGCTGATGTTTCAGATTTCTTTGTTTTTATATCATTTTATACTTCCTCTTTGTTACATACCGATTCATCAGAAAACTGTTTAAAAAAAAAAAAAAATACCGGAAGTAAGACAGCAGAAAATGGTGCGAAAATAATGAGCCTCAGGTTGAATTTGTAGGGTGAAGCAAAATTGAGATGGGGACTTTACAACAGAAACAGCTGGGATGAGAAACTGAGGCTGATCCATCATAAGAACATAAGATCCAATGTGGGATCAGGCCAATGGCCCATCCAGTCCAACACTCTGTCACACAGTGGCCAAAAATACCAGGTGCCATCAGGAGGTCCAGCAGTGGGGCCAGGACACTAGAAGCCCTCCCACTGTTGACTCCCCAAGCACCAAGAATACAGAGCATCACTTGCCCCAGGCTGAGAGTCCCTATTTATACCTTGTGGCTAATAGCCACTGATGGACCTCTGCTTATCTAATTCCCTCTTGAAGCCATCCATGCTTGTAGCTGCCACCACCTCCTGTGGCGGTGAATTCCATGTGTTAATCACTCTTTGGGTGAAGAATCCCGAATGCAAGCCCAACCCCTCAGCAATGATAGAGGTCAGAATGAATCTATCAGGGTGGAGCAGGTGGAAGAAGAGCTACAACTAATCTGGGGTACTATTTGGGGACAGAAGACAGCTAACCTATCCTAAAGAGTTCAGTAATGCCGGGTGCACCAAAGCGGTGACTTCCTTTCCTTTGATTTTTTTTTTTAAAGAAAGGTTTCTTAGATTTTTGAGAGATTGTTGACGGATGAACCCCCTAAAGGTAAAAGAACAATGCAAGATGTTTAAATCGATGTGTAGTCCTTCTTTGGGAGATAGGCGCAAGGTCAGTGGAGCTGTTGTTACAACCCCATCTGTCATTTTTATGACATGAAACATCTGTCTTGTTTCCCCGGGACATATGCAATGCATTTATTTATTTAATTAATTATTTTTGGTCAAGGGCAACATTCTACTAACTCTTAATGGTTTGGCAGCCTGGTCCTTTGCAACTTCTTTTCAGATGTGGTTAAAGTTAATGGTGCCAGAAATCCCCGGGGATACTGAAATTTGGGAAAGTGATGTTGCAGAGGGAAGGGAGAACCATGTGCTTCTCCGCCAGATCTCCTTAACCTAAACAGGAGTGTTGGTCTGTTCCAGTGTTCCCTCTAAGCTGAGTTGGCGTGAGCTAGCTCACAGTTTTTTAGCCTCCGGCTCACCCGTTTTTGTCTTAGCTCAGGAAGGAGGGCTCCAGAGCAAACTAATTTATGCAGTAGCCAAATCGCTCGCTCACAACTTTAATGCCAGGAGCTCACAAAGTAGAATTTTTGCTCACAAGACTCCACAGCTTAGAGGCAACATTGGTCTGTTCTGCCTTGAAATCCTTGGGTGAGTCTGCATTGGCTTTTCCCGCCGTTGTTTTACAAAACCCACGCTGGAACCAATGCTCCCTCTAAGCAGTGGAGTCTTGTGAGCAAAAATTCTACTCTGTGAGCTACTGGCATTAAAGTTGTGGCTGAGTGATTTGGCTACTGCATAAATTAGTTTGCTCCGGAGGCCTCCTTCCTGAGCTAAGACAAAAACGGGTGAGCCGGAGGCTAAAAAACTGTGAGCTAGCTCACACTAACTCAACTTAGAGGGAACACTGGCTGGAACAGGAATTCCCTTCTGCATTGCATGCTGCTTTCACTTTCTTTGACCATCCACCTCTCTCACTGGGCCTCATGGCTGATTACACAGAGTGAGTCGATACTACCAACAGGATGGGGCATTCAATAAACAATGAAATAGGATCTGGGTTGTAGAACCAAACAGACATCTAAGAAAGCAGAATTGAAGCAAAGTGTGTTAGCAGGGCTATTTTGGGGCAGGAACGCACAGGAACGGAGTTCCGGCTGGCTCCTGAGTTGGCCACGCCCAGCAGGAACTCATTAGCATAACAGGCCACACCCATCAGCAGAAACTCATTAGGACTGGCTACATTATGGGTGTGTGGCCTAACATGCAAAGGAGTTCCTGCTACAAAAAAAGCCCTAGGTTTTGACAAGATACAAGGTAAACAGAATAAGAAGCAAAAAGTGGGTGTGGTTGGATGACCACACTTCTGGTAACACGGGGTTGTGGCCTAATATGCTAATTAGTTGCACTGTTAGGGGTGTGGCCTAACATGCTAATGAGTTCCTGCTGTTGGGTGTGGCCTATTATGCAAATGAGTTCCTGCTGGGCTTTTTCTACAAAAAAAGCCCTGCGTGTTAGTGTTAAATGATGCAAGGTTACCTAGTAGGATCTAACTTGGTGGTGGAAAGTGCTGTCAGGTCACGGCTGACTTATGGTGACCCCGTGGGGTTCTCAAGGCAAGAAAAGCTCAGAGGGGGTTTGCTGTTGCCTACCCCCACATCATGACCCTGGCATTCCTTGGAGGTCTCCCATCCAAATACTAGCCAGGTCACTTTCAAGGTGTGACAAGATCAGGCTAGCTTGGGCTATCCAGATTAGGGCTAGGGTCTAGTTTACAGTAAACTATATACAGTAGTCTAGACCACAGTCCCTAATGATTTGTCCAAGTAACTTTGGGGGTCATTTTGTACAGGGCTATACTATTGCCTGAATAGAAAAGCCCTCTTAGATAATTCCTTCCTGACCTCCTCAGACAGACCATTCCTAGGGTTGCCAGTGTGTGGGGGAGAAGCTCCGTGTCTGGTTGTCACATGTGCATAGCGCACCCCACAATGACATCATGCTCTGGGCATGTTGTCGAGGGACGCTCTAGCATTCGGTCTTCAAACTCTATGGTACCATAGAGTTTTAAGGTCGAATGCTGGAGCATCCCCCGACAACGTGCCCGGCACGGTGACGTCACTTTCGGGTAATGTCATTGCGCCAGGCATGTTAGCCAGATTCAGGCACTTTGAGGCCAGAGTTCTCCCCAGTGGCTAGATCCAGGCCAGTGGGTTGAGGGCCCTGGAGTGGGCAACTCCCCATCCCCCTGGGGGACCTGGCAGCCCTAACCATTCCACAAGGTGGGGGCCGCAGCAGAGAAGGCCTGTGTATCAGCAGTTGCTGATTAGCACAGTAGATAAATAAATGATCAACATTCCTAGTGGCCAGTTAATCACATTTGGTCCTAGCTATTATTAGTAGTATGCTGACAACATGTTAATGGCATCTGGAGCAGAGAACAGGGCTTCACAATTAGAAAACCAGTCCGGGAGAGCTGATGGTCGAGCTAGGGAAGCTGATGGACCATGGCCACTGAACACACCCACTGCCCACTCCCACCACAGGAGATTATTTTGAATTTGTCACGCCAAGTGATTCAACCTGGAAAATCCTGTGTTAATGGAACTCGTTGTTCTGTATTGTGGTGCTGTTCTCCATTTCTCTGCATCCAGGTTTTTCTTCCATAAAATGAACATATTTGTCAGTGCTTTGAGGTGTCAACAGATCAACCGTGTGCATATATTATATCTATAAATGGCATGCATTGTATATATAAATAGCACACGGTATGCACACGCAATGCGAACCAACAGTGCAAAATGGAGGGGCAAAACTAGAGATGAAGATCATGAAAGAATATATAATAAATTAACTGGGTGGCATTTCCTTGTCCCCACCAACCACATCTTATTTATTTAATTCATTTATATCCTGCCTTTCTCCCCAGTGGGCAAGACTAGACACCGAGGCACACAGAATGCTGTTACCTTCCCACTGAAGTGGTACCTAGTTATCTTGCTAGGTTGGCAAGAGCAGGGATCAGAGATGGGAGCTCACTCCATCATGTGGCACTCAGGTCTTGAACTGCTGAACTACCAACCACTGAGCCACCAGTACAGATGAGCAACTCATGTGATTTGCTTTTATGCAATGCTTGGGCTGGATCTCCAATAAGGGCCAGAGAGATTCTTCGATTGGGGGTCAGTTGTGGTTCTTGGCAGCCCTCGACCTGAGACCTTCAATGGTGGTTGTGTTGGTGGAGATTTCATTGCCCCATGGTTTCGATGGCCCAGGATAGCCCGATCTTGTCAAATCTCAGAAGCTAAGCAGAGTCTGCCCAGGTTAGTACTTGGATGGGAGACCATCGAGGAAGTCCAAGGTTGATACACAGAGGGAGGCAATGCCTCAAACCACCTCCAAACATCTCTTGCCTTGAAAACTCTATGCAGTCACCATAAGTCAACTGCAACTTGATGACACTTTCTGCCACCATCATGGTTTGAATCGCCTTATCTCAACTCCTAAATATCATTTTACACATGGAATTTTTGTTTGTTGGGTTTGGTTTATGGGGGTTATGTTTGGGTTGTGTTTTTAAACTGAGATTTGTTCATTTTTTAACTGTAGTTAGTCACTGTGAGACCACCTGGTGGTGAGAGGCAGCATGGAAACTTAATAAATAAACAAATGTGTAATTATGATCAAACAACAGTAGTAGTTTCTATATAAGGATGCCCATATATAAGGTGGCATGTAATAAGATCATCACTTCATTGCTGGAAAAAGTTCTGGGCCTTTCTGAAAAAGATAGACTCAAGTTTCCTCTGTCTGATAGAAATCCCAAGATCACCTGCCACGTGGCCAGTTTCTGTATGGTGATATGGAAATTTTATGATAGGTAGTTACAGTAGTTAGACATTAGATCAAATTGTAATCTGATTTTAATGTTTTATTGATGTATTTTAAAATTTTGTAATATTGTAAAGGTGTACTTCTGGGTTTTGTATGACTGGTCTAAGGACCATAACAATAAACTGAACTGAATTATATATAAGGGGAAGCTTATACAACTCCTTCATGTACAGAGAGGTACGCAACTCTGTGCAGAGATGCCAATTCCCTGTAAAGCAGGAGGTCTGGTACCAGCACTTTGGTTAATGAATAGATGCAGAGCCTCCCCCCAACTTCATAAGAGAACATAAGAGAAGCCATATTGGATCAGGCCAATGGCCCATCCAGTCCAACACTCTTTGTCACACAGCATCCAAAACCCAGGTGCCATCAAGAGGTCTACCAACAGGGACAGACTCCAGAAGCCTTCCCACTGTTGCCTCCCAGGCACCAAGAATACACAGCATCACTGCCCCAGACAAAGTGTTCCATCTAATAGCCACTCATAGACCTGTGCTCTTAAGAACATAAGAGAAGCCATGTTGGGTCAGGCCAATGGCCCATCCAGTCCAACACTCTTTGTCACACAGTGGCCAAAACCCAGGTGCCGTCGGGAGGTTCACCAGCAGGGCCAGACTCCAGAAACCCTACCACTGTGCCCCCTCCAAGCCCCAAGAATACAGTGCACCCCTGCACCCTTCTGTTTGGAAAAAGGAGAACCTCTGCTGAATTACTTTTAAATGCGGGCATCTAAAAACATTCTCTTTACGGCACTCATTGGATGGCTTTTTATAGGAGAACCACAGTCTCCTTTGGCGAGTTTGGATGTTGCCTTTACACAAATAAGGCAGACCAGCAAGTTAATCGCATGTGTTCAAGGGCGAGGGTGGATGCGCGATACGGAAACTTGCCTTGCAGCCGTCTGTCTTGTTCTTGTCTTGATGATAAAGAGAGGGCTTCACTCTCCAGAGCTCCCCATCTGTCATTTTCCCAAGACTGTCTTTCGGAGGAGGGGGGAAAATATAGTGTCATCATGAGAAAAAATTGACTTTCCCCGAGTCACCGTTGCTTTCCCCATCTGAGGTTATCGACGCCAAAGTAAACAAGTGCGGAATAACAAATGGCTTCCCCACTGGGTGTCTTGAGCAGTGCCTGTTTTGGAAGAGGTAAATGGTACTTACATGCCGCGTACAGCTCTGAAGTGTCAAAAGTGAAAGAGATTATCCAGAAGGAGGGAGGGAAGTGGCTGGAGACGCCACCGTCTCTTCCAACTTTCTGGTAGTTAGGATTCCATATTAAGATGGCCAGGGTCCGGCTTACCTGAGGGACCGCCTTTCCTCATATGTTCCCCCAAGGGTGCTACGGTCAGGGGGGCAACACCTACTGGTCATTCCAGCCCCCAAGACAGTTAAGTATGCTGCAACCAGGGCCAGGGCTTTTTTGGTGGCGGCCCCTACCTGGTGGAATGAGCTCCCGGAGGAGATCAGGGCCCTGCGGGACCTTATGCAGTTCCGCCGGGCCTGCAAGATGGAGCTCTTCTGCCAGGCTTTCGAGTAGGGGCTGCCACCGCTACTGTACCACCATCATATAGACACCACGAGGTGCACCGGCGCTGGCATGGGACTACAGTTCTGTTAGGACACCATTGGAGCAGTGACAATTGTGCTTATTGGAGTATGGAATGGTGTGGATTTTATATTGTGAATGTTGCTTTGTTGACCGCTATTTTAACTGTTTTAGTGGTAATGGGTTATTTATAGTTTTAGTATTTATTCCTGGCTTTTGCCTCTATGTTTCAGGGTTGATGTATGGCTTTGTGCCTCTTGTTCGCCGCCCTGAGCCCACGTTGGAAGGGCGGGATATAAATCCAATAAATAAATAAATAAAATGTGAACAGCGCCTTTGGTTTCGATCCAGCCGTGCTCAAGGTCGAGTATACAATTAGGGTTGCCAGCTCCAGGTTGGAAAATTCATGGAGATTTTGGGATGGAGACTAGGAGGGGTGGGACTGGAGGAGGAGAGGGACCTCAGCGGGGTAAAGTGCTGTAGAGTCCACCTTCCAAAGCAGCCATTTCCTCCAAGGGCTACCAGTTGTAATTCTGAGAGATCCCCAGGCTCCACCTGGAGGTTGGCAACCGTATATACAATCCTGCTCTCAGTGCCATTCGATAACCATGAAAATACTTGAGCTCTTCTTAAATGATGCAACCATGTGTAAAGGGAGCTCACGAAGGAAGATAGGGAGGATGAGGATGGATTTATACCCTGCCCTTCACTCGGAGTCTCAGAGCGGCTTACAAACTCCTTTCCCTTCCCCTCCCCACAACAGACACCCTGTGAGGTAGGTGGGGCTGAGAGAGCTCTTTCAATGACTGCTCATGAGAGAACAGCTCTGAGAGAACTTGTGACTGACCCAAGGTCACCCACCTGGCTGCATGTGAAGGAGTGGGGAACCAAACCCCGTTCTCCCAGATTAGAGTCCGCGCACTTAACCACTACACCGAACGAATATGAGCACATGCTACTTGCAGTACTTCTGGTATGTGTGGCTGCTGTTTGGTATGCATAGGCCAATACACAGCTTTTTGTCCTGTGCATATGGCTTTGTGAGGTTGCCAACTTCCAGGTAGAGGCTGGAAAACTCCCAGAATTACAACTGATCTCCAGGTGACAGAGATCAGTTCCCCTGGAGAAAATGGCTGTGGTGGAGGGTGAACTCTATGTAGGGTTCCCAAGTACTTACCGTATTTCCGCGGGGGATGCACAGTCCCCGGCCAGAACATTCCCCCGGGCAACATCTACGCTGCACGATGCCATCGCCAGGACATGACGCCAGATGACACTCTGGCAATGGGGCTGGAAACTTGATGGTACCAACGAGTTTCCATCCCTATTGCCAGAGCGTCGCCCAGCGTCACTTCCTGGCGACGGCATCGTGCGCACGTCTTTCCTTCCCCCGGGGATGGTCCTGCCAGGACATATCCGCCCCCCGCCGGCATACGGTAAGTTCTTGGCAAGCCTGACTCTATGGCCTTATGAGTTCCGATGGAATCAGGACAGCTGGGGCTGTCTGGATCAAGCCAAAAAGGGCTCTGCTAAGTCAGAAACTGTGGAAGGAATTACAGTGTCTCTGGCCACCTTCTTCCAACCAAGGTTTATCCCATTTCTTTCTTTGCAATTGATTTCCCCAAGGAGTCAGGAAGAGGAGGAGCACAGGCAACTGCCTACCAAGGTGAAACGAACGGAGATAAGCAAAGGCCATAGAAATGTCTCTGTCAGATTTTGGAAGCCAAGAAGGGTCAGCCCTGGTTAGTTTTTCGAAGGGAGACCACCAAGGAATTCCAGGTTTGCTGCACGGAGGCAGGCAATGGCAAACCACCTCTGAATGTCTCTTACCTTGAAAGCCCTATAGAGTCGCCATAAGTTGGCTGTGACTTGATGGTACTTTCCACCTCCACCACCATCACAGAAAAATGAGTAGGGACTCTGCAATGCTGTCCAGCTTTCTCTGTAGTACCCTTCGGAATTTTCAGTAGTCTTATTTGCGAGGCTGCTTTTCACACTGGGTAGCAGTGTGAATGAACAAGATCTTGGGGTGGAGGTGGACCGTCAGTTAAATATGAGCAGGCAGTGTGATGCAGTGACAAAAAAGGCTAATGTGATCTTGGGGTGTATCGACAGAGGCATAGCATCCACATTGCAAGATGTGACAGTCCCGCTACACATTGCATTGGGAGTGTTGTGTGCAGTTCTGGAGGCCTTACTTCAAAAAGGATGTGGGCAGGATGGAGCGGGTGCAGAGGAGAGTGACAAGGATAATTGGGGGCCTGGAGACCAAGAAGCCCTGTGAGGAAAGGCTGAGGGACCTGGGAATGTTCAGTCTGGAGAAGAGGAGGTTGAGGGGGGTCATAATTGCTCTCTTTAGGTATATGAAGGGCTGTCACTTAGAGGAGGGCAGGGAGCTGTTCCTATTGGCAGCAGAGGATAGGACTCACAATCATGGGTTTAAATTAAGGGCGGGAAAGTTCCTGCTGGATAGTAGGGAAAACTTTTTGACAGTCAGAGTTGTGGAACAGTGGAGTCAGCTGCCCGGGGAAGTGGTGGTGAGCTCCCCTCCCTCCCTGGCAGTCTTTAAGCAGAGGCTGGACAAATACTTGTGAAGGATGCTCTAGGCTGATCCTGCATCAAGCAGGAGGCTGGACTAGATGGCCTCTATGCCCATTCCAAGTCTGATTCTGTGTAGGAGCCAAAATCTGGAGAGAGGTGTTTAGACTTTGGAATTTTCTTTCATTAAAATAATACCGGGCAAATTGGTGGAAACTGTTATTAAGGAAAGAATTAGTAAGCACACTGATGAACAAAAACTATCAAGGCAGACTCAGCATGGGTTCTGTAAGGGAAGATCTTGTCTCACTAACCTGTTAGTGTTCTTTGAGGGTGTGAACAAACATGTGGACAAGGGGGACCCAATAGGTATTGTTTACCTTGACTTCTGGGAAGCTTTCGATAAAGTTCCTCATCAAAGGCTCCTAAGTAAGCTCAATAGTCATGGGATAAAAGGACAAGTCCTCTTGTGGATCAAAAACTGGCTTATAAATAGGAAACAGAGAGTGAGTATAAATGGGAAACTTTCTCAGTGGAGGGTGGTAAGCAGTGGGCTACCACAGGGATCAGTACTCGGTCCGATGCTTTTTAGCTTGTTCATTAATGATTTGGAGTTGAGAGTAAGCAGTGACGTGGCTAAATTTGTGGATGACACGAAGTTGTTCAGGGTGATGAAAACCAGGGAGGATTGTGAGGCACTCCAAAGGGATCTGTTGAGGATGGGTGAGTGGGCATCAACGTGGCAAATGGGGTTCAATGTGGCCAAGTGCAAAGTGATGCACATTGGAGCTAAAAATCCTAACTATAAATACACGTTGATGGGGTCCGAACTGGCAGAGATTGACCAAGAGAGAGATCTTGGAGTCGTAGTAGATAACTTGTTGAAAATGTCAAGACAGTGTATGACTGCAATAAAAAATGCCAATGCTATGCTGGGGATTATTAGGAAGGGTATTGAAAACAGATCAGCCAATATCATAATGCCCCTGTATAAATCAATGGTGCAACTTCATTTGGAATACTATGTACAGTTCTGGTCACCACACCTTAAAAAGGATATTATAGCATTGAAAAAAGTGCAGAAAAGGGCAACTAGAATGATAAAAGGATTGGAATGCTTTCCCTATGAAGAAAGGTTAAAGCGCTTGGGGCTCTTTAGCTTGGAGAAACGATGGCTGAGGAGTGACACGATCGAGGTTTATAAGATAATGCATGGGATAGAGCAGGTAGAGAAAGAGGTCCTTTTCTCCCTTTCTCACAATACAAGAACTTGTGGGCACTCAAGTTGCTGAGCAGTCGGGTTAGAACAGATAAAAGGAAGTACTTCTTCACCCAAAGAGTGATTAACACATGGAATTCACTGCCACAGGAGATGGTGGCAGCTACAAGCATGGATGGCTTCAAGAGGGAATTAGACAAGCATATGGAGCAGAGGTTCATCGGTGGTTATTAGCCACAAGGTATAGATAGGGACTCTGGGGCAAGTGATGCTCTGTATTCTTGGTGCTTGGGGGGTGTCAACCGTGGGAGGGCTTCTAGTGTCCTGGCCCCACTGCTGGACCTCCTGATGGCACCTGGTATTTTTGGCCACCGTGTGACACAGAGTGTTGGACTGGATGGGCCGTTGGCCTGATCCAACATTGGCTTCTCTTACGTTCTTACGAATGTTCAGTGTGAAGAAGAGGAGGCGGAAGGAGGACATGATTGCTGTCTTCAAGTATTTGAAAGGCTGCCACTTAAGAGGGCAGGGAGCTATTCCCGTTGGCAGCATAGAACTCACAGTAATAGATTTGAATTACAGGTGGAAAGGTACCAGCTGGATATTAGGGAAACAATTTTTAGAGTAAGAGTAGTTGGAGAGCAGAATGGGGAGGTGGTGAGCTCCCTCTCACAGGCAGTCTTCAAGCAGCAGCTGGACAAACACCTGTCAGGGATGCTCTAGGGCGGGGGTGTCAAACACAAGGCCCAGGGGCCGGAACTGGCCCATCCAGGGCTCTTATGCAGCCCACAAAAAACTAGTGCAAGGGCGGGAACAGGAGACTGCTTGGGGAGGGGACTGGGTGGAACCACTCCGACCGTGGCTTCAGCGTGGTGGAACGACTTCGTCTGCAGCAGTTAAACACTGTGGGAGCATTTGCCCAGTGCTGCACCACTGGCTCTCCAATCTGCCCATGTGGGTTTTCCTTTGCACCCCCCTCCCAGTCCATGGGGTGTTGCAGTGAGGATACACCAACCCGGAGCTTACAAGCTGCTGTCCTTTATACAGTTTCGATCCCTGGCATGCACGGACTGGCCCAACAAAGTTGCATTCATGTCAGATCCGGCCCTCATAACAAATGAAGAAGAAGAGAAGAGATTGGATTTATACTCCGCCCTTCACTACCCAAGGGAGTCTCAGAGCAGCTTACAAACTCCTTTCCCTTCCCTTTCCCACAGCAGGCATCCTGTGAGGTAGGTGGGGCTGAGAGACCTCTGACAGAAACTGCTCTTTTTCAAGAACAGCTGTGCCAGAACTATGGC
The DNA here is from genome assembly GCA_029375565.1 of Gekko gecko. Taxonomy (NCBI): domain Eukaryota; kingdom Metazoa; phylum Chordata; class Lepidosauria; order Squamata; family Gekkonidae; genus Gekko; species Gekko gecko. The sequence goes on from JAPDNY010000007.1 coordinate 20,974,584, forward strand.
TTGCCCAAGGCCATCCAGCAGGTGCAAGTGGAGGAGTGGGGAATCAAACCGATTCTCCCAGATTAGAGTCCGCGCACTTCACCACTACACCAGACTCAAATGAGTTTGACACCTCCGCTCTAGGCTGATCGTGCATGGAGCAGGGGGGTTGGCTAGATGGCTTCTATGGCCCCTTCCGACTCTTATGATTCTAAAAGCAGGCTCTGGAATTGCAGAAGGAGAGCGAGGATTTAGCAAGCCGCAGGTCCCCCAGTCTGTGCTGCGTTTCCGCGAAGGGCCCGGAGGTCACCCTCCTCGATTGTAACAGCAAAGCGGGCCTCTGCTGCGGGGATCAAAGAAATCAAAGAGCCTAAGTAAAACTGACAGCCTTTTTAATTCACTCTTTGAATCTGCAGTTTATTGTAGGATTTTATCAGCGCACCGTGTATTGCTAAAATAAATAAACCCATCTTCCTGTGATAGACAGATGCCAGGAAGATAATCCCGTCACCTGCATTTTTTTTTTTTGTCAATACATCCTTGCCAGTCAGCGGGAATTAAATATTGCAGCTAATCTTGCTGTTCCATTTTGCGAGAACAGTTTAAAAAATTCACGCCTGTACACTGCAGAATCCCAGCAAAAAAAATGATTAGAGGGCGGATCGATACAATAAAGCCTGCCGCAGGGCTCTTGCAACTGTTGTGAGGCAGAAAAAGGAAAGGAGCGGAGCTGAACTTAATTCAAAATGTAGCCCTGACCTGGACGACCCAGGCTTGCCTGGGTTCATCAGATTTTGGAAGGTAAGCAGGGTCATCTTGGTTAGTACTTGGATGGAGAACTGATGAGGAAAGGCGAGTCAGGACTTTTCAATCTAGAAAACAGATGACTAAAGGTGGACATGAGACCAGTTGATAAAATTATGCATGGTGTGGAGAGTGTTGACAAATATTTTTTCTCCCTATCCCAAAATATTAAAACTTGAGGGCATCCAATGAAGCTGATGGGCAGTAGGTTCAGAATGGAAAGAGGAAATACTACTTTACACAGAGAGTGATTAAAATGTGGAATTCGCTGCCAGAGGATGTTGTGATGGCCACTGGAATAAACTGCTTTAAAAGGAGATTAGATAGATTCATGGAGGATAAGTCTATCAATGGCTGCTAGTGACTGAGGGGAACCTCCACATTTGGAGGCACTAAGCCTCTGAATCCCAGAGCCAGGAGGCAACATCAGGGGAAGGCCTTGGCCTCTATGCCCTGTTGTTGGCCCTCCAGAGGAACTGGTCAGCCACTGTGTGAGACAAGATGCTGAACTAGATGGATCACTGGTCTGACTCAGCAGGGCTCTTCTTATGTTCTTATGGCGGCCTCGGCTTCTCTGCCCTGTTGTTGGCCCTCCAGAGAAACTGGTCAGCCACTGTGTGTGACAGGATGCTGGACTAGATGGACTATTGGTCTGATCCAGCAGAGCTCTTATGTTCTTATGAAGGCCTCAGCCTCCATGCCCTGTTGTTGGCCCTCCAGAGGAATTGGTCGGCCACTGTGTGAGACAGGATGTTGGACTAGGTGGACTATTGGTTGAATCCAGCAGAGCTCTTTTTCTGCTCCTATGTTCTTATCTCTGTCACCTGGAGACCAATTGTAATTCCAGGAGATCTCCAGCCGCCACCTGGGTGTTTGGCAACCCTACCTTCCCCTGATGTTGCCTCCTGGCACTGGTATTCAGAGGTTGTCTGCCTCTGAATGTGGAATTCCCTTTAGTTCCCATGGCTAGTAGCCACTGATACTCTCCACGAATCTGCTTATTTATTCCTGTGCCCATCACTACACCCTTTGGTAGTGAAATGGACTGTGCCAGCCCAGCAAGCCAAGAGTTAACACAAGCCATTCCTCTGAAATCCTCAAAGGTGGTTTAACTTGTGAATGACCTTGTCTTTAACTCTAATTATTGCTAAGCAGATTACTTATTTCTTGCCTCCCAGTCAGTCACCATAATTTAACTGGAAAAAAAGGTATATTTTCAATGGAATGCTCCCTCTGTCTCTGTTGAAAAGCCCCGAAACGTGTAAGACTCTAATAATAACCGAGAGAGCATTTGAATTAGTCTATATCTTTCTTAATCCTTAGCATCCGGTATCCCTCAGCAAGAATATGCCATTAAATCATGAATATGTTCTACACTTATGGGCGTACAGTGCCTTTTAATAACAGTGGAGTGATCATCTGAGGTGATTTTTCCCCCCTCCTCAACTTCAGAATTTTAAATAAAGAACTGATAGGGGGGCTCCTTTCACTCTACATCATGGGCCCAGGTTTGTTGATGGTATTGTTATGTTCTAACTATGGAACTGAGCCTATTCTTTTCCATTCTGAGCTTGTTTTCAAAGAAGGGATCATAAGCTGTAACATTCCTATTGGTCGTTCCTATGGAACTGTTTAAAGGAACCAATCACTGTTGTAAATATGTTTGTGGAGGGAACAGCCCTCATTGGTCTTTAACTCTGTTGCGCTATTGGTTGTTAACTTCTCTATGGGCGTGGCTTTGACAGCCCGGATTATTTAAAAAGGGAGCTGCGCTCCACTTGTTGTCGTTGTTGTCTGATCGTCTTGTTGCCCTTACAAATAAAGGCGAATCACTTTGCTGAATCACTGCCTTGTTGGGTTGCGTACTTAACAAGTATCTTGGATCATTAACCTTTTGGGGGAAGGATGCCACATGACATGGCATAGGTAAAGAGGGAAAGGGAAGTTCACAGGCCTAGAGTTGCCAACCTGCAGGTGATACCTGGAGATGTCCCCCTATTTCAGTTGATCTCCAGAAAACCAAGACCACTCCCCCTGGAGAAAATGGCTGCTTTGGAGGGTGGGGTCTATGGCATTATATCCTGGTGAGGCCCCTCCTGTCCCCAAACTCTACTCTCCCCAGGCTCCACCCCCCAAATCTCCAGGTATTTCCCAAATCCAGGGCAGTGAATCCTACCTATGATACAGTCAGGCCTGGACTCCCACCTGCCTCTCACATAACTGCTTTACTGAACTGTGCCCAGTTCTGTGAGTGAAAACCACTGTGGTGAAGAAAGCCATGCAAAGGATTTCCCCCCACAGATCCCTGCATGAACAGGCAGGCTGTCCCTCCTAACTACGGTTGCCAACTCTGGGTTGAGAAATACCCGGAGATTTGGGGGGTGGAGCCTGAGGATGATGGAGTTTGGGGAGGGGAGGGGCCTCAACAGAGTATAGTGCCACAGAGTCCAATTTCCAGAGTGGCCATTTTCTCCAAGTGAACTGATGTCCGTTGCCTAGAGATCAGCTGAAATCCCGGGAGATCTCTAGCTACCACCTGGAGGCTGGCAACACTATCCCTTTTTAATTTTATTGTGTTTATTACAATATATATGCAAAACGAGAACACATCAGTATTGTGCAGCCTTGTGATAAGTAAGATATTGAACATATAAGATGCATAGAACACCATGCAAAAATACTTCTCAATGATGTTGCATTAGAGAAGGGGATCTTCACACCGAGTTTAAATGAACCAACTACCAGAGGATACAAACTTTTTTTTAATGTCAGATATTAAGCAAGTGCCGATGAACCGATTTTCTGTAGGGACCACATTGTGAGAAGCCAAATAACCTAATACAGGAAACCACTTTACTGCAGATTTGGAATATATATCCATATCCATATCACTTCGAGTTATTTGATCAGTCATTTTTTCCCCTATTATACAGAGAGTCCATATCTTGCTATGACACATAGTTCTGGAAAGCCCTGCCTCGTCTCTCCATTTAGCAGCTATAGCTGTTTTTGCTGCAGTCCTAACAGGGCTGCTTCCAGGTTTTTGTGGGCCCTGGGCAGAGAGTGCCTAGCCCCCCCACCCCTCCTCAGCTTGCTACTGGGGTCCCCTGCTCCTTGCCCACCTGCCTGCATTCTCCTCCCCAACTACATACCTGTTCAACCTTCCCCTGCCCACTTGCTCATTTTCTTGTGTTTTTTTGTATTTTTTTTTCATTGTGTGTGTTTGTGTTTGTGTGTGCGCGCGCATGTGTGCTCCTGTCTGGAAGACCATGGAGACCTCTGGCAACTCCTACTGGTACGGTTGCCAAGTCCCCCCTGGGGGGCGGGGATTCACCCACTAAAAGGGCGCCCAATCCGCCAGTCCAGATCTGGCCAGCAAGGGGAGCCCTACCCCTGAAGTGGCCAGATCAGGCCGATGTGGCCGGTGTGATGACGTAGCCCGGAAGTGACATCATCACACTGGGCATGTTGTTGGGCGACGCTCTAGCAATCGCCCTGAAAACTCTATGGTAACATAGAGTTTTTAGGGCAATTACCAGAGCATCGTCCAGCAATGTGCCCAGCGTGATGACGTCACTTCTGGGCTACATCATCGCAGAACATGCAAGGATTCACGGAGAGAGCCCTGGACACACACACACCCCGCTATTAGTTCAGTAAGACTTGGCAACCCTACCTACTGGGGCCTGGAGGATGTTCAGAGAAGTGGCTCAATAGCCTGCCTCTGCCTCCCAGCCCTGGTATTCTCTGGAGGTCTCCCATCCAAATACTTGCCAGGGTTGGCCCTGCTTAGCTTCCGGATCTGATGTGATCTGGCTTGCCTGGGCTATCCAGGTCAGGGCTAAGACTTGCTCATTTTCCAGCCCTCCCTGTGCTCACACACCCTTCCCTGACTGGGAAGTCCCCAAACCTTTCCAAAATCCATCATTTCTGATCACCTCAGGTTATTTATTTGGTTCAATTTCTATCCCGCCCTTTCTGCAAGCAGGTCCAGGGTGGGTTACACCATTAACATAAAACAATAAAATCAAGATTGAAACTATAAACCTGAAGTGATGGCAATCCAACTACATTATAACTATTACCATGGTGTCCTGGTGTTAGACAATTAAAGGCGGAAAGGGCTAGATCCCAAAAGGGATTCCAGATTATAAGTGCCCTCTCTTGGATAAACCAAGGTGGTTATTATTGTGTGTCCTCAAAATTGAAGACCGTGGTGCAGATGGTAACAGAGAGGTAACAGGAAGGGGACAGATGATATTTGGTGTCCTCTGCCTCACCCAAGAGCCTGGCGGGAGAGCTCTGTCTTACAGCCCTGTGGGATGTCGTTATTAAAAAGGATGTTGAAGAGCCATAAAGCTTAAACTCTCCGCCTATTAAAGGCTGCCCAGGATACCTGTTCAATACCTAACTAAGCATCTGTGAATGATGGACAAGAAACATCAGTTTGACGTGTTACAGGGGATAACCTGTTTGTGTCTAAGCAGGAGTGAAAGGAAATTCTTCCTGGTACTGCCTGTCTTGGGAAAATAGTGTTTTGTTTTGTTTTTGGAGGGGGGATAGACTTTTATTTTTTAAAAAAAATCTTCCAAATTACAAATACATATTCTAGTAATTTAACCTTCTAACAATATCTATATATCTAATAACCAAGTTGCCCTCTCCGTGTGGATATCTAAATCCACACATCGGGTGCTCTTGGGGGGCAGGGAGATTTTCCTGCACACTTGCGGTAGTCCTCAGGTGTGCAGAAAAATCTAAAAAGTTGAAAAAATATACGGGGGATATTTAAATCCCCCCCCAGTAAAAGTATTCCCTGTGCATGCGCAGAGAATGCTCTGGCTGTTGGGGGGGGAGGCTCAGCAGGCCTGGTGGCTAGGAGCTGCTTGGGCCTTGCTGCCGGTGCCAGGGGGAGTGGGAGAAGGCTGAGCAGGCCCGCATGGTTTGCCGCCAGTGCGGGGGGGGGGCAGGGGAGAAGGATTGGTGGGCCTGGCGGCTGGAAGCCACATGGGCCTCACCGTCAGTGCTGAGGGTTTGGGAGGGAGAAGGATTGGCGGGCCTGGACCTCGCTGTCGGTGTGGGGGGGGCAGGGAGAAGGCTCACCTGAGGCTGCTTCCTCCTTCTCCTCTACTTGGAGCTCTTTCTTCCCGCCTCCCGCGAGTATCGCAGGTCCCCGCTTCTTGTAACGTATACTAAACTACAAATCCACCCATTTTAAACAACACTAATTCATACATTTAACATTGTCCGGGAGGGGAGGGGGTCTGAAATAGAAGACAGAATGTTCCACCTACTTTATTACCAGGACTCAGTAAAGGACCATACCGACTTAATTTCACCCTGTGCCTAAGGCGATTCGGGAAGCTATGGGTTTTATTTCCAGTAAAACTTCTGTGCATCTGCAATATGGGATCAAATTTGGGCAGGGAAGGAATTCTAGACAACCACCAAGGGCATTGTGCACAGGAAATTAAACATTCAAACATCAGTAAATAGGTTTTAAACAAAGTGTGTGTGAGAGAGGGCTGACTCCATAATGAGGTTTTAAAACAAACTGAAGGCAGCTAGAGCCAGTGTGCCATTGTGGTCAGACAGTCAGGCCAGGACTCCAACTACGGACCCTGCATGGCTTTTGAGATCTGATAGTAGTGGGCTGTACCATTCCATTCCACATATCTTACCTTAACCTGTCCAATCCTGTGTGTCTGATTGGTGGCAAGGAAGGAGACTAGGGGTGCCAACCTCCAGGTGGTGGCTGGAGATTCCCTGGGACTACAGCTGATCTCCAGGTGACAGAAATCTGTTCACCTGGAGGAAATGGCCATTTTGGAAGGTGGACTCTGTGTCAGTTTACCCTGCTGAGGTCTCTCCCCTCCCCAAACCCTGCCCTCCTCAGTCTCCAGTCCCCCAAATCTCCAGGTATTTCCCAACCCAGAGCTGGCAACCCTAAAGGAGACCAAAATTCCAAAAGCTAGTGGGTTTAATCAGTATTCCCATTTTGATTTTATATCTCCTCCGTGAGTAATGAACAACAGCGACAAAATGTCTTGGATACAGTTTCTCTTTACTCATGCTAATTGTCTCCATTTAGATGAATACAGTTACATCCTTTCTTTTTCTTTTTCTGCATCAATTATGTATAAGTGGCATATCTTGTACATTTTTATCAAGGAGCCGAGGATGGCGTGCATGGCTCTCCCGTCCCTATTCCGCCCTCACAACAACACTGTGAAGTGGAAGTGTATCACCGGTGCAAGGTCGTCCAGCAAGATGAAGACCGTGGTGTAGTTTGGTGTAGTGGTTAAATGCGCAGACTCTAATCTGGGAGATCCGGGTTTGATTCCCCAGTCCTCCACTTGCAGCTGCTGGGTGACCTTGGGCAAGTCATAGTTCTGTCAGAGCTGTTCTCTCAAGAGCAGTTCACCCAGAGCTCTCTCAGCCCCACCTACCTCACAGGGTGTCTGTTGTGGGGAGGGGGAGGGAAAGGAGTTTGTAAGCCGCTCTGAGACTCCGATTGAAGGGCGGAGTATAAATCCAATCCAATGAGAGCCAGTTTGGTGTAGTGGTTAAGTGGGCAGACTCTAATCTGGGAGAACCAGGTTCGATTCCCCCACTCCTCCACTTGCACCTGCTGATGTGACCTTGGGTCAGTCACAAGCTCTGGCACAGCTGTTCCTGAAAGAGCAGTTTGTGTTAGAGTTCTCTCAGACCCACCTACCTCACAGGGTGTCTGTTGTGGGGAGGGGAAGGGAAAGGAGTTTGTAAGCCGCTCTGAGACTCCAAGTGAAGGGCGGGGTATAAATCCAATCTCCTCTTCTTCTTCTTCTTCTTCTCTTCTAAGTGTTAGGTGTTCCTCTAGCAGTGCAAAGAAATATCCGCTTATTTGAATTCAGTTCTGTATTGAGGAAGGGAGTAGACACTTCCCCCTCAGTACTGAAACTTCTCAAAGTTCTTTCACCTGCCTTAAAAATCAAGAAACTCTCTGCTCCTTCCCTCTGTGCCAATGCCGGTCAGATCTGCCAAAAAAAAAAAAAAAAAAAAGCTACAATATCTCCTTGGCATGAATTGCTGCCTGTTGTGCCCAGCATTCATTTTAATTGCATTCTGTTGCATGGAACAATTGTTTCAAGACCTAACGAACTGGAGTGTGTGTTTTGTGGTGTCCTTTCCAGATAAATTGTTACCTGGCATGATTCGAATAGCAAAACAACACCCAACCCCGTAAATAGCACAGTAATTAGAATGTTCAAAGTAATTGTGCAAGGGTCCCCTTGTTCTTAGAATAACTGTTCTGCAGCAAGATAATTATTGAATGGGAGGGGGGAATGAGCTTCTGCCACCTGATTATGAATTAACAGCTTCTCTTTATGTAATAATCTCATGTCTTCTTGACAGAAGTTCATAGGGTTGCCAGCCAACGTTCCCTCTCAGCTGTGGAGCCTTGTGAGCAAAAATTCTACTTTGTGAGCTACTGGCATGATAGTTGTGAGCAGGCAATTTAGCTGCTGCATAAATTAGTTTGCTCTGGATCCGTCCTTCCCGAGCGAAGACAAAAATGTGTGAGCTGGAGGCTAAAAAACTGTGAGCTAGTTCCCACTAACTCAGCTTAGAGGGAACACTGTTGCCAGCTCTGGGCTGGGAAATACTGGGAGGTTTTGGGGGTGGAGCTTGGGAAGGGCGGGGTTTGGGGAAGGGAGGGACCTCAGCAGGGTATAGTGCCATAGAGTTCAACCTCCAAAGCAGCCATTTTATCCAGGGGAACTGATCTTTGTCATCTGTAATAGCGGGGGGGGGTTCTCCAGGTTCCACCTGGAGGCTGGCAACCCAAGCAGGCCATCCATTTTGTTAGTTATTGTCTTAATCTCATAATCCTTAAGAACATAAGAGAAGTCCATGTTGGATCAGGCCAATGGCCCATCCAGTCCAACATTCTGTCACACAATGGCCAAAAATACCAGGTGCCATCAGGAGGTCCAGCAGTGGGGCCAGGACACTAGAAGCCCTCCCACTGTTGCCCCCCCACAAGCACCAAGAATAGAGTGCATCACCTGCCCCAGACTGATCCTTACCATCATTTTTTCATAGAATACCTAGTATGGAAAGTTATCCCTTTGTTGGGTTGGATTTTGTGTGTAAAAGTCAATGGGGAGGGACTATGGTTCAGTGGTAGAACTTCTCCTTTGCATGCAGAAGGTCCCACATTCAGTCCCCAATTATCTCCAGGTAAAAGGAGCTGGTAGTAGATGATCTGAAAGACCATCGAAAGCTGCTGCCAGTGAGAGGAAAATGTCCTCTCAATTTAATGCCCTCTTAATTCAATTATCTTGTTTGCTTTAGTCTAAGGCAGTTTTCTGTGTTCAAGAAGACTTCAAGAGCTCGTTTGGTGTAGTGGTTAAGTGCGCGGACTCTAATCTGGGAGAAGCGGGTTTGATTCCCCACTCCTCCACTTGCACCTGCTGGATGACCTTGGGCAAGCCGTAGTTCTGATAAGAGCTGTTCTGAAAGACCAGTTCTCAAGAGAGCTCTCTCGGCTCCCCCTACCTCACAGGGTGTCTGTTGTGGGGAGGGGAAGGGAAAGGAGTTTGTAAGCCACTCTGAGACTCCAAGTAAAGGGTGGGCTATAAGTCCAATCTCTCTTCCTCCTCCTCCTCCTCTTCTCTTCCTCCTCCTTCTCCAGGAATGTATGCTGGTATCTAGGTGGTAGGTGACTACTCTGCCAAAATGTATTCCCTGCCAGTAAGGAACAGAGATGTAAAATTTCCAGAACTCTTGAAGCAATTGGGGGATGGTCCCCCCAGGGTGAAAAAATGGAAATTTGAGGGGAAATTGAAATGTTTACTGCCCTGACCTGAATAGCCCAGACTAGCCTGATCTTGTCAGATCTCAGAAGCTAAGGAGAACCGGCCCTGGCTAGTATTTGGATGGGAGACCTCCAAGGAATACCAGGGTCATGACGCAGAGGCAGGCAGTGGTGAACCACCTCTCTCCGTCTCTTGCCTTGAAAAGCCCATGAGGGGTGACCACTTTCCACCAACAACACCATAAAATGTATCATTTACAACTTAGCATATAAAACGGCAATATTTGACACAGTTATGGGATTTAAAAGTTATAAACGCCTTGTTTTTGTACAAGCAAAACTGCAAATATGCCCAGTACTTGAGTGGGAATTGTAAGCTGATGCACCCTATGCCGCCTTAGCACATGTACCTTTGTGTGTGTGCTATGTGCCTAGAGAGAGCTGAGTTCTCAGTGAAACTTTCAGTTTTCCTTTGAGGCTTTGGTGCAATTTCTGCTCCACCTCCTCCTGATCATTTTCTCTCTCACACCTGCGAGACAGGGCAATAGGCTACTTTTTTAACTCAGACAGTAGTAAGTGGGTCACCGTGGTCTGAGGGAGAGGCGAAAAGGTCAGGCCCCTCAGGACAACAGAAGGCATGCAACTGTTGAGGAGGAATGAAAGCCCCGTGTGCTTCCCTCATGAAAATCAGGTATCCTTGGTGCAGAAGTGCGTCTCGGATTTAAGAGCTTTATATGCCTACAGCGTGCCTTTGTCTTTGAAAGCGTTTCACTTACTCTAAAAGAGAAAATATTTCATAGAAGGGTTGCTGTTTTTTAGCACTCCCCCAAACTAGAATGATAAAAGGGTTGGAACACTTTCCCTATGAAGAAAGGTTAAAACGCTTGGGTCTCTTTAGCTTGGAGAAACGACGGCTGAGGGGTGACATGATCGAGGTTTATAAGTTTATGCATGGGATAGAGCAGGTTGAGAAAGAAGAACTTTTCTCCCTGTCTCACAATATAAGAACTCGTGGACACTCAATGAAATTGCTGAGCAGTCGGGTTAGAACAGATAAAAGGAAGTACTTCTTCACCCAAAGAGTGATTAACACATGGAATTCACTGCCACAGGAGGTGGTGGCAGCTACAAGCATGGACAGTTTCAAGAGGGAATTAGATAAACATATGGAGCAGAAGTCCATCAGTGGCCATTAGCCACAAGGTATAGATGGCAACTCTCAGTCTGGGGCAGGTGATGCACTCTATTCTTGGTGCTGGGGGGGGCAGCAGTGGGAGGGCTTCTAGTGTCCTGGCCCCACTGCTGGACCTCCTGATAGCACGTGGTATTTTTGGCCGCTGTGTGACAGAGTGTTGGACTAGATGGGCCTTCGGCCTGATTCAACATTGGCTTCTCTTATGTTCTTATGTTAAATTTCTATTCTTTTTTTTCTGTCAGAAAAATTGGGGGAGGGGGAAGCCTTGAAAAATAGGGGAGGGATCCAAGCCCAGAATCTTATATCTTAATAGCCAACTTTATTAATAGCCAAATACCCCATTTGCAGATTTTTAAGTCTGTGGATCGGGATCAGATGGAGAGAAAGGAGGTTTTCCTACAAGCTCAGGGAAACTACCAGGTTTGCAGGGCTGGGGGGGGACCCAAAAGTGGACGGGTTTAATCCCCCCAAACCTCTCAGTCCGTGTGCCCAACTGTGGCTGCCTCCAGCCCTGCATCTTTGCAGAACTCTCTGAGGCGGTGAGGCAGCGATGCTGAGGAGGAGGGGAAGACGTCCTGCAGCTACGAGCCCCACCATCCCTTTCTCTCCTCACCTGAGGAGGGTAGCCCTCTCCTGCTGCCGCCACCTCACTGGGCAGCCTTCTCCCACTGCTGGGCTGCACAAGGTCAGTGTAGGACCCTCAAGGAATACCCTCAGTGTAGGACCCTCAAGGGCAGCCGGGTATTCTCCTCCCACGGCTGGGGTGCAACAGCTTGGTGTGAGCCTCATTGGGGGTGCTGGACAGATGGGGCTGCAACAGGGCTGGGGTGAAAAGTTTGGAGGCACTCTGGCCTAAACGTTTGGATGGGGCTGGTGGAAGAGCAGATGGGGGAATCAGGCAATGAGAGAGGCACTCTGCCCTGCCCCATGGCTGCAGACAGGCTCTGCAAGCCAGGGAAGTTCCAGCAGCAGGCAGGACCCAAGGAGTTATTGAGAGAAAGAGGGAGAGAAGTAATGGGGGGAGGAAGAAAGCCAGAAAGAGTGATGGGGTGGGGAGGGAGAAAGAGAAGGAAAGTGACAGTAGGTGTGGGAGGAGGGAGAAAGAAAAATACATGGAGACATAAGTAAGAGAAGGGGTGAGGGAAGAAAGAAGAGAGAGATGGAGAAGGGGTGGTAGGAGAAAGGGGATAAGCAAAGCTGGGGGAAATAGGGTGATTGTCAAAGGAGGGAAAGAAAGAGAGAGAAGGAAGGCTGACATAAGGGGAAGAGGGAAGAAAGAGGGGGAAGTTTGTTAATGAAGGGACGAGGGAAAGAAGCAAAGGAAGGGGAGAAAAGATTCACCCTCCCCGCGAGTTTCTTGTGGGTTCTCACTTTATAAATAAAGGAAGATCTGGGGTCTCCGGCTGCTTAGCAACAGTAAATGAAGTAAAGTGTGTGTTGGAAAAGGAAGTAGATTATTGAGGGCAGAGTTGAAAGCAAGCTAATGAAAGCGGGAACTGAGAAATAGTGATGCTTATGGGGCCTCAGAGCCGCCTTTCTATTGCAGTGCCCTTGAGACCAAATAATTAAGCTAATGTCAGGGCCACCTAAAGGGTTACTAGCAACATTCTGTGATATTCTGTTGGAATTAGACTCAAAGGGATCAGCTTATAGGGGGGAAAACTGCAAGCAGATTTAATACAGGAGATCATAAATAACAAATGGGATGGATGGATGGATGGATGGATGGATGGATGGATGGATGGATGGATGGCTATGTATGGATAGATGTATGGACATATAGATATTTTGAGTACCTCAATTAATATAAACATTAGAGAGGATGGTTTGAAGCTGCTACGTAGATGGCTCTGTACTCCAACCAAGATAGGGGAAGATATGTTGGAGTTCTACTGACCAATGTTGGCAAAGCCGATGAGAGAAGGGCTGCGTCATACAGATTCGTTGGAGTTGTTGTCCCATTGTAAACCAATATTCACCCCCAAAAGTAAAATTCTGAATAAAATAGTAGCTTGCAAAGTGAAATGTACTCCAACATTGATCCTATTTGCTCTAACAGAAGAAACATTGGGGCAAAAAAAAAATATGGATACATCCTGAGAAATTTGATAATAGCAACAAGGCTACTAACCATAAAACACTGGACAGAATCCACCTATTGATTTATGGCTCAGGAAGTGTTGGTTAATTATGCTCATGGAAGAGAGAGCAGTCTGTAAGCAATTGAAACAGTCATCCATGGGCTTTGTTCAAAGATGGTGTTTATTAATACATTACTGTACCAGAATAAAATTTGCAATTTTGAAATGTATTTGAAAGGTGTTTTTTTAATATAAAATCATTGATACATTTCAATTTTCAAGAAGTTTTCAATTTAGCGAATTTAAAGACGGTTGGATTTTGCTTATGCCTCAGTGGTGAAACATCTGCTTAGCATGCAGGAAGTCCTAGGTTCAACCCCCAGGATCTCCAAGTAAAAAAAATCAGGTAGTAGGTGAAAGACCTCAACGTGCAAGTCTGAGTAGACAGTACTGACCTTGATGGACCAATGGTCCAAATCAATAAAAGGCAGCTTCATGTTTTTGATTAATGCACATTTGCTACAAACACTCGTATGTTTGGTGTAGTGGTTAAATGTGCGGACTCTAATCTGGGAGAACCGGGTTTGATTCCCCACTCCTCCATTTGCACCTGCTGATGTGACCTTGGGTCAATCACAAGCTCTGGCACAGCTGTTCCTGAAAAAGAGCAGTTTATGTCAGAGTTCTCTCAGCCCCACCTACCTCACAGGGTGTCTGTTGTGGGGAGGGGAAGGGAATGGAGTCTGTAAGCCGCTCTGAGACTCCCAGTGAAGGGCTGGGTATAAATCCAATCCCTTCTTCTTCTAAAGATATTCACTATTTTGAGTACACATCAACTTCAGTTTCTGATGTTTTATGGTGGTGGTTGTATTTTGTGAAATTAAATTTTAAAAAGAGACTGAGTAATTAATTTTCTGTATCAAGAGTTCAAAGGACTGTCCAATCATAGCCAAAGTGTGGATTTAATTAGTTGTGTCCAACCAATTTTTTCACTGGTGAAGAAGGAAGGAGGGTACCCCTTTGATCACCCAAAATGGCTGTGCTGGGGATGATGGGACCTGAACGGACAGACTCCATGTGGGGCTATAAGTAAGGAGGAGACTTTGAGAAGACTGAATGAAAAAGCTTCCTGGATCCACCCAAAGATTCACTGCGATATTACAATAAATAAATGACTGAATCTAGCTTTTGTGCTGGAACAGCTCAAGGAAGGATTTATCCTCTAGCTTTTAAACAAGTTGTTCACTAAACAAGGGGCAAATTGTCTCCTCAGTGTGAAATGTTTCATATTTCAAAAGTGCTGAAAGACCATGGTCTGTTTCTTCCCATTGTCCCATCAAATGGTAGTGGTTATGAAGTAGTCCTTGAGTAGTTTGGCTGTATATTTTGTTCACTGTTACCCTGACATGTTCTGAACAGATTTGGCAATTACTATAAAGCAAAACCGATCTCATCGCTCCCTTCACACAAGAGCACATACTGTTTCAGATGCTTTTTAGATTACTCCCAAAGTCCAGTGTGATGTCCAGACATGGTAATCTATTTGTCTTCCTCTGGACATCTCTGAACTAGTCTAAATCTGCCAATGGGATAATGAACTTCTTATCTTTTGAATACTAGAGCTGGAATCAGTGTGATCATCGCTGTTGTAGTTTAGGCAGTGAAACGGGGAGTCCCTGATGTTTGAAATAGATGTGGTCCAACCATGTTTTTTTGCCGTATTGGTATTATTAATCTCTTTCCTGGTTTGCAGTGAGTTTAAAGGATTTGCCATGGTATTTCACCCCTTGTCCATAATATATTTCTTTTTAAACAATCTTCAATATGGAATATTAACCTTGTAATACATAAAATATGGAATTGTTTCAGATTGTCTTCATCAAGAGTGGCCATATTGGTTGCTGCTGAAGGTCCTCAGGGAAATACCTTTTGACAAGGGGTGTGTGGAGTCTAGTGAGATATTTGTTCATCTTTTGAGGGGGGGAGGGGATGGCTTCCCCTGAAATTTTTAACTATTTAGTCAAAGGACCCCTCCCTCAATTTGTTTTTAGTGGACTATCAACTCTAATAAAACCAACAACCTATGATACTATATATCTTTCCTTATAAATAATTATCTTTTGGTTTCGCAAGATTCCATGTGCTCCCATTGGCTGTAAAATGCCCTCCCTCAGCCATTGGCCCATCAGCCACCACTCAAGAGTACTTGCGTGCCATTGGCCGGGTGCTGGGTCTGCTCCTCTTCCCCGCCCACTCCCCCTGGCAGACAGCTCTCTCTCCTGAGGAAGACGGTTCTCTTGACTCCTGTGAGGGACTGTCCCCTCAGTGGCTCTTGGTAGGCAGCCAAGCTTGGTTCTGTGAGTAAGCAAACAAAGGACTTTCAGCATAACCCCCTCCCCTGCCCATAACCCCCTCCCCAACAGCCACTTTCCTGTCAGAATAAATGGAAAAAGGCTCTTTCTCCTGCTTAACTTCAGCATGGCTGGCTGGCTAACGAGGTGGGCCAGCGACCATCAGACCATTTTCTTCAACTCCCCGCTGTGCGGCTGACTGTCCCCTAGGGTTGCCAATCTCCAGGTGGGACCTGGAGATATCCCACTGTTACAATTGACCTCCAGATGACAGAGATCAGTTCCCTGGGAGAAAATGGTTGCTTTGGAGGGTAGACTCTATGGCATTATATCCTACTGAGTCCTTCCATCCCCCCCCCAATGCTGCCCTCCACAGGATCCACCCCCCAAATCTTCAGGTATTTCCCTAATCAAAGTTGGCACCTGTACTTTCTCCTCTGTCAGTAAAAGGCCCTTTCCACACCTATGTTGGCCTTTGGGAGAAAACTAATTGGGCCCAGTCCTGATCAGGTTGCCAACTCCAGGTGGGCAATTCCTGGAGATTTGAGGGATGGAGCCTGGAGAGGGTGAGGTTTGAGGAGGGGTGGCACCTCAGACAGGTATGATGCCATAGACTCCACCCTCCAATCCAGCCATTCCCTGATGGGGAACCATTGTTGCCAATCTCCAGGTGGGGGCTGGAGATCACTCAAAATTACAACTGCTCTCTAGGAGGGATGGGGGAGGAGATAGAAAACTAAAGGTAGGTTGATGGTTGGCTGGGAGGGAGATAGGGTTGTCAACTCCAGGTTGGGAAATTCCTGGAGATTTGAGAGGTCAAACCTGGAGAGGGTGAGTGTTGAGGAGGGGTGGGACCTCAGATAGGTACAATGCCATTCACTCCACCCTCCAAACCAGCCACTCCCTCCTGGGGAACCACTGTTACCAATCTTGGGGGTGGGCTGGAGATCACTCAAAACTACTACTGCTCTTCAGGTAGCAAAGATCAGTTCCTCTGGAGAAAATGGTGGACTCTGTCATTATACCCTGCTGAGATTGCCATAGCAAATTGTCACTGAGTGCCCAAAGCCGGGGCACTCTCCCAGAGCCTCTTTCTAGAGACCGTTGTATTTATTTCCACAACGGGCCTTATTCCTAGTCTTGCTATAATACTGTGTGGCCTACAAGTCTAACCAAGCTTGGGAGTAGCAACTTCTACAGAGTAATCTCTTATTTCTTCTGTTTCTGAATAAGTCTGTCTTATTCGATGTGGTGTGAACAGAGAGTCAGGTAATATGTTTCAGTCTCTCCCAAAAGGAAGAACTTGGGATGTTCAAAATGAAGCGGGAATCCGCTTAGCAATACATGGTTTTGTATTATTATCCTATGAGGAAAGACATTTGGGTTTTGTTGTTGCTGTTGTTTAGCGGGAAACAGAGACACGAGAGAGGTTTATAAAGTTATAAATGTTGCGGCTGGAAGAGTGTGTAAACAATGAAAGTTTTCTTCCTTTCTCATAATACTAAAATCCCATGTTACAGAAAGGATGTGATTGGCGGTAGATTCGAGAGAGAGAGAAATGGACACATGTTTTCATGCAACAGATGCTTAACTTGTATGTAATTCGCCTTCACAAAGATCACCTCCTTAGATGGGCTTGTAAAAAAGCAGGGATGCCAGCCTCCAGGTGGGACCTGGGGATCCCCTTGTGTTACAGTCCATCTCCAGACTACAGAGGTCAGTTTGCCTGGATAAAATGGATCCTTTGGAGAGCAGGCTTCAGGGTATTGTGTCCCATGGAGGGTCCCCGTTCTCTCAAGGGTAGTTCTCGAGAGAGCTCTCTCAGCCCCACCTACCTCACACGGTGTCTGTTGTGGGGAGGAGAAGGGAAAGGGATTGTAAGCCGCTCTGAGACTCCTTCGGGTAGTGAAGGGCAGGATATAAATCCAATCTCTCTTCTTCTCCTTCTTCTCTTTCTCCTCCTCCTCCTCCTCCGAGCTGTCTTCCCCTCAGCTTCCCCTCAGTCTTGAGCTAGCAGGTATGTGAAGAAGAAGAAGAAGAGTTTGGATTTATACCCCGCCCTTCACTGCCCAAAGGTGTCTCAGAGCGGCTTACAAACTCCTTTCCCTTCCCCTCCCCACAACAGACACCCTGTGAGGTGGGTGGGGCTGAGAGAACTTCTGACAGAAACTGTTCTTGAGAGAACAGCTGTGCCAGAGCTTGTGACTGACCCAAGGTCACATCAGCAGGTACAAGTGGAGGAGTGGGGAATCAAACCCGGTTCTCCCAGATAAGAGTCCGCGCACTTAACCACTACACCAATGTGTCTCTCCCTCCCCTGTCCTGGCAGACACTTCTTCCAGTCATTGTGGGGAATGTTTGGGCTCCCATCTGTGCACCCTGGGCTAAGAGCCAGAAGCCAAGAGTCGTGTGTCTTAAAACAGGGGTCCCCCACTGACACCTTTGCTGGCGCCTGCCAAGTGCTTTTAAGAAATGGATGCGGTCAGTTGGGGCTCTTGCCTAGCAAGGCTTCTCATTGGTCTTTGGCAGCTGTTTTGTGGCAGCCATTTTGCAGCTGCGCCCACCATGCTGTGTGCCAATTCTAAAGGTGGCCAGAGGCTGAAAAAAGGGTCAGGGACCTCTGCCTTGAAATATGGATCTTCTTCCTTGCCTCCATAATGAAGCCACCGTAGGGGATTCTGATGGGCAGAAATCGCAGATGCGAAAAAGCACACGGCGATTCTCTTTATTCCTGTCCGGATCGGCAGCGCGGTTGTGTGTGCATCGGCTCGTTCCCGTTGTTACCGCCACTGTTGTCATTGTTGTTTTCCTCACCAAATACCTGTCACGTCTTCAAAACACGTTCAGAAGCGAGGGAAGTGGGGATTTCATTATGTTAATAATTACATTGCCTCTGAGCTTTTTTTTTCTCTTTTTTTGAAGTCACGTCACCCCACATGGCCCAGAAGCTGATTTTATAGAAATGTCATTGAAGCTGTTAACTGCGAGGAGACAGGCGACGAGGGGGAGGGAAAGGGAACGGCACACAATCAAAGGATGCTCTTTATTATCAATAAGAGCAAAATGGCTCGGCAAATAGGTTACATCGGCACAGTTTTCATTGTGATGGATCCAGATGAGGCCTGGCTGTTGAAAGCGGGAAGTGTCACATCAGAAAAGAGAGAGAAGCGGAGGCATCTCATTATTAGAGCTAAGTGAGTGTGTGAACTTGCATCTTCAAAGGTGAAAAGAACTGTAGTCACAGAGGAAGTTGCCAGACAGCATGTCGTTTTATTTAAAGACAAAACGGCAGCCTTCTGAGTTTTAGATGTCGTATTTGCAACAATTTAGGGATACGGTCACCTTTTTTCCCCTTGAGGATGACTCCCCTTGAATGCAGGGGGGCTGTTTAAGCTGGTGGCGCACCAGGTAGGGTTCCCAAGTACTTACCGTCTGGGGGCGGGGGACGAATGCTCCCCGGCCGGACCAGTCTTCCTGGTAACGCACCATGCCGTCGCCAGGAAGTGATATCAGGTGACGCTCTGGCAATGGGGCTGGAAACTCGATGGTACCATCGAGTTTCCAGCCCCATTGCTAGAACGTCACCTACCGTCCCTTCCTGGCGACGGCATGGTGCTCCGCACTTCTCCTTCCCCTGGGGATGGTCCTGCAAGGACGTATCCATCCCCCGCCGGCACGCGGTAAGTTCTTGGGAAGCCTAGCACCAGGGAATTCTCCAGTAGTGGTTAAGTGCACGGACTCTAATCTGGGAGAACCAGGTTTGATTCCCCACGCCTCCACTTGCACCTGGCTGGATGACCTTGGGCAAGCCATAGTTCTGATAAGAGCTGTTCTTGGAAAAGAGCAGTTTCTGTCAAGAGCTCTCTCAGCCCCACCTACTTCACAGGGTGTCTGTTGTGTGGAAGGGAAGGGAAAAGGAGTTTGTAAGCCACTCTGAGATACCTCTGGGTAGTGAAGGGCAGAGTATAAATCCAATCTCTTCTTCTTCTTCCACTGCGTTGTGGCTCAAAACCAGTGATGGTGGAACAGGTCCTTCTCGAAGAAGTGTAAGTCCCTATCCCTCTTGACTTAGCTACCACCAGTGAGAAACAGATTTGAGGTTTGGGGTGGCATTTGGATGCAGAGAGTGGGCATAGAAATGAATGTACTGGTGAAGAAGAAGAGTTGTTTTTCATACCCTGCTTTTCTCTACTTTAAGGAGACTCAAAACAGCTTACAATCTCCTTCTCTTCCTTGTGAGGCAGGTGGGGCTGAGAAAGTGCTCTCGAGAACTGCCCTTGAGAGAACAGCTCTGTCAGAACTTGTGACTGGCCCAAGGTCACACCAGCAGCTGCATGTGGAGGACTGGGGAATCAAACCCAGTTCTCTCAGATTAGAGTCCACACTCCTAACCATTACACCAAACTGGCTCTCCAGTTTGAATATGGTGACCCACTGGTAAATCAGCCCTGCGTGCCGCATCCCACATCCAGCTCACAAAAAGACTCTTTAAAGGGTCTTTTTGTGAGCAGAGCTATGGCTGGTGACAGCCCATCTCTTTCCCTGCTGAAAGATTTAAAGGGCCCACCAACTGATTGGTGGGCCACGTGCTCCCTGCCAATCAGCCGAAACCCTTTAAATCTCTGCAGGAGGGGAGGGAGAGGGGTGGTCGTGGCTTGGGGGCAGGGCTGGAGGGCATCCCCACCCACCCCGGAATGCCCCCAAATCTCCCCACCGAAGCAAGGAAGGGACCTGGCAAGCCTATACCTGGAGTTTGGCAACCCTATCTTCAAAACACTGCGTATTGAAAACAGCAAACAAATAATGCCCTGTGGCCATATATGGCGCCCTGACTCCAGAGAAAACAGGCATTACAAGCAGGGAAAGTTCAATGTTCGAATGCTCTTTGTGAGAATTATATAACTTCACTAATCTTTGACAGTGTTCAGCCAAGATATGCATTTACCACCTCTGAGAACACTGAGTGATAGTTCTTGGTTTCAGCAACAATCTAATAAGGAGAAACTGCCCTTAGCCACCCAGAAAAAAGGTGGCTATTCTGATAAAGGTAAAGGTTTCCCATGCTCAAAAGCCAGTCGAATCTGACTCTAGGGGGTGGTGCTCATCTTCATTTCCAAGCCAAAGAGCCAGCGCTGTCCGAAGACATTTCCGTGGTCATGTGGCCGGCATGACTAAATGCCGAGGTGCACGGAATGCTGTTACATTCCCACTGAAGCAGGACCTATTTATCTACTTGCAATTTCTTGCTTTTGAACTGCTAGGAGCTGGGGCCAGAGACAGGAGCTCACTCCGTCACATGGCACTCGGGTCTCGAACTGCCAGGCTACAGAACTTTGGTCTGCAGCTCAGCATCGTGACCTCTGAGCCACCGCGGCCCTTGGAGATACTGATAAATGCCTACAAATTGTAGGGGTTTTTTTTTAAGTTTGTTTGTTTGTTTAAACATATATTATGTATTGTTAGCAGCATCTAAAAAAAAAAAAGGAATGATTCAGCAGAGAAGTTAGGAAGGGCGTCTTTCCCAGTATGAAAGTCTCCCAGAAACCCAAGTGCATTTCAGTACATCCCATATGATCTTCCCCGCAATGCGTCAAAAGGAAACAAAACACTGTGACCTCCATTGCTCCAGCAATTCAGGCAAAGTTGCCTTCTAAAATGCTAACAAAGTTCACTCATTTGACAATACCTGCCACTTGCCACGCACGAGAGACAGTCTTTTGGGCCCGGATTTGGTTCGCCTCCAGTTTTTAGCAATTGGAATTTTTGCTGATCTCAGGAAACTTAAAACCCTGTTCAGCTTCCAAATTTCTAATGATTCCCTTGGTAGGTGTCATCGAATGAGCTGTTCTTCCCGCGAGGAATAATTTACAAACTGAAAACCTTTCAGATATTCTCAGGGTCTGTAAGACCGGCTAGGGGAAGTGAAGCTCTACAGTGCAGATGAAGAATGTTTGCCTCCTGGCTGTTTTTGTTAGACGGGCAGAAAGAGTTGCCAGCTCTGGGTTGGGAAATTCCTGGAGATTTTTGGGGGTGGAGCCTAGGGAGGGTGGGGTTTGGGGAGGGGAGGGGCTTCAGCAGGGTATAATGCCATAGAGGCCAGCTTCCAAAGCAGCCATTTTCTCCAGGGGGACTGAACTCTGTCATCTGGAGATCATCCGTAATTCGAGGTGATCTCCAGCTTCCACCTGGAGGATGGCAACCTTAAGGGCAGGTGGGGTTTCTCGCGTGTGCCTCTTTCTCTGTAAGTAGCCCTAGACTTTGGCTTGAGGGCAGAGCGCAGTCTGATGGATTACTTGCAAACGTCTGACACAGCCCCGCAAATCGGAAGGAACTTTGAAAGGCGAGGGAGAATCCAACCGCAGATGCTAATTTTCACCAAACTCTCATTTAACACTGGAGACTGGGGATTATTGAAGACTTTTGGAGTGCCAAGGAGTGAAGACTATTAGTCCAACTGTCGGTCTCGTGATGAAAGAGAAAGCTAGGGGAACTGGAAGGGAGGGAAAAAAAACTTTCTAAGTGTATTGATTTCACAGCTGAGTATTAATATTAAATGCCGCTTAAAGTCCATTTATATTGTTTTTTATGACATGAAGCTGTCAGCTGCTCATCGATTTCTACTTTTGCATTTCGAGGCTGTACGGGAGGTGGGAATTAGTAATGCGATCCCTGCTTAGGCTGTCTTTTTTTTATTATTTTGGCCGTAATGTGCACTGAGGTACTCAGAATCCTCTCAGGGGCCTTTCGGTGCTCATTCCTCTCATGTATTTACATAACGGTCTGGATTTATAGCCCCCTCCTTTCCCCAAAGGCTTTGGAAGGGGAGGGAATATGACCATAAAGTATAGAGCTCAAAAGACAATAACGTTTGATCAAGGTAAAATAACACTAAAATGTCCCTAATATTCTGAAAGCCGATCCAAATGCAGAGGAAAGATGGGCACGCTTAGAGTGTTACTAGCTAGGAACGCCACTACACTATTTGAAAAGTGGAGGGCAGAATGGCTTTCCAGACCTCTTCTTATGGAGAGGGTCCTCTCACTGGCAAGCTCCATTGTGAAGAAAAAATAAAATAAAAAACAGCAATGTCACCGATATCACTATATGTAAGAAAAAGTTGCATTTGATGTTTCTCACTGAATTCATTGTTGTATGTTTCCTACCCCCGCTATGCGCTTGCGTAGGTATGCAGGCAGAAACGTGGGAGCTTCTTCCCTGCCGCTTCTCCTTATCACGGTGGCCTTGAATGTAGGCTTTGGGCTATTCTTGTGTAGCTGAGAATTTTCCAGTCCTGGGAAGGCAAGGGGAGGGGGGAGTAGTCTCCCGCTCATAAGTATTTATCCCGCCGGGAGTTCCCGCGCGAGTGCTCAAGTTCTATTTGCTAGGCGCTTCATTGCATCACACTATAAGTTAGCTTGCTTTGCTTTGCCCCCTATTCCTGACAATGACCTCCTACTGTGGGTTTATAGCAAGATAATCCAATAAACCTTTCTTTGTGCAAGAATGACTGGATCTACTTGATTTTCAAAACCTGACAGATATTGTCAGGAATCCTCATTCCCACTACCGTCAGTTTCCGCCGTCTACCAAGATGAGCGGAGCGGGTACGGGAGTCACGGGAGCAGCTGCGGCGGCTACCAGTCCAGGAGCCACAGGCGCAGCGACAGCATCAACTACTCCAGGGGCCACGGGGACTGCAGCGGCGACGGCCACTACAGGAGCCACAGGCGCAGCGGCGGCGGCCGCTACCTTAGGGGGCACGGTTCCTGTTACCACTGTGGCGGCTGCAGTGGTCACCCTCCCGACCACCACTGTTGTGCCGGTGACTACCACCACAGTTTTGATCGCACCAGCATCACAATCGGGAGCCGGAGTGTTGACCCCGCCAGTACTAGGCACATTGGGGGTTCAGTACGCTCTCCCAGTCTATAGCCCGGCCGGGCACCTGCCGTCTCAAGGAGGAGCGCTTCCCCGAACCTATGTGCCCGGAGTCCCAACGCCATGGGATAAAGGGGTGACCTATCGTAGGTCACGCGATTGGTCAAAGAACCTGTTGGATACTACCCAGTCGACATGGACTTTGCCGGGGAGCCAAAGCCGAGACAGTTTGATTGATCCCAGAGGCAGTTTTGGACTTCCCCAGGGGAGAGTACCTCGAGGTTCTCCCAGAACTGGGTCGGGGCCAGATACCGACGCTCGCATGGATTCTATCCAAGAGGATACCCGACGTCTGGTGAAGGACATGAGCAAGCTAATGCAATCCCTACCACAGATGATGGACCAAGCTATTCGGGCGCATCCGCTGACACAGCCTAGACCAGCACCAGCCCCGGCGCCACCGTTGATACCGGGACGACCACCTCCTCCTCCTCCGGGCCCGAGGCCAGGCCAACCAGCACCTCCGGGTCCAGGACCGGCTCAACCAGCACCTCCGGGTCCAGGACCGGGCCAGCCGGCACCAGCTCTGCCTCCACCAGTCGGGCCAGCACCAGGTCCAGGGCCAGGCCAACCAGGGCCACTCCAGCCGCCTGCTGCACCTCCGCCCCAACCACCTGCTCCAGTCCCTCTTATGCAGCCGATCCCGGTTATGGCTCAGGCCCCCCAGTAATCCGACCTAAGGATATGCTTGAAATCACATTTGATGGAGATCCAGAGACTGTGTCTTTTTTCATATTGCAAGTCGGAAAATTTGTCCAGAGATGGGGCCATGTTTTCCCAGATGAAGAACAGCAGGTGGAGTTTATCGCATCCAGATTCCGAGGGAGTGCTACAAGCTGGTATGTTGCTCTCCATGATCTGGAGGCTGCGGAGCTGGGGAATGTAGATGACTTCATGTGGGCTTTGAGAAACCGCTTCGAGGATTCGGGGGCGGCGGAAAAGGCAGAAGCTTTCCTTCGTACCTTCAGACAAGGTAAACTCTCAGTGCGAGAGTATTCCAGGGAGTTTCAAAGGCATGCTGTGAAAATTCGGGATTGGACTGATGCGGTTCTGGCCCAACAATATCGAATGGGTCTAGCAGTAGACATCCGCAATAACATCCTCAGCTCTCAGCAGCCTCGCACCCTCCAAGGTTGGATGGAGGAAGCCGAGAAGGCCGAGAGTCGTCTACGCATGATGAAACTGGACTCATCGTTCGGTTACCACCGTCCGAGTTCGACGGCGGGCCAAGCCAAGTCCAAACCGGCAACCACCCCAAGTGGAATGAGGGATCAGCGTATGCGGCAGGGACTCTGCCTGCGGTGTGGGGAAAAGGGACACTTTGCAGCTGCTTGCCCGAAAGGAGACCCCAATCGGGTCCTACAACAAGAAGAACCCAGAAGATGGATGAACCCCACCCCGAAGAAAGGCACAGCAAAACCACGCAACCCACGGGCCCTTTTCGCGGGGCCGGACCAACTGGATAACTTCTTGCTGGAGGAAGAGAATGAGGTGCAGGGAAATGAAATGGTCCTGTTTGTGAATGGCGCTACACAACAGGACCCAACACCTGAGGCGCCTAAACTGGTGAGCAATTACCCCTCTCTCTTCTTTGTGACTGTCCTAGTAATGAACCCAGCAATGATGACCCACATTCGGGTTCGAGCCCTCATTGACTCGGGGTGTGGGAGGGACCTCATAAACCCGTCTATGGTGGTAGGGCTGGAGGCAGCCGTGGTCAACTTGAAAGACCCAATAACTTTCACACAGATGGATGGGTCTCCAATGAAAGAACCATGCCGATTTGAGACTGTCCCGTTAAGAATAGGCATTGGTGCCCACTGGGAGCTACGTTCATTTGTGATAGCTCCTCAAGCCCAATTTCCCTTAGTATTGGGTAGCCCTTGGTTGCATGGACACAACCCTTACATTCTATGGGAAGAGGGGGATGTTCAATTTATCTCACCGAAATGTGCAGAACACAAATGGGACCCAGGGTGGGGGAACCTTCCCTGCAATGAACCTCCACGCGCTTGCTTAGCAATGGAGGACCTGAACCGCATCCCTAGGGATTACCAGTATTTGACTAGAGTTTTTGAGGAGGAGGAGGCGGATGAACTACCCCCCATCGCAACTCTGACTGTGCTATTGAAATTCTTCCGGGGCAGAAATTGCCAAAAGGGAAAATTTATGCCATGAGTCCTGGTGAGAAGCAAGAACTGCGCCGCTTTATTGATAAAAATCTGGCTCGTGGATTTATCAGGCCAGCGTCGTCCCCGTTCGCAGCACCTGTATTGTTTTGTAAAAAGAAAGATGGGGGGCTCAGACTCTGCACGGATTACCGGGGTCTTAACGCAGTGTCTGCAACCAATGCCTACCCAATGCCCCTCATCAAAGACTTATTGGCAGAGGTGGCAAAAGGGAAAGTGTTCTCTAAACTGGATTTGAGAGATGCCTATTTTCGAGTTCGCATCAGAGAAGGGGATGAGTACAAAACTGCATTTAATACCCCGCTGGGGCAATTTGAATATCGGGTGATGCCATTCGGTTTACAAGGGGCACCAGGGGTCTTCATGAACTTAATCAATGAGGTCCTACACCCCTACTTATTCAAGGGGGTGGTCGTTTACTTGGATGATATCTTGGTCTATACCCCAGACCTAAAATCCCACACCATACTCATGCGAAAAGTACTGGAAAGGCTTTTAGACAACAAACTATTCGTGAAACTGTCAAAGTGTGAATTTCATCAGGAATGTATTGACTTTCTGGGGTACCGCATATCCTCTGAGGGGTTGGAAATGGACCCAAAGAAGGTCCAGGATGTTGTAATGTGGGAGCCCCCAAAAACCAGACGACAGCTCCAAAGTTTTCTCGGTTTCGCCAACTTTTACCGTCAATTCTTACCCCATTTTGCCCAAGTTGCCCTTCCCCTTACCGAACTTCTAAAGACTAAGGGGAAGGGATCCAAGGCTTCAATGCCGGGGGCCCCTTTGAACTGGACGCCTCAGTGTCAATATGCATTTGATCAATTAAAACGGCTGTTCACGTCTGAGCCAATACTAGCACACCCCGATGAGACAAAGAAATTTGTGGTCCAAGTTGACGCATCAGATACTGCTATGGGTGGGGTGATTTTACAAGAGAACGCGCAGGGACAGCTACAACCCCTAGCTTATGTATCAAGAAAATTCAATGATACCGAAAGGTTCTGGCCCATTTGGGATAAGGAAGCTGCATCTATACGTTTAGCATTAATCACATGGAGACACTGGTTAGAGGGTTCCCAAGTACCATTTGAAATATGGACTGATCATAAAAACCTTGAGGTACTGCGGAAACCCCGAAATTTAAATGCTAAACAATTTAGGTGGGCTGAGTTCTTCTCCAAGTTTCAATTTACTCTCCACCACTTTCCAGGGAAGGCTAATCACCTGGCGGATGCTCTTTCCCGTCTTCCCCAACATTTCAGTAAGAGGGTGGAGGTACAAGAGTCTATGTTTACCCCAGAACAACTGGTTGGTGCAGTTGTAACCCGCAAAGCCAAACGAACCTCAGAGAATCTTATCCAAACCTTACCCTGGGAGAAACACTTTCTCACTGACATCACCCCGCAAGAAACAAGTGAGTTGCAAGGCAGGGATGATGTGAGATGTGATCCAAACGGTTGCTGGTTTAAGGGGAATAAGATGTTTGTCCCTGCAGCCACTCGATCCCAAATGTTGCAAACAGTTCATGACTCAAAATCTGCAGGGCACTTCGGATATGTGAAATCCTTAAAACTTCTGCAGCGTGGGTTCTGGTGGCCCCGAATGAAACAGGATCTATCACTCTATATACAGTCATGCCCAACATGCAACCGTTGTAAAAACCGACCGGGGAAACCTCCGGGTCTCCTACAGCCTCTCCCCACCCCGACCCGACCCTGGGAAGTAATTTCGATGGACTTTATCACTGATCTTCCCCCTTCTAGACAGATGACGGTCATTTGGGTGGTGGTAGACTTGTTCTCAAAGCAAGCGCATTTTATACCGTTCCCCGGTTTGCCAACTGCCAGGGCTTTGGCTAAGGCATTCCTTCAACACATTGCCAGACTACATACATTACCACTGAAAATAATATCCGATAGGGGAAGTCAATTTGTTTCTAAATTGTGGTCGGAATTAATGACCCTCATGGGTATTGAACGTGCTCTCAGTACTGCCTATCACCCTGAAACTGATGGGCAAACGGAGAGAGTAAACCAGACATTGGAGCAATATCTGAGATGTTTTTCTAATTATCAACAAGACAATTGGGTTGATTTACTGCCATTAGCGGAGTTTGCATACAACAATTCATGGCACGCTTCAACGAAGATGTCACCATTCAAAGCGGCCATGGGTTATGACAGCCCCCTCTCCCCTTCTTGCAACCGGGGGAAGGGGTGGGGAAAGCTTCAGCATGGTGTAAAACTTTCCGCGAGTCTTGGCCCCTAATTATTGAGACTTTGAATGAAGCCAAGGCACAGTACAAGAAACAAGCAGATAAAAAAAGGGCAGGGGGATGGAATCTGAAACCAGGGGACTCTGTCTATCTATCTACAAAAAACTTAAAGTTGCAGCAACAGTCCAGAAAACTGGCTTGGAAATTTGTTGGTCCTTTCAAGGTGTTAAGATGTATAAATCCAGTGACTGTTCAGCTAGACCTGCCTAAGTCTCTTAAAGCTATACATCCAATTTTCCATTACAGCCTCCTCAAACCTGCGTTACCCCCGACTAAATGGCAAACTACGATGCCGGAGCCTCCCCCCCTCTGATGATTGATGATGAGGAACACTACGAGATTGCGGATATCCTTGACTCTAAGATTTTACGTGGACAACTTCTGTACCTGATCCAATGGGTACATTTCGGGCCCCAACATAAAGAATGGGTGAAAGTTTCAGATATCAATGCACCTGAACACTTGCGAAACTTTCACAATCGATACCCTCACAAACCCGGGGGCCCACGTTCTCTCCTTCCTAAGTGGCGGGTGGGTGGTGTTTTGGGAAGGGCAGAATGTAAGAAAAAGTTGCATTTGATGTTTCTCACTGAATTCATTGTTGTATGTTTCCTACCCCCGCTATGCGCTTGCGTAGGTATGCAGGCAGAAACGTGGGAGCTTCTTCCCTGCCGCTTCTCCTTATCACGGTGGCCTTGAATGTAGGCTTTGGGCTATTCTTGTGTAGCTGAGAATTTTCCAGTCCTGGGAAGGCAAGGGGAGGGGGGAGTAGTCTCCCGCTCATAAGTATTTATCCCGCCGGGAGTTCCCGCGCGAGTGCTCAAGTTCTATTTGCTAGGCGCTTCATTGCATCACACTATAAGTTAGCTTGCTTTGCTTTGCCCCCTATTCCTGACAATGACCTCCTACTGTGGGTTTATAGCAAGATAATCCAATAAACCTTTCTTTGTGCAAGAATGACTGGATCTACTTGATTTTCAAAACCTGACACTAT
Organism: Gekko gecko; assembly: GCA_029375565.1. NCBI lineage: Eukaryota > Metazoa > Chordata > Lepidosauria > Squamata > Gekkonidae > Gekko > Gekko gecko. Next base: position 21,003,190 of record JAPDNY010000007.1, read on the forward strand.
ATCGCTCCTGGGTAACTCTAGGAATCACAAGGCATCACAGAAATTCCTAGAGCTTCCCTTTGTTGTCTACAGGTGTTATTCAGAAGTGACACAATGATGTCCGAGCTGGGAACCAGCAGGCGAGCTGGGGGCAGGGACGTGGAGGTACATGGGTGCAGCATCACTAACACCACTTTGTCACTTCTGGGTAGCTCTAGGAATCACCAGAAACTCTATGGCTTTATCATAGAATTTCCAGTGAGTCCTAAAGCTACACTTTGTTGCTTACAGGTGTTACCCAGAAGTTTTGTAGCTTGGCCTAGGGTTAGCAACCCTCAGGGCAGCAGATGCAGTTAGCTTTCTCCTCAGCCAGAGGTCCCAGAGATATATTTAGACATCGTGGAGAAAAATGCTGTGGAAAGAAGATGTCAAGGGGGGGGAGTGGCAAGTCAGAGACAAGCTGAGCAAATAATGAATAATTAAATTGTGGCATTCGCTGTCAATGAACATAGTGATGGCCACAAACATAGATGGCTTTAAAGCAGGGTTAAGCAAATTAACAGAGGACAGATCCATGAATGGTTGCTAAACATGGTGGCTAAAGGGAACCCCTCCATATCCAGAGGTAGAAAACCTCTGAACACCAGTGCCTGGCGGCATCATCAGCGGAAGACCTTGGTTCCTGTGCCCTGTTTATTGCTCCTCCAGGAAAACTGGTTAGCTGATTTGGGGAACAGGATGCAGCACTAAATTGGGTACCAGCTCAACCAACAGGGTTCTTATGCTCTTAGTACTGGAGTTGGGCACAAATAGGCTCACAAACAAAAGTCAGGACAAAATTTTGGCTGGTTCATGCTTTGCGAAGTCAATTTCGTGGCAGGTTGACTGGAATGAACTTTCCACAAACTTTCCAGCTGTTTGTGGAGGTTCGTGCCGGTTCGTGAGCGGAAAGATTCCCAGACGGTCTCCGTTCAATAAAAATATTTACAAAACTTCGAAGCTGCAGCTGGTGCAGAACTTCGAAGCTGCAGCTGGTGCAGCGGCCAGGCTGCTGATGGGCCTCCCTAGAAGGGAGCACATCTGGCCTGCGCTAAGGTCACTGCACTGGCTGCCAATAGCATACCGAGTCCGCTTCAAAGTGCTGGTTCTCACCTTTAGAGCCCTATATGGCTGGGGTCCAACATATTTACGGGACCGCCTTTCCCCGTATATACCCCAGAGAGCACTACGGTCTGGGTCGCAAAATCGTTTGACCCACCCTGGCCCACGGGAGGCCAGGCTAGCTGCCACTAGAGCGGGGGCATTTTCGGTGGTGGCCCCTACCTGGTGGAATGAGCTCCCGGAGGAGATCAGGGCCCTGCGGGACCTCTTTCAGTTCCGCAGGGCCTGTAAGACGGAGCTCTTCCGCCAGGCATTCAATTAGGGGCCACTGTCGCTGGAGTGCCCAGCCCGCAATGCTACAACTGAGCAGCTGCCTGATCAGGAACATCTGGCACCTATTACCAAGCAGGGGCCATTGGAGTTGGCAAGTAAGGAACACCAGCTCTTCGGATATTGTGAAACATTGGTCCAATGGTTTTAACCACCGCCTGCATTTTTGTACTTTGTATTTGTAATAGTTTTATATTTGTATTTATAATGTGTTGTTAATTGGTGTATTTTTAAATATGTTTTATGTATGTATTTATATTGACCTGAAGCCGCCCTGAGCCTGCTTTGCGGGGAGGGCGGGGTATAAATCTCATAATAAATAAATAAATATAAATAAACAACTTGGAGGGCATTTAGATGAGCATCTTGGGGGTGTCCCCTGCAACTCTGATGTCTGTAGCTGGCACAGGATCTGTTCTATACACTCCTGGACCTCCTGGACCTGTGGCTGTCAAAATGACCAAAGTAAGGCACAAAGTGGTCCAAAGTAAGGCACGGGGCCAACAACTGTTTTGACAGGTGCAGGTTCAGGAGTGTATAGAACTGATCCTGTGCAAGGTATAGACACCAAACTCACAGGATTTTGGTCTGACTCTCCTCTACTTGCCTTCCAAGTTTGGTGAGGATTGGATTTCCATGTCCAAGTTACGCCCCCCCACACCCCTCTAAGAAGGTGTTCCTAGGGAAGTGCTTTCTGGGGAAATGACAGGTGGTAATTTCCCCAGAAAACACTTTCCTGGGAGCACCTTCTTTGGGGGGGACGTAACTTGGACTCTGTAAATCCAACCCTCACTAAACTTGGAGGGCAGGTGGAGAAAAGTCAGCTGGTGAACATCTGTGAGTTTGGTGTCTCTAGTGCACCGGCATGGATGTTCTACTACCCCACAAAGGGAGCCAGTTTGTGAGATGACTAAAAAATTCATGAATAGGGCGTGTCATGAACCGTGAGCCAAACCACATTTTCCTGGTTCATGCCCCTGCCTGCTTAGCACTCCTTTGTTGGCCATCTGTTCCCTCCCTGCAAATTGTGTCAGGAAGGTTTCTGCACACCCTCTAATATCAGTGACTTCTTTTAGGACCTCTTATTTGATTCTCCTTAAGGGGAGATGCTCTTTAAATCTAATGGGTTTTCCCTTGCCTTATTCTTGGAAGATGGATCAAGGTAATGTTTTTTCCCCCTCCCTATATGTGTGCCATTGTAATAATAAAACACTTCCTTGTGTTGTGTAGAAGCTGTAGTTTGTAGTGCTAAATCACGGTTTGTTTGACTGAATGTGGTAATTCTGAGTTCTGTGTGTTTCAGTGCAAATCCCAGGACCAGTGGAAAACCTGCGGGCCGTATCTACCTCACCTACCTCAATCCTTATCACATGGGAACCACCTGCCTATGCAAATGGCCCAGTCGAAGGCTATAGATTGTACTGTACTGAAGTAGCCACCGGGAAAGAACAGGTGAGCCAATAAGAGAACGTTGCGTTCTGCCCAAACATACCAGGATACCAGTTAAGTCCATCCGGTCCATTACTTTTTGTCATTCCCTCCTGTAGGGTTGTTCACTCTGCCATTGCTTGGCTGAGTGGTGCATCTCTGGGTTGCCCTAGGACAGGGATCCCCAACGTGGTTCCCATGGGTTCCATGGTGCCCGCCAACACCTTTACTGGCACCCACCAAGTGTGTTTTGAAAGTGTATGGGACCAGGTGGGGTTTTTGGCAAGCAAGACTTCTGATTGGCCATCGGAGATTTGATTGGCTGTGCAGATTTTTTAAAATGTTGCAGCCATTTTGTGCCTGCACTGACCATGCTGGGTCAGAATTCCAAAAGTGCCCATGGCCTTAAAAAGTTGAGGACTCTTGCCCTTAGAGGAACAGTGGTCTAAAGTAAGGCACAGGGCCAACAAAGAGAGGTATCCAACAGAGAGAAAAAGAAGCCCCCTCACTCATAAGAACATAAGAGAAGCCAATGTTGGATCAGGCCAATGGCCCATCGAGTCCAACATTCTGTCACCCAGTGGCCAAAAATACCAGGTGACATCAGAAGGTCCAGCAGTGGGGCCAGGACACCAGAAGCCCTCCCACTGCTGCCCCCTCCAAGCACCAAGAATACAGAGCATCACTTGCCCCAGAGTCCCTACCTATACCCTGTGGCTAATAGCCACTGATGGACTTCTGCTCCATATGTTTATCTAATTCCCTCTTGAAGCCATCCATGCTTGTAGCTGCCGCCACCTCCTGTGGCAATGAATTTCATTTGTGAATCACTCTTTGTGTGAAAAAGTACTTCCTTTTATCCATTCTAACCCAACCGCTCAGCAATTTCATTGACAGCCCATGAGTTCTTGTATTGTGAGAAAGGGGGAAAAGTACTTCTTTCTCTACCTGCTCTATCCCATGCATAATTGTATACACCTTGATCATGTCACCCCTCAGCCATCGTTTCTCCAAGCTAAAGAATCCCCAGTTTTTAATCTTTCTTCATAGGGAAAGTGTTCCAACCCTTTTATCATTCTAATTGCCCTCTTCTGCGCTTTTTCCAAAGCTATAATATTGTTCTGTAGTTTGGGATGACCTTTCCTCCATCGCACTGATGTAGTTTTGCAAAGTCGATTTTTTGCTCACAAGACTCCACAGCTTAGAGGGAGCATGGAAGGTGATTAGATAAGAAATCGTGTTTCCAACCTCCAGTTGGGGCCTGGAGATCTCCTGGTATCGCAACTGGTCTCCAGATGCAAAACTGAATTATTCAAGAGAGCTTTTTTACACAGGAAAGAGAGTCGCACTGTACTAAATGATTCACAAAGTTGCTTAGATCTGAAAGATGAATACGATACGAAGAGAAACCAGAGTATGTTACTTAGGTAAATTATTAGGGACTGCAGTCTACACTGCTGTATTTAGCTGACTGAAACTAGGATCCTGCGGTGTAATTTTTGTACCATTTAATGTGCCATGCTCAGATTTATGCTTTGCTTCCGTTCTGTTTTTAGACTTCTGATTGCTTGTACAGCCCTAATCCCAGGGCTATTTTGGGGCAGGAACGCACAGGAATGGAGTTCCAGCTGGCTCCTGAGTTGGCCACGTCCAGCAGGAACTCATTAGCATAACAGGCCACACCCAACAGCAGAAACTCACTAGGATTGGCTACATGAGGGGTGTGTGGCCTAATATGCTAATAAGTTTTTGCTGTTCGGTGTGGCCTATTATGATAATGAGTTCCTGCTGGGCTTTTTCTACAAAAAAAAAGCCCTGCCTAACCCTATTGCATTGTTTGTTGAGTGTTCCGTCTATCAGTTGTATTGACTCACCCTGTGTGATCTGCCTTGACTCCAAGTGAGAAAACTGGTCAACGAATGAACCAATGCTCCCTCTAAGCTGTGGATTCGTGTGAGCAAAAAATCTACCTTGTGAGCTCCTGGCATTAAAGTTGTGGGCGAACGATTTGGCTACTGCATAAATCAGTTTGCTCTGGAGCCATCCTTCCTGGGCTAAGACAAAAAAGGTGTGAGCCGGAGGCTAAAAAACTGTGAGCGCTAGCTCACACTAACTCAGCTTAGAGGGAACACTGCAAATGACATAGATAAATGAATATGAATATTAAAAAATGGCAGAGATCAGTTCCCCCTTGAGAACATGGCAGCTTTGGCAGGTGGACTCTGTTGGTACTGTACCTGCTGAGCTCCCTCCCTTCCCCAAACCACACTCCTGAGGCTCCACCCCCCAAAATCAGCTGGTAGTTATCAACCCAGAGTTGGATGAGTACAGCTGACTCCATCTAGTGTAATAATTTGGGAGACAACAGCCTCAGTGCTCTTTCTCCCCCACCCCAAGCAGAAATTTTCCTCTTCTAAAAACATGGTTGCATTCTTTTAACGGGAATTGTAATGTGACAAATGAATAAGTCCAGCTTCATTGGGAGGAAAAAACCCAAAATGTTTAGATGGGGTACCTGCGGTGCTAGCCCTGTCCTACATGTAGGTGTGCAACTGATGGAGGATGGGTGAGGGAATTCACCAGGAGAAAGAGAAAGGTCCATGTTACTGGCGTCATACAGGAAGTGATGTCATCACACCAGCAACTTCCAAGCGGCACTCTAGTATTTGAGCAAATACTCTATGGTAAGCTGGCTTCTACCATAGAGTTTTTGTCCAAGTACCAGAGTTCCACCTGGAAGTCTCTGGTGTGGTGAAGTCATTTCCTGTGTGATGCCAGCAATGTGGCCCGGACCTTCCTCTTTTTATTGATAAGTCCCTCCACCGGCCAGTTGGAGGTGAGGACCAGGGAGTCTGGCAATCCTACCTACACTTGGCCCTGCCTTTGTCTATATTTGGTTTTGATTCTGGTAAGTCCTTCTATAATCAGCTTCTTTAAAAGGAGACTTCCTGGGAATTCTACATAAGCCACCTTGATTTCCTAGATGGGAAAAAGCAGGATATAAGTGAAATAAATAAGCCCTTCATGACAGAGTCTGGATAGCAATCGTAGATATGTTTGGTTTAACAATTCCTTGCCCATAAAAATGGGTTATTCATGCAGGATAATAACAGCTGAATTATCAACTATGGGATGTCAGGTTGAATGCACACAACGTAAACCAAGTCTTAGTAAAAGAAATGGCTTTTTCAGCCATTGGCATGAATGTTCTGACCCGTGTAATGTCTTTGTGCAGTAATGCTGGTCTTGTTTTTATTCTGTGCCTAGAATATAGAAGTGAATGGCTTATCGTACAAGCTGGAAGGGCTAAAGAAGTTCACTGAATACACCATACGATTTCTGGCCTACAACCGTTACGGACCTGGAGTATCTTCTGAAGATCTGACAGTCAGGACGCTTTCAGATGGTAAGGCAGAACTAAAAAAAAAAACATATCCCCACGGGTGGAGAGAACTTCTATAAAGTAGACGTCATGTTTGATGTCTCTCAGGTCCATTTTGCATCTGGCATTCACTCCATAATTTTTTTCAGATTAGAGTCCGCACACTTAACCACTACAGCTGCCTGCAGCCCTTTCCCCAGTGCCAGTGGGCGCAGCGGGGAGCGTGGCTGGTGCAGCAGTAGCACAAGTGAGTAAGCAGGAGGTGCCAGCAGCAGTGAGCCCTGCCAGAAGCCCTGGGCCCTAGCGGTTTTCTCACCTGAGGGCACGCTGACACCAGCCCTGGTGTGAGGGGAGCCTTAACTGTAAGATGGTCAAAAATCGTGATACAAACAAAACTTCAACGTGCTTGACTTGAGATCGGTGGTTCAGCACGTGCAGATTTTGTCGCAAACAAGGGGGGTCATTATCTTTGCAAAAGGTTCACTTGAGACCCAGTGGCCTTCCTCGGTGCTCCACTCCATTATTCCTCCCGTTGACATTTCTGCGACGCGTGTTCAAGTACCACTTGCACCAATCCATCTAATTGAGGAACCTTTTTGTAACACAAAGCCGACCCCGAAAGAGCTAAAGCACCCCGTGCGTATCATTCCAGAAACAAAAAGCAACCACCGACGATAGGCGGAACATTAATTTTGCGCTTAATTTATGGAGATTGAATTCCAGCATTGAAGAGGAGGCCTGTGGCCCGAGCAGTGAACTTTGGCTACCAGATCATGATCAAGTGAGGGAAAGGGTGATTGTTATTCATGCGGGCACCTGGAAAGTTCTCCTCCCAAAAAAGTGTTTTCGGAAGTTTTAGTTCTCCCGGAGCAAAAATGGTCATTGTGGTGCTAGAGGCACAAATGACATGCCTAGACCTGCAGACGCGCACAGCTCACAATGAAGTACAGCGGCTCCCTGCCGAATGTCTTTTTAGATGTCATCGGGCCAGCTAGCAAGTGGCACACAAAAGAAATGGGAGGTAGAACCCAGCAGTAGGAATAAATGTGACAGGCAAAGCTTGTGAGAGCAATTATCATCACCAATGTGTCTAATTCTCCACAAGTTCAAATCTGTAGGTACTTAAATTGAGAGACCGGAACCATGAATAGACAAGACAGATCTTTCTACATAATCTGAAAAAGCTCCAGGTTTGCAGGGGGGGGAGGGAATCCAAAATGGTGGGATTCAGATCATTACTCTACCACGGAGGCTCCCTGTCAGGCACTTCAGAAAGTCAGTCAAACACCAGGCTTCATGAAGAAGATAGCATTTATTGAAAGCAGTTCTAAAGGCACATTAACATCTCTTTGTCAGGGATAAGACACACTGAGAAACATCTACAGTTATACCCCGTGGAGGGGCAACCCCCCCCTCCATCTACCAATGACTACTAAGCCCGCGAACGGGAACTAGGTGCGAAAGTTAGAAGCAGTAAATAACCAGCTGGCCCAAAGCTGTCTCCACAGAGGAAAACAAGGACTGGGAAACCAAGGCCATTTGGTGAGATAGCAGCCTGCCCAGGCTGTGAAATCCTCTGTCTCCTAGGCAACCTGCGCACCTCCCTACATTCCACACAAGAAAAGTTACAGACCAGCCACCCCTCCTACCCTCCCATCCATCTTATGGCAGGATTACCTGACACTCCCTGGGTGAACTTGGATCGGTTACAGATTTCCAGATTCTAGTTTATCTCACATGGGTTCTTGTGAGGAAAAAATGGAAGGGGAAGAGAATCGGGTCCCCTTTGCGTCCCCAATGGGGGAAAGGTGGAGGATAAAGTAAAGGTAAAGGTTTCCCTTGCTCGAAAGCCAGTCGAGTCCGACTCTAGGGGGCAGTGCTCATCTCCATTTCCAAGCTGAAGAGCCAGCGCTGTCCAAAGACATTTCCGTGGTCATGTGGCCAGCATGACTAAACACCAAGGCGCACAGAATGCTGTTACCTTCCCACTGAAGCGGTACCTATTTATCTACTTGCAGTTTCTTGCTTTTGAACTGCTAGGTTGGCAGGAGCTGGAACTAGAGACGGGAGCTCACCCCATCATGCGGCACTAATGTCTCAAACTACAGACCTTCCGGTCTGCAGTTCAGCATCTTAACCCCTGAGCCACCGCAGCCCTTAAGAGAATAAAAGAAGCACATGAATAATAAATATGGTTGAAGATGGGGGCAGATAAGAAATGAGAATCAGATAAACGGATGTGATATTTTTTAAAAAATCTCTGTGCGTGTTCACAGTTTCTTCTCCTATTCTGCAATTGCATCGTTGATATTTGCTACCCTACTGAAATCTGAAACAGAGTCCTTGTTTGAAAGAACAGCCTAGGACAGTCTGAATATTAGTCAACTTGTGGAGGTGAACACTTTTGTGTTGGGGGCCACAAGATTTCCCTGAAGGTTATTATCCCATGAATCAAAAGAAAACACCAGCTATGAATGTGCAAGGCTAGCCGTGAGATCTTTCAAGTCGATCTGGTGGCTTGCATATTGTGTCTACTGCAAATGCCTCTACAAGGGATGCCAGCCTCCAGGTGGGACCTGAAGATCCCCTGGAATTACACCTCATCTCCATACTACAGAGATCAGTTCCCCTGGAGAAAATGGATGCTTTGGAGGATGGGCTCTATGGCATCGTACCCTACTGAGGTCTCTGTCCTCTCCGGGCTCCATCCCCAAATCTCCAGGAGTTTCCCAACCCAGATCTGGCAACCCTATTCCTCATCCCCCACCAGTAGCCAGGGGGGACCTGGCAACCTTACTTTCCACATAGAAACTGCTCAATGGTCTCTATCTCCTATTCTTGGGAGAGGGATGAAGCTACAACAGCCGATCTCCCTTGATATGTGATACATTATCCAATAAGGTATGTGGAATTGCGTTTCGGAGGAAAAGAGCCCCATCCTAAACACCAGTATTCATGGTTTAGAGCCCCAATGGGCCTTGTACAAATCCCTTATAAAACCATGAAGCTTCATGAGAGATCGCAGGCCCGTCACTTTCTCTCTCAGCCCAACCCGCACTGTCTGGTTGTTCTGAGGCTAAAATGAGGAAGCAGAGAATATCCGCCCAGCAACAAAGCTCACCGGGTGGCCCTGGGCCAGTCAGTTCTCCTAGTTTGCGGCACGCTACCCAAAAGACTCGTGTTGTGAGAAAACGAGGGAGATATGTGTATCATCTGAGCTCCTTAGAGTGAGGACGGGATAAAATCAGATTGCCAGGAGCCAACGCCTGGCCCTGACTCAACCCATCCCAGCTGCTGGCGCTGAGGATGGCTTTGGCCTGGCCTCGCCCATGCAAGAAAGACCAGAAGTGGGAGGCAGCCTGGACCAGTGTTCCCTCTAAGCTGAGTTTAGTGTGAGCTAGCTCACAGTTTTTTAGCCTCCAGCACACAGATTTTTGTCATAGCTCAGGATGGATGGCTCTCGAGCAAACTAACTTATGCAGTAACCAAATCGCTCGCTCACAACTTTCATGCCGGTGGCTCACAAAGTAGAATTTTTGCTCATGAGACTCCGTAGCTAACAGGGAGCATCGGCCTGGACCCAGGCAGATCACTTCATTACAGCCTGGAAGGAGGCCGGGAGCCAGGCAGCAGTGGGAAGGGGCACAGTCAGAAGGCAAGGCGGAGCCCAGACTTGGGGAAGGCCAGGGTGAGAGAGGCTGAGAAGCTCCCCTGAGCAGCAAGGGGAAAGGAGCAAAGCAGGGGGAGAGACATGCAAGCCTTCCCTTCCCTTCCCTTCCCTTCCCTTCCCTTTTATAGCCTCTCTGGTTGAGCAGGTGGAAGGGGATTGGGTACAGGCCAGGTGGGGGTGGGGCCAGGGAATCCCATAAAGGGGGGACGAGGAGGAGACTGGATGTATACCCCGCCCTTCACTCAGAGTCTCAGATAGGCTTCCCAAGAACTTACCGCGTGCCGGCGGGGGATGGATACTTCTTCGCAGGACCGTCCCCAGGGGAAGGAGAGGCGTGGAGCACCATGCCGTCGCCAGGAAGGGACGGTAGGCGACGCTCTGGCAATGGGGCTGGAAACTCGATGGTACCATCAAGTTTTCAGCCCCATTGCCAGAGCGTCACCTGGTATCACTTCCTGGCGACGGCATGGTGCGTTACCAGGAAGACTGGTCCGGCCGGGGAGCATTCGTCCCCCGCCCCCAGACGGTAAGTACTTGGGAACCCTAGTCTCAGAGCAGGTTAGAAACTCCTTTCCCCCTCTCCACAACAGACACCCTGTAAGGTAGGTGGGGCTGAGAGAGCTCTTTCGAGGACTGCCCTTTCAAGGACAGCTCTTGTCAGAGCTATGGCTTGCCCAAGGTCATCCAGTAGCTGCAAGTGGAGGAGTGGGGAATCAAACCCGGTTCTCCCAGATTAGAGTCCGCACACTTAACCACTACACCAAACAGTAGCATAACAAGCAGTGGGCTGCCACCCCAATGAACAGAGCTTGAGCAGGACAGTCCAGATTCCTCCTTTGTGCAATTCTTCCTATCAGGAGAGGGAGTGTCTTTGTGTGTTTGGGGAAGGAAAAGGACCCCTTTCCTTCACGTTTCTGAGGCTGGTGGGCCATATACCCTCTTTGATGGCAGGATGGCGGAAGGCTGGGAGCCCATCTTGCGGGTTAGAGAGCCTCATAGTGATAGACAGAATCACACATACAGTTGCACAGGGCTATTTTGGGGCAGGAACGCACAGGAACGGAGTCCCGGCTGGGTCCCGAGTTGGCCACACCCAGCAGAAACTCATTAGCATAATAGGCCACACCTACCAACAGAAACTCATTAGGATTGGCTGCATTAGGGGTGTGTGACCTAACATGCAAAGGAGTTCCATCTTCAAAAAAAAGCCCTGGGTTTTGACAACAAACAAGGTAAACAGAATAAGAAGCAAAAGGTGGGTGTGGCTGAATGGCCACACTTCTGGCTACATGGGGGTGTGGCCTAATATGCTAATGAGTTTCTGCTGTTGGGTGTGGTCTGTTGTGCTAATGAGTTCCTGCTGGGCTTTTTCTACAAAAAAAGCCCTGCAGTTGCAGCCATCTTGTAAGTTAAGGCTCCCTACTGATGGCAAGATGGCCGTCCGGGATTGCATTCCAGGTATTTTATTAGTTCAGTGTCGCTACATGCAGTTGGTAACGGCTGTTAATATTCTAATACCATTTTGAAAGGGAGTATGATGCGTTAAGCCCTTCACGAGATGACTCCATTGAAAATGCCCATTTTTAATACAGTGCATTTGGCTTTGGGAAACTCGCAGTTAACATCCTGGTAGAGAGAAATTAAACGTCACGATGTGGTTATGGAGTTTTCTCTTCTACAAGTATCAATTTGGCTTAAACCGTTCCAACTTCCGTGGTGTGTGGGAGGGTCTCTTTTCTTCTTCGCAGACTTTGCTTCCCCCTGTACAGTGTCTGGAGTGGGTCAATCCTATTACCTTGAAAGATCGATAAAATGGAATTACCCTGTAAGCTTTGAGACCAAATCATGTGGAATTGCTGTTGTTCCAGTTCCAAGAATTGTAAAACCATTTTTTAAAAAAATAACCAGATCAAAGAAAATATTAACAGTGCAAACCATTTTACGAGGGCCAAATACATAGACCTCTAATGTGATTAATCTGTCTTTGACACTTAGACTGTTCTTGTCAATTACTTTATTGGTTTCACCCTAAATACTTGTTACACATTTTTTCTAACCTTATAAGTGTCCCCTTTAGGACATTCCCTGCTTATTTCGATTAATAAAAGCTCTGGGGTGTGCTGATTGATGTAACCAGATAACAAAACATCAATAGCCTACCTGAGATAACTTAATTACCTTTTGAATGTCACAGGATAATCAACATTACTCATCCGGTCTGTGGTTTAATTGAAGCGTCTGCAGCTCAGAAAGTAGTCCCAAATACATCTTTGTAAAGTTCTGGGCTGGTCACTTGAGAAACAGTGAAGAACACAGAGGCCAAGTTGCCCTGTAAGGTCACTGAGGATGGAAGAGAGAAGGGGGAGGAGAGACCACAATTCAGTGGAATGGAGTAGCATCCTTACACTACTCTTGTGATCCAGCTCATAGCTTCTTCCCCAGATACTGATATCTCCTTGGTTCAAAATGAAGAAAATTCACAGCCATCTGGGGCTGCCAGGTCTAGGTTGGGGAATACCTGATTCTGGGGGTGGAGCCTGAGGAAGGCAGGATTTGGGGCGGGGACTGACCTCAGCAGGGTATAATGCCATACAGCCCACCTTCCAAAGCAGCCGTTTTCTCCAAAGGAACTGCTCTCTGTTGTTTGGCCACGCCCAGCAGGAACTCATTAGCATAATAGGCCACACCCAACAGCAGAAACTCATTAGGATTGGCTACATTAGGGGTGTGTGGCCTAACATGTACAGGAGTTCCTGCTACAAAAAAAGAAAGCCCTGGGTTTTGACAACAAACAAGGTAAACAGAATAAGAAGCAAAAGGTGGGTGTGGCCGGATGACCACACTTCTGGTAACATGGGGGTGTGGCCTAATAGGCTAATGAGCTGTGCTGTCAGGGCTGTGGCCTAATATGCTAATGAGTTCCTGCTGATGGGTGTGGCCTGTTATGCTAATGAGTTCCTGCTGGGCGTTTTCTACAAAAAAAGCCCTGGTAGAGAGAGTTCTCCATATCCTACCTGGAGGTTGGCTACATGGTTTCCAAGTCCTTCCTGCTTTACCAGGAATGGAGACCCTGTCCTAAAATCCCCTGGTTCTGGTACAGTGGAGGTCTGCCAGTGCCTCAGAGTTGAGTGGTACTGTCTCTCCTACATACAACTGGGAGTAGATTGGCCCTTTAACTTGGCTAGGAAGTTTCCCCATGGGCCACTGCTGTAAGGCAGGAGCAGGGTGTGTTTGTTGAGCAGTACCAGATGGCCTTTCAGGTCAGACCCAGTCTGTGGATGTATCGGAGGAAGTGACAGGCCTTATTGTCACTGCTGGCCAGGTCTGAGCTAAGCAACCCCCTGTGTCAGGTCTTGAAGAAACTCACTCCCAACAACATTCTCTGGGCAGTGATTTGTTTACTGAGAAGTAAAAAGGTTTGAAACATAGACAAGTCTGTGTCAGAACTGACTCCCTTGGTGCCAGTTCTCCAATTATACATAATTCAAACAATCCCCCTCCCCGCAGTGACCAGTCCAATCACACCCATACATCCAGCCTGCCAAAATCTACAATACACCATCAGTCCTCCTACAACACCTGCAAATCTATGGTTACATTATCTAGCAGCGTCTGGTACCAGTGCCTGGTACTCAAGGTCAAGCATGCATACTTCCCACCGAGGGGAGGCCCCGCATGGATACAGTTACAAGCCAGCACAACTCTCAGGAAAGCAATTCCACACACACACTCGCATACTCCCCCCCCCAATTCCCAGATAGAGTGAAACGAGGCAATGAACTTACAGATATCAAAGACTGGCAGTTAAGAAACATATGGCAAATGAGACCTGAGTTTGACACCTTGCAGCACTACTGGCACTGTGGAGTCACTGAGCTCAGGTTGTTCTTGGACCATGTTAACTGCCCCCCCCCCAAATGGTAGGCAGGTAATTTATATCTACGCAGGAAGGTGGGGTAGGGCTGAGTCATTAGGGCTGGGGAACTCCGACATGATAATGACTCAGCCCTACCCCAGCTTCCTGAGTAGATATAAATTACCTGCCTACCATTTTTCTTCTCACCTTGACACAGAGAGTACTCAGTCTTTCTGTGTAATACCTCTGAGGATGCCAGTCACTGCTGCTGGCGAAACATCAGATCCTACAATGCCAAGACCATGGCCAGACAACCTGGAAAATCTACAACAGCTAACAGATCAGCTAATGTTATAATATATGCTTAAATCAGGCACTGAATTTAAGATACTTACCTCCATTATGCGTGGTAGTTAGGGAGGCCAGCCTCCAGGTGGAACCTGGGGATCCCCAGGAATTATAGTTCATCTACAGACTGCAGAGATCAATTTCCATGGAGAAAATGGATGTTTGGAGGGTGAGTTCTATGGCATTGTACCCCACTGAGGTCCCTGTCCTCTCCAGGCTCCATCCCCAAATCCCCAGGATTTTTCCTATCTGGATTTGACTACCCTTTCACCCTTTCACCAGTTTGGTGTAGTGGTTAAGTGTGCGAACTCTAATCTGGGAGAACCGGGTTTGATTCCCCACTCCTCCACTTGTACCTGCTGATTTGACCTTGGGTCAGTCACAAGCTCTGGCACAGCTGTTCCTGAAAAAGCAGTTTGTGTTAGAGCTCTCTCAGCCCCACCTATCTCACAGGGTGTCTGTTGTGGGGAGGGGAAGGGAAAGGAGTTTGTAAGCCCCTCTGAGACTCCGAGTGAAGGGCGGGGTATAAATCCAGTCTCTGCTCTTCTTCGTCTTCTTCAGTTTGGTGTAGTGGTTAAGTGCACGGACTCTAATCTGGGAGAAGCAGGTTTGATTCCCCACTCCTCCACTTGCACCTGCTGGATGACCTTGGGCAAGCCATAGTTCAGATAAGAGCTGTCCTTGCAAAAGAGCAGTTTCTGTCAGAGCTCTCTCAGCCCCACCTACCTCACAGAGTGTCTGTTGTGGGGAGGGGAAGGGAAGGAGTTTGTAAGCTGCTCTGAGACTCCCTTGGGTAGCAAAGAGCGCAGTATAAATCCAATTTCTTCTTCTTCTTCTCCTTCTCCTCCTCCTCCTCCTCCTTCTTCTTCTTCCCTGAGACCCCGAGAGGCAGCAGTTTGACTCTTAGAACTGCCAAGAGGAAAGCATACACATAATCTGTTTCTTTGTCATAAATTTGGATCACTGGCAGACAGTGGCATTGTTAAGGGTTTGGGTTGTGAACCACAATGGATGTACCAAGCAGTACATTTTCGGTTCGTGTGGAGTTCTTTAGTGTTCGAACATCTCAGCTTCCCCCTTTCTTGATTATTTTTCCAAAAGTATGAGTTGGGAGGATTTCTTTTCAGGTGACTGGGTTTCTTTAGGTATCTGTTTCTTTGTCACCTATTTTGTCATCTATTACACGGGACTGAGATGTTTGCTTCTATGTGACATTGTTGTTCTTCCCTAAGGAGCGAATGGGCTGATTAGCTTTCCCACCCTTAGTCACCCTGGGAGGAGGAAAGTTCATCTGTCCTTTGGAAACCAGTGGAGCTTAATACTGTCCTCTCTCACACATACTCTAGCCACCAATGGATATTATTACAAACCAAGTCACCTCTCTCTACCCAAAATGGATGTTTTTGTTCTCCTGTTAGATAAAAAAAATAAACCAACCCATCATTTAAGCGGGATTTTTTTTTTGTCAGTTCAGTGTGACCAGGGTAATGTTGTGTTAACCAGCAGTTACAGCTGTTGATCTTTCTTCTCACATACAGTCATGCATCTTTCCCCTCCTTTCAGCTGGAAGTGGTCACGTGCAAACTCCCGTAGATATTAACAGAACCATCAAGGGTCTGTTTCTTAAAAGTGAACTATCCCTGAACACAGCGTCCACTGAGAACACATCAACCATTCTGAGCCATTAATTTAGCAAAGGTCTGAGCAGCCAACATCCGAGCAATAGATAAACATATGGAGATAAACATATGGAGCAGAAGTCCATCAGTGGCTATTAGCTACAAGGTATAGATAGGAACTCTCAGTATGGGGCAGGTGATACTCTGTAATCTTGGTGCTGGAGGGGGCAGCAGTGGGAGGGCTTCTAGTGTCCTGGCCCCACTGCTGGACCTCCTGATGGCACCTGGTATTTTTGGCCACTGTGTGGGCCATTGGCCATAGATGGGCCATTGGCCTGATTCAACATTGGCTTCTCTTATGGTCTTATGTTCTTAATATTATTATAGATGGCAAGGGGACACCACGTGTGAGCCTCAGACAAAATGCATCCAGCAAAGGTCCATTATGGTACCCCAGATCTGAGGGGAGGAGCAGAGACGATGGCAGAGGAATGAGAGGGAGAGTACAAACAATAGAAAAACAAGACAATAAGGATATACTTGCATCATACTTAAATTGGGGGTTGATTGTATTCGATGTTGCTGTTCCGTCCCATAGTACAGAAGAACTGGCTTGAAACATTCTGATTTAAGCTTGAATGCTCTTAGACTGGAATACATCTCCACAGGATTGGATTGCTAATCAGTTTCCTAGGACAGAATACTCTGTGCAGGGCATTGCAATTCAACATTTTCAGAGGCTCAGTTGTTGGGAGACATTTTTTCCCCCCCACAAGGTTCAGCAGTTTGTGTAAGAGACCAAAAAGGTCTTGAGCATATGACGTTGTTCCAAGAAGTTTGGGACATTTTGGGGATTAATTTGGTTGACTGGGGCATGTGCTTCCACAGGCATCAGGGATTTAGGGTGACATTTACCACAGCAACTATGATCGCAGCAGTGCGATGTGACTGCGAAGAAAGCGAATGCAATCTTAGGATGCATTAACAGAAGCAGGGCTATTTTTGGGCAGGAACGCACAGGAATGGAGTTCCGGCTGGCTCCCAAGTTGGCCACGCCCAGCAGGAACTCATTAGCCTAATAGGCCTCACCCAATAGCAGAAACTTATTAGGACTGGATACATTAGGGGTATGTGGCCTAACATGCAAAGAAGTTCCTGCTCCAAAAAACCCCCTGGGTTTTGACAACTAATAAGGTAAATAGAATAAGAAGCAAAAAGTGGGTGTGGCTGGATGACCACACTTCTGGTAACATGGGGGTGTGGCCTAATATGCTAATGAGCTGCACTATCAGGGTGTGTGGCCTAATATGCTAATGAGTTTCTGCTGTTGGGTGTGGCCTTTTATGCTAATAAGTTGCTGCTGGTCTTTTTCTACAAAAAAAGCCCTGAACAGAAGCATTGTGTCCAGATCACGGGAGGTGGTAGCCCCGCTCTATTCTGCTATGGTCAGGCCTCACCTGGAGTACTGTGTCCAGTTTTGGGCACCACGCTTTAGGAAGGATGTTGAAAAGCTCAAGCGTGTCTAGAGGAGGGCAGCCAGGATGGTGAGAGGGTTGGAATCCAAGTCTTACTAGGAAAGGCTGAAAGAGTTGGGTACGGTTAGCCTGGGGATTAGAAGGCTTAGAGGGGACATGATTGCAGTCTTCAAGTATTTGAAGGGCCTGTCATGTAGAAGATGGAGCAGATCTATTCTCTCTTGCTCCAGATTGTGAGACTAGCTCTAATGGGGGGAAATTACAAGAGAGTTATTACCAGCTAAATATTAGGAGAAACTTCCTAACTGTAAGAGTTGAGCAGTGGAACAGACTGCCTCGGGAGGTGGTGGATGGTCCTTTGCTGGACATTTTCAAGTGGAGGCTGGACGGCCATCTTTCAAGTATGTTGTAGGGCTATCTTTCGACTATGTTCCTGCAGAGTGCAGGGAGTTGGTCTAGATGACCTACAAAGGTCCCTTCCAACTCCAACATTCTATGATTCTATGGTGGCCATGATCTTATTCCTTCACATAAACGTACGCCACCACCTTATTCCAAGTGAAACAATTGCTCTATCCTGCTTAGTCACCTCTTCTGACGGGCAACAGCTTGTCCAATGCCCCAGGCAGAAAAAGGTGTTTCCCAAAACCTGCTACCTGAAATCCTTTTAAGTAGAAAATTAGAAATGCCAGAATTGAACCTGGAACTTTCTGCATACAAAGCATTGACGTTGCTGGTGTATAAACAGTAGTATTTCACCTCTATGCTGGAAACATTGTGGTAGCATTGGGACCTCTATGCACTGCTGGTGGGAGTGCGTAGTAACTGAAAGATTTTGGCAGGAGGTTTTATTTCAGATAGACCATTTGATGGGTTATAATATCGCTCTCAAACTGGAAGTGATATCACTGAACTATTGGCAGGAATCCCTCAGATCGGAAAAGACCTGGTAATGATCCTTCTCTCTGCAGCCAAAACTACTATAGCTTCGTGCTGGAAGACCATGGAAGCTCGCTCTATTAAGAAATGGCATTTTTAAGATATGGGACCACCTCATAATGGACAAGATTCCAGATACAATATCCTGCCGTGATCCTTCCTTAGATTTAGAGAGATGGTTCCCAATCTTGGAAAATTTAGATGGGATACTTGAAAACAGGGGTCATTGGGAGCAGGAGCGTGCAGGAGTGGAGCTCCAGCAGTTAGAAGCACAGGCGGTGGCATTAGAAGCACAGGACCCTGCTCCCAGCAGGAGTGCAAAGCAGCATGTGTAGCATTCCTCCTGGGCCCAGATAGGCTACTCTGGGACTGGAATGACAGCCTTCAGAGTGGAAAGACAATCCCTAGGGGTGGAGCCTGAGCCAGTGGGTGTTACCTTCTGACACACTTCTGGTGATGTCAGGGGGCGTGGCATATGCAAATAAGCTATGCTAATGAGCTCCTGCATCTCTTTTTCTATGAAATGACCCTTGCTTGAAAGCCAGACTAATACACAAGGCTGTCGGTATCTTAATTTCTTAAAGATAAGTTGGCTGCTTTAACTTGCATATAGTATGATACTTATTAATGTTCATTATAACCATTGTCACTGTAATTGCAACTAATTTGTATCTTGCCCCCTTTTGTTGTTGTTGTTGTAACATGATTGGATTGGGTTTATTATTTTGTTATTGCATGTTGGTTAGTTTATTGTTGCAAGTCGTTTCTACGATTTGAACAGTGTTATGTAAACTTTTATTGTGTGACTTTTTTGAAATTGTTGACTAATAATACGGACCAGGGCCAACCCAGCTTAGCTTCCACGATCTGATGAGATCTGGTTAGCCTGGGCTATCCAAGTCACAGCTAATGATCTGGGTACAGCTGCTTAGCTACAGCTAACCACATACGAACGGTGAGGTTGGTTCCAAATACTAATTGGGGCCAACCTTGCTTAGCTTCCAAGATCTTATGAGACTGAGCTAGCCTGGGTCATCTAAGTCAGGGCATGTGCTACCAGTGGGGGCAAAATCATAGCCTACGAAACTTTTGGCATGATCTAGGAGCTGCGGTGGCTCAAGTGGTTAAGACGCTGAACTGCAGGCTGTGGAAGGTCAGTAGTTCAGCAGTTCGAGACCCGAGAGTGCCGCATGACGGAGTGAGCTCCCGTCTCTAGTTCCAGCTCCTGCCAACCTAGCAGTTTGAAAGCAAGAAATTGCAAGTAGATAAATAGGTACCACTTCGGTGGGAAGGTAACAGCGTTCCATGCACCTTGGTGTTTAGTCATGCCGGCCACATGACCACGGAAACGTCTTGGGACAGCGCTGGCTCTTCGGCTTTGAAACGGAGATGAGCACCGCAACCCTAGAGTCGGATTCGACTGGCTTTCGAGCAAGGGAACCTTTACCTTTACCTAGGTGACCCTGCAAAGTTGAGTTCAAGAACCAGTTGGCACTGGCATTCGCCACACATGGAATTATTGCTTAACACAAAGAAGCAACCGCACAGAATGGGTTACAAGCACCTCATTCTTTAATACGATGCCTGTTAAGCTTACCACAGATGGAAAGAAACTGGCAGATGCGCTTAGGTTTAGCCTTATGAGGGAGCTCTATGCTGCCAGTCGGGTGGGTTGCACAGTTGTTACCCCATCATTTTAAGGTCTTGATTTGTTTTTAATAACATTATGGCGAAGTTTTTAAATCTATGGTAAATCACCCAGAGCCCTGTGCACTCAGGGACTGGGCGATCCAGACATTTAATGAATAACTAACTAAATGAAATAAACCGAAGTGACACATATGGATTTACTTTTTTGTTTTGTTTTTTTTAAACTGAGAAATGCTTTGATTGTCAGGTCTCATTCCTCTAATTAACAGCTTTTCCGGTTTCATTCCCTTTCCCCCCTCCCCGCTCTCTTTACATTTCAGTGCCAAGTGCAATGCCACAGAACATCTCCTTGGAGGTGGTGAACTCAAAGGTAGGCTGGTGCATGGCCCCCTAATCTGAAATGACCCATATGTGTATGTCTGTCTCTCTGGCTGTGTGTATGTACGTAGTGCATTCTGCTTACATATATGCTTAATATGAAGTAGCCCTTAATCATCCCCCTCCCCGAAACTGAAAAACGGACTGCTTCAATTACCCATTCATGCTGGTGATTTCAGCCCTGGTTGGTTTGGCTGGAACAGTGCCCTAATACTGAGACTTGTATTTTGTTAAATAGGAATCAATAGGTCCAAATGCCATACATTTTCAGTAGTAGAATCTTTCCTGCTTGTGTGTTTATTACTTTGCGTAAAGAAGCAGTTTTGGCTTACGTGTGTACAAGATTGGTGTCCACGGTCACCTTTAAAGAACTACGAAATTTCCAGGGTTGACTCCCAAAGCTTCTATGCTGGAAATCTTGGTTGGTTTCTCAGGTGCCGCTGGGACTTGATTCTTGTTTTATGGCTGCCCACCTGAGCAGATGTGTACAAAATGCCACACTTCTGGCTGACGTGGAAGTACAACTGTTTTGTGGTAGAGTGTCTTCTGTGGCACAGGGACCAAGTTTCAGGTTTTTGAACGGTAACCAATTTGTCTCTCATGTTTCGAAGGAGAGATGTGTACATGGCCTCTTTTCCGGGTTGTCCCCGTATTCAGGTTATGAAGTCCAGCCTCGTAGCTGCTTGGAGAATAGCTTAATGATTCTGGGTACCCTCTGTTTCTCCTGTATCATGAGAAAGAGATTTCCTTTTTGCGATTCTAGATTTGTGTATTAAATTTCAGGCATCTTGCTCATAGGGAGGGTATGTGTAAGTGTGTTGGAAAGTAGTGATGTTACCCAGTTCTGTGAATACCAAGGTTTGTTTGTTTGTTGGGGGTTTTTTATAGGGTTTCTCCACTCCTGAGATCATTTCCCCTCATCATTTCCCCGTGTCGATTCCACGCAAGAGGCACACACGAAGTATCAAAGTGGTGTACAATGTAAAGATGTCATAAAAATGACAACAGAGATGCAAAAAGGAAAAAATAATGGGCCCAATTAAAACAGCCTTCTAGGCTAGGCAAAGAAACTAAAAGGAACAGGAAACTTGAGAAAGGATGTGGACCGGATGGAGCGGGTGCAGAGGAGAGCGACGAGGACAATCGGGGGCCTGGAGACCAAGAAGCCTTGTGAGGAAAGGCAGAGGGACTCGGGAATGCTCAGTCTGGAGAAGAGGAGGCTCAGGGGGGACAGGATGGCTCTCTTGAAGTCTCTGAAGGGCTGTCACTCGGAGGAGGAGAGCAGGGAGCTGTTCCTGTTGGTGGCAGAGGAGAGGACTCACCATCATGGGTTTAAATTACAGGTGGAAAAATACCAGCCAGATATTAAGGGGGGGGAATTACAGTGAGAGTAGTTCAGCAGAGGGATCAGCTGCCCAGGGAGGTGGTGAGCTCCCCCTCCCCAGCAATCCGAGATGTTGTCAGGGATGCTTTTGCCTGACCCTGCATTGAGCAGGGGGTTGGACAACATGGCCTTTATGGCCCCTTCCAATTCCGTGATTCTAAATTATATATATTTTCATGCCGTGACCTGGATAGCCCAAGCAAGTTCAATCTCATCAGATCTCAGAAGCTAAGGAGAGTCGACTCTGGCAAGTATTTGGATGGGAGACCTCCTTGGAATGCCAGAGGTGGGAGGCGGGGGCAGGCTTTACTCAGCCACCGCTCTGAATATCCTCCAGGCCCCCAGTAGGGGTCAGTCACCAGAGGTCACCATGACTTCCAGGTGCACACACACTCACACACACAAACACACATGCACATATGAAAAATCATAAGCAGATTATGTTCGAAATGCGGGAAATGAATGTTCACAATGTCCTGTGCAGTTATTTTTTTGTTGATGAGCACCTTGTCCTCCCTCATTTACCTGCTCTGGCCCTTCCACAGCTGCGCAGGTTGTCCATGACAGAAAGGTAGCCGGATAGGCATTATATACTCCTCAGGACATGGACCATAATGTCACAGGTACCAGAGAGCCTGTTTAATTAAGAAAAACCGCCCTGCTTCACTCGAGCTCGGGCAGATGTGGGTACATTATTAATTGCCGGCAAACAAGACTTTGCCAAGCAGTCGCTGACTCCGACAAAGAGCCAAGTGCTTTTAATGAGCCATCGGTCTTGCCGTACCCTTGACGTCGCAGTCTGGAATGTGTAAGATAATGCCGACTCTCCAGTGTAGACTTTAAAAGGACTCCTCGTTACCCTTAAAAGCAGCTCATTTGTGTGCCAAAAGCCACGAAAAGAAGCCTCCTCCAACCAGATAGGGGGAAGTTGTGTTTCTCAAAGCAGATAGCAAAACTCATTAATTGGCTTCTTCACTTCCTGGTTCTCCAGAGAAGCCTCGTCGCCAATCTGCGGCTTAATGATTCTGTCTAGCCCACGTTTCACCAAGGAATCGACACTTCTGTGAGGCAGGCAGGCAGGTTTCTTGATAATGATGTAAGATGCCGATCATGAGGGGCAGACAGGTCTTCTCAAAGTGTTCGGGGTGCTGGTGGAACTGAGGAATGGTTGGCCACATCGGAAAGTTCTACTGATTCCATCCTGCCTGAATTCATAGGAAATTCCCAACTTTTAGTCTGGGCTGCTTCCGCACAGAGATGACTCCCCTCAGGGTGCTCATCGCTATATTGAATGTAGGCACAGGGTGCCATGTAGCTACGATGGCGCCAGCATGAACCCAGACTGGCCCTTAGCAATGGTGGGGCTATTGGGGGTGCCCTTCCTTAAAGGGCCAGCCCCCTCCTCCAGTTTGGTGTCGTGGTTAAGTGCACAGACTCTAATCTGGGAGAACCGGGTTTGATGCCCCACTCCTCCACTTGCACCTGCTGGATGACCTGGGGTCAGTCACAAGTTCTGTCAGAGCTGTCCTTGAAAAAGAGCAGTTTCTGTCAGAGCTCTCTCAGCCCCACCTACCTCACAGGGTGTCTGTTGTGGGGAGGGGAAGGGGATTGTAAGCCTCTCTGAGACTCCTTCAGGTAATGAAGGGTGAGGTATAAATTCAATCTCATCCTCCTCCTTCACAACTGGACCCTGGACTGCCTTCTGACCTTACATTTGGATTATGTTATTGGACTATGGACTATAATTTATGGACTGTGCCCTGAGAATCCCTGCTGCCAAACCATGTGGTTTCTGGGAACTGCTTCCCACTTGGTGGCCAAGGAAACTCGTAGAAGGATTTTCCCTACACCCACTCCCTGAGATCTTTTAACTGGAGATACCAGGGAATGGTCCTGGGACCTTATTCACACAAATCCTGTTTTCTACCAGATTTTCTATGACCTTTTACCATTTAAAGATAAACATAGTGCCTAGGACCCATCACCCTGTTGACCCTGCTTGGCGTCTGCCACCAGGGTGTTTAAAGCAAGAGCCCTGCAGACCGGATGCTGACTGTCTCGGTACTCCTTATGCCTCAGTTGATTCTTATGTACCCTGGTGATGATGGTGGAGGAAAGTGCTGTGAATTCACAGCCAACTTATGGCTACTCTATAGGGTTTTCAAGGAAAGAGACAAGCAGAGGTGGCTCGTTACTGCCTGCCTCTGCATAGCAACTTCCTCAGAGTTGTCCCCTCGAAGTACTAACCAGGGCTGACCCTCCTTAGCTTCCAAGATTTCATGAGATCAAGCTAGCCTGGATGGCTAGCCTGAACCATCCAGGTCAGGGTATAGAATCATAGAATCACGGAGTTGGAAGGGGCCATACAGGCCAATGAGTCCAACCCCCGATCAATGCAGGATCAGCCTAGAGTGCCCCTGCCACAGCTTAAAGACTGCCAGGGAGAGGGAGCTCACCACCTCCCGAGGCAGCTGATTTCACTGTTGCACAACTCTTACTGTCAAGAAAGATTTTCCTCATATCCAGTCGGTATCTTCCCGCCTTTAATTTAAGGTCATTATTGCGAGTCCTCTCCTCTGCTGCCCACAGGAACAGCTCCCTGCCCTCCTCCGAGTGACAGCCCTTCAGAGACTTCAAGAGAGACATCCTGTCCCCCCTCAGCCTCCTCTTCTCCAGACTGAACCTTCCTCAGTCCCTCGGCCTTTCCTCCCAGGGCTTCTTGGTCTCCAGGCCCCCCCGATCATCCTCATCACTGTCCTCTGCACCCGCTCCATTCTGTCCACATCCTTTTTGAAGTGAGGCCTCCAGAAAGGGTAGCAAGAGCATAAACAACCATGGCACCTTATACTCCACGTTTATGACAGGCGCATCACCTGCCCAGCCTTTTAATGCAAGGAAACATGTCTGTCTGTTGTCCCCTCTAAGTCTTTGGCCAGGGCTGGCTGGTAGCACAGAGGTCAAATCCTCACCTGATCTCCTTCCAATCTCCAGTTAATGCCCACAGTCCTGAAAGTACTAGATTCACAGTGCAAGCCTAAGAAGAGTTACATCCTTCCAAGTCCACTGAAGTCAGTGGTCTTAGAAGAGGGCAACTCTGCCTAGGATGGCACCATAAATTACTTTTTTTCCCAAATATTAAGCAAAATGCACTTTTATGGCAAGAAGAAAATCCCGTTGCCGTATTTCCAAGTTGTCATTATGCAGAAGGGACGGAACCCTTTTCTAAAGGACATTAATATGCATGCACTTTTTAAAAAGAATATGTATGCAGCACCAGCCTTGGCTTACAAATATAAAGAGATCTTGTTTGAGCTCCTCTTTTTCATCTGGAAATGATGAGGGATGTACACATCTTGGAACTGATTTATTTATGAGCGGTGAAGACAATCAATCAAAAAGCCTGTTACATAATTCTGCTCTCTCTGCACCGTGGCATCTTTCCCCTTGCCAGGCATATATTTGTAGACACGGAGAAGAAGCTGAGAGGCACTTATCTCTGAAAACTTGAATAATATTAATAATAACAATAAAAAGCTCTATAATTTGAAATGCTGCAAAAAAAAATAAATCATGAGGCACAGTCCCAAAAGTTAGAGTCCCCCTCATTTTCTTCTCCCCTTTGTAGTGATAATGAAGAAATATTCAGATATTCAGTGGGAGGGCTTCTAGTGTCCTGGCCCCACTGGTGGATCTCCTGATGGCACCCGGTATTTTTGGCCGCTGTGTGACAGAGTGTTGGACTAGATGGGCCATTGGCCTGATCCAACATTGGCTTCTCTTATGTTCTTATGTTCTTATCAACCCCAGTCCTCCCCCAGCCTGATAAAATACCTACACTTATATTACTGTTACATGTTTCCCACTTCCCTGAGGGGCAGATTCCAAGGGCCGCAGTACCAGAAGTTGATTCCCTTTGGATGCAGAAGCGCCAGAGACCCATACAGTGCTTTGTGTGAGATATACTTGATTTACAGATGTACTAGTAGAACCCATTGCTGCGGGGAGCTTCACATGTCTCTGTGTGTAATCCGTATGCACTCCCCGGTCCTTCTTTCCGAAATCCAGAATTAGCAGCGCTTGTTTCAGTTCAGTTCGATCTCCAAAGAGGGAAGGGGGGGGAATTGGCTCGAAGAAGGGGAATGACACATTTCCCTTCAGGCATGGTGGAAATGAGTAGAAACTGGTTTTTTTATCACATTTTGTTCTGACGCTGTTGGAAACGTTGTGGGGGAGGGCAAGGGCGTAGACTTTCCAATTTTCCGGGGGGGCTGGGGCTGGGCCATAGGCATTGCTGTGCTAGGTCTTTAAAAGAACTGATGCCCAGTGACATCATAGGGAGGAGCCAGTGACATCACAGGCCACTGTCACTATTTATGGAGGTGGAGCTATGTGGGATTTAGGAAAGGGCTCTCCAGAAATTTAGGGGGCCTGGGAATCCTTGGGAACCCCCTAGCCAGGCCCCAATGGCTCAGAAAAAAGTATGGCATGGGCCTGAAAGTGACATCACATGAAGGGGTGGGGTTTTGGTGCAGGATGTGACATCATTGGAAGCAGTGGAGCTTTGGAAGTGCAATCACCTAACCTTTCACCTGGAAGTGACATCACAGAAAATGGCATCACAAAGTGATGTCACATCCTTGCTAGGCGCCACCCCTATGGTTTGCCTAGGGGAGTTTGCCATTGCCTGCCTCTGTGTAGTGGTCCTGGACTTCCTTGGTGGTCTCCCATCAGGCCTCCCTGCTTAGCTTCTGAGATCTGGTGAGATCGGGCCAGCCTGGGTGGGGACAAACAAGTATGCAGGATTCTGTAAGATTCCATTCTGACTCCTTGTGCTGTTTAACATATACATGAAACAACTGGGGAGTTTTGACAGGATTTGGACTTCATTGTTACTACTGTACACATGACATTCATAGTAAGACTTCCAGGTATTTCCTGTGTGCTTTATTTGAGCCATATAGAGGCACAGCCACTGAATGGAGGTGGGGACTGGTAGACTTGGTTGAGAATGCACCATCTAAATCCATTCAAGTTATAGAAAGGATAGAAGTAAGGCCTACACCACTATTAGTGAGTGAATTTAAAATGTATAATTACCTAGGCCAGTACACCCTCTGCCAGCTCTTAATGCTCAGCTGTACTATGAACTGAGCAACCTTAGACACCGAAAGGCAGCTGCTCTGTTGGATGCACAGAACTTATTTACAATTAATTTTTTACTCTCCAGTAAGCTGCTGATTTCTGTGAAACTAAAGGCGAAATTGAATGAGACATTAGAGAGCTGTGATTGAATCTCTCACTGTCTTTAATTTTAAAAAACTATGCAGGAGCAGTGTGTGTCCATGTGTGTGTGAGAGAGAGAGGTATGTGTGACACCTAAATTGCCTTTGTTCCAAATGCTTACTGAGAAAACTTGTAAATAGCAAACTAATTCTGAATAAGGATGAGGGATGTTTGCCTATCAATCCTCTTGTATTCAGGGTTCAATTACTGTAAGTGGCTTACTGCTTATTGATAAAATTTGTTTCTTGGGGTACATGACTGTTCTGTGGTGTTTCCAGCTTTTAGTACAGGAGAGCCAACTTTCCTTAAGTTTAATACATTTTCCAATTGAAAGTTGGTTTGATAAGGAAGGGCTATTTCACAAACATCTAAGCATATTGCACAACATCATGAGTTGATTCCCCAGCTCCTCCTCCACATGAAGCTAGCTGAGTGACCTTGGGACAGTCACGGCTGTCTCTCAGCCCCATCTACTTCACAGGGTGTCTGTTGGAGGGAGAGGGAGAGAAGGAGATTATAAGCCACTCTGAGACTCCTGGTAGTGAAGAGCGGGGTATAAAAATCACAAATTCCAGTATTTCTTTGCTTTTCATTGAAATCTTGGGCACTCATCAGAGCTCAGATAGCAGTGCAAGTACCCCCCAAAGGCTGATTTTTAAGGCATTAGGGAACTGTGCAGTCCCTGACCTATCCCTCAGGTCACAGTACAGAGAAGCTCAAGGGACTTGGTAACAAAAGTTATACATCTCCTTGCTCTCCGCTGCCCTCCCCCCAACATTCCCTGCCAGCATTACCAGAGACTCAAGCTGCGGACAAGCTGAGCTCGCTATGAAAACCTCCCCCCAGCCAAACAAACCCAGCCACCCACCCCGGAACGAGGGGAGGGAGAGGGGAGAAGGGGAGTGGGAGAAGGACCTCACGCATACACACACAACCCTGTCTCCAGAGACAGAGCACACGTCTCTCCCCTCCCCCGCTGTCTCGCAAGCAGTCGCAGTGGCTAAAGTAGGGGAGGAGAAGGCGATGGCGGGTTCCCCCTCCCCATCCACTTCACATGGGCCACAGTCACGACTAGGATTTGACTACATCAGAGCCCTTCAGCACAATCTTTGCAGGCAGGAAAATGAGGGGGAAAGCAAACCAGTCTTTCCATTCTAGTACAAAAGCAACAGGCTGCAGCCAGAGAGACGAAAGCGGGCACAGCAAAGGTGAGCCAGAGTGGAGGCAGCCCAGCGCCTCCCTCGCCTGCCATCTAAGCAAGGAAAGCCACCAAACTTAGCAGTGCTCCAAACACTTTCCACCAGCCAAACAACCCCCCCCCCCAGAGTGGCTCAGTGGCTGGCTGGCAGCCTCTCCAAGCCGGCTGGCCAGCTTGGAAAGGCAGCGGGCAAGCTGAGCACGCACCAAACACTTGCAGTGAGCTAAGCACACACCAAACACATGCGCACAGTCAAACATTTCCCCCCTCACCCCACCTACCCCAGAGCGGCTCAGTCGCCTGCAGTCTCTGCAAGCCGGCCAGGGAGAACTGAGTAGGCTCCAAACATGCGCACAGCCAAAGAACCCCCACCCCAGAGCAGCTCAGTGCCAGCTGAGCACACACCATTCAGTCACTCCAAGCCAGCTCCTCCATGGAGGCCAGCTCCCCCCCCCAATCTCCCGGCATGGCTTGCCTCGTTGGGAGCGGGAAAAACAACAACAGAAACAGCACGAGGCACAAGAGACCTAACCAGCCACCCCAAACCGGCTCCTCCACGGAGACCGGCCCCCCCCCAATCTCCCGGCATGGCTTGCCTCGCCGGGAGCGCGAAAAACAGCAACAGAAGCAGCATGAGGCAGCATGAAGCAGCACGAGGCAACACGAGGCTTCCCTCGGCTCTCCCCACCCCCATGGCTGCCCACGCTGGAGCTCAGGCCAGCTCCTTACCTTTTCCTGTGGGAGATCAGAATAATTTAGGGCTTATGGGAGCTGGGGGTGGGGCTTAGCTTTCAGGAAGCAAGCCCTACTCTCCTCCCACCACATCCGGAGTCTCAGAAAGCGGAGGGGAAAAAACTCTCCGCTTTCCAAATGGGTTGGGGATGGGGGGGGGGGTTTTGCCAAGGTTTGTGAGTCTGGTTGCCCGGGGGGGGCTCAGGAAATTTCGGGGGTAGCCTGAGCCCCAGAGCCCCCCTGGAGTTGACGCCCATGGGGGAGGGAGGCGAGGAGGGCAGCGATAGAAAAATCGCATGTCGGAATACAACTTGGGCTGGATGAGCTGCCCCCGCAGTTTTGGAAAGCGACCTCAGAAAAACTTGTTTCACACCAAATTGGGTATGTTGCCCTTGGGGGGAAACGTCTGTATGAAATCCATCCCCTAACTCTTCATCTAGATTAAAAACAGTGAGGTTTCCACCTCCCTTTTTTTCGGAGATACAGAAGGGGGTGTTATCCAAGATCAAACCCCTATGGAATACGAGTCTGATTCCTTTGACAGAGCAATTGAATTTCCCCCCTTTAGACGCTCTTATTTAAAGTTGATAGTTTTCCTATTCTGTTTTTAAACAGGCTGAAAAGAAGAAGGGGGGGGAAAGCCCAGCCCCCTATTACAGAATTGTCTCTTTGTGCGGCAGCCGTGTTTCCACACTCTCTTCATTCTAATGAGAGAACTGTCTATTTATTTTAAGAATGGTGCCAGCCAAAGTTCTCCTAAATTGGGCCTCCAATTAAAATTACCCATAACTTTGTTGTGGGCAGTTTACATTTCACCAAAGCGTCGAGTTTTCTCATTAACGGACTTGTCCTTTGTGTTTTCGCTGGCAAGGGATCTGAAGTGTCCGGAACAACAATCCAAACAAGTGCGTGTGAAGGGAGGATCAGAGTATAGCGACCTGCATAACTAGTTTGGAGTTCTCCATATGATTGCCAGCTGGGGCTGGGCGGGGGAAAAATATCCTGTCCCTTTGATGGAAGCCTAATGAGTAGAAGCGGGCACGTCCTGCCACTGCTTAATAGGGTGGCAGGGAGAAAACGAGGCAGTGCTGAAGATGTGCCGAACAGCGACAGTGCTCCTGGCATGAAGCCGGAAGAGACATTGGTCGAATCTGCATTTGCCTTTATAACTCAGTTTCGTGCTGCCGTGATGCCATCAAGCATAGAGAAAGACAGCGTCACAGCCGCACGGAACTGATCTATAAATGCAAATGCAGCCTGAAACTGATTTAAAAATGCAAATGCCGATTCTACAATCATGTCATGTGAAGCTCTAGTATTCACTCAGACATTTTTGGGTGACTCCTAGAGCATCGCCCTCATGTGGCGCCACCAATTCTGCTTCCATGCCAGGAGTGATGCCACACATGGGTGCAGTGCCCTGGTATCCAGTTTCTCCCACTAGAGCTGGCAAACCTGGTCCTTTTCTCTGGATGCCAGGGATTGAACCTATCTTATTCCACATCCAAAACAGGTGCTGTACCCAGGGTTGCTGAGTTAGTGTGAGTTAGCTCACAGTTTTTTTAACCCCTGGTTCACACATATTTTTTTTTTTTAGCTCAGGAAGGATGGCTCCAGAGGAGACTAATTTATGCAGAAGCCAAATCACTTCCTCGCAACTGTAATGCCAGTAGCTCACAAAGCAGAATTTTTTGCTCACAAGACTCCATAGCTTAGAGGCAGCGTTGGCCGTACCACTAAGCCCTATAACCCTGCCCCTTAACTCACCCGGCCTGTTCTCCACACATCCAGAGCCCCCTCGTTTGGTCTGACCGAGCTCCCACTGCCTTCAGCTTTGTATTATTGGACGATTCTATTGTAAAATCGTATTATTCTAAGACCCTCGGTCGGTCTCTCTTGTTTCCCCTGCCAAAGGCAAAAGTAGCCAAAGGGGGAACCCATCCCACATATCTGCCGTGTAAGAATGGGTTGCCTTCCTTCCCCTCTGTAATTTTCCTGATGCAAATTGCTTCTCTCCATTCCCCAAAGCTCGTGTGGGTCTTATGAAGGGAAATATAAAAGGCAAGTGGTTTCCTGTGGCTATACACACTATTGGGAAATGAAGAAGAAGAAGAGATGGGATTTATACCCCGCCCTTCACTACCCAAAGGAGTCTCAGATTGGCTTAGACCAGGGGTGTCAAACAAGTGGCCCGGGGGCTGGATCATCCCCCCCGGAGGGCTTCTGTCAGGCCCGCAGTGGAACTGGCTGTCTTCTGTTTCTTCTTCCAGTTGTGCTGCTGCTGCTGCGTCATCGTAGGTTTGCAGCTTACAGATACACACCTGAACAGCACATTCAGGACTGCAACAGCACAGACATTGTGATGCAGTAATTCAGAGCAAGAGGTGTCAGTGATCAGACACTGTTGAATAAACAAAATATTGCAGGAGTGCTAATGTTTCAAGCATGTCTTTATTTTAAGTTTAAAAAATCCCCTTTGTGTTTGTGTCCTTTATAAAGTTTATATCTCCGTTACCTGGCATTACATTTTATGACACACACATGGCCCGGCCCAACAAGGTCTCATTTATGTCAGATCTGGCCTTCATAACAAATGAGGTCGACACCCCTGGCTTAGACCATCTAGTCCAGACCATCTAGTCCAACCCCCTGCCCAATGCAGGACCAGCCTAAAGAGAAGAGAAGAAGAAGAGATTGGATTTATAACCCACCCTTCACTACCCAAGGGAGTCTCAGAGTGGCTCACAAACTCCTTTCCCTTCCCCTCCCCACAACAGACACCCTGTGAGGTAGGTGGGGCTGAGAGAGCTCTGACAGAAACTGCTCTTTTTCAAGAACAGCTGTGCCAGAGCTATGGCTTGCCCAAGGTCATCCAGCAGGTGCAAGAGGAGGAGTGGGGAATGAAGATTTTTTTTGGGGGGGGGGACTTGGAGGGCAGGGTGGAACAGGGCCCGCAGGCCAGAGCAGGACTGTTCTGCCACAGGGCCCAACTGATATTGATCAATAATAGAGTAGAGGATGAAATGCTGACTTCTGCCTTTAAAAACAGTCTGGTTTTTGCCATTCTCATTCTGCAGTTTATTCCTGGATGGATTCCTTCTTGTCCCTAAGGATGCCCATCACGGCCATGGCTGGGAAATGCAGTCTGACAGCCATGTAGTGGTAATGAAAGACCAGATGTTACTAGTGGATGGAAGAAGTATCAGGGCGTGCCCTCCATGTTTTCTGTCTTCTCCAGGTGGAAGGGAAGTGATACACAATAGCAGAGGCAAGAGAGCCAGCCGGCTTGCCACAATGCATTTTGTCTTGCTGCCTTAAAATTTGCCAGCCTCCTGCTAAATTTCTCATTGAGCATCATGTTGCAGGTCGATCCATGGAGTTTGTACAGTAGTGGATGGAGTTTGGTGTAGTGGTTAAGTATGCAGACTCTAATCTGGGAGAACCGGGTTTGATACCCCACTCCTCCATTTGCACCTGGCTGGATGACCTTGGGCAAGCCATAGTCCTGTCAGAGGTGTTCCTGAAAAGAGCAGTTCCTGTCAGAGCTCTCTCAGCCCCACCTACCTCAGAGGCAGTGTTCTCTCTAAGGTGAGTTAGTGTGAGCTAGCTCACAGGGTTTTTTTTAGCCTCCAGCTCACACATTTTTGTCTTAGCTCAGGAAGGGTGGCTCCAGAGCAAACTAATAATGCAGTAGCCAAATTGCTCACTCACAACTTTAATGCCAGTGGCTCACAGAGTAGAATTTTTGCTCACAAGACTCCACAGCTTAGAGGGAGCATTGCTCAGAGGGTGTCTGTTGTGGGGAGGGGAAAGGAAAGGAGTTTGTAAGGTGCTCTCAGACTCCAAGTGAAGGGCGGTTTATAAATCCAATCTCCTCCTCCTCCTCCTCCTCCTCCTCCTCCTCCTCTTCTTCTTCTTCTTCTTCTTCTTCTTCTTCTGGCAACCCCACTTCCCCAGCCAAACTTTAGTGCAGGGGTCCCTAATATGGTGCCTGTGAGTTCCACAGAGACCCCCCACATCTTTCCTTTCACCCTCCAAGTGCTTTTAGAAGGTGGGAAGGCTAGGTGGGGTGTTTGCCCCGCAGAGCTTCTGTTTGGCTACGTAGATTAAAAGCCATCCTGTTAAACATAGTGTCTGCTGAAATGTTGAATGGTTCCTAGTAAAGTTACATGTAACCTCATTCCCTGACATTATATGGTCCTCCTATGGCAGCCATTTTATGACTGGCTCTGCCTCCCGTGGCAGCCATTTTGCTATTGCCCCTACAGCCATGTGCCGGAAGACCAAAGGTGCCGGCAGCCTCAAAAAGGTTGGGGACCCCTTGCTCTAGTGTGTGTGTGATGTTCCAAGCAGGATTGTCATCAATGCTCCCTCTAAGCTGTGGACTCTTGTGAGCAAAAAATCTCCTTTGTGAGCTACTGGCATTAAAGTTGTGGGCGAGCGATTTGGCTGCTGTAGAAATTAGTCTGCTCTGGAGCCCTCCTTCCTGAGCCAAGACAAAAGCGCGTGAGCCGGAGGCTAAAAAACGGCGAGCTAGCTCACAGTAACTCAGCTTAGAGGGAACATTGATTGTCATAGAGCTAATCTGTCTACTTCTCCGGAGCTCCGTGGCCCTCTAACGTGCACGTGGGTCTCCCTCTTTATCAACAGAAGTTTAGTGTGATGTGATGGTACCACTTTACTCTGCTCTGGTTAGACCTCACCTAGAGTATTGTGTTCAGTTTTGGGCACCACAATTTAAGAAGGATATAGACAAGCTGGAATGTTCCACAGGATGGCAACGCAGATGGTGAGGAGTCTGGAGACCACGTCCTATAAGGAAAGGTTGAAGGAGCTGGGTATGTTTAGCCTGGAAAGGAGATGACTGAGAGGTGATATGATCACCGTCTTCAAGTACTTGAAGGGCTGTCATCTAGAGGAGGTTACGGAGTTGTGTTCTGTTCCCCCAGAAGGTTGGACCAGAACCAACAGGTTGAAATTAAATCAGAAGAGTTTTTAGCTAAAAATTAGGAAGAACTTCCTGACAGAGCAGTTCCTCAAGTGGAACAGGCTTCCTCGGGAGGCGGTGGGCTCTCCTTCTTTGGAGGTTTCCAAACAGAGGCTAAATGGCCATCTGACAGCAATGTGGATTCTGTGAACTTAGGCAGATCACGAGAAAGAGGGCAGGAAGGGTTGCCTCAGTGCGTTGTTCTTGTGGCCCTTTTTTACATGCCCAAGGAAATGCTGGTTGCCACTTAGGGGTCAGGAAGCAATCCTGGAGGTTTTTTGGTCATGTTTTGGGTGTGGAACAGCAGTCACTGCAGGTGTGGAGGGGGAAGTATTTGTGAATTTCCTGCATTGTGCAGAGGGTTGGAATAGATGACCCTGGAGATCCCTTCCAACTCTGTGATTCAATGATTCTTACTGACATTACTTCAAAGGAATGCATTGTTTGGCTTGCACATCACTTTATTGGGGGTGGAGTCATTTTGTTCATTGTAGGGAACAGAGAAGTTCTCCATGCGTATCAGAGTTTTTCCATACTCAAGGAACATCTGATTTGGCAAGAGTCCCATTGGGTATAAAGTAGACATATCCTGTACCACCTCTGGGCAAAAACTGAATGTGTGGATGAAATGGCAGTGCATGGAAGTGGGGAAGCGCCTCTTGTTCATCACTTCTGAATCCTACTTCAATTGTATATATGGAGATTTTCCAATCTTATTGTAACAATAATGGGCAGTGTTATGTGTGTGCGTTACGTGCCATCAAATCGTTTCCAGCTTAGGTGATCCTATGAATTAGACAGTGTTATTGATGCAATGAACATGGGATTGAGCAAACTCCGGAGGACAGGAGGGCCTGGCGTGATGTCACAGGAGGTGGTGGCAGCTACAAGCATGGACAGTTTCAAGAGGGAATTAGATAAACATATGGAGCAGAAGTCCATCAGTGGCTATTAGCCACAGGTATAGATGGGAACTCTCAGTCTGGGGCAGGTGATGCACTCTATTCTTGGTGCTGGAGGGGGCAGCAGTGGGAGGGCTTCTAGTGTCCTGGCCCCACTGGTGGACCTCCTGATGGCACCTGGTATATTTTGGCCACTGTGTGACAGAGTGTTGGACTAGATGGGCCATTGGCCTGATACAACATTGGCTTCTCTTATTCTCTTATGTGGTCCATGGGGTCGCAAAGAGTCGGACTCGACTGTGCAACTGAACAACAAGAACAAATTCATGACGTCCAGAATGTCCTATCATTAAGAGCCTTGCCCAGGTCTTGCCAACTGAGGGTCGAGGCTTCCTTGATTGATGGGTTTTCCTCTTTTCCTGCTGCCTTTTCCTAGAATTAGGCTGTGGTCGCAAACACTAAACAATCCACTTTCAATCCACTTTCAGTAGACTTTCCAGTGGGATTTTGCCAATCCACACAGGCAAACCCAGCTGGAAAACGAACTCAGAATGGATTATTTGGGGTGTGTGACCGCAGCCTCACTGTCTTTTCCAGTGACTCATTTTCTAAAGCGTCCAATGTGACCAAAGTCAGATACCATCAGTTTATTTGCTTTAGCTTATAGGGAGCGTTCAGACTTCATTTGCTCTAGAACCCGCTCATTTGTCTTTTTGGCAGCCCGTGGTATCTGTAAAATTCTCCTCCAACGCCACATTTCAAGCAAATCAGCTTTCTTACTGTCAGCTGTCCTCATTACCCAAATTGTGCATTTCCCAGTGTGTCTGAGATTATGCTAAAATGATGAAAAATAGGCTGAAGGCACTGAATGAATGCGTAGCTCAGAAGAGATTTGAACTCAGTTAAGAACATAAGAACATAAGAGAAGCCAATGTTGGATCAGGCCGATGGCCCATCCAGTCCAACACTCTGTGTCACACAGTGGCCAAAAATGCCAGGTGCCATCAGGAGGTCCAGCAGTGGGGTCAGGATACTAGAAGCCCTCCCACTGTTGACCCTACCCCCAAGCACCAAGAATACAGAGCATCACTTGCCCCTGATTCCCTATCTATACCTTGTGACTAATAGCCACTGATGGTCCTCTGCTCCATATATTTCTCTAATTCCTTCTTGAAGCTGTCCATGCTTGTAGCCACCACCACCTCCTGTGGCATTGAATTCCATGTGTTAATCACTCTTTGGGTGAAGAAGTACTTCTTTTTATCCGTTCTAACCCGACCACTCAGCAATTTCATTGAGTGCCCATGAGTTCTTGTATTGTGAGAAAGGGAGAAAAGTACCTCTTTCTCTACTTGCTCTTTTCCATGCATTATCTTATAAATCTCGATCATGTCATCCCTCAGCTATCGTTTCTCCAAGCTAAGGAGTCCCAAGTGATTGCCAATAGTCTGTCAACTTCTTTCACATACCTTCCCTCAAAGAGAGAGCTGAGGAGGAGGAGAGGAGATTGGATTTATACCCCGCTCTTCACTCGGAGCCTCAGAGCAGCTTACAAACTTCTTTCCCTTCCCCTCCCCACAACAGACACTCTGTCAGGTAGGTGGGGCTGAGAAAGCTCTTTCCAGAACTGCCCTTTCAAGGACAGCTCTTGTCAGAACTATGGCTTGCCCAAGGTCATCCAGCAGCTGCGAGTGGAGGCATGGGGAATCAAACCCGGTTCTCCCAGATTAGAGTCCGCAGACTTAACCACTACACCAAACTGGCTCTGAGCGAGCACTTCTGGACCAGGTAGGATTGCCATCCTCCAGGTGGGGTTTGGAGATCTCCCAGAATTACAGCTGATCTCCAGACAACAGAAATCAGTTCCCCTGGAGAAAAGAGTTATTTTGGAGGGTGGACTCAAAGGCATTATACCTCTCTGGAGCTTCCTTCGCCCCCTAGACACTGTCCTCTCTAGGCTCCACCCTCAAATCTGCAGGGATTCCCTAACCACTTTAGTGTAGTGGTTAAGTGCACGGACTCTAATCTGGGAGAACCGGGTTTGATTTCCCACTCCTCCACTTGCACCTGGCTGGATGACCTTGGGCAAGCCGTAGCTCTGATAAGAACTGTTCTTGAAAAAAGAGCAGTTTCTGTCAAGAGCTCTCACAGAGTGTCTGTCATGGGGAGGGGAAGGGAAAGGAGTTTGTAAGCCACTCTGAGACACCTTTGGGTAGTGAAGGGTGGGGTATAAATCCAATCTCCTCCTCCTCCTCCTCCTCCTCCTCCTCCTCCTCCTCCTCCTCCTCTTCTTCTTCTCTTCTTCTTCTTCTTCTTCTTCGTCTTCTTCTTCTTCTTCTTCTTCTTCTTCTTCTTCTTCTTCTTCTTCTTCTTCTTCTTCTTCTTCTTCTTCTTCTTCTTCTTCTTCTTCTTCTTCTTCTTCTTCTTCTTCTTCTTCTTCTTCCTGAAGTCAACAATCCTGCTTGGTTTGGTTTGCAGATATGTCAACCTTAACAATGTTAAGGCATCGTGTAATTGACAATGACAACAATATAATCTTATATCAGCTCTAAACTTTGTTCTTCGAATTTCAATATATTGGTATTTTCAATGCTAATTTATTACAGTATCATGATTACAATGGAAGTTAGAAACAAGACATCCCAAATTTACAACATTTGCCCCACAGTGTTATGAGTCGACATGGAAGTCTTGGCGAAAATGAAGATACGAGAAAACT
The DNA here is from genome assembly GCA_029375565.1 of Gekko gecko. Classification (NCBI taxonomy): domain Eukaryota; kingdom Metazoa; phylum Chordata; class Lepidosauria; order Squamata; family Gekkonidae; genus Gekko; species Gekko gecko. The sequence goes on from JAPDNY010000007.1 coordinate 21,040,550, forward strand.
GCAGGACTCTGAGAACTGGTGTTAGGAGAATCTTGCCATCTGTGAATCTTGTTAGGCTCAGTGCCACGGCCACGAGAATTTGATTGGCGATTCCCTCTATTATCTAAGAGCAATATTTATCTAAGAGCAATACTGAAGCTTAATGTATATATCAACAGATTGAAAACAACACTAGAATTACACATTTTCTGTATTCCATAAGTCCTGAGGAAGGCATCAGAAACGAGTCCACCCCGGTGCTCATAGTCTTCCAGTTTCCTCGTATCTTGTAATTTTTGGATGTATTGTATCTAACTTTCATTGTGATTATTGTAATTGTGCTATTATAATAAACTAGCGTTGAAAATACCAATATATTGAATCAGAAAAACAAAGTTTAGAGTTGATATAAGATTATATTGTTGTCATTGTCAATAACACAGTGTTTTAGTGTGGTTATCTCCTACCATTTACCCTGTGGTCCTCTTCTTGTATTATTTACATGTAGACCCTGGCAAAGGGGAAGTTTTTTGCCATAGGAACATATTTCTAAGCGGCCTTTCTAATGGCAGAGTGTTTCACTTTATGATGTTGCTTGAATTTGTTTCGGAATATGACTTCGCGAGCTCTTAGTGCTCACACATGTTACGGAGCAAATGTCATTTCAACAGAGAATTTCTTCTCCAGCCCAGAATGTAAAACGCGGTTTTGTACATGCACAAAATGTGCCTTCAATTTCCATCTGTTTCTATCAAAATCAGGCATCCAGCTAATGACAGCTCAGGCAGACCTGAGCAAACACTCCCAAAGGGTCTTTATTTCCTTGACGGTGTTGGTTTATTTTAAGCAGGTAGGGGGGGGAAACAGCAACATTTCTCCACAAGGCTCCACTTTAAAAGTAAATTTCTCTCACCCCATGTTAATAGTTCACCTTCTCTTCCTTCTCAAGGAGGAAGAACAACCTCTACTGTGGCTATGCTCTAAATGCAACGCCGTAGGAAATGGTGTGTTGCTGCCATGAGGAATGCTCACCTGAGACCAGTTGTCGTTCTCCCTAGGCGAGCGAGCAAGTGGAATTACAAGGCCATTCTACCCCATTCAGAGCTCCGGGAAAGAGAAATCATTCTGAAGTGTTTACAGGAGCACACACTCCCAAAGCGGATTTTCGAGCTGTGATCTATATCTTCTCTTTTATCTTGCCCAGTAAGCAAGGGTTACCAATTCGCTGGAGAGCTGCAAGATAGGATCAGTGAGTGGGGAAGGGGCAAGCCACATCTCTTTATTGAATGCACTGTTGAATTCAGCCTAGGAGAACTGGTATCCCCGATCAACAGGAATCAAATTACACCGGTGGTGTAATTAACTCCTGTTGACTCTGGAGCTATTACTGAAGGCATCCCACTGATAAGAAGCCCACTTCAGCGCTGTTCACGTGTCCAAGTTCAGGGGTAGAAATATCTAAATTTGAATGAGAATAGAAAAGGGGGGGGGGCAAGAAAAGAAATGCACAGCAAATGGGACATAACTCGTCAGTGAAGAGCACGCCTTTTAACCCGGCTCTGAGTTCGGCGTTCTGGCACCCAAACCAGGTTATTAAAGAGAGCCTCCACATTCCGAGGCAGCAAACCTCTGAATACCAATGCCAGGAAGCAACATCAGGAGAAGGCCTCAGCCTCTATGCCTCCGGAGGAACCAGTTGGCCACTTATTGCCAGGATCGGACACGTACCGTGAGTGATACTTGTTTTTGTACCACAATTTATGACCGTGTATAGATGCCCTATGCTAATAATGCCTGCTTTCGCTTCTGTAACCCCTGCTTGCTTCGTCCAGCTGCCCATTCTGCCTAGTACCTTATCTGTCCTCCCTGACGTTCCTATTGGGGGGGACTGTGTGAATGAATGTGTGGAGTGAGGTAGAGGCGCCGCTTGTAACTTTCCCAAACTTTCCATAGTCCAGCACAGGGCACTTCTCTTGGGAACACAGCCAGGGCTTTTTTCGTAGATAAAGCCCAGCAGGAACTCACTAGCATAATAGGCCACACCCAACAGCAGAAACTCATTAGCATTTCAGGCCAAACCCCTGGCAGCACAGCTCATTAGCCTATTAGGCCACACCCCCATGTTACCAGAAGTGTGGCCACCCAGCCACACCCACCTTTTGCTTCTTATTCTGTTTACCTTGTTTGTTGTCGAAACCCAGGGCTCTTTTTGTAGCAGGAACTCCTTTGTATGTTAGGCCACACACCCCAAATGTAGCCAATCCTAATGAGTTCCTGCTGTTGAGTGTGGCCTGTTATGCTAATGAGTTCCTGCTGGGCGTGGTCAACCCAGGAGCCAGCCGGAACTCCGTTCCTGTGAGTTCCTGCCCAAAAATAGCCCTGAACACAGCTCTGTCTGTTGCCCTGGGACACACGCTCTTCACCGTCCAGCAAAGCAGTCCTATTAACGAGTCTTTAAGCGGCTGCACGGCAACAGGGCTTGGAAGAATTACAGCATATTGACATATATGAAGCAAGCCACACACTGTAAACACGATAGGTTGTATCTTGCAGATCCATCCTGACTCAAAAGAGTCTTCCCCCGATGCAAGAACCTCTAGTTTCAGCAGAGGTCTCCCTGCATTGCTGGTAAACACCACTATTACTATTCAAGGAACAAACCCATGGGATCCAACCCTGTCTAAGCGCTTAGTCCTGTTAACAAATCCATTTTGCAAAGAGAACTCCTAACTGTGCCTCCGAGTCGCAGTTAGCGCACTCCGGCACATTTAAAGTGAGAAAATGTCCCATTTTTGTTTCTGCGTCCCAAGCCTCCGGTAGAATTATCACTTGCAGGTCAAGCCTGAAGGATAAAGGAGTGATATTTCATTTAGATAATAAAGTTGTGCTCAAGGCAGAGAGTAAACAACTCTCTTAATCATAGTCATTCATGCGCGGGGTGTGTGTGCTTGCGCTATGGTGCGCAAGCCAGAGCATACATTTCTATGTCACTTAGGCCAAGAATAATCGGGCAGCCAATGCATTGCCTTATTATCTGTTCAAAAAAGCTCCACTTCTGGACTCTGCAAATGAGCACACTTATTCAGATGATCTCAGGCAGCACTGTTTGTATCCTGACAGCCGTGGTTTCCATGAGACAGCAAATTATCTGTTCAAGTAGGCAAGTGCTCTGAGCAGCAGCAGGAGAAAAAAAAAATGGTGTTTGGTGAGTGGGTGAAAGTGAGAGAGAGAGTGTGGCTTGGTTATAAGGCCATCTAATGAGTTTGTGGCAGAGATCATAGAATCATAGAGTTGGAAGGGGCCTCCAGGGTCATCTAGTCCAACCCCCTGCTTGTTGTTCAGTTGCAAGCCCCTTCTCTTCGCAGTCCCATCGACCACATCATGTCAGGCCCTCCTATCTTCCGTCATGCTCCGGAGTTCGCTCAATTTCATGTTTGTTGCATCGATAACACTGTCTAACCATCTCATCCTCTGCTGTCCCCTTCTTCTGTTACCTTCAAGAGTCAGTTTGGTGCAGTGGTTAAGTGCGTGGACTCTAATCTGGGAGAACCGGGTTTGATTCCCCACGCCTCCACTGGCACCTGCTGATGTGACCTTGGGTCTGTCACAAGCTCTGGCACAGCTGTTCTCTCAAGGACAGTTTCTGTCAAGAGCTCTCTCAGCCCCACATACCCCACAGGGTGTCTGTTGTGGGGAGGGGAAGGAAAAGGAGTTTGTAAGCCACTCTGAGACGCCTTTGGGCAGTGAAGGGCAGGGTATAAATCCAATCTCTTCTTCTTTCCCAGCATCAGGGTCTTCTCCAGTGAATGCCCCCTTTTCTTTGTGTGGCCAAAGTATTTGAGCTTCAGCTTCAGGATCTGGCCTTCCAGGGAACAGTCAGGGTTGATTTCTTTTGGGATTGACTGATTCTATCTCTTCACAGTCCAAGGGACTCTCAAGAGTCTTCTCCAGCACCATAATTCGAAAGCATCTATTCTTCAGCGCTCGGCCTTCCTTATGGTCCAACTCTTGCAACCCCCTGCACAATGCAGGAAATTCACAAATACCCCCCACACCCCCAGGGACCTCTGTTCCATGCCCAGAAGATGACAAAAACCCTCCTGGATCCCTGGCCAAACTGGCCTGGCAAACAATTGCTTCCTGCCCCTATAGTGGCGATCAGCATTTCCCTGGGCGTGTAAGAAATGGCCACGAGAACTAAGCACTGAGGCAACCCTTCCTGCCTTCCCTCTCCTGATGATATTATAGATGATGTGTACTTCACTGCAGGAGTGTTTGGCAGATGAGGTATCTATGCTCAACTGGCATGGCCACCTACAGGCCAAACCTCCCATCTCCCAGCCTCACCAGCACTGGCTTCAAGAATTATTTTTGTCTCTCCAATATAGGATTGCCAGCTCTGGGCTGGGAAATACTTGGAGATTTTGGTTGTGGAGCTTCTGGAGGGCGGCGTTTGGGGAGGGGTGTGTGTTAAATACTGGGTTCCGTGGGTGAACAGACTCCCAGGCTAATGATCAGCTCTGCTTTATCCAGTGATTTCAGCAAGAACAAGACTGTAGACCAGAGCCTCAGTTATATTGCATGCAATGGCCACACCCCAACACACCCCGCTCCCAACGATAGGCTATTTACAAAACTTTACATCTTAATTGGTTACTGCCAGAATACTGTTGGCCTATTGTTATTCGGCTCCAAGCTCACCCTGTCTCTGGCAGCACAGCCCTGCAATGTTTCAGTCCCAATACATAACAGCGGGGACTTCAGTGGAGGGTAATGCCGTAGGGGCCAACTTCCGAAGCAGCCTTTCCTACAGGTGAACTGATCAGCTGAGATCCCAGGAGAATCTCCAGTCACCCCCTGGAGGTTGGCAAGCCTGCTCCAATACCAAAGTTTGCCATTTCCCCTAGAGCCTCATATATATATTTTTTTCCCCGCTAGTCTCCAAAGAATCCTAAAAATAAGCCGGCCAGCCTCCGTTACAGAGATAACTTCTGTTAAATTCTATTGCTCAGCATATTACTATCAAACAATAAAACGGATGTACATTTTATGATTCTGTGACCCAATCGGTATATCATTCATTTTTGGCTGAAGACCAGATTCATAAAGATAGCCATTTATAATCTCTGTTCCTTTCGAATCAGAGCGATTGCACCAATGTGGTTGAGTTACAGAAAGAGAGGGGGAAAAACCACACTGCAATAAAGTTTTATGCCTCTTTTCCTTACGCCTTCCTAGAAGGGCAGTTTGCGCTCCTGGATCTGATTAAAAATAATTGACGACGATCGCGTGACCTCCAGTTCTGAGGCCATGTCTGGGGTCCTTTCTGAATTTAATGAATAAGCTCGCAAAGGAATGAGCTTGTGGAATATTAGGATCCCAGCTCAACAGAAACAGAGAGATTAATTGCATCAGTAGGCAGTGACCTCTTACAGACTCGGGTAGATTATGGGCCATTTTAAAATGGTTACGCGTCTGTATAAAATAATGAAGTTGTTACGGAGCACAGTGAGCTTGGGAATTTTCTGTGCTATGTCTTACCATTTTTCTTTTTCTTTTTAAGGGAATGAGCTGTTAACATAGAACTGTGCTGAAGACAGGGAGTGTTTACAGTCACCTCCTTCCTGCTGTTTCAGCACTAGGGTTGCTAACTCCAGGTTGGGAAGTCCTTGGGTATTTGGAGGCAAAACCTGGGGAGGACAGGGTTTGGGGGGGGGGAGAGACCTCGATGGGCTATAATGCCAAAGAGTCTATTTTAGGGTTGCAAACTTCCAGGCGGCAGCTGGAGATCTTCGGAGATTACAGCTATCTGCAGTTTACAGTGATAAAGTCCCCTGGAGAACATAGCTGCTTGAGAAGGGGGACTCTATGGCATTATACCTAGGGTTGCCAGGTCTGGCTTGGAAGATACCTGGACTTTGGGGGTGGATCCAGGAGAGGGCGGGGTTTGTGGAGGGGAGGGGCCTCAGCACAGTACAATACCATAGAGTCCCACCTTTCAAAGCAGCCGTTTTCTCCAGGGGAGCTGTTCTCCGTCAGCTGGAGATCAGTTGTAAAAGCGGGAGATCCCCAGGCCCCACCTGGAGGCTGGCGACACTAATTATACCCCTTAAGTCCCTCCCCCTTCCCAAACTGCACCCTCCCTAGACTCCAACGCCCAAATATCCAGGAATTTCCCAACCCACAGCTGGTAACTCTATCTACCCTCTGAAGCAGCCATCTTCTCCAGGGGAACTGATCTCTGTTAACTGGAGATCCACTGTAATTTCAGATTCCCAAACCCCACCTGGAGGCTGGCAGCCCAAACACCCAAATCTTATTTCACTTTCACCTTCCCATTGTGGAAACAAAATAATATTTTTCCCCACACTATTATGTTGTGCTGCACTGAAGTTTTCACAAAAAGGTACATTACTTTCAAGGTTATTTTCTGTATCATTACAGTTAGTGGTACATACTATGTGTATGTTATACCGCGTCAGTCACGTATAAACATGCACAGTAGGCATGTGGCATGAAAAAAACCCCAGAAGTGTAACGCATAAAACCGTTGGGGAAAAAATGGATGTAGAATAATAAGAACGATAGGGCACTGGGCTGTTACATTATCTTGCTGGAAACTTTCCGTCCTTCCTTTGAACTTTACAGGAAACTCTCTGGGCAGCTTACAGAGCAAATACAGCAAAATTAACCTCAATAAAACCTCAATAAACCTCAAAAAAACACTTTCCCTATGAAGAAAGATTAAAACACTTGAGGCTCTTTAGCTTGGAGAAATGATGGCTGAGGGGTGACATGATAAAGGTTTATAAGGTAATGCATGGAACAGAACAGGTAGGGAAAGAGGTACTTTTCTCCTTTTCTCACAATACAAGAACTCGTGGGCACTCAATGAAATTGCTGAGCAGTCGGGTTAGAACAGATAAAAGAAAGTCCTTCTTCACCCAAAGAGTGATTAACACATGGAATTCACTGCCACAGGAGGTGGTGGCAGCTACAAGCATGGATGGCTTCAAGAGGGAATTAGATAAACATATGGAGCAGAGGTCCATCAGTGGCTATTAGCCACAAGGTATAGATAGGGAGTCTGGGGCAAGTGAGTCTCTGTATTCTTGGTGCTTGGGGGGGCGGTCAACATTGGGAGGGCTTCTAGTGTCCTGGCCCCACTGGTGGACCTCCTGATGGCACCTGGTATTTTTGGTCACTGTGTGACAGAGTGTTGGACTGGATGGGCCGTTGGCCTGATCCAGCATTGGCTTTTCTTATGTTCTCATGTACTTTAGACTTTTTTAAAAAAAAAATAGAAATTCAGTTCATAAAGGCAACCCAAGGTATTAAAAACAACCTATTATACGAGCAGATAAAATCCCAGAAAATCTCTCTCTCTCTCTCTCTCTCTCTCTCTCTCTCTCTCTCTCTCTGTCTGTCTGTCTGTCTGTCTGTCTGTCTGTCTGTCTGTCATCTTGTCTTGCCCTGGGAGTCCTAGCTATACACCTGACAGGCTCCCGGCTGAATTCCATCTTTCAGTTCTACGTAATGAACCCACACAAATCTCTCTCTCATTTGAACTGAAAGCAAAACATCATGATGTCACGTGACTTTGTTTTTACTCGGTTACATGGAGTGCTGCCCTCTAGAGGACAGTTGTAATACTGGGAGATCTCCAGACCCCAACCTGGAGGTTGGCAATGGCAACCATACATGGATGACAGTACTCAGTGTAACTGAGCAAAAAACACAGTCACTCGACATCACAATGCTTTGCTTTCAGTTCCTTTGCTGTATTTCCAAATGGGGCGTGGTTGCCAATATGCAGGCGGGGTCTGGAGCATCTCGGGAATCACATCTGGTCTCCCGAGTGAAGAGATCAGTTCCTCTATAGGAAATGTCAGCTTCGGAGGGTGAACTCGGTGGTGTCATATCCAGGAGTTCCCTAACCCAGAGCGGGCATCTTTAGGTGTCCTTCAGGTCTGGTCTTGATTAATAGACTTTTTAATGGCTCATTCTGAACAGGGATTGGCCATACTTTGTACAGGATCTAGACTCTGCCCACAGGTCCAGAATCCAGACGCTGCCAACAAGCACAGGGTTCTTGCCTCTTGTACCTTCCCCACCTCCAGTCCAGGAGGTCAGAGAGAGGCAAGTCCTTGTTACTATACCAGCACGTGGAGAATCTCACCTCTGTCCCACACTCCCATGCTCCAAGAGCACTGAACTCAGTGTTCTGCCACCAGGACCTATTTAAGAACGTTCCCAACTCAGACAGGAGAATAGATCCCACCTTCTGTCAGGTTTTTGGAAGTTAACAACTTATCAGCTCTGGGGTAGAGCGGCAGATGATTGACACACAATGGGTGCGTTCAGACGCGCCGTTTGAGCCGTTTTCGGCACGGCTCAGAAACGGCTTTTACCTGCGCGTTCACACACCCAACATCTGCCTACCGTCCCCAGCCGTCGCTTTCTGGAGCAAACCCCTTTGAAACGGAGTATTTTGACAAGTGGTGTTTTCCATGATTCTCCGTTTCAAGCCGCACTTTTCCCTGTCTGATCGCTCCATCCAGCCACTTCCGGGTGCTTCAACCCCCCCCCCTCTGGGAAGCTGCCTCCGGCTTCCGGCTTCAGTCCGCCATTTGTTTTTTTCCTTAGCGGTGTACGCTTGAGCGGAGCTCCGCACTTAAGTTAAAAAAGAAAAGCTTCACTGGTGCCTAGTTTAGGCATTTAGAGGAGTCCGGGATCTCGGGGAGGCCATTTTAAAAAGGAGTCTTCATTTAAACTTTAAAGGGACCTGTTGAGATCGCTCTTCTGCGCACCCGCCAAACTTCCTGTTCGGGAGAGGGCTGCCTGTGCGCATGCTCAAAGGAGAGGGGAAAACCCCCCACACCTGCAGGAGGATGGCGGGGAGCTCGGAAGGAGGAGGTGAGTGTGATCGCGATTCTCCAGTTTAAAAAAAACACACATCGTGCCGGAGCAGTTTAAACCGCTCCAGCACGCTGTCTAAACGCGCCCAATAGTAGCTTTCTGGCGAGCAGCTCAGACTCTAGATTTAGCCCTAGAGTTCCAGGTACAATATTGATCCAAACCAGATCAGGTTAATCTATATAAGACCTTTATTAAATACAGCAGTTATATGACATGAGATTTACACAGGTTAGAAAACAATAAACATTCCTATAGCTCTGTAGAGCTCTGACTAAAACATACAAAAGCATCATAATTACCAATCCTTGGTCCAGAGAACAGTCAAAGCAGAGTCCATTCTCCAAGGGATCTTAAAGACGAAAGCCATGCTTGCAATGGGCAATTAAGGTCAGCTTGTTGCCCCCTTGCAAAATTCAGTGTTGCCGGTGTGTAATCCAAACAGAGACTAACTCTTAGAAAGGGCCCTCTTTCCAAGAGAGTTCTGTGTGTCTTTTGATAGGCTAAAGACAACTCTCCTCCTACCTCTGTCATAACTGAGCATGGCCAGTACGCAATCATGACAGAGTAGAAAGGCGTGTCTACTCCGAAGGAGCCTCCATAGCTTATGTGGTGACTGCACATGTACGCTGGGCTTTGAAGTTTGGGGAAGAGCCTGAATGCCTGGCGAGGTGTCAAAGTGGCTTTTGAAATGCAGAACCAGGCCTAGCAGTTGTGCCTGCCATTTGGTCAGGTGTGAAAGTCACAGGGACATGTTCCCAGCTGGACCATTTGAGTCTAATCACTGTATCAGAGAAATATTTTTTTCTATACATACTTAACAACAGGAAAGGTTGCGGCACGGGTTCTCTGATGTCTTGAGCTGGTGCCAAATCCGCAAATCATTGACCGTATCCCAGACCAGGTATAGTTTCTAAACTCTTTTCAGAGGGAGCCCAGTGCATAAGAAATCCCTGTAGTCCAGCCTTACTTACGATACCGGGTAGCCAGATCCTTATTTCCCCCACAAACATCAAACATAGAAAGCTTTAAAAGCTACAGATTTGTAGAGGAGAGATCTGTCAGCAGCTACTAGCCATGTTGGCTGAGGGGAACCTCCACATTCAGAGGCAGTCAGCCTCTGAATTCCAGAGCCAGGAGGCAACATCAGGGTAGGGCTGCCAACCTCCAGGTGGCACCTGGAGATCTCATGCTGTTTCCGTTGATCTCCAGATGACCCAGATCAGCTCCCATGGAGGAAATGGCTGCTTTGGATGGTAGGTTCTATGGCATTATACGTTACTGAGTTCCATCCACTCCCCAAACCCTGCACTTCCCAGGCTCCACCCCCCCGCCTCAGATCTCCAGGTATGTCTCAGCCCAGAGCTGGCAACCCTACATCAGGGGGAGGTCATGGGCTCTATGCCCTGTTGTTGGCCATCGGGAGAAACTGGTTGGCCACTGTGTAAGACAAAATGCTGGACTAGATGGACCACTGGTCTGATCCAGCTGGGTTCTTCTTATATTCTTAAGTTTGGTGTAGTGGTTAAGTGTGTGGATTCTAATCTGGGAGAACCAGGTTTGATTCCCCACTCCTCCACATGCACCTGGCTGGATGACCTTGGGCAAGCCATAGCTCTGGCACAGCTGTTCTTGAAAAAGAACAGTTTCTTTCAGAGCTCTCTCAGCCCCACCTACCTCACAGGGTGTCTGTTGTGGGTTAGGGGAAGGGAAAGGAGTTTGTCTGAGACTCCTTTGGGTAGTGAAAAGTGGGTTATAAATCCAATCTCCTCCTCCTCCTCCTCCTCCTCCTCCTCTCTCTCTTCTCCGCTCCTGCTCCTCCTCCTCCTCCTCTCCAAGTACCCTGAGTACAACTGTTCTCTTCAAGTAGCAGGAGAATAGTTGGTTTTATACTCCATTTTTCTCCACCTTAAGGAATCACAAAGTGGCTTACAATTGCCTTCCCCTTCCCACAACAGGCACCTTTGTGAGCTAGGTGAGGCTGACACAGTTCGGAAAGAACTGTAACTGGCCCAAGGTCACCCAGCAGGCCTCATGTAGAGGAGTGGGGAATCAAACCCAGTTCTCCAGATTAGAGTCCACCGCTCTTAACCACGATACCACGCTGGCATTTGTGGAACTGTATTTTTTTTTGGCATTTCTCGTTGTTCTTCTTCGGGCCATGATAGCCAGAATATTTATGCATGCCTCTCTCTTTTTGACATTAAGCATATTCTCCCTTCATTATGAAGATCTGCCCGAAGTCCATTTCAGAAGGACGCCAGTGCTGGAGCAAAAGGACCCGCAAGACTATATCAGCCTCCCAGACACTTGGGACCGTCTCTCAAAAGCTGGCAATAACGTTGTTCCCTCCTTCAGTGTCTTGCAGAGACTTCATGTGCTTTCAGCTGAATGAGCCCAGTCAATTGTGTCAGGCCACCCAACTCTCAGCATAACAATCCTCCAGTCTGTCACTTGCCAGTTTAAAAGAAATGAAAACTAAGAGCATTAAGAGGGAACAATGGAGAGAAAGAACACTGTGGGCTGCCACAGCAGGCCCTTAGAAGTGTAGAATGGTAATGGGAGTACAGTAAGGGGGGGGAGGAGAGAGACTGTATAATGTAGTTTGGTTAAAGTAGCCCTACGTGTCTTGCATTTATTTTAACATTCAGGTTATTAAAAAAAAAAACACCTGGGCAAAGTCACTCACCAAAAGCACCCGAGTCATTTTGTGGGGCAGCAGAAGTAGTTTCGCCACCCTCCGGGTGGTATGCTAATCTTCTCTGTATCGAAAAATACAGAACGTTTCACGAATTTGCGTGTCACGGCATTGCACGGAATTTGCATGGCCCCTGCGCAAGGGTGACACGCAAATTCGTGAAGCGTTCCATATTTTTTTTTCCGATACCGAGAAGATAAGCATGGCCCTCTAAGCAGTGGAGTCTTGTGAACAAAAATTCTACTTTGTGAGCTACTGGCACTGAAGTCGTGAGCAAGCAATTTGGCTCCTGATTCTGAATAAATTTAGTTTGCTCTGGAGCCCTCCTTCCTGAGCTGAAACAAAAAATATGTGAGCCGGAGGCTAAAAAACTGTGAGGTAGCTCACACTAACTCAGCTTAGAGGGAACACTGCCCCTGAGCGAGGGTGACATGCAGATTCATGGAGTGTTCCATACCCTCCAGGTTGTGGCTGGAGAGATCCCGGCATTACAGCTGATCCCTGGATGACTGAGATCAGTTCCCCAGGAGAAAATGGCCCCTTTGCATGGTGGACTCTATGGCATTGTATACCAGTGAGGTCCTTCCCTTCCCCAAGCCCCACTCTCCCCAGGCTCCACCCCCAAATCTACAAGTATTTCCCCACCCAGAGCTGGCAATCCTAAGTAGAAGGTAGGAATCAGGGGCCATTTCATAGAAAAATGAGCTCATTAGAGCTATGAGCATATGCTACACCCCCTGACATCACCAGAAGTGATGTCAGAAGGGGAAGCAAAAGGGGGCGAAGCATCTTCAAAAGCCTCCCCGTCCCTTCCCAGCCAGCCTGCCAAGGTGGGGGGGGAGCGAAGAGAGAAGGGGATTAAAGTTTAAACCCTTTCTCACTAGAGTTGGGATGCAGGAGGAAAGAGGGAAAGAAAGAGAAGGAAAGAAGGAAGAAAATAAAAAGAAGGGAAGAAGAAGAGAAAGAGGAAAAGAAGAGAAGGAAAGGAAAGGAGGGATGGAGGGAAGGAAAGAAAGGAGGAAAGAAAGGAGGAAAGGAGGAAGAGAGAGAGAGAGAGAGAGAGAGAGAGAGAGAGAGAGAGAGAGAGAGAGAGAAAGAAAGAAAGAAAGAAAGAAAGAAAGAAAGAAAGAAAGAAAGAAAGAAAGAAAGAAAGAAAGAAAGAAAGAAAGAAAGAAAGAAAGAAAGAAAGAAAGAAAGAAAGAAAGAAAAGCAGTCTGTGCTCTTAACCACTACATCAAAGTAGCTCAACAAAAATGGGAACTCAGTTTTCAGCAGTGGGAAATTCCATTCTCTCTCTCTCTCTCTCTCTCTCTCTCTCTCTCTCTCTCTCTCTCTCTCTCTCTCTCTCTCTCTCTCTCTCTCTCTGAGTGTATGTTTTCCATTGCCTTCCCCTGCACAGCAACCCCAGATTTCCTTGGTGAGCTCCCATCCAAACACCAAGCAGGGCCAACCTTGCTTATTATCCGAGATATGTCAAGATCAGGCTAGCCGGAGCTATCCAGGTCCAGAACAATTCTATGTGAGGGATGAGCCATGACGGAAAGGGATTGAAATAAAACGGCAGGTACCGTAATGACCTTGTGTAGTTCTATGGTGCCAAGTGTGTCTGGAATACTCTGTACCTTCCTAGTGTTCCCTTTTCAAAAGGATATTGAAGAGCTGGTAGAGGCACAGAAGAGGGGAACTGAATCTATTAAGGGGCTGGAATAACTTTTTTCTGTGAGGGAAGGCAAAAGAAAGGGCGTCTCTTCAGTCTGGAAAAAGACAGCTAGGGAAGGGCTCTGACGTCAGCGAGTGCCATCAAATCACAGCTAACTTACGGCCACCCCGATGGGGTTTTCGAGGGTGGAGACAAAAAGAAGCGGGTTACCATTCCTGCCTCTGCGTAACAACCCATGGAGTTCCTTGGAGGTCTCCCATCCAAGCACTAGCCAGGGCCGATGCTGCAGAGCTTCTGAGACCTGATGAGATGAAGTTGTCCTGGGCCATCCAAGTCCAGGTGAGAACTTTGACAGAAGTCTCTAAAATGACGCATGGGGCGGAGAAACGGGATAGAAAGCGAACTTGGGGCCGACAAAAGTGAGTACTCCTTCAGGCAGTTCATGATTATGTCATGGGCCTTGTTACCGCAGGATGTGGTGATGGTAGCTAACTTAAATGGCTTTGAAAGAGAGTAAGAAGAAGAAGAAGAAGAAGAGATTGAATTTATACCCCTCCCTTCACTTGGAGTCTCAGAGCGGCTTACAAACTCCTTCCCCTCCCCTCCCCTCCCCACAACAGACACCCTGTGAGGTAGGTGGGGCTGAGAGAGCTCTGACAGAAACTGCTCTTTTTCAAGAACAGCTCTGACAGAACTATGGCTTGCCCAAGGTCATCCAGTAGCTGTGAGTGGAGGAGTGGGGAATCAAACCCGGTTCTCCCAGATTAGAGTCCGCACACTTAACCACTACACCAAACTGCAAGACAAATCAATGAACGAAAGGTCCATTGTTACCATGTATTCGTTGTTTTGGGGACCTTCATTTTCAAAGACAGTGTAATGTATTCATCTCCAACCATGGGCGAGGCGAGGTTGAGTTTCTTTTGTGGGGAGAGGCAGCAGCAGTGGGAGGCTTTGGTATCTGTACCCCTTCCATGGGCTGTCTACGGGGTTTCTAGCTTCCAGATGGGGCATGGACAGGGCTATTTTGGGGCAGGAACGCACAGGAACAGAGTTCCGGCTGGCTTCTGAGTTGGCCATGCCCAGCAGGAACTCATTAGCATAATAGGCCACGCCCAGCAGCAGAAACTCAGTAGGATTGGCTACATTAGGGGTGTGTGGCCTAACATGCAAAGGAGTTCCTGCTACAAAAGACAGGGTAAGTAGAATAAGAAGCAAAAGGTGGGTGTGACTGGATGACCACACTTGTGGTTGCATGGGGGTGTGGCCTAATATGCTAATGAGTTTCTGCTGTTGGGTATGGCCTATTATGCTGATGAGTTCCTGCTGGGCTTTGTCTACAAAAAAAGCCCTGGACATGGACATCTCCTGGGATTACAGATGAGCTTCAGGCCACAGAGATCAGGTTCCTTGGCGGAAATGGCTGCCTTGGAGGGTGGACTCAATGTCATTACACCCCACTGAGGTCCTTCCCCTCCCCAAATCCCAACGTCCCCAGGTTCCACCCCCAAGTCTGAAAGAGCCGGCGACCCTACTTCATGTGCTCTGAGTCTGCCCTGGGAAATGGGATCCTGGATTAGGGAGGGGCTGAGGCTCAGTGGAGGACCCTCTGTTTGGCACGCAGAAGGTCCCGGGCTCAGTCCCCGGCATCTTCAGTTCAAAAAAAGGACCAGGCAGTAGGTGATGTGAAAGGCCTGTGTCTGGGACTCTGGAGAGCCACTGCCAGTCTGAGTAGAGAACGTTGACCTCGATGGGCTGATTCAGTCTAAGGCAGCTCCGTGTAGATGGCCATCTGACAGCACGTGCTGACTCTGTGAACGGTGTCATATCATGAGAAGGAGGGCAGGGAAGGTTGCATCAGTGCTTAGTTTTTGTGGCCCTTTCTTACATGCCCAGGGGAAATGCTGACCAGGTCAGGAAGCAATTTTTCTCCAGCCAAATCCTGGAGGTTTTTTGTCATCTTCTGGGCATGAAACAGGGGTCATGGGGGGAGAGTATTTGTGGATTTCCTGCATTGTGCAGGGGGTTGACTAGATGACCTTGTAGATCCCTTCCAACTTTACTAGATGACCTTGGAGGTCCCTTCCAACTTTATGATTCCATGTACATGGACCATTTGTTTGATCAACCGGGGCTCTTGTTGTGCTGTCAGGTATAATGCTGCTTCTAGAGTTCTTCTAGCCAGAGTTCATATCCTCACACATATATATATTTGATGAACGGCCAAGGAGCTTGGAAACATGGGTTGCCCCATTCACTCCAGGAGCCACTGTAGGCTAGGGGTGACTTTCCTCTATATATCCTTCACTGAAGATATCTGACAGCAATGCCGATTCTGTGAACTTAGTCCGATCATGAGAGGGAGGGCAGGAGGGCTGCATCAGTGCTTACTTCCTGAGGCCCGTTCTTACATGACAAGGGAAATGCCGATCGCCACACTAGGGCCAGGAAGGAATTTTTCTCCAGGCCAGTTTGGCCAGGTGTCCTGGAGGTTTTTTGTCATCTTCTGGGCATGGAGCAGGGGTCAATGGGTGTGTGTGGGGGGAAGGTATTTGTGAATTTCCTGCATTGTGCAGAGAGTTGGACTAGATGATCCTGGAGGCCATCTAGATGACCTTGGAGGCCCTCAGGATTCCCCCATACGCTCCTCTTGGGTCTCTTCTTTGGGTCTCCTAGAATCATAGAATCCCCTTGGTGTCCTGTGCTCTAACCACTGCACTCCACTGTCTCTGAGCGTTGGCCTTTGGAAATGGTAAGATCAGGGCAAGTATCAGCAATGCAAACACTCTTGAGAACAGCATTAATAATATTAATTATAATCACTGATGTGGCAGCTCCTTCCTTGTCTGAACTGTTTGGGCTACTCATTGCAAACTTCCTCCCTCAATAACTGGGGGGGGGGGGTGTAGAAGGAGGGTGGTATGGATCTAAATCGCTTTTGCAGTGCACTGGGGCCTCTGTGCCACTGGAGAATGTTTTGGCACCAGTGGACCGCTTAGGAATTGAAATTCAGTGGCAGGAGGCGGCAGCCCATTGCCTACGCAACTGTAACATTTCTTCAGGATGATGGATGGATGGACTGCAGATGGAGCTGGGCCATTTTTCGGTACATTATAAAGCCATTTTTTGAAAATCAGTTTCAGCTAACAGGATGGAAGGATATTGTTTCTAATTGAGACAGACTATGGGATTGAGCGATCCAGTTCTGAGCTTGTGCCAGTCAGTGTTCCCTCTAAGCAGAGTTATTGTGAGTGAGCTTATAGGTTTTTTTAGCCTCCGGGTCACACATTTTTGTCTTAGCTCAGGAAGGAGGGCTCCAGAGCAGACTAATTTCTACAGCAGCCAAATCGCTCGCTCACCGCTTTAATTCACAGAGTAGAATCTTTGCTCACAAGACCGAGCAGTTTAGAGGGAGCGTTGGTGCCAATAACAGCTACCAGCCTTGGGTTTGGGGTGAGCTGAATCCCTATCGCACAAGTAATGTGAGCAGTGAAAATTCATATTATGAGCCAGTTACTGTGAATTTCCTTCACATCATGGATTGTAATTGGTATTGACCCCCTCATCCATTAGGATAACTTATCGATTATTTATCTACCCCATTTGTCAGTTGCGTTTTCAGGTCCAAAACTGAGCTGGTTCATGGAAAGCCATTTTAAAAAAGAAATGAACAAGATTTGAAAATTTTACAGCAATTAACCTGCAGTTAAACAATCTGCATTGCCAGCGGCTGAAATGCAAAGAGATGAGCACCACCATAAAATATAAAAACAGCACCGATGGATTGGAAACCTAGATAATACACCATTTGCCATCGACAACCCAAGAGCGATTTTTTTGAAAAAAAAACTTGAACAAATCCTCCAGCAGCAAGCTAATAATCTCATACTAAATTCCATAAACAACGTCAGTCCAAAAAAGATTAACGCTGCAATCCTAAACAGAGAAAGACCCCTTTAAATCTACTGAAGCCAATGAGATTAGAAGAGCATAAATCTGTTTAGGATTACGCTGCAAAATATGTTCAACCAAATCATCTAAAACCCTAGATTAGTGGTTTCCAAGCTTGCTAAACCTTTTTTTGCAGTTTTTAGAACTGCTCACCGCAAGTCAGCTGTGACTTGACAGCAAACAAAAACAAAAACAACTGGTTGTGCTTGTTTTTTGTCTATTTTGCATATTAGGGAGGAAAACCAGGGTTGTCTCTTTGCTTTGGGGGAAGAAGCAAATGAGCACCAGGAAACAAATCCGTAGAAGTTGTAGGAATTACATTTAGAGTTGCCAGGTTTCTCCTGGCAACTGGCAGGGGATGGGGGAATGTAGCAGGCCACATTGCCAGCATCCCATAGGAAGTGACATCATCATGCGAGCAACATCTGGCATTTGGGCAGACATTATAGGGTAGAAGCCATTTTTACCATAGAGTGTTTGCCCAAATACCAGAGCATAGCCCAGATGGTACTGGCATGATGACATCACTTCCTGTGCGACGTCAGCAATGTGGCTTGGGCCTTCCTATTTCTCCTGGTAAGTCCCCCTGCTGGCCAGCTGATTGGCAGCTGGGGGCAGGGCCAGCAGGCAGGGGGCCCCACCTTTACCCGAGGGGGTGGGGCTGCCAACCCTGATTGCATTGGGGATTACTTCCATATATTATAATAAAAAGAACTGAGCAAACCTGGCACAACCTGAATATCTGAGGACAGGGATTCTTATTTGTTTATGTATTTATCTTTCACATTTATATCCCACCCATCCCTTAAACGGGCTTAGGAAGGGGTACAACATTTCCATAAATACAATAAAACTTTAAAACACATTATGAGCATATGAAATCAATAATCATAGCTTGCTGTAGGGAGAATCTGGTCCATTGATGTAGGTAGGTATGGCCGGTTCTCAGTAGGTGGGAGACAGCAACCTGGGCGGAAGGGTGGCATGTGTGGACGCCCGCTGCCTCAACCAAAAGCCTGGCGGAAGAGCTCCGTCTTGTAGGCCCTGCGGAATTGAATAAGATCCCGCAGGGCTCTGATCTCAGTAGGGATGAGACTGAATTGCAGGTATGCCTGATTTGATTCAGATACGCTCCCATTTCAAAACTGTTTCTCTCTCGTGAAAAATAAAGTGACAGAAATTTGTGTTCACATATTTTCTGTTTCCTTGTGCAGATTCTC
The DNA here is from genome assembly GCA_029375565.1 of Gekko gecko. NCBI lineage: Eukaryota > Metazoa > Chordata > Lepidosauria > Squamata > Gekkonidae > Gekko > Gekko gecko. Next base: position 21,058,974 of record JAPDNY010000007.1, read on the forward strand.
TCCCCCGCCCCTTTTAACAATACATTTTTGTTGGTTGCATATGTGTGTGTGCCTAAAAATGACACAAAAGTAGCATCAGTGACAGCCGCAGAAATGAGGTGAATGATGACAGCTTTGCTTTGTTCTGAAGGAAAGGAAAATGGCCATGCCAACTGACCTCCAGCCAATGGGAGGGTGTTCCATACCCAAGGGCCACAATCAAAAAAGCCATGTCTCTTGCAGCCCACCCTGCTTATAGCAAACATTGATGGCGCTCAGGAAACAGTATGATGTGAACTGGCCAGACATGGTATGAATAACTAGCCGTCTGGCTTTCTTTGCTAGATCAGCAAAATAGTACCTGCTGGAGCCATGGACCCAGTTTGAGTCATGGATCTCCAAGACTTGTGGATTACAGCTAGATTCTGCTGGAAATGTATGGATTGCAAGGTCTAGATCCCAGTCATTATAGGGTTAATCTGCTTTACCTAGAGTATTATTGTTTAGACTGGTCTGGAAGGGAAACTTGGCTCAAAGCCAATGGGAAGATAGCCCGGGAAAATCTAAGTCTGTTTACTAACAATCATTGGTTACTGTGTTCAGGTGACTCCCTTCTAGGGGTCAAGAAGAAGGAGAATCTCCATTGTTGTGTGACCATGCGTTTGTAGCCGTAAGATGTAAAAATGTAGCTCTAGATATCTCTTTTGTTTTGTAGCTTTCCGTGCGAATCCTTCCCTTAGAAATAAAGCTTTTTACATAGAAAGAGATGTCTCCTCTCCAGTGAAGCAAAGATCCATTGCAAACTCTGAGTATTTAAGTATTTTCACCTATTTTCCCAACAGATTCAAGACCAGTTACATCTTAGAGACTATCAAGATTTTTGGGGGTGGATGAGTCTTTGAGAGTCAAAGCTCCCTTCGTCAAATTGCACATCTGACAAAGGGATCTTTGTCTCTCGAAAGCTCATACCCTCCAAAATCATGTTGGTCTCCAAAGTGGACTTGAATCTATCTGCTGCACACCAGCCTATCTACCATCTGAAACTATCATGGATTACAGAATCCATATGGCTCCAATAGTCCAACAGACCAGTCCCGACACTTATATACACACACATGCATGGAACTGCCTTATACTGAATCAGACCATTGGTCTGTCAAGGTCGCTACTGTCTACTCAGACTGGCAGCATCTCCCCAGGGTCTCAAGTAGACATCTTTCACATCACTTACTGCCTGGTCCTTTTAACTGGAGATGCCGGGGATTGAACCTGGGACCTCCTGCATGCCAAACAGAGGCTCCCCATTCAAACTATGTATTTATTACATAACTGTTTATCCTCCCCATGGGGTCCCGAAATGTCTGACAACACCAAACATATATTTTAAAAAATGCAGTGAAGAAGAAGAGGAGGAGGAGATTGGATTTATACTCCGCTCTTCACTACCGCAATGAGTCTCAGAGCAGTTTACAGTCTCCTTCCCCTTCCCACAACAGATACTCTGTGAGGTAGGCAATGTTCCCTCTAAGCTGTGGAGTCCTGTGAGCAAAAATTCCACTTTGTGAGCTGCTGGCATTAAAGTTGTGAGCGAGCAATTTGGCTATTGCATCAATTAGTTTGCTCTGGAGCCCTCCTTCCTGAGCTAAGAAAAAAACGTGTGAGCCAAAGGCTAAAAAACTGTGAGCTAGCTCACACTAACTCAGCTTAGAGGGAACACTGGAGGTAGGTGGGGCTGAGAGAGCTCTTTTGAGAACTGCTCGTGAGAGAACAGCTCTGAAAGAACTTGCAACTGATCCAAGGTCGCACCAGCAGCTGCATGTGGAAGAGTGGGGGAATCAAACCCGGTTCTCCCAGATTAGAGTCCACGCTCCTGACCGCTACGCCAAAGTCGCTCTCAGACAAACAGGAGAAAAGGGGAGGCAGGCTTCAAAGAACAAAACAGGCCTTTCTTTTCCTCTCCTGTCAGGCTTTCTTTCTCACTCTAGGTTAAGAGCTGAAGGAGCAGAGCTCTTTGGCTCATGCCTCCAGGCACACAGATGTTCTCCTGCTAATTTGAGCAATGTTTCGTCATTCTCTGAATTGCTGTGCAAATCCTATGCCTCAACAATCCAGTCTAAGGCCACTGGAACCAACTGTCTTATAATGAGGTAACAGTGCCTAGGATTACACTGTTGTTTTCTGTAGTCAAACTTCCCTTGGGCTCAGCGGGTCTGCCCGTCGGTTTTCATTGAGATTTGCCTGGTGTCTGAGTGGAGGAACGTAGGCATTAGGCTGCAGGGCATCCTGACAGATGGTTGCCGCCAGCCTTTCCTCTAGTCTTATTTGGTGCTTATTGGTTTTGTGCCATAATTAGGATTTGGATTAATTCAGAGCACAGAAGAGCTTGGAGGCTGGGGGAGACGTTCGCCAGGGGAAGGAGGAGATATGTTAATATATGTTTTGGGGTTAATCAACTGTCTGAGTTTTTGGCGGAGAGACGGAATTCGGAGGCCGAGTTTAAGATACGGAACCCCAGAGATGGAATGAGAGGCTGAGGGAACGCCAACCCCGAAAACGACACGAATGGCCTTTAAAACACCCCCAACACAAATCTGAAAATCTCCAGAGAAGATTGTTTCATAATTTGTGCTTTACTATCTTTGGAAGAAAATGGCTTCCTCCTGAGCAATTTTCTTTTACCCAGTTTCTGTCTAATTGACAGGCATGGGGAACGGTCCCTATTTGGTTTCTTTTCATATGTCTTTACCTTTTCCTCAGCAGTTAAATTTCTCCATATTTTGCAGTTAATTTCATTGATTTGTCTGTGTTGTGTACTGCAACGTAAAGGACCTTTTTAACACGGAAGCACAGGTTAACTAGAGATGCCGGCCTCCAGGTGGGACCTGGGGAATCTCCTGAAATTACTGCTCTTCTCCAGACTATAGAGATCAGTTCCCGCAGAGAAAATGGATGCTTTGGAGGGTGGATTCTAGGGTAGGCTTGCCAAGAACTTACCGTGTACTGGCGGGGGATGGATACGTCCTCGCAGGACCATCCCCAGGGGAAGGACAGGCATGGAACACCATGCCGTCACCAGGAAGGGATGCTAGGCAATGTGGCTGGAAACTCGAGTTTTCCGCCCCATTGCCAGAGCGTCACCTGGTGTCTCTTCCTGACGACGGCATGGTGCATTACCAGAAGGGCTGGTCTGGCCAGGGAGCATGCGTCCCCCGCTCCCACGCAGTAAGTACTTGGGAACCCTACTCTAGGGCATTGTACCCCACTGAGGTCCATGTCCTCCCCAGGTTACACTTCCAAATCTTTAGGAGTTTCCCAAATTGAAATTGGCAACCTAGCCCCCCATCCCCATCCTCCTCTCCTCCATGTATCTTCACAGTAACCCAGTGTGGTCGCTTTAGGCTGAGAGTGTGTGATTGGCCCAAAGTCATCAAGTGAGTTTCCATTAGGGTTGCCAGCCTCTAGGTGGGACCTGGAGATCTCCCGCTTTCACAACTGTTCTCCAGCTGACAGAGATCAGCTTCTCTGGAGAAAGTGGCTATTGAAGGGTGGACTCTGTAGTATTGTACCATGCTGAGGCCCCTCCCCTCCCCAAACCTCACCCTCTCCCAGATCCACCCCCAAAGTCTCCAGGTATTTTCTAACCCAGACCTGGCAACCCTAGTTTCCATGGTGGAGTGGTGATTCAAGGATGGGTTTCCCAGATCTTAATCTGAAACTCTAACCACTACACCACACTGGCTTTTTGTGGGGTGTGCTGCTGTCGAACAATGCCAAGCAGCCAGGCCTGGGTGAGTCATGCTAGTTGAGTCGGAGTAGGTACTGGTGGTGGCTGCTTGGCCTGGTAAGTCCTCTCTCGAAGAGCAGCACTGGAAATGGCCCTGCCTCCCTCTCAACTTTTACAAACAGAACCCAAGCCTTGCTGGTTACAAGTATTGTTGTGGTTACCTAAAGGTAAAGGTAAAGGTTCCCTTGCTCGAAAGCCAGTCAAATCCGACTCTAGGGTTGCGGTGTTCATCTCTGTTTCAAAGCCGAAGAGCCAGCGCTGTCCGAAGACGTTTCCGTGGTCATGTGGCCGGCATGACTAAACACCAAGGTGCACGGAACGCTGTTACCTTCCCACCGAAGTGGTACCTATTGATCTACTTGCAGTTTCTTGCTTTCGAACTGCTAGGCTGGCAGGAGCTGGAACTAGAGACGGGAGCTCACCCCGTCACGCGGCACCCGGGTCTCGAACTGCTGAACTACTGACCTTCCGCAGCCTGCAGTTCAGCGTCTTAACCACTTGAGCCACCGCAGCTCCATTGTGGTTACCTAGCACCCCACAATTGCTACTGCAGAGCGAATTTGTTTCTTAAAGCTGTATGTGCTGCTTTTATCAATTGAGGGGAGGGGTTAACCCTTTGTTTTGTTTGTTGGTGTGTTTGTTGTTCACATAAAGATGGGGCCATGTTGAGAATTAGAACTATCAGCATCTCTAATAGTCAGCACGACCCATGTGTAGATATTTCAATCCATAGGGTTGGGTCATAATGACACAAAAGAAATATTCCATCAAACACAAGGAAGAAGAGGAGTAAAAAAACCAGGAGTTTGGCACATTAGAGATGAGAAATCCGGACTCATCTTTATTATCTTACTAGTGATAAGGCCCATTGCAGAGAGACAGGCAACGGGTGCTAGGAAGGGGGGTGGGGGAGCGCGGTGGGCTGCACCATGGCACCCTCCCCTCACAAAGGCCTCTGAGCGGCCTTGGGGGGGGGGGGTTGGGCGAAGACGGGCCAGCGGCAGTCAGCACGCCACTGGCAGAGAGGCTCCAAGCCACCCTCCCCTCCCGGAGGCCTCCGACTGGTGTCAGAAGGTGGGGGCGGGTGAAGGCAGGGGGCAGTGGTGAGCGTGTCACTGGCAAAAAGGGTCAATGGCACCTGTCCCTCCCAGAGACCTCCAAGCGGCCTTGGAAGGGGGTAAAGATGGGTGGCGGCAGTGAGCATGCCAGCGGCGGAGAGGCCCCATGGCACCCTCCCCTCCTGGAGGCCCCCGTACAGCCATAGAAGCCAGGTGGGGGGCAGATGAAGACAGGCTGGCAGCAGTCAGCAAGCCGCTGGCAGAGAAGCCCCATGGCACCCGCCCCTCCTGGAGGCCTCCCAGCAGCCTCAGAAGCCTGTTGGGGGGTCAGGTGAAGACGCCCCATGCCACCTGGTCTCCCGGAGGCCTCCCAGCAGCCTCAGGGTCAGGGCAGGAGGGAGCGACCAGGCCGTGCAGAGGCTAGGTGGGCCCATCCTGCTGGCTCCCCGCCAGAGTGACCGGTGGAGCATCCATCCCAGGAGATGGCTCCATGCAGAGTGAGGGTGAGACGCTGGCCGGCAGGTCTGTAGGCGGGAGTGACGCAATGGTGGAAGGGAAGGCAGCCAATCAGTAGGACCCGGGGTGAGTGGCAGATGAGCGGGAGAACTGATTTTGCCGCACATCGAATCTTGCCACCCCAAGTGACAATTATATATAAGGAGAGATACCTTGTGAGGATCCCTCTGTGCTTGACTGCTGTGTCCATACTGTGCTGAATAATGTCCATCAATTGACAATTTGGCGAAGGCTGCTAGATTATCTTTGAGGTAGTAATGATACTGCGCCGTCTCCTTCTCCCATAGTTATACCTCTCATTTTTACATCAATAAAAAGACACTATTATTGTAAATGCAACAATCATCTTTAGGAAATCGGTTTCCCTGATAATGATGCAGGTAGAAGAACCCCCCACTGTTTTATTGTACTCAGGTTAATTGGTAATAAGGAATAGAAGGATTTGCATCTGAGTCCCTTCCCACATTGTGTAAGTGGATTACTCAAATGGAGTCTGACCGGGAGTCCCTAAAGATGCGTTTTTTTCCACCTCTTAAAGACAATTACCTTTCTGTGCCCATTTTTCCTTCAGTTTACATACACATTCACATGCCGAACTTGTAGATCCACAGAACTCACACGTAGTGCCACACAGCACTTTTTTTTTGTGTAGACCTGCACACAAAATTCATGCCTGATTGAAACTGCAAAATGATACCTATTCTGAAGAAGAAGGAGGAGGAGATTAGATTTATACCCTGCCCCTCACTACCTGAAGGAAACTCAGAATGGTTTATAATCTCCTTTCCCTTCCCCTCCCCACAACAGACACCCTGTGGGGCTGAGAGAGCTCTCCCAAGAACTGCCCTTGAGAGAACAGCTCTGAGAGAACTTGTGACTGACCCAAGGTCACACCAGCAGTTGCATGTGGAGGAATCAAACCCAGTTCTCCCAGATTAGAGTCCACGCTCCTGACCACTACACCAAACTGACTTTCTTTTCTCTCCTATAATTTTTCCATCACCCACCAACCTTGTTGGTCTTTTAGGTGCGACTGGACTCAAATCTTGGTCTTCCACTCCAGACCAGCACAGCAACCCTCTTGAAACAAGTATTTCATAATTAATATATTGTCATCAGACATTTTATTCTGTTTATCTGACAACCGTACGAGAAGAGGCCTGATGAATCTATCTAGTTCCAACATCCCGGAACTGTTAATAGCAAGCGCGTACTTTACTCTAGATATAAAATGGCAGAACCTTTGCTTTCCCCCAATTTGTTCACTGTGCGATTTAATTTGATAATTCATTAATCTCCCTGCAGACAGTGGAAACGTGCTGAAAGATTATTCAAAGGTGACTGTGGCTTTCGAAGCAGATACACAGATAGAATATAGATTCCACCAAATCCATACGGAATTGTTAAATTTGACTAGTCCAAAATGGAAGATCATTTCAAGGCGGGGGGGGGGGAGGAATCTTTGTTGAGGCAGACACTGCCAAATAATCCAGAAGATTGTAAGGCCAGGCGGGAAGTGAATTTCACTCTCTGTCTGCCTGATATCAGCCCCACAGACAGCCCGAGGGAGATTAAAAAGAATGAACGCTTATTAGAAAGAGATTTGATGGGAATCTTATCATTATAAAGGTCTTAATAAAATGAAGGAAATCCTGGTTTAGGCAATTGTTGGATATGAATCATTTTCCTCTTGGGTTATTCTCTCCCCCCAAGGGATCAGGGCAGCATTTAGACATGGTTTGTACTGTGTTTACTTTCTTGGGGTAAATCAAGAAAAACCTGCTTCCGCCAAGCTGACTGAATTGCTTTTCTGCCTTTCTCTGAGGAAGGAAGTCGGCTGTTTTAAAAGTTGCCCATATTAAAACAAAAAAACCCCACCATTTACCTCATGTTCTGCAGTTGGGGTAGAACAAGGTATATTCTAATTTCTATCTGAACTTTAGATGAGTTGATGGCTGAAGACAGGTATACACTCAAAAGGACAGTGGGAATACTCTGAACAAATATTCTCAGCCTGGAAAATGAATGCCTTAGAATTTATGGCCCAGTCACTCAAACCACAGTATTTAGTACCTGACTATCTTCACCTATTGCCTCTTTTATTGTGTGTACAAAACAGGCCTATAGTGGGGCATTTGGGGGCCCTGCCCCCTTAATTAGAAGCTCTGCCCCCCCATGGCAGAAACCAGGGCTCTTTTTGTAACAGGAACTCCTTTGCATATTAGGCAACACACCTTTAATGTAGCCAATCCTCCAAGAGCTTACAGAGCTCTTCTTACAGGGGCTACTGTAAGCTCTTGGAGGATTGGCTGCATTAAGGGTGTGTCGCCTAATATGCAAAGGAGTTCCTGCTACAAAAAGAGCCCTGAATTCACCTAGGTGGTGCTGGGCCAGAAGAAAGGGGGACTGTTGGAGATGTATCGAAGGTGCCCTACTAAGCTTTCTTGCCCTGTAGAAGGGAACGCATAAGGCACTGAAATGTCTTCTGAAGGCAACTAAATGGCCTCTGTGCCATTTCCCCTCCCCTAGGAACTGATGCGCTCGCGGCCCTGTCTCTTGAAAGGAAGGGCTTGAAACAGGCTCAGAGCCTCTCCCTTTCAAGACAGGCATTCAGATTAATTTAATTAAATATAATTTAGCTGCCTCCTGAAAAATTGAAATGCCCCCTGAACAACAACAACAACAAAAAAATCCTGGCTACAGACCTGCTATAAAGTGCCATCAAGTCACAACTGACTTATGGCAACCCCACAGGATTTTCTAGGCAAGAGACGTACATTGCCTGGCACTACATCGCAACCGCTCTGTTTGTTGGAGGTCTCCCTCCAAATCCTAACCAGGACTGACCCTGTTTACCTTCTGAGATCTGACGAGATCAGGCTAACCTGGGCCACCAAGGTTAAGGCATCTCTTTTATTACAGACTTGAAAAAGAAATCTCAGGTGGAGAAAGAAGGAGCTTCCAACCGGCTTCCGTTGTGCATGGAACACAATAAAGCATGAGCACATAGAGGGCAACAGACACAGATGGGAGTGAGGTGTAGTGTGCCGACCCCGTGGCCACCCAGGTTCAAGCATAATAACCCACATATCAGTTCCCATATTCAGCAACATTGCTTTTTGTACATTTGCAACTCCATGTTGTGTTGAACGTCTGTGGGTGGGTTTGGCTCTGGGAGAGGGCAGGTTTCAGTGGGTTTGATCCCATTCCTCCTTTATGCATGTGGCTTCTTCACGCTTATGCTGTTTGGGCCCTGATATATTTGTCTGCCACCATCCAGGGGTTTTGTGTAATAACTAATTAAAAAGGGATAGAGGGAGACGGAAGCAGAGTTTCTAGGGAGCTGGCCACATGTCTGGCATAACTGGAGAAAGAGGCAAAGGATTTGCTTTTATTCTCTGTTAGGAAGAAAGGATTAGGGTTTGGGAAGGTTGGGGTGGTGTGCCAGAAAAGAGAGAGAGAGAGACAGACAGCGAGAGAGAGGGACGGAGGTTAGGGTTAATCTTTCAGCATTTCTTCCCTCCTCCCTTTCAAATATTGGCTTCCACTCATATAAAAATCCCAGCAGTGAAAGGAAAACAAACAAATAAGCATTTATTCAGTTCCTTTCTACCCCGCCTTTCTCCCCAGTGGGACCCAAGGCAGCTTATATTTTTCTCCTCCCCTCCATATTATCCTCAGAACAACCTTGACAGGTAGGTTAGGCTGAGAGTGTGACTGTTCCAGGGTCACCGGGTGAGCTTCCATGGCACAAGTAGGAATTCACACCTGGGTATCCCAGACATATTGAGCAAACTTCAGCGGACAGCGGAAGACAGGAGGGCCTGGCGTAATCTGGTCCATGGGGTCGCGAAGAGTCAGACTCAACTGTGCGACTGAACAACAAATCCCAGACATTAATCTGACATGCTTAACCACTGTACCACGAACATGTATGCCCCGGTTTCCGGTTTCGGCGCTGCGAATGGCGGCCGCCTCTCGGGACGCTCCTGGAGGCGGTTAGCCCACACGCAGTCAGGGGGGGTCTTCGCCTGTGCGAAAGACCCTAGTGAGCCTTAGGCAAAGGCTCCGAACCGGGGGCGCTTGGGGAGTAGCCTCTTTGCCGGCAGACAGCCGGGAAGTGAGGCTTTCTCCCCGCCCCAATCGGCCCCGCTGCGTTGTGCCCGCAATGGGACTTAGCGGCGCTACCGATTTCCAGGAGTGAAGACAGCGTTACGATTTAATATAAAAAGAAGAAGGCATCGAACCGTGAGTTGAAGATCGTTTTTGAAGCGTGAATTCGAGCCCCCCCGTAAGCGTTTAAGCGTATGGGAGGAGGGAGGAGTCCCCATCCCTTTTGAGAAGCAAGATTTACAAAGGGAGCGCGAGGGGGGGCAGAGAGGAAAACAGTGTTGGTGAAAGTACCGTTGGAGTTGTATAAAAGACTACGATCCTTTTAGCTTCCTGGGGGATGCGGCACGAACTTTATAAAAGTAAATAATAAAACAAAATGTTGACAACGGGGAAGAAACCGGAAGAGATGAGGGGAGGGACTTCCGGCCCAGGTAGCCCCCCCCAAGAGCTAGCTGTCAATCAACAGGATCTGCGCCCTCTACTGGAGCAAATACAGAAAATCAATGAAACTTTGCTTAAAGTGGAAAGTGTCTTGATTAGTCGACAGGGGAAATTGGAGGAAATAGAACAGAAATCGGATTTGATTCTAAGTTTTCAGGGCGTGAAAGAAGAAGAGAAGGAGGATCTCGGATTTAACTCGACAAATGTTTTGGCACCCCTAACTGGCAGTGAAGCGAAAGAATTAAAAGAAGAGGTGGACATGGCTCTCAAAGCCTATTCCGCTTTTATAAAAGAAGATACTCTGCCAGTAGAAGGGGATATTGAACACAGCAGGCAATATACCAGAGATCCGACTCCATGTGTAGTAATTATGGCGCCCTGGGAATTTGAAGGTCGGAAACACAAGGAAAAAGAGAAAAGAAAGAAGATGGATTACACCTTTAAAAAGCAAAAATCTTTGAAGAGACACGCCAGCTTGGAGGAAGGCGCAGCACCCAAAATTGGCAGAGAAGAAGACGGCAGCCCAGGGGAAGGAGGCGATGGATTGGAAGACATCAAAGTTGAAAAGGACTCAATCTACAACTGGAAGAGACCTAAAAAGAAGACATTTTAAGGACTGTTCGTGTACCATCTGCAAGGAGCTGTTTGATTACTAACCCCAATGGACTTTACTAACTGTATTAACAGAGTGATTCTGGACTTTGTAAAGTTTAAAAGAAGATCTTCAAATCGCGATAGATGCCAAAAATGGTATTGATTACTAACTAAAATTAACCTTTACTAACAGAGAAAACTTCACTCCATCTTTCTCTTTCTCCAGCTGTCTACCCTCCCCTTTCTTATAAAAAGAATAAAATTCTCTCCTTTTTAGGAGAGTTTTACCATAAAAAAAAGAACATGAATGCCCCATCTGCAAGGGAAAACGAATGTTCATGGCTTATAAAACTGGAACCCTCATACCTATGGGGATGCATCATTGAATCTGACGGACATGACCTCTGGCAGGGGCTGTGACCCAATGGTAGAATGTCTGTTTGGCATGCAGAACCTCCCTGGGCCAACCCCTGGAATCCCCTGGTAAGAGGACCAGGCAGTAGGTGATATGAAAGACCTCTCCTGAGATCCTAGAGAGCTGCTGCTGGTCAGAGCAGGGTACTGGCCTTGATGGACCACTTGACTTCCAGCTGTTCACATATCTGACCACTGATTGATTAGCAATTCTGGGCATATGGCATAATATTAGACAATCTGAATAATATTTGTAGTTAACAAACTCAGCCAGTCTCAAACTTAATAAAACTTGCATGCACATGTTTAGAAGCTAGGGTTTCCAAATCCAGCTGGGGAAATTCCTGGAGATTTGGGTGTGATGCTCAGTGGGGATGTGACACCATAGAGTCTGTGAAGAAATGAATTTGGGAGGGTAGAGTTCTGACCTGGGTAAAACTTTACCAGGAGGTTTTACAAGTTTTTTCTCTTTGGCCAGAGAACAGGCAGGAAGGGGAAAGTCAACCCAATGGCTTTCCAGCTTCACTTCAGCTACCTCTTAAGAAATGCTAATAGGTCCAGATAGATGGGCCATTCCCCCCTCCCAGCATAGAACAGAGATTTGGAGGAAGTAAGACTAGAGAGACTTCGGGAAGAAATTTCTGGAGACTTCAGGAGAAATTTCCTTGGCCTAGCCTGACTGGGTCAGTGGGAGGGGAAAGGGAGAAGATAAAACTCCTGTAGGCAAGGAGGAAGCTCTCTTCTTTTGTGCTGAGTCCATCAGAGCAGACAGAACTCTTAAGTGAGGTCTGGAGAAGGCCGTTACCGTGTACTTGCCTGGACAGCTGAAGGAAGCTGCAAGGTAATAATGACTCAGTTGAGATCTGTAACTTCCTAAGCCTGTCCTATAGTGTAACATCTGATAGGGTATGTATAGAGAGATGGACAGAGGAATTGTGTTTTACCCATTTCTTTTGAATCCCTTGCTCAATCTGATGCTGTGCTAAAAGTATGTGAACTTTTTTTAAAAAAATAAATACTCTATAACTTTTGATGCTGGTAATGGTTCTCTTTACCACATAGACCTCCACTGTCTTGGACACACTATTTTAAAAGGAGTGCCAAGGGAAGGCAGTCAGTTGGCAAGAGGCTATTCTTTCAGGGATAGAGAAGGCAGTTAAATGGTTCCTGTGGTGACCAGGTGCTGGGCAGCAGGAGACACAGAGACAAGGCCTCAGAACTTGGAAAGGAAGCTGGGAGTCCTAACCCTCCCAGCAGACAATTCCAGAAGATGGTGGTTGTGGCGGGTTACCAGAGAGTGAGAAAAGCCTCTTCAGGTGTTGGGAAAACCTTGGAGAGCAGGGTGGAATTGGGCCTGTGACCACAGCAGGACTATTTTACCACAGAGTCCATCCTCTAAAGCTGCCATTTTCTCCAGTGGAACTGAAGTATGTAGTCTGGAGATAAATGGTAATTCTGGGAGAAATCCAGAGTGCCTTGAAACAAAGGTAAATAATTAGGTAATGTCTCTAATGTAACATCAGTTGCAGAGTAAGGTTAGTAGTGAATAGGAATTTGAACCCAGGACCAGTTAGTACAGCCCCAAAAATCATTCATTACAGTAAACGTAGGCTCCTTGAGCTTTAAAAAAGTCTAAATATTCATGTAAAACTCTTAACTCCAAGAAATTAAAGAAAACATTAAGATCTAGAAAGGACAATTGGAAAAATTCTGCTTCCTCTTTCAGACTATATTAAAGAGTATTATGGCAAAAGTAGTGATATATATTTGTTGTTTGGGGTGATTTTTTAATCAAAAACTAGATTTTGTTTTAACTTTTGCATAAGGACAGAAGTTTGTAGATTAATATTATCATGAAGCTTGCAAAAAAAAAAAAGTTTCCTAAATCAAATTGTGTGTGCATGTGTATTAAGTGTCGTCAAAGGGAAAACATCATTATGAGCGAACAGGGTCTGTATACTGTAATGGGAAGCTCTCCTTATTTCACTAATAGTGACTAGGAACTAAAATGTTCAATTAATTGTTGTATAGTGGGAAGCAGTTCTAAGTGACACAGGAGGCCTCTCTGTATTTGTGGAACTAGTCCGGGTTATGACGTAGAGCTGCTGGTTCTGAGCTAGCTCCAGAAATGGTTCTCCACTGGAAGTGGTGGATCCAACCTAGAATCTGATGGGAACCGAATTACACTCTCTCCTTTCTTGAAAAGTGTGTTTGGAAGCCAGGGTTTCCTACTTCAGCTTGGGAAACTCCTGGAAATTTGGGGGCAGTGTCTGGGGAGAGGGTGGAGTTTGCGGAAGACTGCAGTTGGGACGTGAAGCCATGGAAGCCTCTAAAGCAGCCATTTTCTCCCATGGGACAGACAGACGAGAGAGAGAGAGAGAAGGTTGGCAACCCTTTTGGAATCACATTCTTCTCCCTAGAGTCACCAGTCCACCACTGGAGGCAGGGGATCCCCCAGGTCCCACCCCCTTCTACCAATGAGCTGGCTACGGGGGGCGGGGAGGGGGCTTATTGGCAGGGGATGCAGCACAGATTGCTGTCAAGGTGATGAGGCAACATCACTTGAGGCATGTACCAGAAGTGACATCATGCCAGAAACAACTCTATGGTGGAAGCCATTTTTACCAGGGAGTTTTGCCCAAATACCAGAGTGTTGTTGCAAGGTCATGCCGTGATGATGTCACTTCCGACACGACATTGCCACATTGCAAGCAACAGCCTGGGCCTCCCCCACCCTTTGTAAGTCCCCACCCCCGCCACTAGCCAGGTGGACCTGACAACACTATTTCTGCCTTATTCTTCTCATTCAGCATCCTTCCATTCATTCAAAGTGGGTTTTGGAAGGTTCAGTCATCCATTTTGAAAGCAACAAAGTATTGACTGATTTCATTAAAGAAGAGTATTCCTCGTGAGCCATTTGTTTTGAGGCACTGCCGCATTTCATGAAGTTGATTTGCACTTCAGATCTTGGCGGTAGTGGGTAGAGAGCTGTGTAGACCGGTGAGGATTTGCAAGAATAAAGCAGAGAAAGTGAGAAGGTTTTTGACCGTGGAAACAAGTGTGAGATGGGTTGTCGCTCATAACAGTAAAGATAAAAGGCGGCAGTTGCTTTCTAATACACACAAAAATGTAGAAAGGCAAAGCAAGAGAACACACATACGTCAGGCGCTAGCTTTTGTGTGTTGCCCAAGTGACTTCTGCTTTTGATATTTTCAGGGCTTTTTTGTAGAAAAAGCCCAGCAGGAACTCATTAGCAAATAGGCCACACCCAGCAGCAGAAACTCATTCACATATTAGGCCACACCCCTGACAGCACAGCTCATTAGCCTATTAGGCCACACCCCCATGTTACCCAAAGTGTGGTCATCCAGCCACACCCACCTTATGCTTCTTATTCTGTTTACCTTGTCTGCTGTCCAAACCCCAGGGCTTTTTTTGGAGTAGCAACTCCCTTGCATGTTAGGCCACACACCCCAAATGTAGCCAATCCTAATGCGTTTCTGCTGTTGGGTGTGGCCTGTTATGCTAATGAGTTCCTGCTGGGTATGGCCAACTTGGGAGCCAGCCAGAACTCCCTTCCTGTGCATTCCTGCCCAAAAATAGCCATGATGATGATGATGATGATGATTTATTAATTGCCCTATCTCAGCTTATGCCGGGCTCTGGACCATGTACAAGGCATGATGCCATAAAATAAACCATAATATTAATATTCAATATATAACTTAATAAAATTACAATACAGGATGAAAGATCCAAGATGTTGGTTTTCCTCTAATATTATCTACCCCAGTTCTGGACTTCCGGTCCTGTTTCTGGGCAGGGGGAAAGTTTCAAATGTATCAAATGGCAGAGATTTAGCTAAGAATCTGCTTTATCTTTATTATTACGGCGCAGAGCAGTTCTCGACAGATTTTGCTTTCATTTCCCATTTCCTCTCCCTTTCTTTTCTTGATCTTTCCCACCCTCCCCCTAGAATTACAGAGAAATATGCTACAGTGACATCAAACACTTTCATTGTCTTTTGATAGCAAAATTAAGCACGTTGTGTTTTCTGATCCTATGAGTAATTAATCATATACATAAGAGAGACGGAACAGTCTGTTACAAACATTACAGAATGTGTGTAATTTTTTTTTCCGGGAAAGCTGAAAACTCCCAAGGCATCGTGGAAATAAGATTACTTGAATAAAAGATTTAATTTCCATCCCTGCATATATGAAATCAAAAGTTTTAACAGGGTTGCCTCTCAAACCCAATTTGGGATGGAATTGCTAATTGCTCCACAGCTGCATCCGCTGGGGATTTCCACTCCGAAATAAATCCATTTTTGATGTTCGAGTAGTAATATATCAAAGCGCGTTGGCGAAGGAGGCAGATGCGAGCCTTGTAACATCGGATCCCAAATGAGTCCCGACCCAGAAACGAAGGACCAGTTCTGATTCTTGTTCCCTATTTGTGAACATAGATGCTTACACGAATCTCAGGCTACGGGAAAACTTGTGATAAAAGAGATCGAAGATTAGATCTCACTGATTTCCCCCCCCCCAGCTAATTATCAATCCCAAATAGCTGCTTTGAAAATCAGGAAAAGGCTGGTTGAGAATAGGTTAATTAACCCTTTTGTCCCTCACAGCTTCTGTGATTTGAATAGCCCCTCTGAAACTAGAGCACCCAACTGGGGTGGGGGCAGAAATAGCATCGGAACAGCTGGGAATTCATTCGCACTCTGTCTCACAGATGGTGGAGATCTGTCGGAGACTAGGGTTGCCAGCTACCAATTGGAAAACTCCTGGAGATTTGGGAGGTGGAGCCTGGGGTGGGTGATGTTCGGGGAGGGGAGGGACCTCAGCAGGGCCCGATGGATGCCAACTGATGCCCTAAGCGCATCTCTCTTTTTTTTTTTTTAACCCTCCTAAAGAGGAGAGAATTTTATTGCTTTTTATAATAAGAAAAAGGTAGGGTATATAGGTGGATTAAGAAAAGGATTGAGTGAATTTTTCTGTTAAAGGATTAGTTTCAGTTAATAAAAATACCATTTTAGGCAACCACCATGGTTGGAAGGTCTTCTTTTCACATTTCAAAAGTCCAAAATAACTCTGTTAGTAAGTTAGTAAAGTCCCTTGGGGTTAGTTATTAATCAGCTTCTTTCTGACGTTTCACGAACAGCTATTTCTTATATTGTCTTCTTTTTGTGTCTCTCAAATTGTAAGATGGGCCCTCTTTAGCCTTCACGTCTCCCACTCCGGCACCTCCCTCCTCTGGGTCGCTGTCCTCTTCGCTGGTTGATTCTGACCAAATTGCGAGTGCTGCATCTTCCTCTGTACTGGCGTGTCTCTTCAGAAATTCTTGTGCTTTGAAGACGGAGTCAATCTTCTCTCTTTTATCCTTATACTTAAACACCAGCCCTTCGGGGAAGATCCATTTATAAACAGTCTGATGCCTTTGTAGAAATGTGGTCAACCCTTTATATGCTTTCCTGCCCTAAGCGCATCTCAACAATGGCACCCCTCAGCCCTTCCATTGCTTAACTGACAAGACATGTAGGACCAATCTGCAGTTAGCATTTGCTCCGTTGTTTTACCAAACCCACACCGGAACAGAAAAAGGTGCAGTTCAAAACCACATTCAACTATCCCGGGCCAACACCGTGCTGACTGCAGAGTCACCCCCGAATGGCCATAAAACCGCCATGAATCTATGCAGACAGCCACCATTAAACCAGAGATCAAACAAAGTGAAAGCAGCATGCAGTCTGGACGCTGCCATAGAATGCGACACTCAGTCAAAGTGAAAGTGGCATGCGATGTAGACGGGGATTTCTGTTCCAGTGTGTTTGGTAAGACAACGGAGCAAATGCTAGATGCAGACCGGGCCTAAGACACAGGAGGGAATTTCACATTACTGAGACTCTGCCGGATTGAAGCCGTTTCTGATTCGTCTTGAAGTAAACCGGTACAGGGCTGCCATTTCACACATGGCTTTCCCTGACCGGAAAAGAGCCGAATCAGAAGCAGTTTGGCAATTCAGATTGCACCGCTTTGTTTTCCCGCCAGTTCCCGCCACGCCTTTTTTTTAAAAAAATGTTCGCTTTAGAGCGCTATAGCGCTATAGTGCTATAAAAACAACACTGCAGGCATTCCTATGGGGTTGCTATGATGCTATTGCGCTATAGCGCTATAGCGTTATAGCGCTCTAAAGCGAACGTTCAAAAAAAAAAAGCCAGAGATCGCCCGCGCGGGCGAAAAAAGGCGGGAAAAAAGCGTATCTGATCCGGGAGAAGAAACTGACGACTACTTGGAAGCGGTTGACAGGTAAAACGCTTCAGCCCCGTTTCCTGAACGGGACAGAAGCGATTCTGTGTGAAATTACAAATATATTCCGGTAGGGAACCGGTTCTAAAACGGTTCTGTCTGAAATGCCAGACCAGAAACCGTTTGGGAACCGTTCCTCTTCCGGATTATATCATCTGTCTGAAATTCCCCAAGAAGTGCTGAAGGGGAGATAAGAGATTTAAATAATCGGTTTTCTTTCAGGCCAGACCCCCCGAAACTGTATTAAATATAAACTTGATATTTATTCCACACTAAATATCAGTAAGTAATATAAGCCCCCCCGCTTCCCTTGGTGCCCCCTTTCCCTTGGTATCTCTCTTCCTTCGGTGCTCTAAGCACATGCTTATTTTGCTCCATGATTAATCCAGGGCTGAACTGCAGTGGGGAATAGTGTCACAGAGTCCACCTTCCAAAGCAGCCATTTTCTCCAGGCAAACTGGTCTCTGTCACCTGGAGACCAGTTGTAGTTCCTGGAGATCTCCAGCCACCACCGGGAGACTTGGCGCCTCTCTGGGATCTTCCTGTGTGCGCATAAAGCCATGTGTGCTATGTTGATGTCACCTGGAATTGACAACATTGCACCGGGCATGTTGCAGGGGGACACTTTAGTGTTCGGCCAAGAACTCTATGGTCGCCATAGAGTTTCTGGCCGAATGCTGGAGCGCCCCCCTGCAATATGCCCGGTGTGATGACATCACCTCTGGGTGACATCATTGCACTGGGCATGTCAGGCACCATGGAGCTCTTCAGGGGCGGGGCTCCCCCCACTGGCCAGCTGGCTAGTGCATGGATTGGGGGGGCCAAAATTGGAGGAAACCCCATCTAGCAAGTACAAATAAATTTACCAGTTCCAATGTGAACAAAATGTATGAAGGATCACCGGTTGTTTAAGGCATGTAGGAGAGCCTGGATGCCTACAAAATTGATGAACAGCTTTCTGCACATGAAATACTGATAAGAGCACGGGCTCCTCGACATAAGGTGACCTTGAGGAAGGATTTCTAATTTGAAGATCCAGATGTGTCCGTTGCCGTGGCACACAGCTGCATCCTTTCTGTGAAGAAATCATTTCTGCTGCAAAATCAACGATAGCAACTGTATATTGCTCTCTTCGTTTAAGGGACTCTGTGAATGCCTTGAGCAAATTGTGATCCTTTGTCAATTTTGTTCACATTGGGACTGGTAAACTTATGTGCACGTGCAGTAAGATATTACATTGTTTTTCTTTGTTTTTGTTTTTTTCATTTTGTGTACACTCAGGGCTATTTTTGGGCAGGAACACACAGGAATGGAGTTCCGGCTAGCTCCTGAGTTGGCCACACCCAGCAGGAACTCATTAGCATAGTAGGACACACCCAACAGCAGAAACTCATTAGGATTGGCTACATTAGGGGTCTGTGGCCTAACGTGTAAAGGAGTTCCTGCTACAAAAAAAAGCCCTGGGGTTTTGACGACAAACAAGGTAAACAGAATAAGAAGCAAAAGGTGGGTGTGGCTGGATGACCACACCTCTGGTAACACGGTTGTGTGGCCTAAAATGCTGTCAGGGGTGTGGTCTAATATGCTAATGAGTTTCTGCTGATGGGTGTGGCCTATTATGCTAATGAGGTTTTCTACAAAAAAAAACCTGTGTACACTGTAAGTCCTCATTGTTCCAACAACACCACCGGCAGCCTGGCAACCCACTGTTGGGAGCAATGAGGCAAGGTTGCACTATTGGCA
Organism: Gekko gecko; assembly: GCA_029375565.1. Classification (NCBI taxonomy): domain Eukaryota; kingdom Metazoa; phylum Chordata; class Lepidosauria; order Squamata; family Gekkonidae; genus Gekko; species Gekko gecko. The sequence goes on from JAPDNY010000007.1 coordinate 21,077,930, forward strand.
TGGTGCGACCGCTTCCATTGGACGGGAAGTTCTCGTTAAGTTCTAAAATGATAGTGAGCGGTTATGGAAAATGTTTCCTGAAAGCCCTTTGATCAAATAGGGGAAGACCGAACTTTTCTAAATCCTGTTTAATAATACTGGGGGGGAACAGGGGCGCCCCGATCAAGCTCGCTGTTTTACACAGAAGCCTGACAAAGGAACATGTTAATCAAAAATAAGACAAAAGGGGTATTGCTGCAGATAGGCTGGGCTTCTCCAACGGCTGGGGAGGTGAAACCCAAGAAGCGCCGGTTGTTCCCTGGCCTTCTTCCAAGGGGTAATGTTCTAATAAAGCATCAACCTGGTAAAGATTTGTTTCCTCCGTCGAAGGCTCTTTTGTGTTCTAACTACGCGTATAATTGTTTTGGAAGTCATAAAAAGTAAGCACTTGAAGCTCTGAAAGGTTCCCCAGCGAGAAGGTTATGTGGCAGAGTTATTGCTTCTGCGTAGCTTGGGAACTTCTTCAGTATCTGCAATATTTGATTTTGACTGGAACACAAGCAATTGGAATGAGCATCTAAAAGGTCTCTGAGGTAAATTTACCCAGGAATGGAATTAATATTAAGAACCTGCCGATGGCTTTCAGAGAGAAGGCAGTGTGGGGAGGGGAACGAAGGCCGGCAGAAGAAATTTAATGGAAGGTATGTTGAGATGGCAAGAGGCTTGGAGAAAAAACTGAAAGCCTGAGGCCAAAGATATGGCTGGGACTTTTCCCAAATAAACCCATTGTGAACTTTGACCTTCCAGCACAGCTTCTAAAAATGGATGTCTTTCTGGATTTTCCATTTCCATGTTTCTGTTTCAGTTTTGGGGTGAAGCCTGGGGAGGAGGGATGCCAGTCTCCAGAATTACAGCTCATCTCCAGATTATATCCATGTGTGTACCAGATTATATCCATGTGTGTACTTGGATGTATGATTAAAAAAAAAAAAAAAGTACATTTATAGACCACTTTTCTGCCACGGTGTTCAAAGTGGTTTACAATACAAAATAACTGCCTGTGGTGTAATACATGGAACATGAGAAAGGACTGGGAAAGGGTTGCCAGCTGCAGCCAACAACCCACCAGGAGGAATTGAGGGTTGGGAAAAGAGGGCAGGGAGGGCAGGAAGTGCTCAGTTCTCATGACCCTTTCTTACATGCCCAGAGAAATGCTGATCGCCACTTTGGGGTCAGGAAGCAATTTTTCTCCAGGAAGTTTGGCCAGGGATCCTGGAGGTTTTTTGTCATCTTCTGGGTGTGGAACAGGGTTCACTGGACGTGTGTGTGGGGGGAGGAGGTATTTGTGAATTTCCTGCATTGTGCATGGCGTTGTACTAGATGACCCTGGAGGTCCCTTCCAACTACGATTGTATGAAATATTGAGAGCCTTTTTAACTTGAGAGTCCAAGGATTGAACCCAGGACCTTCTGCGTACAAAGCCGATGTTCTACCACTGAGCCGTGGCCCCTCCGTCCATTCCCTCCCTTGGAGTCTTCCTTTCCCCCAATCTAATTTGCAGACTCTACTCCATTCCCCTGACTTTCCACTTTCTCTTGTCCCTGATTCCTCCTTGCTTCATGGACTTTTTCATTTCCTTGACTGCTTTCTGTGGCATAAAGAGCAGCTCAGCTAGGACTGCCAGCTATGGACTGGGAAATACCTGGAGATTTTTGAGCCGGAGCCTGGGGAGGAGGGATGCCGGTCTCCAGAATTACAGCTCATCTCCAGATTACAGAGATACATTCCCCTGGAGACTGTAACATTTCTGTAACATTGTTCCCCACTGATGTCCCTGTCCTTCCTAGGTTCCATCCCCAAATCTCCAAGAGTTTCCCAGCCTGGATCTAGCAACCTTACCCTCACGTACCCTTCTGGTGGCCGGCGGTGGGGTGGGGGACCTGACAACCCTACTGGGGAGGGCGGGGTTTGGGGATGAGAGCACAAGAACATAAGAGAAGCCAATGTTAGATCAGGCCAATGGCCCATCCAGTCCAACATTCTGTGTTACACAGTGGCCAAAATATACCAGGTGCCATCAGGAGGTCCAGCAGTGGGGCCAGGACACTAGAAGCCCTCCCACGCCCCCCACGCCAAGCACCAAGAATACAGAGCATCCCTTGCCCCAGACCGTGAGTTCCTATCCATACCTTGTGGATAATAGCCACTGATGGTCCTTAGCAAGGCACAGTGCCCTAGAACCAGGGCTATTTTGGGGCAGGAATGCACAGGAATGGAGTTCCGGCTGGCTCCTGAGTTGGACACACCCAGCAGGAAGTCATTAGCATATTAGGCCACACCCAATGGCAGAAACTCATTAGGATAGCCTACATTAAGGCTGTGTGGCCTAACATGCAAAGGAGTTCCTGCTACCAAAAAGAAGCCCTGGGTTTTGACCAAAAAGAAGGTAAACAGAATAAGAAGCAAAAGGTGGGTGTGGCTGGATGACCACACTTCGGGTAACATGGGGGTGTGGCCTAATATGCTAATGAGTTTCTGCTGTTGGGTGTGGCCTATTATGCTAAGGAGTTCCTGCCGGGCTTTTTCTACAAAGAAAGCCGTGCCTAGAACCTGCCCTTGAAAGCAGCCATTGACTCCAGGGGAATGGATTTGTGTAGTCTGGAGATAAATCGTCATTCTGAGAGATCTCCGGGCCCCACCTGGAGGTTGGCAGCCACAATCCCAGCTAGTTCCTGGCAGAGGCTTCTTTCCTCCCATTCCCTATCCCGCCAAATCTGTATGCACACTTCAAATAAAGATGATCCTGATTAAAAACGAATCAAGAACTGCTTGATCAGGGTCCACCAGCACTTTATCTTTCTACGGCTGTTTTGCCAGGAGCAAAACAAACAGCCAACCCTCTTCCCCCCCACCTCCCCCCGTTCATAAAAGAAATTTCAGCAGTAGAAAACCAAAAAACAAAAATTAACTTCAACAGATGTGTGTTAATCAGTATTTGCCTTTGAAAACGAAAGCTTTTCCAGTAATAAATCAGGGTGTCACAAAATGAATGAAAACGAGCCAGAAGGAATGTGACTTCCAAGATTAATTCAGGTCCCATTGGTGGTGAGAAGTGTTGTCATGTTGCAGCCAGCTTAATGGCGGCCCCGTTGGGTTTTCAAGGCAAGGGGCATTCAGAGATGGTTTGCCCTTGCCTGCCCTTGCACAGAGACCTTGGACTTCTTTGGTGGTCTCCCAGTCCCACCCAAGTACTAACCAGAGCCGATCTGCTTATCTTCCAAGATCTGGGCCATCCACTGCATTACCAAGTCCCCCTGTGGCCACTGGCATGGGATAGGGGGTAGGGTTGCCAGATCCAGGTTGGGAAACTCCTAGAGATTTGGGAATGGAACCTGGGGAGAACGGGGACCTCAGAGGAGTACAATGCCATAGGTGGTGGCAGTTACAAGCATGGACGGCTTCAAGCCGGAATTGGATAAGCACATGGAACAGAGGTCCATCATCAGTGGCTATTAGCCACAAGGTATATGTTATGTCCCGGGCCCGGCATCAACAGACCTAGCTTGATACCGAGAACAATAGTTAGCCAGGATCCTGGAAGGAACCTATAGACCAGGAGCCGCACTGTAAATAGCCTATCACGGATACTGTGTGTGTGTGGGGGGGGGTGGCGTTGTGCATGGATTTAAGCAGGGCTTCGGTCCTGCTGTTTTGTCTTAGTTTTGAGCTGATTCACAATAAAGCATGAGCTGATCACTAATCATGTGTTGAACCCAGTATATTTCAGTATAGATAGGGACTCTCATTCTAGGACAAGTGGTGCTCTGTATTCTTGGTGCTGGGGGGGCAACAGTGGGAGGGCTTCTAGTGTCCTGGCCCCACTGGTGGACCTCCTGATGGCACCTGGTATTTTTGGCCACTGTGTGACACAGAGTGTTGGACTGGATGTGCCATTGGCCTGATCCAACATTGGCTTCTCTTATGTTCTTATGTTTTTAGTCCACCCTCCACGGCATCCATTTTCTCTGGGGAAACTGATCTCTGTAGTCTGTAAATGAGCTGTATTCTGGGGGATCTCCAGGTCCCACCTGGAGGATGGCATCCCTAGCACCCAAATCAGGACCAGGTTCCATTAGGGGGACAGCGCTGTGGCAAAATTGAAAGAAGATTCCAGTGGCACCTTGGAAACGAGCTCATTTATTGAAGCAGAACCTTGAATGGGCTGGTCTTTAAGGGGCTGCCGAACTTTTCTAATTGAATTCAGGAGCCATGCTATTACAGCATACTTCACAGGCTGACCTTTTGGGCACCGTAAACTCTATGATAGTGGACTCAGTAATTCATGTCTTACAGCCTGGATATTTTTTTTTAAGTCATACTAACTCCTAGATTGCTTTTCAGTATATAATTGGCTCCTTCTACATTCATAACACGGTACTTCGGGAGGAATCCGGAGTCTAATGGAAACATTTCTTTGACTACCTAAATTACAACTTCCACTTGGATTATATTTAATATTGTAGGAGTGGGAGGAAAAGAGTGGTATAATGTTATTCATTAAATAACATTACTGTTTGGGGACAAAACATTCTATTAGTAACTCATTTGTAACCCAATCTAAAATCCAGTTATATCCGGCGTTGAATTTGCCATCTGTTGAAAGCTCTGACATCAGCTTCAGTTTCAGCAGAGACTTAATCATCCGACTAGGGGAATGAATGAGTTTCTACAATAAAGGATCTGTTTTCTACTCTTCACTATAAATATGTGGCATCTCGCCCTAAAGCTGTCTACTCCTGAGATAGGCCACTGGTCCATCAAGGCCTCCCCGGGTCTCAGGCGGGAGTCTTTCACATAACCTGTTTACCTGATCTTTAATTGTTTTCTCTTGATATGCTGGGGATTGAACCTGGGGCTTTCCAGATGCAAAGCTCTACCTAGAGTTGCCATCCCACCAATGGCAGGGGTTCCCCCGATTTTGGCCCCCATGATCCGCCAGTCAGCTGGCTGGCAGGGGGAGCCCCTTCCTGAAGAGCTCCATGGCGCCCAACATGCCCGGCACAATGACGTCACCTGGGCACGTCACAGGGGGCGCTCTAGCATTTGGCAAAAAAACCTCTATGGGTGATGTCATCCCATCCAACAAACTCACTTCTGGATGATGTCATCATGGTGTGCATGCCTGAAGATCCTGCAGAGGAGCCAGGAGCCCCTTGCTGCTACAAAGTAAGGGCCTGGTAATCCTAACTCTACCACTGAGCTACAGTATCCCCCCTACTTCTGGGATATTGGACTAAAATGAATAGTAGGGCATGATCTAGAGTTGCCAGATCTGGGTTGAGAAATACCCAGAGATCTGGGGGATAGAGTGTAGGGAGGGTGGAGTTTGGGGCAGCAAGGGACCTCGACAGGAAATGCCATGGCGTCCATCCTCCTAAACAGCCATTTCCCCCAAAAAAAAATCTTAGTCATCCGGAAAAGCAATTGTAATAATGGGAGATCTCCAGGTCCCACCTAGAGGTTGGCAACCCTATAAGCAGGGGTCTTTTTGTAGAAGAACAGCTGCAGGAGCTCATTAGCATATGGTATGCTAATGAACTATTAGGCTATTAGCATATGCCACGCCCCCTGACATCACCGGAAGTGATGTCAGAAGGAGAAGCAAAAGGGGGGGGACATCTTCAAAAGCCTCCCCTTCCCTTCCCAAACTGGTCTGGTTGGGGGAGCTAAGAGAGAAGGGGTTTAAAGTTTAAACTCCTTCTCATGAGAGTTGGGCCACAGAAGGAGGAAAGAGGGAAGGAAAGAGAGAGAGTAGAGAGAAGGAAAGAAGGAAGGAAAGAGGGAAAGAAAGAGAGGGAAGAAGGAGGGAAACAGGGAAAGGAGGAAAAAGAGAAGAGAAGGTGGGAAAGAAAGAAAGAAGAGAAGAGAAGAGAAGAGAAGAGAAGAGAAGAGAAGAGAAGAGAAGAGAAGAGAAGAGAAGAGAAGAGAAGAGAAGAGAAGAGAAGAGAAGAGAAGAATGAGGGAAAGAGGAAAAAGAAAGAAGGAAAGGAGGGAATGAAAGAAATTCAGTGGCAATTCAGCCCCATTATACCCTATGGGCCATTGAAGTCAATGGTGAAAGCATAGGGTATATTCTGGGGGCTGGAGGGGAGGGGTTTGAGGGAGAGGCTCCAAGATCACAGGATAGCTGATGGAGCCTCTCCCCAAGATACCCACCAAGTTTCAAGAACATTGGACCAGGGGGTCCAATTCTATGGGCCCCAAAACAGGTTGCCCCATTTCCTCCATTGTTCTCTATAGTGGGAAAAAAAGTTATTTTTTCCCACCATAGAGAACAATGGAGGGAATAGGGGCAACCTGTTTAGGGGCCCATAGAATTGGACCCCCTGGTCCAATGTTCTTGAAACTTGGTGGGTATCTTGGGGAGAGGCTCCATCAGCTATCCTGTGAGTTTCGAGCCTCTCCCTCAAACCCTCCCCTCCAGCCCCTAGAATATACCCTGTGTTTTCACCATTGACTTCAATGGCCCATAGGATATAATGGAGCTGAAATTGACATTCGGCTGCCTGAAAGACTCTCCGGGACGCCGGCTGGGGGCGGGGCTTGGCTCCTGAGCTCCCGGAGCTGCGCTCCGGTGCGCTCCCCCCCGAAAAGACCCCTGCCTATAAGGATTGATTGTGTTCAGAGCCATCCCACGTCTAAGTAACCATTGACGGTAGAGGCGGGGTGGGGACGTGGAGGGCGCGATGTTGGCAGGATGTCTTCTGGGAATACCCAGAAGCAACAAACGAGCTCTGTGAGTCACTGAAAATTCTATAAAACCATAGAGTTTCCAGTGATTCCTAGAGCTACCCTACATCACTTTCCGTTTTTTCCCTGGAGGTGACGTAGCAGCACTACTGATATCACTGTTGTTGTTCTTTTCTTCTCCTTCCTACCATCATCCCAAGGGGCAGCGGGCGAAGAGGGCTGCCAGTGGGAGGTCTCCTGCCATAGTGGGAGACCCAAAAGCCCTAGTTGCTAGGAGATGGGCAACAAAAAGGAACCAGCTGGGCCTGGAGGCCATATATGGGGCATAGGGTTGCCAACATCCAGGTGGGGCCTGGAGTTCTCCTGGGATTACAACCAATCTCCAGAAATCGGTTCTCCTGAAGGAACTGTCAAGTTTTGAGGGCAAACTTTATGGTATGCCATAGATTCTAAGTGAAATCCCTCTCCGGATTCTTCCATCCACAAGTACTGCCTGTAAATTTCCAGGAATTCCCCAGGCCAGTGTTGACATCTAAGGGGACATCTGGTTCACAGCTGAGTGAAACACTTTGCCGGTCTTGATGAACAGTCATTCTCACCCCGTGGAGTTCTTCTTTTATGTTCTCAAGAAGACTGTTTGCCCCGCAGCCAGCACCATTCTGTTTTCAGCACACCTTCAAATGATCTTTTCCTCTCTGGTCCCTGTCTCTCCCCCCCCCCTACTACTGGCATTCAATAGCGACCACAGTGGAAGTTGCCAGGAACAGGGAAAGTAATAGAATATGGTCTTTGTATGAAAAGAATCACTTGAAAGGATCTGGGAAGTCCCTGCCATAACAGTGTTGACAAGTCTATGTGCTGGAAAAAGGGCTGGCAGCTGATGGCCACGTCCCTCGAAAAGTGATCTTTCCCTGATCACCACTGGAATGATAACTGCATGACAACGCACAGGTTTTTGTATACTCTCCTCATAGTTGACATTGGACGATTCTGCATCTAGCATTTGCTTCACATTTTCTCAACTGGGAGGGAAAAGTGCAGCTCAAAACCACATTCAAATACCTCGGGGCAATGCCGTAGTGATTGCAAAGTCATCCCTGAATGGCCATGGATCTGTGCAGAAGGTACCATAAATTCCGATGATCAAAGAAAGTGAAAGTGGCATGCAATGTGGAGGGTACCATAAAATCTGATGATCAAAGGAAGTGAAAGCAGCATGCGATGCAGAGGGGAATTTCTATCCCAACGTGGGTTTCGTAAAACAGTGGAGATGGAGGGAAAAGCCAGTGCCGAATTGCCCGTTGTCTTGCTTCCGGTTAAGCTTTTATAGCTCAGCTTAATTGCTATTCAGTCTCTTGCAGGGATAGTGTCAATAAAATATTGCTTCTTCTGCCCTGTGTATTTTATGCAGGTATACTTCCGTTGTTTTCGACAATTTCATTTACATTAATTTAAGTTGCTATGATATGTCATTGTATGCACTGTGGGAACATTCTCCATCTTCCATCTCTTCTTCTTCTGCATTAGTTGTGCAGGTGAATGCCATTTTTGTGCCTTGCGCATGGTTCATGCTTGCAATTGCGGCAGATGCCAGCCAGACGATTGGCCAGCTAGGCAGCAAGCGAACTGGCAGGTGGATGGGAAGGGAATATCCTCCCATCAGTACCTCCACGGATGCCTGCTTGGATGCGTCTAAGTTACTATGCCTTGGTGCCCAGTAATTGTGTGCTGGTCATGTTTCACATTAACACATCAAGAATCCGGAGGAATCGTATTCTCTGGGACGTTCCAAGGCAGGGCAGGCTGACCATTCCTGAAACAATACCTGAGTTGTTGTGGGAGATGGCTGGGAAGCAGGCGAGAAAGAGAGGACCTGACCTGTCTGGGCTTGCCATCCTCCAGGTGAGGACTGGAGTTCTCCCAGAATTACAACTGATCTTCATACTACAGAGATCAACTCTCCTGGAGGAAACGGCAGCTTTGGAGAGGGAACTGTATGGCCTTATACCCTGCTGAAGTCCCTTCACTCCTCATCCTCCACCTTCCCCAGGGTCTGCCCCCAGATCTCCAGATATTTAACAACCTCGAGCTGACAACCTTGGATCTGTCAACTGGCTGTTGGTTTGGAGGAGGGAGGAACGATGAGAATCTCTGTAGGGTTTCTGGGACACCTTGAATACGTGTTAAGTGCTGCCGAGTCTCTTCTGACTTATGGCGACACTATGAATTAATGTCCTCCAAAACATCCTCTGGTTCACAGCCTTGCTCAGGTCTTGCCAACTCAGGGCCTTGATGGAGTCCATCCATCTCCTATTGGGTCTTCCTCTCTTCCTGCCGCCTTCAGCTTTTCCCAGCATGATTGTCCTTTCCAGCGACTCTTGTCTTCTCATTAGGTGACAAAAGTATGTGTTAAGTATGACACTTAACTCGATTTCAGCAAAGCGATTCAGCTTTGTTCAGCAACAGCTCAGGTCAACCAGAACAGCAAGCAGCAGATCAGCAGATGACAGAGAAAACAGTGGAGCTGGGCTCCTTTTTAAACGTTCCCGGCTAATGTAGCCTCGCCTATTTACAGATAAGTAACCAATAAGATTACATGGATAAGAACCAATAGGGTTCGTTCCCCCCAAGAGTTTGAGGTTCGTCCTGATAGGATGGCGCTTCTTAGACAACCAGTCAGAAAGGCTGGATTACGATCCTTGTCTAGGCACGAAGCTTAACATGGGCTTTCAGTGGGCAGATTACACATTGCTGAATACATTCAGTATGATAGACCTCAGTTTAGTCATTTTAGCTTCTAGGGAACATTCAGGCTTGATTTGATCAAAAGCCCGCTGATTTGTCTTTTGGGTGGTCCACCACGGTAGGCCTAAAATTCTCCTCCAACACCACATTTCAAACAAAGCCGTTTTCTTCCCGTCAGCTTTCTTGATTATCCAAACTGTGCACAGAACTCTCAAAACCTTGGCTCCATGGCTTCACAACTGAACTGATGCCCTTTGTTCATTCGGAATTTCCCCCCATTTGTTTTAGTTGTCTGAATGAATGAAATGAACCTATCTCATATATATTTTATCTCACCCTTCAAGAATCTCAGGAGAGCCAGTTTGGCGTAGTGGTTAAGAGTGGGGGACTCTAATCTGGAGAACTGGGTTTGATTCCCCACTCCTCCACATGAAGTGTGCTGGGTGACCTTGGGTCACAGTTCTGTCAGAGCTGTTCTCTCATGAGCAGTTCCCTCAGAGCTCTCTCAGCCCCACCTACCTCACAGGATATCTGTTGTGGAGAGGGGGAGGGAAAGGAGATTGTAAGCCACTCTGAGTGAAGGGCGAGGTATTAATCCAACTCCAACTCTTCCTCCTCCTCCTCCATCCTTGTGTGTGTGATTTCGCACCTCATTTTATCTTCCCAGCAACCCTATGAAATAGGCCAGGTTGGGAGAAAGTTACTGCTCCAAGGGCCCCCAGTGTGGCGTCCGTGGGCTCCATGGTACCCGCTGACTCTTTTCCTGGCATGCATGAAGTGTTCTTAGAAAGTGGGTGGGGCTTTTACCCAGCAAGTCTTCTGATTGGCCATTGAAGATTCAATTGGCTGTGCAGATTGGGTTTTTTAAAAGAAAAAATTGATTTGGCAGAAGCTGCCACAACAGCACTAGAGTCTTCTCTTTGTGTCTGAAGGGAAGCAGCGGCAGCCATTTTGTTGCTGGCTTCACCTCCTGCAGCAGCCATTTTGCACCCATAGCATTGTGTCAGAATTCCAAAGTTGCCCGCAGGCTGAAAAAAGGTCGGAGACCGCAGGACTAGTCCAAGATCGCCCCATGAGCTTCATGGCAGAGTGGGGATTTGAACACTCTGCACCTTGTTCTACGATGGCTCTGCCTCTGCCTCTGCCTCTGCCCAAAGGGAGGATGGTTGGATGAAATGTCAGATAGACAAGATCCTTCTTGGGGACCAGTAAGCTGGATAACATTGTGTGCTTAAGGCCTGATCTTTACAATAATTTTTGAGCTTGCCTTGCGGTCTGGTCCAAGCATCCCAGCTGTTGCCGTCCTACATGAATCATAGAATCGTAGAGTTGGAAGGGACCTCCAGGGTCATCTAGTCCAACTGGCTGCACAATGCAGGAAATTTACAAATACCTCCCCCACACACACACACCTCCAGTGAACCCTGTTCCATGCCCAGAAAATGACAAAAAACCTCCAGGATCCCTGGCCAAACTGACCCGGAGAAAAACTGCTTCCTGACCCCCAAAGTGACAATCAGTATTTCCCTGGGCCTGTAAGAAAGGGTCACAAGAACTAAGCACTGAGGCAACCCTTCCTCCCCTCCCTCTTATGATCTGCCTAAATTCACAGAATCTGGATTGCTGTCAGATGGACATCTAGCCTCTGCTTACAAAACCTCCAGAGAAGGAGAGCCCACCACCTCCCGAGGAAGCCTGTTCCTCTGAGGAACTACTCTAACTGTCAGGAAGTTCTTCCTAATGTGTAGCCAAAAAGTCATCTGATTTAGTTTCAACCCGTTGGTTCTGGTCTGGCCTTCTGGCTTGCTTCTGCTTTGTGGAAGACTGGCTTTTCTTGGCCACACCCAGCCATGCCTCACCCTCAGGACAGCGCCACTGAGTCTGGCCAGTGCCCGGCCTGGTATTTGGCTACTGACGTCCCTTTACATTTACTATTGATTTTTTAGGACAGCCATGCACCAGACTCAGGGACAGCTAATGGTGCATTGAGACTTAGCTGCGATAGCCAATTAAAATCAGGGAAACAGATGAAACGTTAAATATTTCAGCTTAATCCTGACTGCCCAAATGTCAGCTCTAAGCTTGGAAGTCTTCCAATGCTTCGAAAAGACACCCGGGTGAGTCTCCATGGGAAGGAAGTTCCAGACACCGAACATGCTTCTTTGACATTAGCTTATTGACCAGACTTGGCAGGCACTGCATGTATTATTAATAGGATTCTCTTGGCCAAACTTCTGTGTAATGATCGGAAGGCAAAGCAACTCAGGTACATTGGACAGGGGGGTTGCCTCGATAGCACACGTAGTTTTATTTTATTCATTCATTTATTAAATTCAACTTGTTAGGCTGCCCCTCCCTTCAAGCAGGACTCGGGGCGTCTTACATAGAAACACACACAATAATAATTCAATTTTTGCTGTTGTTCAGTTGCACAGTCGAGTCTGACTCTTCATGACCCCATGGACCACGTCATGCTAGGCCCTTCCTGTCTTCTGTCGTCCTCCAGAATTTGCTTAATTTCATGTTTGTTGCATCAGTAACACTGTCCAACCATCTCATCCTTTGCCATCCCCTTCTTCTTTGACTTTCAGTCTTTCCCAGCATCAGGGTCTTCTCCAGTGAGTGCTCCCTTTTCATTGGGTAGCCAAAGTATTTGAGCTTCAGCTTCAGGATCTGGCCTTCCAGGGAACAGTCAGTGTTGATTTCTTTTAGGATTGGCTGATTTGATCTCCTTGCAGTCCAAGGGTCTCTCAAGAGTCTTCTCCAGCACCATAATTTGAAAGCATCTATTCTTCGGCGCTCGGCCTTCCTTATGGTCCAACTCTCACAGCCATACATTACTACTGGGAATACCATTGCTTTGACCATATTAAATAACATTAAAAACTGGCAAAAGCAATATATTAATCAGGCAATACTTTACATTATCAAGATGATGAGAATTTGTTCCCACCAGCCCGCTGGGTGAAGGGAGTGCAGATGGCTGAGTAGGAGAGTAGGGGAGCACTAACCATTACTGTCCTCAACCGAAAGCCTGGTGAAACATCTCTGCTTTGCAGGCCCTACGGAAAGGTAATAGATCCCATAGGGCATGGGTATTCTCTGGCAGAGAGTTCCACCAGACAGGGCCAGAACAGAAAGGCCCTGGCCCTAGTCGAGGACAGCTGGGCCTCTCTTGGGCCAGGGACCACAACCAGTTCCCTTGAGGAAGCATTTTTCCCCCAGAGGAGAAGCCAACAAGGAGGTGAGTGGCATGCTACAGGATCATGGAATCTAGGTTTGCCAAGAGGGAATTACGTATAAACATATGGAGCAGATAGTCCATCAGTGGCTATAGCCACAGGGTATAGGATGAGAACTCTCAGTCTGGGGCAGGTGATGCACTCTATTCTTGGTGCTGGGTGGGGGCAGCAGTGGGAGGGCTTCTAGTGTCCTGGCCCCACTGCTGGACCTCCTGATGGCAACTGGTATATTTTGGCCACTGTGTGACACAGAGTGTTGGACTAGATGGGCCATTGGCCTGATTCAACATTGGCTTCTCTTATGTTCTTATGTTCTTATGTTCAATGATTTGAGAGATGTATTCCAGGATCTAAGGAACGCTGAAGAGAATATCATCTGTGACATTGCATGGGCCCTTATGGTCCACCAGTGAGATTATTTATTATCATTACTCACCATATTATTTCTATCAGAAGAAAGTTTGCTTCAGGAGGCACCTTTAAGACCAGAGAAAGGTTTCATTCAAGGAATAAGCTTTCGTGTGCATGCACACTTCCTCAGATACATTGAAATGGAAGTTACCAGTCCATACGTATAAGTAGAGGGCAAGCAACAAATTAGCATACAGGCGTTCGACAGATGCAAGGACCAAATTAGAATAACAAGAATAACATCCCATTTGTTTGGGTTTAATTCTGGATGGGGAACATAGTGAAGGAAATAAATATATCAAAATCGGAGACTGATGGGCAGATGTCCCCTTCTTAACTGTGGAATGCGAATTTGCCGCTCTGCCTATACGTACGGACTGGTGACTTCCATTTCAATGTATCTGAAGAAGTGTGCTTGCACCCGAAAGCTTACGCCTTGAATAAAACTTGGTTGGTCTTAAAGGTGCCATTGGACTCAAACGTTGTTCTGCTGCTTCAGTAAGATGGCCAGCCCCCAGGTCTGAGTGGGGTTTCCCCCATGTTAGGTGGCCATAGGCACAGGAACCGCCTACGACGTTAGCAGGCACATAAGAAAAGAGCCAGTTTGGTGTAGTGGTTAAGTGTGCGGACTCTAATCTGGGAGAACCAGGTTTGATTTCCCCACTTCTCCACTTGCACCTGCTGATGTGACCTTGGGTCAGTCACAAGCTCTGGCACAGCTGTTCTTGAAAGAGCAGTTTGTGTTAGAGTTCTCTCAGCCCCGCCTATCTCACCAGGTTTCTGTTGTGGGGAGGGGAAGGGAAAGGAGTTTGTAAGCCGCTCTGAGACTCCGAGTGCAGGGTGGGGTATAAATCCAATCTCCTCCTCCTCCTCCTCCTCCTCCTCCTCCTCCTCCTCCTCCTCCTCCTCCTCCTCCTCCTCCTCCTCTTCTTCTTCTTCTTCTTCTTCTTCTTCTTCTTCTTCTTCTTCTTCTTCTTCTTCTTCTTCTTCTTCTCCTCCTCCTCCTCCTCCTCCTCCTCCTCCTCCTTCTAATCCACAGAACAGGAACCATCCACTTCTGGAGGACCCTTTAAAGCAGGGATACCAAACTCATTTGTTATGAGGGCCGGATCTGACATAAATGAGACCTTGTTGGGCCAGGCCACGTGTGTGTCATAAAATGTAATGCCAGGTAGCGGAGATATAAACTTTATAAAGGACACAAGCACATATTTTTCTACCTAAAATAATAAAAAACATGCTTAAAACATGAGCACTCTTGCAATATTTTGTTTACTTAGCAGTCTCTGATAACTGACACCTCTTGCTCTGAATTATTGCATCAAAATTTCGGTGCCGTTGCAATCTCGAGTATGCTGTTCAGGTGTGTCTCTGTGGGTTGCAAACCTACTTTTGATTTATCGACATTCCCCACAGAAATCTCACGCTCAGAGTTCTGAAGTCTGGGACCCAGGGGGAAAACCTGAAATGGCTGAGCGAGTGAGTTTGGAGAAGCAAGCTATGATGCAGCTGCAGCAGCAGAACTGGAAGCAGGAGATGGTCAGTTTTAGTGCAGGCCTGATGGAAGCCCTCCCGGGGGCTTGATCCAGCCCCCGGGCTGCATGTTTGACACACCTGCTTTAAAGAGTCTTCTTGCGAGTGGAGCATTGGGCTGGTGACAGCCCCTCTCTCTCCCTGCTGAAAGATTTCAAGGGCCCTCCAGATGATCAGCAGGCCACGTGCTCCCCACTGATCAGCGGAAGCCCTTTAAATCTCTGCAGGAGGGAAGGGAGAAGGGTGGCCCTGGGTGGCTGCTTTGGGGGGCGGGGCTTGGGGGCGGGGCTTCCCCTGCCAGCCAGCTGGCCAGTAGCAGACTGGAGCCCCCAGAAGCGGGGGAACCCCCACCCAGACCTGGGGCCTGGCAACCCTAACATAAAAGTTTATACCATGGATAAAACTCTGTTGGTCTTAAAGGTGCCACTGGACTCAAACCTTGTTCTGCTGCTTCGGACCAACACAGCCACCCCCCTGAATCCATCTTCATAGTGTTTGTAACACCTTTAAAATAAACTAAGCACTTTATGTACTAGGGGGAAAAGAGACTAGTCCATAGAGGAAGACACACAATCCAAGTAAGCAGCAAGGGGAAGCAGGGGTCAGAATTGAGAGGAGAGGCCCTGATTAGAAAAACTTTGAGTGTCCAGGAGTCACTGAGACTGTTAAGTATGAGACTCAACAAAGGATTCAGCTTCAAGTGATTTCAGCTTTATTAAACAGCAGCTGTAAGTCAGGAACACACAGAACAACCAGGGGAGCACAGCTCCTTCTTTTAAACTCTCCCGGGCTGTCAAAGCCACACCCATTACAAGTTAAAGACCAATCAGAATACAGGGATAAAGGCCAATCAGGACCGTTCCCTCTTTGCAACAATATCACTCAGTGATTGGGTAATTACACAGGTTCCGCAGAAACCGACCAATAGCAATGCGACATCTGAAGAGCCACGTTCAGACTCAAGCTTAACATGTGGATAGATAGGAGTGATTCACATTCAGTACATAACAGAGACCAATCCTCTGTCTCATTTGTTGTTGTCCTCTATTGGCCTGCACCAGCCGCTCTCCTGCTTGGCTGAGAATAATTCCGACCCAGCTTTTCTGTTCAGATTGGCGAGGAGGAGGGCAAGGGTGCTGTAAAGCGTCCCCTTCTGCTGACGCTTCATGCCCAAACTTCCAGTAGCGCCCCAGTGGTTTTCTTCCTTGCAGTGAAATCACCAACTGCACGCCAAACTAAGCGATAACATGCGCTTCGTCGCTGTGTTTTGGAAGAACCAGCTGTTCCGCGACCAACAGATGTAGCTCTGTTTGATGTTTATTGAGAGTTAACAACTTAACTTTGTAAAAAATCAACCATGTTCAGTGTCGCTTCCAGCAAAGTTATCTCATCGTCTGCGCAATTTTGAGTTATTAAAAGCTACCGAAAGAGCTTGGCTAGCAGAACGTGGAGGGACTGGCTCTTGTTTAGCCTGACAGCTTGAAAAAAAAGGTGCTGGAGCTCAAATGTAAAGTACATGTTCCGCATGCGTAAAGTCCCAGGTTCTGCCGTCGCAAGTTAAGACTGCTGGCTCCAGGGTGGGCAATTTCCAGAGGTTTTGGGACTGGAGCGAGGGGAGAGGGGGATTTGGAGAGGGTCGGGAGTTCAGTGGGGTATAATGAAGAAGAAGAAGAAGAAGAAGAAGAAGAAGAAGAAGAAGAAGAAGAAGAAGAAGAAGAAGAAGAAGAAGAAGAAGAAGAAGAAGAAGAAGAAGAAGAAGAAGAAGAAGAAGAAGAAGAAGAAGAAGAAGAAGAAGAAGAAGAAGAGAAGATTGGATTTATACCCCGCTCTTCACTACCCAAAGGTGTCTCAGGGCGGCTTACAAACTCCCTTCCCTTCCCCTCCCCACAACAGACACCCTGTGAGGTAGGTGGGGCTGGGAGAGCTCTTGACAGAAACTGCTCTTTTTTCAAGAACAGCTCTTATCAGAACTATGACTTGCCCAAGGTCATCCAGCCAGGTGCAAGTGGAGGAGTGGGGAATCAAACCCGGTTCTCCCAGATTAGAGCCCGCATACTTAACCACTACACCAAACTGCCATGTAGTCTGCCCTCCAAAGCAGCCATTTTCTCAAGGGCAACTGATCTCTGTTGTCTGGAGATTAATAATGGTGGGAGAACTCCAGACGCCACCTGGAGGTTGGCAACCCTTCTTCAGTTGAAAGAGCCTCAGGTAGCAGATGATACGAACATTTTAAGAGAGAGATTGTTAACTGAAATAGAAAGGACAATTGAATGGTATTCAAGCTTGCTAGACCGGGAACCGGTGAGGTGCAAGCATGTGACCAGAAGTCTTGTAACATCGTAGTCACGTGGCAGGAAGAAGGGAAGTCAAAGTTACAACCTTGGTGGTGCCAGAGTTAGGACTCAGGGAAGCAGACTAAGACAGCCAGGATTAAGAAAAAACAAGCTGAACACCAAGAGGTGGACGCTAAATAAATAAATAAAGAAGAAGAAGAGGAAGAAGAGATTGGATTTACGCCCCACCCTTCACTTGGAGTCTCAGAGCGGCTTACAAACTCCTTTCCCTTCCCCTCCCCATAACAGACACCCTGTGAGGTAGGTGGGGCTGAGAGAGCTCTGACAGAAACTGCTCTTTTTCAGGGACAGCTGTGCCAGAGCTTGTGACTGACCCAAGGTCACACCAGCAGCTGCAAGTGGAGGAGTGGGGAATCAAACCCGGTTCTCCCAGATTAGAGTCTGCACACTTAACCACTACATCAAACTGGGATTGCCAGCCTCCAGGTGGGGTCAGGTGGGGTCTGAAGATCTCCCAGAATTACAGCTGGTCTCCAGATGAGAGAGACCAGTCACCCTGGAGAAAATGGCTGCTTTGGGGGGTTGCCTCTATGGCATCATACCTTTCTTGAGGTCCCTCCCCTCCCCAAACCCCACCTTCCTGGCTCCTCCCACAAATCTCCAGGAACTTCCTGACCCAGAGCCGACAACCTTAACAGCGCCTCTTTACAAAAGATAGCATAAATAATGTGCAGCCTCGTGGCCCATCAGGTGAGGGCCCCAGTCCAGGTTTGACTCAGTATAGAACAGCTCCATGTTCAGATTCTCTGAATTTTGGAATAAGTTGGAGGAGACGGAATTGAATCAGACGGTGAATTTATTAATTCAAATACTTTGTCATCTCAATAAATAAGAGATTTTAAAAAAAAAAAACATCGCCAACAGTCTTGTTAATCTTTTAGTTTGGGAGAATCCACTTCTCTTTCTGTCTCTCTCTCTCCCATTTTTTTTATCCCACCCATCCTAAAGGATCTCAGAGCAGCATATGTGGTTCTCCCACCTCCTTTTTGTCTTCACAACAGCCCTGTGTGGTAGGTTAGGATGAGAGAGTGGTTGGCCAAAGGCCGCATAGCACATTTCATGTTTGAATGCAGATTTGAATCTGGGTCTTCTATATCCTAGGGCTGGGGTCCTCAGTGTGGTGCCCACAGGTCCCATGGTACCCTCCAACAAGTTTCCTGGCACCTGCCAAGTGTTTTGAGGAAGTGGGTGGGGCCAAGTAGGGCTTTTGCCCAGCAAAGCTTCTGATTGGCTACTGGAAATTTGATTGGCTGTGTAGGTTTTGGTTTGTTCGTTTGTTTTGTAATTGCTTTGGCAGCAGCTTGCCACAGCAGCACAAGGATCTTTACTGTGTGACTGAAGTTAAGCTGCAGTAATAATTTTGTGGCTGGCTTCACATCCTGTGGCAGTGAAATTGTGGCAGCCATTTTGTTGCTGTGCCCGCTATGCAGTGTCACAATTCCAAGAGAGCCAGTCTGGTGTAGTGGTTAAGTGCACGGACACTAATCTGGGATAACCGGGTTTGATTCCCCACTCCACCACTTGCAGCTGCTGGATGACCTTGGGCAAGCCTTAGTTCTGTCAGAGCTGTCCTCTCAAAGACAGTTCTGGAAAGAGCTCTCTCAACCCCACCTACCTCATAGGGTGTCTGTTGTGGGGAGAGGAAGGGAAAGGAGTTTGTAAGCTGCTCTGAGACTTGGATAGAAGGATGGGGTATAAATTCAATCTCCTCCTCCTCCTCCTCCTCCTCCTCCTCTTCTTCTTTGTCTTCTGTGCTCACAGGCTGAAAAAGGTCCTAGGGTGACATTCTAACCACTACAATGCACTGCCTTTCCACTGGGGAAATATCTCTCTGTGTGTGTGTTTATATGTAGTTGTTTACAGCTTTCCAAGGGAGAGACTGACTTTCCCCACCCCTAAGTGTATGTGTTACCTTTGTCCAAAGCTGCATGCAATATTTAGCAACATCAGTCTGATCCCAAATTTCGCATCCTAAAAGAAGCGCTGTGAGACAACCTATTCCTTTTCAAGATTCAAACACCGGGATCGTTTTCAGCATTCCTTTTTTTTAAAAAATATACTTCTTCTGGAAACAAAATGACAAAACTCCAGCCGATCTTATATTTTTACTTAATGGCAAAAACAGTGTTTCCTCACAGGCAGCCGCTGTTGAAACCTCGCCTGCAAATTTTGTCTGCACTTTTATCCAAGATAGTTAGCTGCACTTATCCAATTTTTAAAACTCGGCAGAAATAACAAAATGTTGGCAGTTTAAATACATCTGTGTAATAAAATACTCCCCCTCCCCTTGGTGTTACCTGGTGACAGTTGTATCTTTAAAATATTGGGGGGGGGGGGGATGGAGATTGATACAGCTGAAAGCTCTCGGCTGGCGGTAGGAAGGAGCCCCCAAATCAGGAAACCCCTGAGGAACTGGGGGGGGGGTCTGACAACTCTAGGCCCCAGTTGGAGGTCAGCAACTCTGCTGACTACATTTGTATTCTCAGCAGAGAGGACAAGTGGCTGGGGCCACCTGGTGACCTTAAATATTTCATTTATGAACTATTTTCCTGAGTATCCTAAATATTTTTCCTTAATATCCAGAAGTGGCTCCTTCTTAGCGTAATTTCTTCGGTTGTGAGAGAAGTTACTTGGGAAGAGCTACCTTATTTGCCTTGAATAATGAGCAAAAGAATTTTTTTAAAAAGAAAAAAAATATATTTTAATGGCAAACGCGATGATTTTCAAGATGTCCACGTAATGTGACTGTATGTGTCACTGAATACAAGAGTAACTTAATTACACAAATGTCACAGAGGGCAACATTTTTAGACTTCTGCTTCGGTGACCCTGGTCATTAATCCTTTAAAAATCCATGTATCGTGCTGCATTTCTCTCATGACTTCTGGTCATATTCCTCCGTACATGAGTTTGGGGCCGGGATCGCGTGATAATTACAGAAACCTTTCAGCCCCCAAGAATTTAGCAAGACTAAAGAGGGGAATAGAGAGATCAAGGCCAAAATCATTAGTAAAGATTTTGTGTTTCCATGGCTGACTGCCTCCAGAGGTGGTGAGGGTGGGATGTGGTGGCTGAAATAGTCTTATTTAAATGATACAATATTTTATAGATTTGAGGAAAAGCTCAAGGCAAAGGAACAAATATAGAGGTTAATCAGAATCCACCAGTAGGAAGCAGGGGTGAAACGTGGGAAACTGATTGCAATATTGTAATTCTGAGGGTGATAAAAGATAAATCAGGAGAAAAAAAATAGATGACTGCAACTCCGATGGAAATGGACCCATCCTGGTGGTCTCAAGGCAATGGCACCATGTCATAATTCTTGCACCAAATGCCAAATTCACGTTCCATCTTGGGTGAACATTGGAAATGGACTTTTCATGCTTTTTGTTGGTCAACTTAGAAAGTATCTCTCCTCCCATCATCGACTTTTAGAGTCTTCAGCACGCCCTTGAAAAGTCAGGATTGTACTGAAGTGCAACTGGAAATAACTCAGGTCCTCCCACCTGCTTTTGGTTAATCTTGGGATTGGATGGGAAGGAAGGAGCTATCTAAACCTAGGCTATCCTGAATCCAGTTCTAGTGGCTTCTAATGGCTGTTAAGACCATCCCCAATATAGAACACAACTCTAGTTGTATCGAGGCTGTCGAACAGCAGTGCAGAGGGGGGAATTAAATGTGATGCTGATTGTGGCATCATGCCACTTTTAGAAAAAATGGAAGTGACATGAGGTAGCTCTAGGAAATGCTGGAAACTCTATGGTAAAAACATAAAAAGTTTCCAGCAATCCCTAGAACTGTCTATCTCACTTCTGTTTTTTGGTTTGGGTTTTTGTTTTTGTTTTTTTACTGGAGATGATGTGACACCACAGCTAGCATTGCACCCCCCATATCTCCATCCACAACTGTGCTGGCACTGCCTGGCAACATTGAGGTTGAATCTGCATTTGCATTTTTAAATCAGTTTTGTGCTGCTGCGACGCCGTCTTTCTCTATGATGGTTTGAAAGTTGTTTGGAGAAGATTCATTTAAAGGTGCAGAGGTGCAATGACAGTGGAGCCGCCACGAGAGGGTGATGAACGTATGCAGACATGCAACAGTATGCTAGCACTGTTGAGATGTGAAAACGACACCGAATGTAGACACCTTTTTTGAAGACGGAGTCAGAAGGCTGGGACACCGGTGGGAAAGACAAATGCAGATCCAACCTGAATTGTACACAGAATTCCAGGGAGGAGATTCAACTCCCCCCCCTTCCCTTCAGCACCAACAAAAAGTACTTGTCATGGTTCCCTCTTATGTTGCAGGAGCAGGGGCTTGCCTGCTTCAAAACTGCAGCAGCCAGTTCGAAATGCACCTGCTGTCGACGGGTGGCAGTTGCTTGGAATGTGTCCAGCCAATTCTTCATCCCTCTGCAGAGACTGCAAGTTCACTTCCAAGTTCAAGGCAAAGAGCTGGTATTTATGACTAAAAGCCTTTCGTGGCTTGGGCTCCCATTCCCAAAGGAGGACCTGTCTCCTTATGAGCCCCTGTGCCATCTAAGATCCAGCCAACAGGCTCTATGTACGGTTCCCCTGCCAAGGGCAAACGGTGGCTAGGACTAAGGTTTTATCTGCAGTGGCACACACCAGTTGAAAGAAACTTCCAGAAGAGAGGAAGGGTAATTGTATTTATTTAAAATGTTTGTATGCTGCCTCTTCGGGTACTTGCCTAAGGCAGCTGATGAGAGAAAGAGAAGTAGCACAATACATAATACGACCAAAAAGCCAATAAATGAACAAAACCGAGCCATAAAGTTCAGAAATCTAGATTATCATGCAGTCCTGGAGAGAGGGGGAAACATGACTGTTCTGTAGGGTTGACAGCCTCCACGTGGGGCCTGGAGTTCTCCTGAAATTACAACTGATCTTCAGACAATAGGTCAGCTCCCCTGGAGGGTGGACTACATGGCATTATACCTGGGGCCGCTAACCTCCAGGTGATGGCTGGAGAAGATCTCCTGTGATTCTGACTGATCGCCAGGCAACAGAGGCCAATTCACTGGAGAAAATGGTCTATTCGGAAGGTAGATGCGATGGCATTGGAGTCTCTCCTCTCCCCAAACCCTGCCCTCCTTGAGCTCCACCCCCCAAAATCTCCCAACCTGGAGCTTGGAAAGCCTAATTATACCCTTCTGAGGTCTTTCCCCAAACCTGTTGGGGGAAATAGTCAAAATTCTTTAAATACCCAAAGTTTGCAGTGGATCTTTGCTTCCCTGGAGAGGAGACATTTATTTATGTTTAAAAAGCTTTATTTCTAAGGGTAAAGGTACACAGGAAACCTACAAAAATAACAAACATATCTAAGAGCTACATTGTCACATCTTGCTGCTATAAAAGCATGGTCACACTAAACAAAACAATAATGGAGAATCCTCCTTCTTCTTGACTCCTAGAAGGAGGTCACCTGAAACCAGTAACCAATCAGTGTCACAAAACACACTCAGATTTCCCGGCCTTTCTCCCCATTGGCTCTGAGCCAGGTTTCCTTTCCAGGTCAGTCTAAACAATAGCATAGAAAGGTAAACAAGTTAACCCTATAATGACTGGAATCTGGACCTTGCAAGCCATACATTTCCAACAAAACCTCTCTCCCTTGAGGAGGAGGACAAGGAGGAGAGGAGTTTGATTTATACCCCGCCCTTCACTTGGCATCTCTGAGTGACTTACAATCTCCTTCCCTTCCTCTCCCCACAACATATACCTTGTGAGGCGGGTGGGGCTGAGAGAACTGTGAGAGAACAGCTCTGAGAGAATCTTAACTGGCCCAAGGTCACCCAGCTGGCGGCATGTGGAGGAATGGGGAATCAAACCCAGTTCTCCAGGTTAGAGTCCAACCCCCTAACCACTACACTAAACTGGCTCTAGGGTTGCCAGACTCACACACCCCTGGTGGAGGCAGAGTTCCCCTGCTGCCAGGCCCCACCTCCACCAATCAGCTGGCCAGCGGGGGAGAACTTACCCCCCAAAAGCGGGAGATCCATACAATGTGCAGCAATGTGTCACTGCCCTTGTCTATGTCACTGCCCTTGTGACCTGGAAGTGATGTCATCACATCCGGAATGTCAGGATGATGCTCTGGTATTCAGGCAAAAACTTTATGGTAGAAGCTAAATTTACCACAGAGTTTTTGCCCAAATACCAGAGTGTTCACCCCCATGTCCCACACATGATGATGTCAATTCCGGGTCATGTGGGCTGTGAGCACATACACATCACTGCATGTCGGATGGGCCTCCCTGCTACTCACGCTAAGTCCCCCCTCCCTCGCCAGTTGCCATGAGGAACCTGGCAACCCTACCTCTCTTGCCTCTGCAAACACCACCCTCAGTAGGTTCTGCCCTCAAATTTTCAGGAATTCCCCAGCCCAGAGCTGGGAACCCTATTTTGGTTATTCACTGGTGCTGCGTTTAATCATATGAGTATAAGCAGCCAAAACACAGGAAGCAAGATAACCAGAAATCAGGTTCCCTGCCTCCTTGTCTCTCTGGTCTCAGAAAGGCTCCAATTTATTTAAAAGAAGCCTATTCACCATTAATAAGGCTTCATCACAAATCGCTCAGGAGATTGTTTAATAAGCTGATCATGGAGGCGAAGTGCGGTGCAAAAGAGAGAGAGAGACAGAGAGAGAAATCCCACTTTTCTCAATGCCAAAGTGCAGATATTTAATAAAACAGATTAGAAATCAGGTGCTCAGCTGGGATTTTTGTTTTGCTGTGCCTTTTGTCCTGATGGACAATTGGATTATTCCAAATGACTTTCACATCCCATCGAGAGGTGAGCGATTAGCGACGTCGCGGTGACGGCTGTTCCGTTCATATCGACACTTGAGGATTAGAAGGGGGAGCACATCAACCTTGTTTATAATGAAAATCCTTCTTAATTTTTTTTTAAAATATATATTAGAGATTTGGTTCTCATCTGAATATTAATAGGCTAATTACCTTGGAATTGTTTTGGCCTTTGTTTCGCAAACTCTTGATCGCGAGACCCCTCACGTCAACACCACTTCAGTGATCACAATGGGCACAACTGGTAATTAAAATGATAGCTGTCTACAGGTGTCATAACTCGCCAATCAATTAAAACGCTTTGCTCCTGTGTTGAGGTATCGATGTACGCCTGTAGGCCTCGTGGAAACAAGATGAGCATCGGTACCCCTAACGTGAACTCGGACATCTTAAGGAAGCCACCTTAGGAAATATATATATATATATGTGCAATCTCCCTTCAGCCTCTCCTTGTAGCACCCTCTGCCCTCCTGTAGATGAAGGAGTAAAATGGATACAGTCAGTCCCAATTGCCTTGGTGGGTTGTTGAAAGGGGATGTGAATTTTAATGGGTTTATTTGCATGCTAATAGGCAGCTCCCGGCAGATGGTTTTACACTTCCAGGCACGTCTGCGGTTGGCAAATGCCAGACCCACAACCCAGGCAATGTGACAGGCATTAGACAATGATAGGATTACTCTTTTGCAAGGAGGCTGCTGTTCGTATCAGTGTCTGTTTGCTGCTCAACCTTCAAGGAGGGTTAATTAGTCCAGATATCGATAGCCTTTTGGAGACAGCCGACGGAGGAATGTTCGGCGTCGGGCGACGATGGAATCCAAAACAGAATCGAGGGCAGCGGACTTAGAAGGGTGTGCTCTGCTGAGGAGTGCGCTGTTGATGTAGCTCCTAGGCCACCTTTGACCTCTCGAAAAGAGGAAATGAGGTAAAGGCTAGGGTCCCCTGCGTGGTGCCCAGAGGCATCGTGGCCCCGCTGAGGTATTTACTGGCGTGGACCAAGTGGTTTTAGAAAACGGTTGGGGTCCACGGGGCTTTTGATGGGCTGTGGAGATTTTCAACAAGTCGCTTCATCAGCAGCAGCCGTCATAGCACACGCATCTTCACTGCATTACTGTGTGGGAGAGGGTTGCCAACTCTGTCTCAGGAAATTTCTGGCGATTTGGAAGGGGTGGAGTCTGAGGAGGGCAGGATTTGGGGAGGGGAGGGTTCTCAGTGGCGTAAAAGACCATAGAGCCCACCCTCCGAAGCAGCCCCTTTCTCTGAGGGAACTGTTCTCTACAGTCTGGAAGTCAGTTGCAAACTTCAGAAGATCTCCAGGTCTCACCTGAAGGTTGGCTAACCCTAGTGTGTGAGCCTGCTTGAGGGGTAGGGTGAGCTAGACGTCCACTTTAATAAATAAATAAGTGCATACATTTCAAAAGGCTTCCTATTGAAAAGATATTCCATCTGAAATGTTGAAGAATCAGTGTTCGAGAGTTACAATTGGAGTCACGCACAGCGGTAGGCTTGAAAGGGCTGGGGACCTTCGATGTAAGGGATACTTAATGATTCCCCAAAACAATGGTCAGCCAAAACCAGATCAGAGGCTGGAAGATCTGTGATTGGATTTCCACTCCATTTTCTCTTCATGAAGAGCAAGTGAGGGGAAGTCCCACGACAGATCAGGACCGTGGCACAAGGGGAATGGGTTTAATGCCTTTGCCCTTGCTGCTTTCCCAACATCAAATAATCCCTGGGAAACTTCTGTTTGCCCCACTGGGGAAAAAAACTAGGGTTTCCAACTCTAGGTTGGGAAATACCTCGAGGATTGGGGGAGTGGAACATGGGGAGAGGGGGAGGGTCCTCAGTGAGGTGAAATGACATAGACTTCACCTTCCAAAGCAGCCATTTTCTCCGGGGGAACTGATCTCTGTGGTCTGGAGATCAATTGTAATAGCAGGAGATCACCAGATGCCACCTGGAGGTTGGCAATCCTGTCCCTAGCCATTCTGCCTGCCTGCTCCCTCACCAAGTCATCTGAGGCCACGTCGTTGAATATTTTGCTGTTTTGTGCCATAGCTACCGATCAAAAAAACCCAGTTGTGAATTACTGCGGTAATGCAACGATAGCTTAATTATTGCTATAATTCAGCAATAATATACAGATGCAGATGCAGCTCAAGATCGTTTCCTGTGACAGCTCCTTATGTTTAGGACTAGGATTCCTAGGAGTGGGATTCACTGCCACACATGGAATTCACTGCCACAGAAAGTGGTGGCAGCTCCAAGCATAGACAGCTCCGAGAGGAGGCCGGATAAACATACGGAGCATATATACCGGCGAGCCCCCATTGCAAGAAGGACTGCATGCCCCCTGCACCCTCCCACAACCATGAGACATGCAGGCCCTCCCCCTCTCCTCCTGCCCGACCACAGTGGCAGCTCCTTACCTTGGTTGGCAGTCATCATGTGGCCTCACCAGGTCTTCCTGCTTCCAGCTGCAGCCAAGCAGGAGGGAAGGGAGAGGGGCTTTGTGAAGCTGGCTGAGGATGCGGGAAGCCCGCCCTCGCCCACTCCATCCTGCCTTTCCAGCTGGCCTCATCACTCAACCTCGCAGGATGGCAGCAGCCAAGAATGGTGCACCCAGAACCAGCCCCAGGAATCCCCCCACTTCCTGGGGGAGAGGGACCAGGAGAGTCAGGGGGCGGGGCACATTGGTGAGAGGGCATCGCCCCCAGGGCCCCCGGTAGCTAAAGGCCTGTCTCCAGTTAAAAGGGCCAGGCAGTAGGTGAGGTGAAAGATCTCTGTCTGAAACTCTGGGGAGCCCTTCTAGGAGGGAACTTGACTCAGTGGTCGAGCATCTGCCTGGCATGCAGAAGGTCCCGGGTTCAATCCCCAGCACCTCCAGGTAAAAGGATCAGGTAATAAGACCTCTACCTGAGATCCTGGAGAGCGGCTTCCGGTTGGAGTAGACAGTACTGACCTTGATAGATTCATTATAAGACAGTTACCAATGAAGTGTCACGTGGAGCCTGTTCTCGCCAAGATGGAAGAACATCTGGTTCTTGCTCCTTAACATCGCTTTGCCTGTAGAACAGGCATGTACGTTCACTACTGCAGTCTCAAGTACTGACTTGAATGCATGAACGCCGGTCAAACACCAGCAGAAGTTTTTATGTCACCTCCCATCAACTTAAATGCCATATTCTTCAATAGAGCCAATTCACAATTCATCGGTGACTCATGAACCTAGGAGAAACTAAATTATGTACGTGCCGATGTGAACTAATGACATCTATTTGTGGTAAACAATGGAGTGAGGCATTCGCCTTCTCGTTCCTGAGTATTTTTTTTTAAATGCTGGGATAATTTGACAGGACTAAGTGTTATTTTAACATAAAAGCCATTTGTGAAAATAATAATTGTTGAAGATAAACACCATAACAAGAAAATTAGAATCCGCGCTCCAAGTCTGATGTTGGGTAGAAGGGTTTAAGACTTTAAAAAAGTGACAGCCAAATATAATTACTATATATTTTTTTTTCTTTTTTGTTTATCAAGTGCCGGGGGGAGGGGAGAAGAGAACTCAAAGTTTTGGAGAAACAGCACCGTTGGTTAAGAACTTGGAACTGCTTGTATCCAAGGCAACTGCCAGGGCGTTTCAGGCACAGTTTGCAAATTAATTTGCCGTTTACGTGTTGATTTTAGGGGTGGAAAGTATGCAGCCCCTTCAGGCTTGGGATGCTCCTGCCCTATTGGCTGTGCCTGGTGTAGGGATGAGTTTGAATTTTTCACTCGCGTCGTCTTGACCCGAAAATTCCTGCTTCCATTTTGGATCTCCCTTGTGCGAATCAGACCCACGGTTCCGTATTTTCACGAATTGTTTTCACGCACCATTCCCCTCAACCTGCAGAATGTATACATTAGTCCATGCTATTTGCGGGTCAAGAAACCAGAAGTATATGCTGCACATATGGTTCCTGTATAAAGGACGTATGAAAAAAGTGTATAGTATGTGTGCACAACATAAACCTGCAAAACAAAGAAAAAGCGGGGAATTGAAAGGGTTTTCTGGGATATATAAATACAATTAATAGGGAATGTTTCTTTCCTCATCACTGTTCCAGGGTTGCACTGACCTGGATCGCCCAGGCTAGCCTGATCTCATCAAATCTTGGAAGCCAAGTAGTACTTGGTTGGGTGGGAGACCTCCAAGGAATATCAGGGTCATGACACAGGAGCAGGCAATGGCAAACCACCTCTGAGCATCTCTTCCCTTGCAAAGCCTGCAGCAGGGGGGACCACACTTGCTTAACGTAACAGCCACACAGAATAAACGTCAGAAATCTGAGAGCCACAAGACGTGAACAAATATTACAGACACATTTTCATTGGAAAATATGCAGGTTTGCTTTTTATTAACATTAAATTAGACTAGCTGTTGTAGATTTTCCGGGTTGTCTGGCCGTGGTCTTGGCATTGTAGGACCTGACTTTTTGCCAGTAGCTGTGACTGGCATCGTCAGAGGTATAACAAAGAAAGACGGAGTACTCTCTGTGTCAAGGTGAGAAGAAAAATGGTAGGCAGGTAATTTATATCTACTCAGGAAGTTTAATCAGCCGCAGATGGTAAAAGGCAGACTTCGCAGTGGCTGCTACCTGGGCCTCCGTCGTTAAGGAGGCATCCAGGAGCACTCCCAAACTCCTAACCTCCGTCGCTGGTGCCCCATCAAAGGTCAGGAGTGGGATCTCTAACCTTGGCCCGCTCCGACTCAGGCACAGGACCTCCGTCTTCATCGGATACAGTTTCGGTTGACTCAGTCTAAGCCAACCAGCCACAGCTTTCAACGCCAGGTCCAGATCTCCCGGACTAGAGTCTGACTGGCCGTCCAGCAACAGATAGAACTGGGTGTCATCCACCCAACATCAGATAGAGCTGGGTGTCAACCCAGTCCGGGTAACCTGGGCAAGGGGGCGCATTTAGATGTTAAACAGCATTGTAGAAAGCACTGCTCCTTGGGGTATATGATGCTGGAAGGCTTTGGTCCAGTCCAACAAGCCCACTGTTCTTATCAATAATTATGGCAGTATTTCATCAATGCATGCTTATACGTGGATAACATGGGTGGGGGGGAGAGAATATGAACAGACGGAATTGAAAACTGTGAAGGTATGTTTTTATTAGCACCGACCTTGCTTTCCTTTACTACTCAGACGCTTGTTCCTTGTTTGCATTCTCTCACTTTCATCTTTACTGTGAAAGAATCCGACTGCTGGTCTCGAAGTGTACATTAGCTGATAGCTCTGCGTGGAGGATCACGCGCCCACAAATTAATAGGGAAATGTAATCAAAGTGGCTTGTCTAGAGAGAAGAAAAGGACCAGGATACTTTCAAGTACAGTCATTCTTCTTTTCCTGCTCAACATCTAGGAGAGCCCCCCTCCCCACAGTCCACCGTCTGTGTTCTGAGCGGAGAATATGCACTTTGCATATCATATTCTCTGCTATCTCTGAGCAGTGGGTTCCCGAGGAGCACTCACAGCTGTTTTAATAGCTCCTTCCTAGAAATGGATCTTCCCTTTGGAAAGTGGGAGAGCTCACTCGCGGCCGGGACAGTACATTAAGCTCTCCACTTTAGGATGCTAAGCTTCCCGCTGAAATCAATTACTTTTCTGTTCCATCGGCCGTAGTGCATATCACTGCTTGAGGGGGGAAATGCATTGATTGCCACATTCTTGAGCAGGAAGGGGGCGGGATACACTGAGAAGGTTTGGGCTGTGTGACGCCGGCTTTCTCATTCACACGGAGTACCTACCGCCCTCCACAACCTCTCTCTTTCTCCGGTTCAGGGTTACAAGCAATGTTCCCTCTAAGCTGAGTCAGTGTGAGCTAGCTCACAGTTTTTTAGCCTCCAGCGCACAGATTTCTGTCTTCGCTCAGGAAAGAGGGCTCCAGAGCAAACTAATTTATGGAGCAGCCAAATTGTTCGCTCACAACTTTAATGCCAGGGGCTCACAAAGTAGAATTTTTGCTCGCAAGACTCCACAGCTTAGAGGGAACATTGGTTACAAGTAGGTCAGGTGGTCACACATCTCTGCCTTTCTAGTCTCTTTTAAATCTATACAGAGCCATGACCATTTCACATCTCAGGTCCCCGCTCACTCACAGAGACATCAGCAGACAGGGTAACCCCCCCCCTTTAGTAACTGGCCCTCTCTCAGACACTTCACAGATTTATTGAGGTTGAGGCTCAAACCCTGTTCCGTTCACAGGCTGCCACCACTTATTCATATCCGAAAGCTCTTGGAGGATTGGCTACATTAGGGGTGTGTCACCTAATATGCAAAGGAGTTCCTGATACAAAAAGAGCCATATACACACCCTCACACACCTAGATCTTAACTTGTGTGTGTTTTGAAAGAAAAAGTGTCCTTTGTTTGGGAGTAAACTCTTGTACCCCAGGAGTCAGTGGAATAACTGGAAGCTTCAGAAGCCATTTCAACTGTCTGAGGACAGCTTCTTATCAGTAGATAAGACCCCAAGAATGTGAGAAAGTATTCTTAGACATGTGTAGTACACTACTAGCTACTCTAGTAAACTTCTGCAGACGACTGGATGTATTGAGTTGCTCTGCTGTTTAACTGGTGGGAATGGAAGTGATGTAAAGATGACCTAAACTGGAGTATAAATGTAAGGTATTATGGGGAAGAAGCTCAGAAGAATTTTGTAGCTAGGAAGGATTCTGTGGCTACGGCTTAATGAAGTTGCCTTAGAAATTTTTCATTGCCTCAGTGTGATTATTGGGTTTTTTTCATCCTCATTTTGCTTTGGTGCGTCCCCCTGTTTTATTTTATTTTTTTCACTTTACACATTGGAGCCATGTTCTCCAAGCATGTTCTCCCTCATTCGAGACCCAAATAGTTCACCATCAGTTTCTTTCTGTGAGACAAACAGCTCGCATGGTTAAACAAACAAGAAGTTAACTTTTTATCTATGGTTTGAACATAAGAAAGTGAGGTAGAGATTACAATGTTTCTTTTTTCATTGAACTTTCATTGAACCCATTCCAGTATTTGGGATCTTTTGTTACAAATTGACTTTTCTTTCCCCTTAGCTTTCAGCTGCTCTTCTCCACAGCTTCCACCAGGCAGACATACTCGTCTATCTCTAGCTGCCAGCCCCCAACTTTTGTTTTCCAACTCTCTCTCACTAACATTATGTCAGTTCTTATTGGTCGCTCTGATGCAGAGGTGGCCTCTAACTTGTCCATCAGAGCAGGAAGGGGGGTGAGATTTCCTAAGGAAGTTTAACTGTCTTTAAATATAGGGAAACAGTATTCATTTCTCAAATATTCACATTGTGCCTTCTTTGTCCAAGTGTGGGTAATCTCGAGTGCCTTGATAACTGGAAGAGAAAGAAACAAACTGGTGCAGAGGGAAATGGAACTTTCATCATTATAGAACCGCTATGTGTTTCGTGTGCAGCTTTGCCGGGGGGAATCTTTCCGATTCTGGTTTCGTTCCCGTACTTACAACTGACTTTGTTCTAGTGTATGTTTGGGAATGGAACCAGAATCTGAAATATTCCCCCTGACAAAGTTGCATGTGAAACACGTAGGGGCTGTATAATTATGAAAAATTCATTTCCCTATGCACCAGCTGGTTTTTTTTCATCCTCATTTTGCTTTGGTGCGTCCCCCTGTTTTATTTTATTTTTTTTCACTTTACACATTGGAGCCACGTTCTCCAAGCATCCCTCTTCTGGGTGTCTTTCCCTGGGAAACACCAGTGCCTGTTCTCTGCTCTGGGGATATCTTAAGGATTTTTTTTTTAAATCCAAAGAATGCACACATATGCAGCAGTGTCTTTCAGGGCTCATCCCCGTCCCTAGGTCTCTACACACTAAGGACTTAGAATGAGAGAAAGATCACCTATCTTGTTCTACCCAGAAAATGCAAATTTCACAATCCTGCAAAATCCATTTGACTCAGTGCTGTGCGGGGGAATGGAGAGAGGTGGTGTTGCTTTTCAACCTCTGCTAGGTTTTGCCATTAAAAGCCAGACTCTCTGCTTTTCTGTTTGCATTTTAAAGGGGAAAATGTCTGAAGAGCACATCTTTTCCTCTCTTTTAAAATGCAAATAACAGAGCAGAGGAGTCACTTTAAAATAGTAAACCTGGGGAGAGGTTGAAGGGTTTAAAAGGCCTGTTCCTTCTCTGCACAGCCCTGAGGCAAATTGAGGCGGCAGGAACATGTAGTTTGCTTTTTTATGGTGAAGAAGAAGAAGAAGAAGAAGAAGAAGAAGAAGAAGAAGAAGAAGAAGAAGAAGAAGAAGAAGAAGAAGAAGAAGAAGAAGAAGAGGAGGAGGAGGAGGAGGAGATTGGATTTATATCCCGCCCTTCACTTGGAGTCTCAGAGCAGCTTACAAACTCCTTCCCTTCCCCTCCCCACAACAGACACCCTGTGAGGTAGGTGGGGCTGAGAGAACTCTAACACAAACTGCCCTTTCAGGAACAGCTGTGCCAGAGCTTGTGATTGACCCAGGGTCACATCAGCAGGTGCAAGTGGAGGAGTGGGGAATCAAACCCGGTTTTCCCAGATTAGAGTCTGCACACTTAACCACTACACCAAACATGAGACATTCATCTCCTCTGACTGAACATTTGATTTCTGCGAGGGGGGGGGTATTTGATTCTTGTGACATGTATGTGTTATGCACAGGGAGACACCAAAATGTCAGATTATTGTGAATATATGTGTAAATATGCACAGACACTGAAATGCTAGTTTTGTCTAGATGGTATGAATTGCTGAATGTGCTTGATTTGAAGGAGGGGGCCTTTGCTTAGTGGAAGAGCTGTTATGCCATAGGTCCTGTTAAGGGGTTTCTCTGGATGCCAGTTTTCTAACATGCACCATACAACAGGGTGTTCCTGCCCAATTTTATCCCAGCCTTCCTCCAAGGAGATCATGGTTCTCTATTTTATTCTCATAACAATCCGGGTAGATATGTTAGGTGACTGACTGGTTCATCCATTGAGCTTCGTGGCAGGGAAGGAGAAATTTACGCTAAATTCTCTAAGAGAACAATGAGAGACAGTGTTTTAAAAGCTACAGCAGGGAAATCACTAAAAGTTAACTAAGAAAAAATTAAAATATTGAAAGGCATTCCATTTGAGATCCATAAGCGACGACGACAATACAAAGACCTAGTCCTCTTCCTACAGGAAAAAGCAATAATCTACAACTGGAGCTTCCCAGAAGGACTTGTGTTCAAATACAACGATAAGAAAATTAAAATTGACTCAGTTCAAAAAGCCAAAAACTTTTTGAAAAAACAATTGGGCACAGATAAAGACGAGGATTCAATTATAGAGGAAGGAGAGGAGTCCAGCGAGGAAGAATCGGGATGTTCTTCAAGTGATTCCGGCAGATCAATATCTGAGTCGGAGAAAGGAGCAGCAGCACTCAAAACACCAAAAGTGAAGAAAAAGCGCAAAAAATAAACATTTAATTCTGAATTTCAAAATACTTGATTTTAGCGTAATTAAGCAATAACAGATAGAGGACTGATCTCACTATTTTTATAAACCTATGTTTACTACTACTTACGTAGGAGTGATATATGTATTGGTTACATTACAAAATATTCTTGTCACAAGTTAGAGATAGATTTTCCCTGTACCCCTACCCTTAGAATGTAGGATGTAGTATATAAAACCAATAAAATTCTGTAAAAAAAAACACAGTGGGAGGGCTTCTAGTGTCCTGGCCCCACTGCTGGTATTTTTGGCCACTGTGTGACAGAGTGTTGGACTGGATGAGCCATTGGCCTGATCCAATATTGACTTCCCTTATGTTCTTATGAGGGTTGAGCCCAGATCTTTGTGTTTTCACCTGTGAAACTCTGTAGGTTAAGAAACATTCCAGCTTCTTGAGTGTAACTTCTTGAGAGTAGAGTTTCCCAGGCTAGCAGAGGGTGTACGAGTCTACTGTAGGTAGCAGCAAGGCGATCTTGGGCCAGCTGCTCAGCGTCACAGAGTTGCCATGAGGATAAAATGGAGGAGTGAAGAACCATGGACCGCTTGGTGGAAAGGTGGGGCAAACCACCTCTGAACATCTCTTGGCCTTGAAAACTCTCCGGGGTCACCATAAGTCAGGTGTGACTTGACAGGACTTTCCACTGCAACCTTCAGCATTTCAAATGGAGAATGCAACATAAAAGTGATTATTATTGTTGTTGTTGTTGTTGTTGTTGTTGTTGTTGTTGTTATTATTATTATTATTATTATTATTATTTGTTTATTATTCACATTTAACAGTAAGGGCTAACAGTAAGGGCTCAAAGCCATAATAAAACAGTAAAAACCAGATAAAACAGTACAAAATTACAGTAAAGTGCTGGTGCTCTAAGAGTTCAGAGTTCCAAGATGGGTTCTGGATGATGTACCCAGAATGACAAAGCAGGTTCCAGGACGCCCCCGCCTTCTGATCTTCGGCCCAGGGCCATCATGTGCCCCGACGGCCTCCTCGCTCTTTGCGGTAGCGGTACAGTGGTGGTACCATGGCAGCGGCGGCTCATACTTGAAAGCCTGGCAGAATAGCTCCGTTTTGCACGCCCTGCGGAACTGCCCAAGGTCCCACAGGGCCCGGATCTAATAATAATAATAATAATAATAATAATAATAGTAATAGTAATAGTAATAGTAATAGTAATAGTGAAACTGAACTTCCCATCAGGTTTTACAGGTCAGATCCTCTGTCTGTCTTCCATTTTCCTGCTTCTAATAGAAGAGGAGGATTTTTTTATACCCCGCTTTTCTCTACCTTAAGGAGTCTCAAAGCAGCTTACAATCGCCTTCCCTTCCCCTCCTCACAACAGTCACCTTGTGAGGTAGGTGGGGCTGAGAGAGTTCTGAGAGAACTGGGACTACTGGCCCAAGATCACCCAGCAGGCCTCATGTGGCGGAGGAGTCAGAAATCAAACCTGGTTCTTCAGATTGGAGCCCACACTCTTAACCATGACACCATGCTGGCTCTCAGGGGCTAAAACTATCACAGCATATATAGCAAGAAGGTTAAACAAAGCTAAATCCTTCTTGTTTGGTCTCACATCTGCATTTTTGGAGGTTATGTGAGATCCAGAACACCTATATGGAAACTGGGCAACTGATTGTATTTGTAAACCAAAGGTAAAGGTTTCTCTTGCTCAAAAGCCAGTCAAATCCGACTTTAGGGGGCAACGCTCATCTCCGTTCCCAAGCCGAATAGCCAGCGCTGTCCGAAGACGTTTCTGTGGTTATGTTACTGGCATGACTAAACGCCAAGGCACACGGAACACTGTTACCTTCCCACTGAAGTGGTACCTATTTATCTACTTGCAATTTCTTGCTTTTGAACTGCTAGGTTGGCAGGAGTTGGGGCCAGAGATGGGAGCTCACTCCATCACGCAACACTAGGGTCTCAAACTGCTGAACTACAGACTTTCTGATCTGCAGCCCAGCATCCTAACCTCTGAGCCATCATGGCCCTATGGCAAACCAAGCACATGCTTTAAATATGAAATATTTCCTTCTGTTTGGGGAGCCTCGGACCGAGGGCACCGTCATTCGTATTCTCTTCTGTTTCCTCCTCAGAAGTTTATGATGGCAAGAAATATTTTGCAACTTTGCCATTGATTTTGCGAGAGACAGAGGGACAGCTAAAACACTATTGATTTTTTCCCCAAAAAAAGAGAAGTAGCTGCAGCATCTACAGGAATAATGGCTTTGGTTTTGTTCGGTTTGGTCACTGCTGGGCCTGCCTGACTGTAGATGCGCAATTCGGGTTAACTGTACATGCAGGTTGGTGAGCTGAGCGGTTCGCCCTGTGCATGTACCACTCACTGTGCCACACGAGGGTCTTACTTCGAGGTAATGTGCACAGAGAGTTGCATTTTGATCACTGCTCAAGGTAGCCCTAAGGAGCCTGGTCTTGTCAGAGGTCGGCTGCTAAGTAGGGTCAGCCATGGTTAGTAACTGGTTAGTAATGCTCCCTCTAAGCTGTGGAGTCTTGTGAGCAAAAATTCTACTTTGTGAGCTACTGGCATTAAAGTTGTGAGCGAGCGATTTGGCTACTGCATAAATTAGTTTGCTCGGGAGCCCTCCTTCCTGAGGTCAGACATAAATGTGTGAGCCAGGGTTTTAAAAAACTGTGGGCTAGCTCACACTAACTCAGCTTAGAGGGAACACTGGCTCGGACCACCAAGGAAGACCAGAGTTGCTAAGCAGAGGCAGGCAGTGGCAAGCTGCCTCTGCTTATAATTTGCTTTGAAAACCTCATGAGCCACTCCCATAAGTCGGTTGCAACTGGACGGCACTTACTTATATCCCGATCTGGATGGCCAAGGCTACACCAATGAACAAAAACAGTAGCACAGCTACAAGTAAATGAACAAAAAAGCAAGAAATGTGTGGCTGTAAGGTCCAATTGTAATAATCACAGTGATATGTAAGGTAAGGTAAAGGTAAAGGGTTTCCATTGCTTGAAAGCCAGGCGAATCCGACTCTAGGGTTGCGGTGCTCATCTCCGTTTTGAAGCCGAAGAGCCAGCGCTGTCCAAAGAAGTTTCCGTGATCATGTGGCTGGCATGACTAGATGCCAAGGCGCACGGAACGCTGTTACATTCCCACCGAAGCGGTACCTATTTATCTACCTGCAATTTTTTGCTTTTGAACTGCTAGGTTGGCAGGAGCTGGGGCCAGAGATGGGAGCTCACTCTGACATGCGGCACTCGGGTCTCGAACTACTGAACTACCGACCTTCCTGTCTGCAGTTCAGCGTCTTAACCACTTGAGCCATCGCAGCCCACAGTGATCTGTTAGACTATCAAAAACAATGTTCATAGAATAAACTTAAATCATATATTCACCAAAATCCGAAAGGTCTCTGGTATAAAATGATATATAAAGAACAGCGATGTATCACAGCCAGTTCAAGAGAACCATTAAGAATCTCATAAGTCCAGTACCAATACTTCTGAGGGAATAATTAAAGTTTAAATCTCGTTCAATTTCCCTTGTATAAATAAGACGAACCTTCTCTGGATAAGATGAAACAACTTCCCTCTGCAAAACGAATTATCCTTTATTCCAGATGAAAGATGGCTCTTTCTAGATGAAACACATTCTTCTAAAGGAATAAATCTTTTTTTTTTTCCAGATGAAAGGTAGCTCTTTCCAGGTGAAAAGGACGGGTTGCCAGCTCTGCTCCCGTTTCGGTTAGACTCTTCGTTGGTAATATTTCAATCTTTCGTATCCAAATGCAGTTCATCAGCAAGTTTCCAAAACCCCAATACGATGCAGGCTAGATCAGTCTCATCAGCTCTTGGAAGTTAAGCAGTGTCGGCCCTTGTTAGTCCTTGGATGGGAGACCACCAAGGAAGACCATAAGAACATAAGAACATAAGAGAAGCCAATGTTGAATCAGGCCAATGGCCCATCCAGTCCAACACTCTGTCACACAGCGGCCAAAATATACCAGGTGCCATCAGGAGGTCCAGCAGTGGGGCCAGGGCACCAGAAGCCCTCCCACTGCTGCCCCCCACCCAGCACCAAGAATAGAGTGCATCACCTGCCCCAGACTGAGAGTTCCCATCTATACCCTGTGGCTAATAGCCACTGATGGACTTCTGCTCCATATGTTTATCTAATTCCCTCTTGAAACTGTCCATGCTTGTAGCTGCCACCACCTCCTGTGGCAGTGAATTTGGGTTTGTTATGTAGAGGAAGGCAGTGGCAAACCACCTCTGTTCTTCTCTTTCCTTGAAAACCCCTGTGGTTCTGGGGAGTTCATGAATTGGCTGTGACTTGACAACACACAATTATTACTATAATAAACGTTCAGATACGTTTTATGATTTCTTCCATCTTTATTTGAAATGATGGTGGGGAGAAGACTTGTTCCTTTAACTGCCAGGATTTCTCTATCAAGGAGGCCAATAGTGTGAGGAGATGGGTGTCAGGTAGCCCTGTCGTGTTACTGCCATTGAAATATGTACACCCCATCTTTACGCTAGCTTGCCCCCAGGCTCCACCCCCAAAATCTCCAGATATTTCCCAATCCGGAGCTGGCGACCCTGTGTAGTGCACCCATTTCATAGAGGAGAAGGGAAGGCATTACTCCTGCTGGTGCTGCTTGTGATGTTCTTACAGGAAAATTAAAGTTGGGGTGTTCTTTTTTTTACTGTTTCTTGGGTCCAAGAAGAGAGAATTTTGTTTCGCTTCTGCGTGATGTGTTTGAAAAAATCAGCGATTTGTATCAGTGTCCTAGAAAGGTGATGGCTCTCTTCCTGTTGCAGAGCTGGTGGTTTTCGATGAGTCTGGTGGATCTGAGCGACTAAATAAAATCCTTCATTTAATTCTGCTTTTATACGGTTGCATTTAATTTTGTTTTTTATAGGTTGGTTGCTACCCTCTGCAAATCATTCCATTTCAAAAGTGTTTTATAAGTTTGTGCTTATGGGGTGCATTTTAAAGCTCTCTTTGAGCATTTGCATTTTCATACAAGTGTTATGTGCATACCGTTTCCTTTACGACCCTGACTACTAAATCCACATTTAAAATAATGGTTTCCAGAATTGAAAAATGCAGTCTGCTCTGCCATAAGGGCACTCTGTATTATCTGGCGCTGAAAACATCTGAGATTGTATAGCCTAACAACAAATGCTTAGACAATACAATATGCAAAAAAAAACCCTGAGCTCTGTAATGCAGTCAGAGACTTGGATGCAAGCCGGAGCTTATATTTATTTATGGACTAATCAACTTCCTTGTGGTAAAACTGGATCTCTTTATGAGGTGTTCATTGACACCTGTTCTTAATCAGCTAAACTTTCCCTGTTTTAAAAAGAGAATGGCAGAACTGGGTACTTGATTCTGGTGTGGTCATTTGCGTAGTGCTGCTAGACCCTTGTTTAATCATTGATGTGATGTAATTTATTTATTTAGGTTAATTTGTACACCATCCCAAGGTAGTTCTCACTGATAATTTATTGGTAGTTTCTGCTTCAGGTGATAGCCATATGAGCAGAGATGATAGATAGATAGATAGATAGATAGATAGATAGATAGATAGATAGATAGATAGATAGATAGATAGATAGATAGATAGATAGATAGATAGATAGATAGATAGATAGATAGATAGATAGATAGATGGATGGATGGATGGATGGATGGATGGATGGATGGATGGATGGATGGATGGATGGATGGATGGATGGACGGATAGAGATAAAGGTTTCCCTTGCTCGAAAACCTGTCGAATCTGACTCTAAGGGGTGGTGTTCATCTCTGTTTCCAAGCCAAAGAGCCAGCTCTGTCTGAAGACATTTCTGTGGTCATATGGCCAGCATGACTAAACGCTGAGGCACATGGAACACTGTTACCTTCCCACCAAAGCGGTACCTATTTATCTACTTGCAATTTCTTGCTTTTGAACTGCTAGGTTGGCAAGAGCTGGGACCAGAGATGGGCACTCACTCGGGTCTCGAAATGCCAAGCTACTAATCTCCCAGTCTGCAGCTCAGTGTCTTAACCACTTGAACCACTGCGGCCCTAGACAGACAGACAGACAGATAGATAACTTATCAGCAATTCTAAAAACAATATTCTAACGTTAGAACCTCATCAAACATTAAAATCAATATATTTAATTCTGAATGAAGCCATAGAGTGTGGATTAATAGATCAGCAAAATGGAGCTAGAGACAGAAAGGGGTATTTCTCTGGAAAATGTAATGAGGACCCCAGGTTTGTGAGAGAGAAAAATCTGAACATATATATCAACACCTGGAGTTTTATTAGAAGAATTCCCATTTCTAAGCTTTGGTTTCTGTAAAAGAAAGCCATGCAAGGTGT
This sequence comes from Gekko gecko, assembly GCA_029375565.1. Taxonomy (NCBI): domain Eukaryota; kingdom Metazoa; phylum Chordata; class Lepidosauria; order Squamata; family Gekkonidae; genus Gekko; species Gekko gecko. Next base: position 21,117,647 of record JAPDNY010000007.1, read on the forward strand.
GTGGGTAGACTTGGAGGCCAAAACAGCTCTGTGAAAGTCTCCACCCGCTCCACTGCCATGTCCTCTGATGGAGGAGGAATCACTCCTCCTGCCTGGCTGTGGTCACGATACAGTGGGTCACCAGTCCAGCCCTCCCTGGTAATGGTGGCCACCACACACCTCAGTCAGTTTTGTTTTGTTTGTTTGTTTTCCCCTGGAGAAGGAGGGTAAGCCAAAGAAAGGGGGAAGATAAATGTAAGTTGGCTGGTTAGTATTTAAGGAGAGTAGGAATCAGGGAAAGGGAAGAGGCTCTGGGGGTTGCCAGGAAAGGGGAAGAGGGAATAGTGGGGAAGGGAGGTAAAGGGAGAAAATGAGATACCCACCACAAGTCATAAGAACATAAGAACATAAGAGAAGCCAATGTTGAATCAGGCCAATGGCCCATCTAGTCCAACACTCTGTCATACAGCGGCCAAAAATACCAGGTGCCATCAGGAGGTCCAGCAGTGGGGCCAGGACACTAGAAGCCCTCACACTGCTGTCCCCCACCCCCAGCACCAAGAATAGAGTGCATCACCTGCCCCAGACTGAGAGTTCTCATCTATACCCTGTGGCTAATAGCCACTGATGGACTTCTGCTCCATATCTATATATCTAATTCCCAAGTTGCCCCCTCTGTGCGGATATCTAAATCCGCACATCGGGGGCACCTGGGGGGCAGGGAGATTTTCCTGCGCACGTGGGGCAGTCCCCACATGTGTAGAAAAATCTAAAAAGTTTTTTAAAATGTAAGGGGAATATCTAAATCCCCAAAAAAGTAAGAGCGTTCCCTGCGCGTGCGCAGGGAACGCTCTACAAACTGGCCGTTGCTGCCGTGCCGTCAAGGGATGGGAGGGCGGGAGAAGGCTTGGCGGGCCAGCCGGCCTTGCCTCTGCCGCTGCTGCTGGGGAGGGAGGAAGGGGGTGGCTAGGCGGGCAGCCGGCCTCGCCGCTGGGGAGGGAGGGTGAAGCTTGGCGGGCCAGCCGGCCGGCCTCCCCCCCCTCGCCGCTGTCACCGCCACCGCTCTGCTGCTTGAAAGGGAGGGGGAGGCTTGGCGGGCCAGCCGGCCGGCCGGCCTCCCCCCCCCTTACGTCGCCGCCGCCGCTGCCCTGTTGCTTGGGAGGGAGGGGGAGGCTTGAGGGGCCGGCCAGCCTCGCCGCCCCTCTGCTGCTGCTGGGGAGGGGGAATCTCGGTGGGCTGGCTGGCCTCGCCGCTGCTGCCGCCGCCGCTGCTGAGGGGGAGGGAGGGGGAAGCTTGGCGGCCGGAATACTCCCTCCCCCCCCCGAGTATCACGGGTCCCGCCTCTTGCTTGGTTCTATTTTTGACACACAAAACATTAGCTTCTCTTCGCCTCGCACACAAACCCTGACCCCTTAAAAGGGCTCCTGTGTCTTTTACAGTTGCCCAGAAGAGATCATTTCATCCGGTGTGGGCGGCAACACTAAAGAACCTGCACACAGGAGAACCCTCTCCCGGAAGCCACACCTAAAGCAGCAAGAAGCTGCCGATCAGGCGGTTTTTGGCGAACGAGAAAAGCTGTGTCCCAAATTCAGATCTGGCTAGGGAGCCCCATGCAGGCTCGAAGCTTTGGCGGGAAGGTCTCTGACCTGATCTCTGCACCTCCTCCGGCTTGCCTGTTTTCCTTGCCTCTTTGAAGGCCCCCCCAACACTCGACCCTTCTGCCTCCATAATATGATTGCCACGGCTGTGTGCAGAAACCCAAGGCGCAACTGGAAACGAGCCAGAAACCGGCTCCTTGCCCCCCTGCCCCCTGCCCTATTTCAGCTTCCCTCCCCGTCCTCTTGGGCCCGCGCTACACAATACAGCCCAGACTGCAAACTCTTTCAAAACATGGGCTGGAGGGGGAAAAGAAGCTTCTGGGAGTGGTAGTTTTCTCTACCCCCCCCCCCGCGAGTATCGCGGGTCCCGCCTCTTGTGTTTATCTAATTCCCTCTTGAAACTGTCCATGCTTGTAGCTGCCACCACCTCTTGTGGCAGTGAATTCCATATGTTAATCACTCTTTGGGTGAAGAAGGACTTCCTTTTATCTGTTCTAAGTTGTTGAAGGTCCCCTGCTTGTGTCATGATAAAACAATGTATAGAATACAAGAAAACAGGGCAAGGTGCTGTCTCCAAAAGTTCTGTAACCATGGCACTAGAATCTGTCTTGAGGGGCAGCTGATTCTTGAGACCTACATCATCTTGAAGTCTATATGACTCTACAGGGCTTTTTTTTCCTTATGTTTCTCAGTCATACATAATACGTTTTACATGCTTCTGTTTCTATCGGCATTTTAATGTTTTATTGTTTATACTGCTACTTTTCATCAATTTTACGGCATGTTACTTAGAATGGCCTTTATTTATCGGTGTTACGGCGAGATACCTCAGGAACCTTGTGCTGTGAGGAGCCATATAAATATACTCCAACAAACAATTCCACCCGACCCAGTGACTCCAGTCTTTCGAGAAGCCAGCACATTTTAAAAGTCAGTTGTGAGAAGAAATTTGGAGGGAGAGGAGGAGGCGCGGAGATGTGTTCTGAGGCAGAATTCTAACATGAGGGAGAGCAAAAAAGAGAGAGTCAGTCTCTCTCGTTTCCCCCACCACCACCCTTCCTCCAAAGGCCTCAGGGTTTTTCTTTCACTGACAAAGAGAGCTGTGTTTCTTGAAAGCTTATGCTACGATGAAGTTTGTTAGTCTTAAAGATGCTACTGGGCTTTTTACTGTTTTGCAGCAACAGACTAACAGGGCTAACTCCTCTGGATCTCCCACTATATGATCCTCTCAAGCAGGGCTCTTGTTGTAGAAAAAGCCCAGCAGGAACTCATTAGCATAATAGGCCACACCCAACAGCAGAGATTCATTAGCATATTAGGCCACACCCCCATGTTACCAGAAGTGTGCTCATCCAGCCACACCTGCCTTTTCTTTCTTATTCTGTTTACCTTCTTTGCTGTCAAAACCCAGGGCTTTTTTTGTAGTAGAAACTCCTTTGCATGTTAGGCCACACACCCCAAATGTAGCCAAATCCTAATGAGTTTCTGCTGTTGGGTGTGGCCAGTTATGCTAATGAGTTCCTGTTGGGCGTGGCCAACTCGGGAGCCAGCCGGAACTCCGTTCCTGTGTGTTCCTGCCCCCAAACAGCCCTGCTCTCAAGTATCCTGTTAGGTAGGTTAGGCTTAGAGAAAGTGGCTGGCCCAAAGTCCTTAGACGAATGCCACTTATGCCATTCAGCATTTCTTCTGTACTACAGCTGCATCAAATGTACCATTTTTCAACCTGCACGTGACCCACTTCAACCCCCTCATTTGTGTGGATGTGTTCCAAGCGATAATTCATATTAGGAAGGGATTCAGAAGCATTACTACACCACACACCCACTTGCTACTAATTTGGTTCCAGGCGCAATTCAGAGTGTTAATTCTAAACTTTCAAGCCCCAAAATGGCTTTAAAGGAAACTTGAAGGATGGCCTTCTCTCATACTGCCCAGCCTAGGGTTGCCATCCTCCAGGTGGGGCCTGGAGATCTCCAAAGTCTTGCAGAGATGCAACTGATTTCCAGATGACAGAGTTTAGTTCCCCTGGAGAAAATGGCTGCTTTGGAGGGTGGACTCTATGGCACTATACCCAGCTGAGGTCCTGCCCCTAACCAAACCCTCCCTTCCCCAGGCTCTACCTCTCTAGGAATATCCTAATGCAGAGTTAGCGACTCTAGTCCAGCCTGTCAATCAATATCCTCCCTCCACGTCCCTGCAGCAGTGAGGGTGTAGCAACCAAAGATGGGACTCTTTCAGTGGCGGCGCCTCACCTTTGGAATGCCCTCTTCTTTGCGGTTCAGCTGGCGACTACTCTACTTACGCGGCAGGCCCAAACATTTATTTTGATAGAGGGGTTTCATCTTTTAAAGCTTTGTAATGGTCCACTTACAGCCTTAGACCTGTTCTATGAATATGCTTAATACTTTTTTTTGTAGAAAAAGCCCAGCAGGAACGCATTAGCATATTAGGTCACACCAATGATAGCACAGCTCATTAGCATATTAGGCCACACCCCCATGTGGCCGGAAGTGTGGTCATCCAGCCACACCCACCTTTTGCTTCTTATTTACCTTGTTTGTTGCCAAAACCCCAGGGCTTTTTTTGTAGCAGGAACTCCTTTGCATGTTAGGCCACACAGCCCTAATGTAGCCAATCCAAATGAGTTTCTGCTATTGGGTATGGCCCATTATGCTAATGAGTTCCTGCTGGGCGTGGCCAGCTCTGGAGCCAGCCAGAACTCCGTTCCTGTGCGTTCCTCCCCAAAAATAGCCCTGGTTGTTTCCCCCCTTTTGCATGGAGGAGCAATCTGTCATGAAAGCATGAAAGCCCCCCCACCCCAGCCTGGTGATCCTGGTTGTAAGTTGCCAGTTGGTTGGTCGGTCTCATGCCTGGAGATCTCCCGGAATTACAACTGACCTCTAGGAGACAGAGGAACAGGGCACTTTGAAAGGTCGACTCTACAGCATTGTAGTCCACTGAAGTCCCTCCCTTCCCCAAACCCTGCCCTCCTCAGGCTCTTCCCCCCAAATCTCCAGGTATATCACAACCCGGAGCTAGCAACCCTGTGTGAGATCCAGAGTCACGTTTCTTGTTTTTGAAAGGACTACTGTATGAGATCATGATTATTGTTATTGTCGAATAGGCCTTCATTGTTCAGATCTGTGTATACTTCGATCTACTTCACCTTTCGAAGAAAGTAAATAAAAATTAAATTGTCATTAACCTTTATTTTCACTCTATTTTTCAGAGCATCAAAGTTAGCTGGCTGCCACCACCCCCGGGCACGCAAAACGGATTTATAACAGGCTACAAAATCCGACACAGAAAGACTACACGTAGAGGCGATGTGGAAACATTGGAACCCAACAACCTCTGGTACTTGTTCACAGGTGAGTGGCTGAGCACAGTAGCCCTACACAGAAGTTGACAAATAAAACCAGTTTGAGGAATAGAATGTATTTTCACTTCCAGAGAACATTGTTTCCCTCGCATTCAGCTGACATTTATTGGACTGTACAGCAAACAACCTTCATACATTTTTACTTGGTTTTCTCCTTTAATGTTTTTGTATCGTATATTCGTCTCTTGGTTTCCCTCAGCTTAATGAGATTGAAACCCAATTCCCCCTTCTGCCTAGCAGTTTAGACCTAAATTAGTTTCTGCAAATGCCAACTCGACAACGGGGAAAAAAAGTTTTTTACTCTGGTACAAAGCTATTTTGTGTGTATTATTTGTAAAGTAGCAAAACGTCTGTCATTACAGCCAAGGGAGGGTGAAGGGATATTGTACCCCGGAAGGATGCCATGTTTTCCCAAGCCTATAGCAACTTGCTGGAAGATTCCTGCTCTTGAGGGCCTGGTCATCAAGAGTCAAGGGGTTCCTACACCCCTCATGGCAACTCCTCAAAGCTGTTGCTCTGCTTCTCCTAATAGCTTCGGAAGGCATCCATTATATTAGATAATCTGGTACATCTGAGAAGAACCCTGGGTTGTGAGCTTAAAGGCCATCCTTTCCCTAGTGACTCCAATGACCTATGAAGCATCAAGCCTCCTCCTTTCTTTATAGGTCTGTCTTAGATTCTGTTTCTTAGTCACTCTAAAGCAGGGGTCCTTAACCTTTTGGGGCCTATGGACACATTTGGAATTCTGATACAGGGTGAAGGGCACAACCACAAAATGGCTGCCACAGGAAGCAGAACCAACCATGAAATGTCAAGGAGTGAGTTTATGCACAACTGATATAGTAACTCTTCAAAATTTCAGGCAGAAGCTCTTCTTTGCCTTTTAAAATGAACATAGAGCCTATCTTCAGGCATGCAGTGAAGGTTCTTATGACACAGTGAAAGCCACTGCCAAACAATAAAAAAACCCCTCTGCACTGCCAATTAGATTTCCAGTGGCCAATCAGAAGCCCAAGTGAGCAAAAGCCCCACCTAACCCCTCCCACTTTCTGTAACCACTAAGAATCTGACATAAACTAGAAGACAGTCACAGGCAGACAGCTGCAGACTAGTCTTATTCAGTACAGGAGGTTGAATCCTGGGAGAACAGAAAGTTGAATCAACAAAGAACCTTATTGACCAGCAAGGGTGTGAAGGGAGCGATACCCTGGGATGGAGATATCTTAAAATTGTCTTTCTGTCCTACAGTATGGGTCTTTAGGCAAACAAAGTTGGTAGGTGGGTAGATAGATTCACACTCTTTACTTCAAGGGTCAGGTTCCCCAGAGCATCTGATAGCTTTTCTCCTAAGATAGCTGTCTAGGAAGTTCTCTGTCAGACTCTGTGTTGGGAGGATGGGGAGGCTCTGACATCCTGTGGGTAGAGAATGAACATAGAAGGTTGCTGGGCACCCACCTCTGGGCCTCGCCCCTAACACCAGTCAGCTCACTGGCAGGGGGACTACCACAGTGAAGGAGTCCTAGCCCGGTATTTCAGCCATGTTGCCAGCAATGCAGCAAAGTCACTTTCCCAGGCATGCCAGAAGTGATGTCATTGCATCACCAGCAATGCTCCGATGCTCTGATGTTTGCACAAAAACTCTATGGTAAAAACAGCTTCTACCATAGAGTTTTAGCCCAAATACCAGAGTGTTGCCATGTCACCAGCAACAAGATGACTTCTGGCACACACCAGAAGTGACATTGCTGCATCACAGCAACATGGCTCAAATGCTGGACTAGGCTTTCCTTGCTGTGGGAGAGTCCCCCCCGTGACCCACTGGTGTCTGAGGAGTACTGGGTAACCATGTATGGAGATGCCTTTAGTTTCAGACCACTGGACCATCTATGCTAGCATTGTGCTGCGGGATCTCAAATAGCCACCAGCTATCAGAGAGTGGTTGAGATGTGGAATTTGCTCCCAGAGGATGTTGTGATAGCCACAGGAATAAACAGGTTTAAAAGGGCATTAGATAGATTCATGGAGGATAAGCCTATCAATGGCTACTAGCCGTGGTGACTGAGGGGAACCTTCACATTCAGAGGCACTAATTCTCAGAATCCCAGAGCCAGGAGACAGCATCAGGGGAGGGCTTCAGCCTCTATGCCCTGTTGTTGGCCATCCAGAGGAACTTGTTGGCTACTTTGTGAAACAGGATTCTGGACTGGTGGAGCGCTAGTCTGATCCAGCAGGGTTCTTCTTACGTCCTTACCTGACCATGATGGAATCTGGGACCTCCTGGATGCAGAACATGTGCTCTACCACTGAGCTATGGGTCCTCCTACTGCTTAGCCTATTACCCTGGCTCAGTGTGGTAATCAAAGAGACCATGAGCAGAGGATTCTGGGAGCTGGCTCCAAAGAAAACTTTCATTAAGTTCTGCAGAATAATTTCTTGTTGGGGAAAAAAAACCCCACCCACTCGTGTTTTTCTTTTTTTCAAAACAGTTCAGTGTAGGGTGACTAGTGAGATTTCAACAGGTGGTGTTTGACATGCTGGCTTGAGAAGAGTTGCAGCTATTTTCGTTTCTTCCCTGCTTTACAACTCTTAAAAGTACCAGGACCCTGTCTTCTGTGGCATCTATCCACTCCCGAAATATACGAAGGAACAATTTTCGAGTATTCGAGTATGCTGAATGCAGCTGAAAACAAAAGCCGTATCTCGCCGCTATTGTTTGTTCCCATATTGCATGATTTCCAGAGGAGCTGAAAATCATGACGCTTTTAAAGAGATGATTTAAATATTCAAGCAGTCAGCCTTTATGTCTCCTTAAAAGCTTCTGCTGGGAAGGCAGGTGGGTATTTTTTTTTTTGCCCACTAATGAGGACAGCTGCAACCAGTGAAGTAATTCAGAGTTACAACAAGGACTTTAAATCACTGCTGTTGGTTTTATTGTAAGATCCGCCATCAGCTAAAATTTAGAAGTGTTGTTTTTAATTTTGAACATTTTCCCCCCAGAGGATCTTGACAGTTAAAGGCAAGTGTTTTATCTTTGAGCTTTTCACGGTCAGTGTAAGATACACAAAACGGTAAACATACATTGTTGTCACAGGGAGCACAAACCCAGCATACTTCACTAGAAACAGGATCACTGTGACTGTTTTTGAGCCAGTCTGGTGTAGTGGTTAAGTGCGTGGACTCTAATCTGGGAGAACCGGGTTTGATTCCCCGCTCCTCCACTTGCAGCTGCTGGATGACCCTGGGCAAGCCATAGTTCTATCAGAGCTGTTCTCTCAAGGACAGTTCTTGAAAGAGCTCTCTCAGCCCCACCTACCTCACAGGGTGTCTGTTGTGGGGAGGGGAAGGGAAAGGAGTTTATAAACTGCTCTTCTTCTTCTTCCTAACAAACCTAGCTGTAGTGAGGGTGCATTAAGCTGTTCCAGGAAGTTCCTCCAGCTTGTGGAATGAATCTTGCAATCATTCAGAGAGAATAAAACATTTTTTAAAAAAACTTTTCGATTAGCATCATGTAACAAACATAGAACTTAGTAACGCAACAGAACAGGGATTTTTTTCAAGTCCAAACCATTCTCCCTCCTTCACAGCCTGCCGCCCCCAAAGTCCATCCTTTTCCTCTTGTTGATGGGCCAAGACGTCTCCAGCTGAACACTCTGTGCACCAACTTCCAAAATGGAGGGTCAGCTCTCCAATAGATGACACAGCCCCAAAACAATAATTCTAAAATTTACAATTTAGAACAAAAGTCTCCTTCCTCCCTTACCAGTGTCCATCCATAAATCATGGCTACCTTAAACAAGATGTTAAGAGCCAATGATTAAAGTTCAAGCTTTCCAGCAAGGCAGTCTGACTTCCCTCCTTTGCTTCCCACAACATTTGTACCCTTCTGACACTAGAGCCCTTCCTGGCTCATCCCATTCCTAGATAGGGGTTTATTATTTATTATTATTTTATTTATTATTTTCAATTTATATCCCACTTTGCCAAAAACTGGCTCAAGGTGGCGTACAAGCATTAAAAGCAGTAAAACAGTAGTACAATAAAGATACAATAAAATATACATAAACAGCCTACATAACATCACAAAGTCCGATAGGAACAGTGCAGTGAACAGTGCAAATGATGGCAGCATTCAGTGTACAATCACCTAGCGGAAGACCAGGGCTTTTTTTTTGTAGAAAAAGTCCAGCAGGAACTCATTAGCATGATAGGCCACACCCAACAGCAGAACCGTATTAGCATATTAGGCCACACCCCTGACAGCACAGCTGCCTCCCATGATTGGCCTCCCCAGGTGCCCCTCAGCTTGCGGGGCACATGGGGAACCCGAGGGAAGGAAGGCAGTTTCTGGATCTGCTGCCTTCCCTCCCTGGATCAGCTTGGCTTCCCCAGGCGCCCTGTAGCTTGCAAAGTGCCTGGGGAACCGGGGGGTCTGTTTTCTTCATTTATGGAATTTCTCCCAGTAGCTCCTCAGATTCTTATTAGCTAAAGGCACCGGGTGTTCTGGACTATGGTTGTTGACTGGTTTGGGAAATCCCAGGACATTTTGGAGCAGAGCCTGAGAAGGGCAGAGTTTGGGTAGGGGAGGCGATGCCATAGAGCCCCATGCTCAAAGCTGTTGTTTCCCCCAGGAGAACTGATTTCTGGAGTCTGGAGATCAGGTATACTTCCAGGAAAGCTCCGGGCCCCGCCTGGTGGTTGGCATCCCTACCCTGGTCTTATACAATTAATGCTGCTGTTTTTCATCTCCTGTTTTTAGCAGCTGCTAGATTTGACTGTTACTCTTGTAAATGGTATATTCATTGTTTTGGTAGTGATTTTCATTGCATTGTCTGTATGAATGACCCTTCTGGGTCACTGGATTCTAAGCTGCCATTGTAAGCTTCACTGAGTGCAGGGCACATAACTTTTCAAATCAGTAGCATGCATGTGCTTTCTTTGAGGCCTCCCCCTCCCCCCCAAGGCTTTATCAACTAATATATTCCAGTTTCAGATTGAAAATAACTATTTCTGTACGGTACAAATGTTTTCTTGAAAGGCTTTGTGCAACTGCTCACCAGTTTTGATCCAGTTCAGGACACCCCTTGCCCTAGCAGCTGCTGCCGGTTCAGTGCACACACCCCACCCCCACAGCTTTCTCTATTTGGGATTGGTAGCAGTTAGAGTACTGGGCTAGGATCTAGGGATTTTTGGTTAATATAGCAGAGTTTGCCCAGTCACAGAAGCGTGATATTGAGTGCAATAAAATAAATCTCCCGAGAAGTATATTGCAAAAAGTAAAACTTGCATTCGACTCAGGTTGATTCAGTTCACATTCAGGTTGCAGCCAAAAGGGGAGAGAGAAACCGAATCTAAACAGCCAGTTTGGCGTAGTGGTTAGGAGCGGGGACTCTGATCGGGGAGAACTGGGTTTGATTCCCCACTCCTCCACATGCAGCTGCTGCTGTGACCGTGGGTCAATCATAAGTTCGTTCAGGGCTGTTCTCTCAAGGGCAGTTCTCGAGAGAGCTCTCTCAGCCCCACCTGTGTCACAGGGTGTCTGTTGTGGGGAGGGGAAGGGAAAGGATCATAAGCCGCTCTGAGAATCCTTTGGGTAGTGAAGGGTGGCCTATAAATCCAATCTCTTCTTGTCCTTCCCAATCACAAGTATAGGGTTGCCAGCCTCCAGGTGGGGCCTGGCCATCTCCTGCTTTTATACCTGAACTCCTAGGGTTGCCAGCTCCAGGCTGGGAAATACCTGGAGATTTGGGGAGTGGAGCTGAAGGAGGGCAGGGTTTGGGCATCAATGCCATGGAGTCCAACTTCCAAAGTGGCCTTTTACTCCAAGTGAACTGATCTCTGTCACCTGGAGATGAGTTGCCATAGCAAGAGATCTCCAGACACCACCTGGAGGCTCAATCCAAAAAAAACAAGGGGGAAAAAAGACTAGCATCGCAGAAGTCCCAAATGTACAAATTCCACTAGTAGAAAGCACCATCAAAAATTGCCAAACAATATATTAAACAATTATAAAGTCGGTGGTGTCATGCCAACACCATTAGTGCATACTGTGACTATAATAAGGCTGGAGGCTGGCATCCCTACAATCTCCGGATGATAGAGATCAGTTCCCCTGGAGAAAAAGGCTGCTTTGGAGGCTAGACTGTACGGTATTGCATCATGCTGAGGCCCCTCCCCTCCCCAAACCCCACCCTCTCCAGGCTCCATCCCCAAAATCTCCAGGTATTTCCCAACCCAGAGCTGGTGACCCACCAGCTATTCCGGCATCTTTTCTATGGGAGTATGAGGGCATTGTCTCTACAGGAGACATACATATTGTGCAAGGACATGCAAAGTAGATGTCTAGTCTCCTGGGGAAACCGAAGCTTTGATAAGGCCCCGGGAGAGTCACTTTGCCAGCACTCTTGGCAAAATGCTAAGGAGGTAAAAACCATTTAACTTTTCTCTCCGATGTGTAATTGCAGTCACCAGGACCTTCTTGGCAACTGACAGGGAGACTTAACAACGATGCTCGCTCCAGAAACACGTCCCTCCCCGCTTTCCTGTGAAGTCGTACAAGGACTGATGTAGAATGCTTTGCCTTTAGAAGTGGGCCTGAGACTAAAAGCCTGGCGACGCTAACTGGGTTTTCTCTCTGCCTTAATTCGCACCCCCCAACAGGTCTTGACAAAGGAAGCCAGTACAGTTTCCAAGTAGCAGCCATGACGGCCAATGGGACGGGACCCTCCTCAGACTGGTACAGCGCCGAAACTCCAGAGAGCGACCTGGATGGTAATTGTATTTCTTCCTTCCATTGTTATTCCCACTTCGAGCTTGTTCTTATCATTGCCTTGCCCTTCAGGAAAGGTCATGGTGAAGGTCAGAAGGAGTCGCTTCCCACAGGTAATGGTCACGAGAACTGTCCTCTGAGTGCTTTGGGAAAGAAAGGCTCACAGGCAGCGTGTTGTTGAACTCCCCTCTTTCCAGAGACTAGTGAAGCAGAAGTGAGACAAACAAGACCACCTCATCTCCAGTGAGAGCCAGTTTGGTGTAGTGGTTAAGTGTGCGGACTCTAATCTGGGAGAACCGGGTTTGATTCCCCACTCCTCCACTTACACCTGCTGATGTGACTTTGGGTCAGTCACAAGCTCTGGCACAGCTGTCCCTGAAAAAGAACAGTTTCTGACAGAGCTCTCTCAGCCCCACCTACCTCACAGGGTGTCTGTTGTGGGGAGGGGAAGGGAAGGGAGTTTGTAAGCTGCTCTGAGACTCTTTCAGGTAGTGAAGGGTAGGGTATAAATCCAATCTCTCCTCTTCTTCTTCTTCTTCATCTCCCTTCCGTTATGTTCCCCAGTGTTTCTAGCACCTTTCTGTAATTTTAACTTCTCTATTGGCTGTCGCACCTGCTGCTTTAGCCAAAATGTAATATTGTGGTGGATGCATTGCTGAGAAGCCCGGTTGATTGCCCTCCCCCCCCCATTACTGATTGCCTTTAACTTGCAGCATATTGTAGCATCCCCAGCATACTTTGGGGGAGATTTCTTGTCCAGGGACAGATCTGTGATGTATCTGCAAGCCGCCTAACCTGCAGGAGGTCTTCGGAGCGCTGTCTTGCTCTCAAAATGCTTAAACTATCAGTGCTGGTGCTTGTGACTTAACGGCGACACTGTGAATTAATGACCTCCCAAAAGTCCTATCATTAATACCCTTGCTCAGGTCTTGAAACTGAAGCACTTGGCTTCCTTTATTGAGCTGGTCCATTTCATGCTGGATCTTCCTCATTTCCTGCTGCCCTGAGTGTCTCCCAGCATTATTGTCTTTTCCAGCAAGTCTTGTGTTCTCATGCTGTGAACAAAGCACATTAGCCGTTGTTTAGTCACTTTGCTCGAGTGTTTGTGTGTGTTAAGTGCTGTCAAGTCACTTCTGACTTATGGCAATCCTGTGAATTAATATCCTCCACAGTGTGTCCAGAGGAGGGCAACCAGGATGGTGAGAGGGTTGGAATCCAAGCCTTATGAGGAAAGGCTGAAAGAGTTGGGTATGTTTAGCCTGGGAAAGAGAAGGCTTAGAGGGGACATGATTGCAGTTTTCAAGTATTTGAAGGGCTGTCATGCAGAAGATGGAGCAGATCTATTCTCTCTTGCTCCGGATTGCAAGACTAGGGCCGAGTACAGACTGGCAATTTGCCCCGGTAGCCACTCGCGGCAAAAAAACCCGGATTAAACTATACCGGGTTTTCCCGTCCACACAGCGAGGGCCGCTGCTGGAAGATACGGGACGGAGGCGCGCGGGAGCGTTCAGACTGCCGCGCCGGAGGTGTGCTATATTCGCTGTTTCCCCATTAATTCGGCTGTTGGTGTATGGTTGTATGTGCGCATGAGCGCTCATGCGCTCAAGCGCTCATGCGCATAAGCGCATTTTGCCGATTTTTTTTTTTTACCCTGCAATGCCGGCACCACATTGGGCAGTGGAGCGGAGCACAGCCAATCACAGTGCTGCTGCCTCGTGCCCAACGCGGGTTGCTCCCGGCTTTTCGCCTGCGCGTTCAGACTCCCCGGAAGCGGAGAAACGCGCGACGAACACAGGCTTTTGGATTTGCGAAGGCTTTTATCAGGTGTTTTTTTAATCCGGCACTGAAGCGCGAGGGCTCCGGTAAGCTCCGGGTGGGGGACGCCAGGCAGATGTGCCTGTGTGAACATTCCATTTAATCCGATATTGAGTCACTGTCAGCCCAGGTCCCATCCCGGGGCAAATTGCCAGTCTGTACTCGGCCTAGATCTAATGGGTGGAAATTACGAGGGAGTCGATACCAGCTAACTATCAGGAGAAACTTCCTAACTGTCAGAGTGGTTGAGCAGTGGAACAGACTGCCTCTGGAAGTGGTGGATGCTCCTTCACTGGACATTTTCAAGCAGAGGCTGGACGTCCATCTTCCAGGTACATTGTAGGGCTATCTTTCGGCTATGATCCTGCAGAGTGCAGGGGGTTGGACTAGATGACCTGCAAGGTCCCTTCCAACTCTAACATTCTATGATTCTATGAAAACATGTTATCATTAACAGACTTGCTCAGGTCTTGCAAACTGAGGGTTGTGGCTTCCTTGATTGACTCAATCCATCTCCTGTTGGGTCTTCCTCTTTTCCTGCTGCCTTCAACTTTTCCTAGCACGATTGCCTTTTCCAGTGAGTCTTATCTTCTTATTAGGTGACCAAAGTACGATAGTTCTAGTCATTTGAGTTCAAGCTTCATTTGATCTAGAACCAACTGATTTGTCTTTTTGGCAAGCCACAGTATCCTCCAATACCACTTGAACATGGGACCTCATAAAAATGTTAAGAATGGCTTTGCTGGGTCAGACCAAGCTCCATCTTGACCAGGATTTTTTTTTCAACAGTGGCCAGCCACAGACATTGAGAAACTCATGAGAAGTGTAAGATGGTGAATGCAAGTGCCATGTACTAGGTAGAATTGGGCAGATTTGGATATAAATTTTCCTCCCCACTCAACCATGGAGCTAGGGTCAGTTCCTCTCCCTTCACCTAACTTCTGCTTCACAGGAATGGTATGAAGATCACATGGAAGGTGGGGAATCCTTCTGCACCGCCCTTAGTTTGGAAGACGTGCATGAGTAATAAATGTGATTACCGTGGATCTATGTCTCACTGCTTGTACCCTACATCAGGTGCATAGAGGCATACTGCCTCCAAATTTGGAAGGTTCATTCAGCTGTCATGCCTGGTAGACCTACAGGAACTTCATCCTGCTCCATCTGTGTTTAATGAAGTGGTTCTCAAAGTTTCAACCTTCAAGGGACTCTTTAAGCATCAGTGCTGAGATAGATTTGTCATGAAGCCCTTTGAGTCATAGAGGGTATTGCATCCTCAATCACTTTTGAAATTCCTGGGAGTTGCTGGACAGTATCCTGATGTCACCACTATGTCATGTGAAAAGAGCATATGCCCTAGAATAAATGCTAAACTTTCCAGAAGATTGGCAGTAGTGTAGAAGCTGCCTTACTGACCATCTCATTGAGAATGAGGAGATACTGGACTTCCCCCTCCAAAAGTTTTAAAACAATGAGTCTTGACAATACCAAACCAACACTGAACCACACTGTTTTCAGTCCTTGATCTCGGTCCCAGAACATGAAAAGCAAAAATAGTGATACATTTATAACTGGACCGATGGGTGCTCATCCCCCACTGTTGCCCAACCCAAGTCAACTTTCGCATTAAAAATATACCAGCTCAGATTAGAGAGTTAGTAGATGCCTTTTGGGGTCACATGACAAGAAGACAAGAGTCACTGGAAAAGACAATAACCCTAGGAAGAGTTGAAGGCAGTAGGAAAAGAGGAAGACCCAACAGGAGATTGGTTGACTCAATCAAGGAAACCACAAAGGCCCTCAGTTTGCAAGACCTGAACAAGGCTGCTAAACAAGAGGATGTCTTGGAGGTCATTAATTCGTGGAGTCGACATAAGTCAGAAGCAGCTTCATGACACATAACCCACACAGATGCTTTTAGCGAACTATGATGGCTCTGTGGGAGGGAAGTGGCTCAGCTATTGTCTCTCTGACATGGTGATAGTAATGGTAGGCATAAATAGCCCCACCCATCACCTCCTACCATGCTGCCCCTAGTTGAAGGATGCAGGCTCTGAGACCAGCTCCAGAGGCAGAACCATTGATGTTTGTTTTCCTCCTTGGTCCTCAAGGTCAGTGGCTCACTGGGAAGTTCTCCAAGAAGATGAAGGGCCAACCCTGCCCTGGCATGAATCAGTCTCTCTCTCTCTTTCTCTCTCTCTCTCGTCTTCTGTTTTGTTCACTGTACATGTAATGCACCGGGGTCAATCGATAGCTTTATGTAACCAAGAAAGAGGATAAACATCAACGGCACCCTGCTGAGAAAACCAGATGGCAGGCGTGGATTCGAATAGTTAGAAAGGCTTTTTCTGCATGTCGATACCTGGGTACATGCAAGAGATACCAGTGATGTGGATACCCTTCAGAATATGAACTAGAAATCGCTCATCACAGTGTGAGGTCCAGGAGCTTTTCTTAGGGTAGGAGACACACACCATTCCTTCCTCCTTCCCGTTTGTTGCAGCCAGTCCTGGACAACTGTGGTCCTTTCTGCATTGCACTACACCTTAAATCGTGGTTCAGCCCTGTCCCCGATCTTACATTCTACACTACACTTGAGTTCACCCCTATAATTATCTCAGGGTATTTTTGTTTGTTTGTTTCCACAGTACATCGAGATCACCCCGGTTTTGCCCCCACACTGGGACAAAAGGATGCTGTTACAACCAGGGATAAATGCAAGGCATTATGTCATGAGCAGTGTTCCCTCTAAGCCGAGTTAGTGTGAGCTGGCTCACAGTTTTTTAGCCTCCGGCTCACGCATTTTTTTGTCTCAGCTCAGGAAGGAGGGCTCCAGGGCAAACTAATTTATGCAGTAGCCCAATCGCTCGCTCACAACTTTAATGCCAGGAGCTCACAAAGTAGGCTTGTCGCTCACAAGACTCCACAGCTTAGAGGGAGCATTGGTCGTGAGTTGAACTCTGATGAAGCCAGGGATGAGATCCAAGTGCGGAAAGCACCCCCCGTTTCTTGGGGATCCTTGTCTCTGTGGAGCTGCTGGTGCAGCATTCGTTGCCCTGATGGAGGGAGAGGGAGGGGGAAGAGAAGGACTTGCCAAGCCTGCCCTTGTGTTGCTCCACCATCAAGTAATCTTGGGGGGAAATGCAAGGGTAGTGGTTTAGTATCTAAGGTGGTGTTTTATTATAGTTCATTCTTGCATCCTTGAGAGTCAGGGGTCAAGGAAATCCTGCAACAAGTGAATGTAAACAGAGATGGATGGTGTAGAGCAGAGTTTCCGAACATGGTGCTCGGAACCCACCAAGTTACATAAGAACATAAGAGAAGCCAATGTTGAATCAGGCCAATGGCCCATCTAGTCCAACACTCTGTCACACAGCGGCCAAAATATACCAGGTGCCATCAGGAGGTCCAGCAGTGGGGCCAGGACACTAGAAGCCCTCCCACTGCTGCCCCCCCCCAGCACCAAGAATAGAGTGCATCACCTGCCCCAGACTGAGAGTTCCCATCTGTACCCTGTGGCTAAGAGCCACTGATGGACTTCTGCTCCATATGTTTATCTAATTCCCTCTTGAAACTGTCCATGCTTGTAGCTGCCACCACCTCCTGTGGCAGTGAATTCCATATGTTAATCACTCTTTGGGTAAAGAAGTACTTCCTTTTATCTGTTCTAATCCGACTGCTCAGCAATTTCATGGAGTGCCCACGAGTTCTTGTCTTGTGAGAAAGGGAGAAAAGTACTTCTTTCTCAACCTGCTCAATCCCATTCATAATCTTATAAACCTCAATCATGTCACCCCTCAGCCGTCGTTTCTCCAAGCTAAAGAGCCCCAAGCATTTTAACCTTTCTTCATAGGGAAGGTGTTCCAACCCTTTTATCATTCTAGTTGCCCTTCTCTGCGCTTTTATTTTATTTTATTTTAGGAAGTTATTTTAGGAAGTAGGTGGGGGTAGGTGTGACTGTTCTCCAGCAGAGCTTTTGATTGGTTGTGCAGATTGAAAGGCATCGTGTTACACAGAGCTTCTTCTTGAAATGCTGAGCAGGCACTATTGGCGTTCGAGATAACCTCTCTTCAAGACATTTTATGATTGGCTCCACCGCCTGCGGCAGCCGTTTTATGATTGGCTCCACCTTCTGTGCCAGCCATTTTGTTATTGTGCCTGCCGCCTTACGTCAGAATTCCAAAGCTGCCTGCAGGCTTAAGAAGGCTGGGGACCCCTGGTGTAGAGTTTGTCCATATCTTCTGTAAAACAGTGTTCAATTCATTTTAGCCTTCAGAGGATTAGATTCCTTTGTGGGGGAAAGGGAACATTGGAAACACCGGAAGAGGAGGGCAGGGAGCGGTTCCTGTTGGCAGCAGAGGAGAGGGCTCGCAATCATGGGTTTAAATTAAGGGCGGGAAGGTACTGACCGGAAAAACTGACTTAGGGAAAACTTTTTGACAGTCAGAGTTGTGCCACAGTGGAATCAGCTTCCTGGGGAGGTGGTGAGCTCCCCCTCCCTGGCAGTCTTGAAGCAGCGGCTGGACAAACCCTTGTCAGGGATGCTCTAGGCTGATCCTGCACTGAGCAGGGGGGCTGGACCCGATGGCCTGTCTGCCCCCTTCCAACCCTGTGATTCTATGAAAGAAACCCAATTGAAAAAGGGTAGACCAAAGTGAAAAAGTGTAGACCATTGGATTCTTTGCCGATGTACAGGTCGGAAAGCTATTTCAGTGGTGCCAAAGAGAGCCCTCGGGAAGTGCCATTCCCGAAACACGCCATCCCCCTGAATCGCTATCCCAGTTCTGTGTCCAGATTCAGTCCCAGACCAGATTGGTTCAGTCCCCTTGCCGTGATAGGTGGCTGAGAAGCAGTGTCGACGTGGTGGCAGTATAAGCACCACTGCCTTCCAGCTCCTTCATGTGTAGCGGGTTCCCAATGGGACTTCCTTGGGGATAATTAGCCTGGCCAAGTGGAGGGGGGGGGAGAGAGACCTGCATGGATCAGCTAAATTCAAACTATGCTGCTGCGGAGCTCCTTAAGTGCGACTCCCTCTTTGCTCTTTTGCCAGAGCTGTTTCTCCCGCTTCTCGGGACGCCTTCTCGGCATCTGCTGCAACACACAAAAAAAGGGAACCGTGTCTTGAAAAAAAAAACCCTCCCGTATCTCCCGATGGGTATTCCTTTTAATTAGTGTGTTTTTTGGTCAACCAATTAGAAACCCAAACACCGCTGCCTCTCCAAGGCTCCCTGGAAAGCTGGGAATGGTTGTTCTGACAGCTGGGAAGATTTTTAAGTATTTATTTTCAGCATCAAACTTTGTGCTTTTGTTGTTCTTGCATGTGTGTGTATGTGTGTGTTTTCTTCCTGGGGGAAGTTTTAAAAAATCGCAATATTCTCCCCCAAAGGATCTGATTAAAATAGTTGAAGTAACTATGTCAGGGATTCTAGATCAGTCTGGTAAATGTGTATTCCGGGGGAGTGGACTCAGTATGCTAAGCTTAAGCACAGGTCTGGGGCAGTGATGCTCTGTATCCTTGGTGCTTGAGGGGGCTATGGTAGAGAAGAAGAAGAAGAAGAAGAAGAAGAAGAAGAAGAAGAAGAAGAAGAAGAAGAAGAAGAAGAAGAAGAAGAAGAAGAAGAAGAAGAAGAAGAAGAAGAAGAAGAAGAAGAAGAAGAAGAGAAGAGGAGGAGGAGGAGATTGGATTTATACCCCGCCCTTCACTGCCCAAAGGCGTCTCAGAGCGGCTTACAAACTCCTTCCCCTTCCCCTCCCCACAACAGACACCCTGTGAGGTAGGTGGGGCTGAGAGAACTCTAACACAAACTGTCCTTGAAAGAACAGCCATGCCAGAGCTTGTGACTGACCCAAGGTCACATCAGCAGGTGCAAGTGGAGGAGTGGGGAATCAAACCCGGTTCTCCCAGATAAGAGTCCGCGCACTTAACCACTGCACCAAACTGGCTCTCTAGAGAGGGATTCCGGAGTTCTGGCCCCACTGCTGGACCTCCTGATGACACCTGGCTTTTGGCCACTGTGTGTCATAGAGTGTTGGACTGGATGGGCCATTGGTCTTGTCACATGAGCTGGTTGACGCACTCTCACTATCACTGGACTCCAACTCAGGCTGGATATCATACGTTATGGCGGAGGTCCCCTAGAAGCAGCTAAGGTCTCAGATGTGGACAGTCCAAGGGGATTGTGTCACCACACCCTGCTTACTGTCTCTCCCAGGACGTCTGGCCATCTCTCTCTCTCTCCATGTGGCCACGTGTCCCTGGGGTAGTCCTCCCCGACCCATCATTGCTGCCCCTCCTTTATATCTCCCTCCCTCCAATCCTTCCGTTCCTTCTCTGTCCTCCCCCTTCCCCCCTGCAGGCTCTGCCCCTGTATTTATTGGGAGACACAGAGCTTCTTGGTGGGGCGTTGGCCTGACTTCCATTTGTCAGGGTGGCTGCCTGCCGCTGGGTTCGCCACTGTGCTTCTTCGGAGGGAGGCGGGGGCTGCATGTGCCCTCATGCCAGACCACAGGCCCAGCGCAGCCAATGTTGCTGCCAAGCACGGACTCCTCTCTTTCTCCGGGCCATCCTTGCCTCCAGACTGCCCGTTTCAGCTCCTCAGCTACTCGGCTCCTCTTCGGGCTCCCCTCCGCCTTCTCCTGCTGCTGTTGGGCCGGCAGGGGCCCCTCCAGCATTGGGTGAGTATGGGGGCGATTCCTCGAGCTCTCCCCAGGCAGGGGGGCGGGAGGCCCACAGAAGTACTGGGAGCCTCGCCCCTGGAACAGGTCTGATCCAACATGGCTTCTCTTATGTTCTTATATAGAGATCAGAGGTGTGCAGACTTTAGGGTGGCCATGTTTGACAAGCAAACGTACTAATACGGATTGCTTTGTTAGCTGAGTCTAAGATCTCTTCTCCTGTCCACCATCTGACTCGAGCTGCTGCCGGTCAGCTTTGTGGCCGCACAGTAGCTGCACCGTTGGCGTTTTGGTCCCTTCTGGCTTGGAGCTGCTTCTTTGAATCTGCGCCTTAAGTAAAATGGTGCTCCTCTCTGAAAAGATAGCAGTGGTCGAATTGTCCACTTTTAAAATATGCCTTGAAAACCTACGGGGACATCATATGTTGGCTGCGGCTTTATACGTACGCGACCATCTTTATAAGAACGCTGTGCCGAACCGTTCTGTTTTATATAGTCTGCAGTCTGAGGAAATGTTCCCGTCTGGTTAGATCTCCCATTTCCGGTTTGACTTGGGAAAATCTGGCAGCAAGAAAGGTGGCGAGGGGAACAATATGTAGTGAATGGCCACGTGTGGATGGTGGTGCATGTGAGCCAGTTTGGTGTAGTGGTGGAGTGCGTGTACTCTAATCTGGGAGAACTGGGTTTGATTCCCCACTCCTCCACTTGCACCTGGCTGGATGACCTTGGGCAAGCCATGGTTCTGATAAGAGCTGTTCTTGAAAAAGAGCAGTTTCTGTCAAGAGCTGTCTCAGCCCCACCTACCTCACAGGGTGTCTGTTGTGGGGAGGGGAAGAGAAAGGAGTTTCTAAACCGCTCTGAGACACCTTTGGGTAGTGGAGGGCGGGGTAGAAATTCAACCTCTCTTCTTCTTCTTCTTCTTCTTCTTCTTCTTCTTCTTCTTCTTCTTCTTCTTCTTCTTCTTCTTCTTCTTCTTCTTCTTCCTCTTCCTCTTCCTCTTCCTCTTCCTCTTCCTCTTCTTCTTGACGCTCCGCCAAAGGCTACATAAGATTCAAATGGGGGTTAAAATGTGGAATTAAATGTGAATTCATTGAAATGTGGGATTTGCTGCCAGAGGATATAATGATGGCTACAGGAATAAACAGCTCTGAAAGGGGATTAGATAGATTCATGGAGGATAGGTCTATCAGTGGCTACTAGTCATGGCAACTGAGGGGGACCTCGACATTTAGAGGCACTAAACCTCTGAATCCCAGAGCCAGGAGGCAACATCATGGGAAGGCTTTGGCCTCTCTGCCCTGTTTGTGGCTGTCCAGAGGAACTGGTTGGCCACTGTGTGGGACAGGATGCTGGACTAGATGGAGCAATGGTTTGACCCAGCAGGGCTCTTCTGATGTCCTTACTTTCTTATTTGGTGTTTAAATGAAGAATCAATCAGATACATTGCAAGGTCATTGTGTGGCGACTTAAATTGCAGTGTTGAAGTTGGTGGTACCGCAGTGGAAGTTCATGAGCAGAGACAGAAACGCTTTCTTGGCGGTGCTTCAGTTCCTTTTTGTGCCAAGATGCACACACACACAAAAAATTAATGATGATGATGTGATAAAACCATCTAATAGATGGATAAAGACCGAGGGAGTGCTCATTACCGAGGCAGCCAGCTCCCTAATTACTGGGATAAGCCAGAGTTGGAACTAGATGGTTTTATGCAATCCAGACTCAATGAAGTCCAGGATGGGTCGCTGAAAAAGAGATCACAGCATCATTACCAGTAGCCTTTTTTTTTTGCATTGCCCCAATTAGTAACAATTTGTCAAACATTTAATATATATTTTTAAAAAACACTAATCTCATCCATCCTCTCAATTGCCAGGGCTTAGTTTCCGAAATGAGAGGTCTCAGGGTACAAACATGTCTAGACATCGCACACATGCTTTCCCCAACCCTTGCTATTTTTCACAGCTAGTTCCCCGGCCCTCTGCTGAGCCACTGGCTCTTTGCTATTTTTTGCTGCCGGACGATGAATTAGGAATCCTCCATTGCTCTAACTCAGTGGGAGAGCATCTGCTTGGCATGCAGAAGGCCAGGATTGTAGCTACAATGGGGCATTTGGGGGCTCTGCCCCTTCAAATGTGAGGCATGCCCCCCACAACAGCTGCTGCCCTCTCCCCCTCCTCCCCCTCCTGTGACATTGAAAGGGCCCTCCAGCTGATTGGTGGATCACGTGGCCTGCCAATCAGCTGGAGGGCCCTTTAAATCTTGGAGGAGGGGAGGGAGAGAGGCTGGCCCTTTAAATCTTGGAGGAGAGGAGGGAGAGAAGCGGGCCCTTTAAATCTTGCAGGAGGTGATGGAGGGTGGTGGCTGCCACAAAATCACTGTTTGGAATTCAGGGAAGGCGTGTGTCCGCCCCCTCCCTCCTCCCTCTCCCTTTCTGCCCCACAGAATTTCCCCATGCCCCACCAACCCAAAATTTTTGGCTATGGGGCCGCAGAAGGCTCTGGGTTCTATCCCCGGCACCTCCAGTTAGAAGGTCCAGGGAATAGGTGATGAGAAAGACCTCTGCCTGATATCCTGGAGAGCCACTGCCAGTATGAGTGGACAATACTGACCTCAACGGACCAATGGTCTGATCCAGTATAAGATAGCTTCATGTGTCCGATATTTTATAGAGTCTTCCTGCTCATGTGCAGTTAAAAGCAGCTATCACCCCCCCATTCATCTACATATTTCCCCCCTTACTGTTACCAACGTGTGCATACTAAAATAATAGAAAATAGCTAACAGTGGTATCTTATTTCTCCATCTGTGTTTGTGTGTGTGCGTCACCAGTGCCCAGGAGTACATGCGCACACCAGTGAAACACTGCACAAAAATAATCTCAATTGTCTCCTAAGGACTATCACAGTGAGGTTGCCAGTTTGCAAAGTTTCATCAGCACCCACATGCCCATTGGAATCAGTGAGGCACACTGCATGCCAGTGAACTGGAAGAACTCGGCATTGGGCAAATTCTAGAATTAAAGTGATTCTCGTAGTTAAGTTAGAATCGAAGGAATGAAGTAGGAAGAGAAATTTGGGGACAACAAAGTTGTCCCCGGTAGGGTGCAGTGGTTAAAGTGCTGGACTTGGATTTGGTGAACTAAATGAATAATAATTATCATACAGCAGTGTGTGTCGTATAGCCAGGAGATCCTAAGATTGTCTGGCAATGAGAAGTTCTAGATCTTTTAGTGTTATGAACCACTAAGCAGTGACCTAGACTTGTTTTTAAGGCAAGAGATGTTTCGGAGGTGGTTTGCCATTTCCTGTCTCTGTGTCACATCCCTGGTATTCCTTGGAGGTTGCCCTTCCAAATACTAGCCAAGGCTGACCCTGCTTAGCTTCTGAAATCTGATGAAATCGGGCTATCCTGGATTTAAATTACAAATGAAGCTGCCTCATACTCCTTCAGACCATTGGTCCATCAAGTTCAGTACTGTTTTTTCAACCTGGCAGAGGTCTTTGACCTGGCAGAGGCCTGGTCCTTTTGAACTGGAGATGCTGGGGATTGAACCTGGAACCTTCTGCATGCTGAGCAGAGGTGTTTCCACTGTGCCACTGCCCCTCCCCAAATTCCCATTTATCTGTAACTGGAAGATCTTGAGAAATAGGCTAAACTAGAGGGAGGAGATCACTGTATGGCATAAATAAACAAATAAATACAGTGTATGCCATCTTGAAATCCTTGGAGGAAGTGTGGGGTACAAATTAGGGAAATCTCATTAACCACCCCATCGACTTTCAGAGTTTAATTATAGTTTATCAACAGTCCTTACATCTTTTTTCATCAAACGGCATCTTTCTCTTTATTTTTTCCCCACTTATGCTTGTTTTTGTACAGGGATAGGGCCGTGACATGTATATGCATTTATTTATTTATCACTTTGTTTATATCCTGCCTATTCCCCCTCCAGTGGGGACCCAAAGCCGTTTCCATTGTTCTTCCATTTTATCCTCACAACGACCCTTTGAGGTAGGATGAGGCACTTCCCTGGCGGGTCCTGCCAATCGGCTTTCCACCCTGGTGCCATCTTGGTTCCCTGCAGCTTTATTAGCCTCTGAACGGGTGAAGTGGGAGCTCACTCAAATGTACTCCTAGGGCTTCATTACCCTGGCTGGCAGGTTCCCCAAACAGGAAACCCACCAGTCCACTTCCTCCTTGCCCAATCCCCCCACTTGACTTGGTAGCTTCCCCCAATACAGGGCAGCACAGGGTCTGGATGGGAAGGTCCAGGGCACCAGGCTCACTGGGCCTTTTCGGACAGGTAGGTCTGGCTGAGAGAACATGACTTGCCCAAGGCCATTCAGCAAGCTTCCATGGCAGAGGGGGGGATTTGTACCTGGGTCTCCCAAATCCTAGTCTTGACACTCTAACCACTACACCATGCTGCCTCTAACACTGTGATTGCATGTGTACAAGGATAGGGCCATGCAGGGCTTTATTTGTAGAAAAAGCCCAGCAGGAACTCATTAGCGTAATAGGCCACACCCAACAGCAGAAACTCATTAGCATATTAGCTCACACCCCTGACAGCACAGCTCATTAGCCTATTAGGACATACCCCCATGTTACCAGAAGTGTGGTCATCCAGCCACACCCACCTTTTGCTTCTTATTCTGTTTACCCTGTTTGTCGTCAAAACCCAGGGCTTTCTTTGTAGCAGGAACTCCTTTGCATGTTAGGCCACACACCCCTAATGCAGCCAATCCTAATGAGTTTCTGCTGGTGGGTGTGGCCTGTTATGCTAATGAGTTCCTGCTGAGCGTGGCCTACTCGGGAGCCAGCTGGAACTCCGTTCCTTTGCGTTCCTGCCCAAAAATAGCCCTGGGACCATGACATATATATGTAGTGTACAGTGCCTGGACTGGTATAATCTTGATTATAATTAGGCTTTTAATGATTATAAAAATGAGTAACAGATCTTGAACTCATCGGTGTTTCTCATTTTAGTTGATCTTTGGCACACGTTGTGCCCCGTTAAAGTGTGTTATCATAAGAACATAAGAGCATAGGAAAATCCCCACTGGATCGGACCAGCGGTCCATCTAGTCCAGCATCCTGTCTCACCAGTTCCTCTGAATGGACAACAGCAGGGAGGCCTCGGCCTTCCCCTCCCTGATGTAGCCTCCTGGCCAGTTTGGTGTAGTGGTTAAGTGTGCGGACTCTTTTCTGGGAGAACCGGGTTTGATTCCCCACTCCTCCACTCGCAGCTGCTGGATGACCTTGGGCAAGCCATGGTTCTGGCACAGGTGTTCTTGAAAAAGAGCAGTTTCTATCAGAGCTCTCTCAGCCCCACCTACCTCACAGGGTGTCTGTTGTGGGGAGGGGAAGGGAAAGGAGTTTGTAAGCCACTCTGAGACTCCTTTGGGTAGTGAAGGGCAGGGTATAAACCCAATCTCCTCCTCCTCTTCTTCTTCCTCTTCTTCTGGGATTCAGCAGTTGAGTGCCTCTGAACCTGGAGGTTCTCCTCAGTCACCGTGGCTAGTAGCCCCTGATAGACTTCTAATCTCCTTTGAAAACTGTTTATTCCTGTGGCCATCACTACATCCTCTGGCAGCAAATTCCACATTAATCCTTCTCTGTGTATTGTCATTGAATGCCTTCCAGAGATGTTGATGCACAGTCATCCAAAATGGCTCGGTGCCCTTGAATGACAAGAAACGCTAAGAGACTGAAGATCCGTGGCCTGTGGGGAATACTGGAGGAACTGAACTGGATCATGTTTGCCCGCTTGTTTGTTTCTTTTAAACACGGCACAATTAAATGCCTCCGAGGCGATGGAGTGTGAAACTCTTATAAAAGGGTGGTGTGCATTAAAGAGCTCTAATAATTCTAACAAGGCTGCTCTCTGGCTTCCACGGATCCTTGGAAGATTTTATATGCGCTCAACCACAATTCATTGCAAGGCCCATAAAATGCCAAGGGAACAATCAATGACAGTGAAAGAATGAAAAAAAAAAAGTATTAATCCCATCACCTTTTTGTTGCCTTTTTCTTTTCTGTTTTTTTGCCAAGGTTTATAGTGGGAGTGCCTCACAATCAAAAGAGGCCGTTTGGCCGCCGTTTGCATCAGCATTTCGCAATGCTGTCCACCTGCAGAATTTTGCTAAAGTGTCACAGGCCTCTTCAACAGGTGGGGAGGTTGTAACTTGTCTCTCTCCTGCTCTTCGAGAGAAAAGCTACCTCAGCACCCCTCTGAAGAGACCTGTGATGCCGGAGCTCCCTTGCGAAACTCTGGCAAAGGCTCGCTTTCACCTTTGAAAGGCTTTTCAAAAGATAAAAAGTGTTGTCTTGCGTATCATAAAAGCAATATACATTCCTTGTAAATTGAGTGCTATCGGTGCCATTTTGGAGGTTGGCTGTTCCAGGGCTCTTTTTGTAGCCGGAACTCCTTTGCATATCAGGCGACACACCCCTAATGTAGCCAATCCTCCAAGAGCTCACAGTAGCCCCTGTAAGAAGAGCTCTGTAAGCTCTTGGAGGATTGGCTACATTAGGGGCATGTCGCCTAATATGCAAAGGAGTTCCTGCTACAAAAAGAGCCCTGGCTGTTTCCATTGAGTACTGTTGTGTTACCTTGAGCAGCTTCCCAAATGAGTCTGTGTGAAGGGGGGGGAAATGGAGTGAGGGCTATATAGTCTAGGCCAGTGTTTCCCCACCTGTAGGTCGGGACCCAGATGTGGGTTGCGAAAGCCTCTGAAAAGGAATTGCAGGCCAGCCCTTCCTAATGATGGCCTCCGTCCTTTCCATTTTGTGTTCTGGAAACCAAAGATCTGACCCCGGAAACGGTATCTTTCATACATTAGTTGGCTTTTTTACCCTTCACTGCATATTAAGAAGAGAAAAAGAGATTGGATTTATATCCCACCCTTCACTCAGAGAGGCTTACAATCTCCTTTCCCTTCCCCTCCCCACAACAGAAATCCTGTGAGGTAGGTGGGGCTGAGAGAGATCTTTCGAGAGCTGCCTTTGAGAGAACAGCACTGAGAGAGCTTGTGACTGACCCAAGGTCACACCGACAGCTGTGTGTAGAAGAGTGGGGAATCAAATCTGCTTCTCCCAGAGTAGAGTCCGCACTCCTAACCACTACACCAAACTGGCTCTCTCATATCTATATGCTGATCAAGTAAAACGTGTCCTAATGTTTACTAGAGTGAGACTCTTAGGGGGGATTAGAGGGAATCATGGAAAAGGAGAGGATGGTCAAAGGCTGGAATGTAACTCCTGTATTCAAAGGCTGTGTATGTGTGAATGCTACTTGCTTGGGGCTCATAGCGGAAACAACTGTGCCCTTTGTGTGATGAAGAAGAAGAGGAGGAGATTGGATTTATACCCCACCCTTCACTACCCGAAGGAGTCTCAGAGCGGTTTACAAACTCCGTTCCCTTCCCCTCCCCACAACAGAGACACCCTGTGAGGTAGGTGAGGCTGAGAGAGCTCTGATGGAGAACTGCTCTTTTTCAAGAACAGCTGTGCCAGAACTATGGCTTGTCCAAGGTCACACCAGCAGCTGCAAGTGGAGGAGTGGGGAATCAAACCCGGTTATCCCAGATTAGAGTCCTGACGGAGACCTGACAGAGAACTGCTCTTTTTCAAGGACAGCTGTGCCAGAACTATGGCTTGCCCAAGGTCACACCAGCAGCTGCAAGTGGAGGAGTGGGGAATCAAACCCGGTTCTCCCAGATTAGAGTTCACGCACTTAACCACTACACCAAACTGTTGGTGTCTCCTCTAAACTGTGGAATCTTGTGAGCAAAAAATCCACTTTGTGAGCTGCTGGCCTTAAAGTTGTGAGTGAACAATTTGACTGCTGTATAAATTAATTTGCTCTGGAGCCATTCTTCCTGAGCTAAGACAAAACTGTGTGAGCTGGAGGCTAAAAAACTGTGACCTGGCTCACACTAACAGTTTGGCGTAGTGGCTAGGAGTGTAGACTCTAATCTGGGAGAACTGGGTTTGATTCCCCACTCCTCCACATGCAGCTGCTTGATGACCATGGGCAAGCCATAGTTCTGTCAGAGCTGTTCTCTCAAGGAAAGTTCTCAGGAGAGCTCTTTCAGCCCCACCTACCTCACAGGGTGTTTGTTGTGGAGAGGGGAAGGGAAAGCCGCTCTGAGACTCCTTCAGGTAGTGAACGGCGGGTATAAATCCAATCTCCTCCTCCTCCTCCTCCTTCTTCCAGGGAAGGTTATAGTTTACTAAGGCTGCAGTCACACACACTAAATAATGCACTTTCAATCCACTTTCAGACTGGATTTTTACTGTGTGAACTGGCATAATCCAGTTGGAAAGTGTGTTGAAAGTGGATTGAAAGTGGATTATTTAGCATGTGTGACTACAGCCTAAGCGTACCAAAAAAACTTTGGGCCAGCCCTGGATAGGTCACCATACCAAGTAATTTTGGACTTGTGGGTCACCATACCGAAAAATTTGGGAACTGCCAGTCTAGGCCATTGCCACGAAATCATACTGGCAAACAGAAATGTTTTACTAATACTTAAGTGGCCAGCCTCTTATTGGTCTACTGGATTTTTCCAGTGCTTGATGATAGGTGGCATTTTTAACAGGTCTTTGTGTTGTGATTCTCTGTTTCCTCTTAAATGAATCACTATCATTATCGTCATCTTTATAACTGATTATTTCCCTTCTCCTCTGATTCTTTATCATAACTTCCCCGACTCCATGGGAAAGTGTAAGGGCTGATTTTGCAATAACTAACAAGTAGTATGGCAGGTGTCTTATGCAGGACTTTTTTTGTAGAAAAAACCCAGAAGGAACTCATTAGCATAATAGGCCATGCCCAACAGCAGAAACTCATTAGCATATTAGACCACACCCCCATGTTACCAGAAGTATGGTCATTCAGACACACCTACCTTTTGCTTCTTATTCTGTTTACCTTGTTTGTCGTCAAAACCCAGGGCTTTCTTTGTAGCAGGAACTCCTTTGCATGTTAGGCCACACACCCCTCATGTAGCCAGTCCTAATGAGTTTCTGCTGTTGGGTGTGGCCTGTTATGCTAATGAGTTCCTGCTGGGCGTGGCCAACTCGGGAGCCAGCCAGGACTCCGTTCCTGTGCGTTCCCGCCCCAAAATAGCCCTGGTCTTATGTGACATAGAGGAAAAGATCAGCCTATGTCTCCGAAGTTGAAAGCTGAAAGAAGTCCCAGAATAAATGCAGGCGCTTTGTGTAACTCAGATGATCACTTGGCCGCTTCCTGCGACAGCAGCCTATCCCGTGCTTTTGGTCACTGATTTGATTTTTTAAAAAGGGGTCACGCTAACAGCTCCTTCCTTTGAATCCCAGAATCCCAAGTTCCTGATCAGCCAAGCTCCCTTCACGTCAGGCCTTTGTCAACCAGCATCGTCATGAGCTGGACGCCGCCGCTGAACCCCAACATCATTGTGCGCGGATACATCATTGGCTACGGAGTGGGCAGCCCATATGCCGAGACGGTGCGGGTGGACAGCAAACAGCGGTACTATTCGATCGAGCATTTGGGTAAGTGCATCTTCCTCTTCGAGGCTGTTTCTAAGAAAAGGAACGTTCCTCATTTTGGGAAGTGGTTCTCTTCCGGCCCTTGGCTCAAAGTGCCTCCTTTCTCTCATAAGCTGCTGACGTGGCTGAAATTTGGAGTGAGTATATTAGTGTCAGGGCTTTTTTTATAGAAAAATCCCAGCAGGGACTCATTAGCATAATAGGCCACACCCAACAGCAGAAAGCCATTAGCATATTAGGCTACACCCCTGGCAGCACAGCTCATTAGCATATTAGACCACACCCCATGCCTTCCCTTGGCTTGCCCGGGCGCGCCACAGCTGCGGGGCACCCAGGCAAGCCAGCCCTCGGACAGGCCAGGGGAGGCATGGGGAGGCATTTAAATGCCTCCCCGATCCTTCCAGGCCCCCCCTGGCCTGCCCACCTCAGAGTCACGGGGGGGGGTCGCTCTCCAGGCCTTCCTTCTGTAGCCATGCACGCAGAGATTTTGGCTGTAGTGGGTGTGGCCAACTCTGAAGCCAGCCAGAACTCCGTTCCTGTGCGTTCCTGCCCCAAAATAGCCCTGAGTGTGATGAAGTGCATTTAGGAATCCATGGAACAACTGTGGCCACTAAGGGTAGATCTGATTCAGGATCATTTACCGACATGATAGTGGAAATAACATGAAGTACTTCCGGCAAATTTATTTCCGGGAAATTTGGTCTCCTTGGCTCAATGCTGTTGCATCAGAGCCTGAATTGCCTCTTGCCCGTTCCTGCTTTCTGAGTCTCTTTGTTATGCTTCACTGTGAACCCACAAGAAGGCTGTGAGGGTAGGGGGCAAACTCAGTTTTTAATTGAGGCCTGAGGGGCGGAGCAAACAGGCTGAAACCCAGTCATGTGTGTTAGCAAAAAATCTGCTCACTTCCACATATTTTTTTTTGGGGGGGTCACCTGTAGTCTAGGACTGAGGGCAGTTTGTTCACTTTTTTCCCACATGAGAGTTGTTCGGACTCTTCTCTTACTGTTGTTTGGATGCCTGCAAGTCACTAAAAGTTTCGTCTTTGGAGGTGATGGTGCACAGTGGTGAAAGTGAGTCTGGGAGGTCTACCTGGAGGGCCCGGCCATTATGAATGAGTTGAGAACAATGGGGGAGGTGTCCTTGTCAGGGGGGTAGTGGTCCCCCATCCCTGCTTCCAGGGCTGGTTCCAGTTGGGGTGGGGGGTGAGTGGGCAGAGTGTTCCCAGGGTCCCCTTCCCCTCCTTTTCCCATTGTCCTGCTCATGCCTCTTTTTGCACTCCCAGTCCATGTGCCTGTACATCCTTTCCCCACCTCTCAGTGTGCCCACTCACTGCCCATTTTCACAGATCCCTGCACCACCTACATTCTCTTTCCCTGACTATGCTGGGCAGTGTGTACAGCTGGGAGCATGAATGGTGGAGAGCTTGCAAGCAAGAAGGCAGCGGGGGGGGGGCATGCAGATCAGCAGCAGTGGGCCCCACCAGGACCCCGGCAGTTGCCCCACTTTAGTGTATGCTGATACTGGCCCTGCCGCCTTCAGTGAGTGAATGTATTTTAAGATTGCTGCTTCAGGCCAAATGCTTCTCCCTAGGAGCAGCCTTTCACTTCAGAGGCCCATAGCCCCCACATCCTGGCAGCAACCACAGAAGGTGGGGCTTGTGATCAGCCCCAGGCAAACAGACCTTGCTCAATGAGCAACAGACCAGACAAAAAAGCCAAACAGACCCAGACAAGCTACAAGCACGCACTCACCCTCAAACTCTGTCCTCTCACAAAGAAACTTCAGTCAGTGCTCCCCATTTAGTAGTTTAGCAGGTTAGGAAAGGCAAAAAACACTCACCTTCCTAGCAGCTCTTTCTTGGGTCCTGTCTCCCAGACCAGCTGGCTCTGTTCACCTCAGGTCAGTAATAGCCACAGGAATAAACAGCTTTAAAAGGGGATTAGATAGGTTCATGGAGGAAAAGTCTATCAGTCAGTGGCTACTAGCCATAGTGACTAAAGGGAAACTCCATGTACAGGGGCACTAATCCTCTGAATCCCAGAGCCAGAAGGCAGCATCAGGGAAAGGCCTCAGCCTCTATTCCCTATGGTTGGCTGTCGAGAGGAACTGGTTGCCCACTGTGTGAGCCAGAATGCTGGACTAGACGGTCTATTGGTCTGACCTGATCTTTGTGTGTTCTTATGAGTCACTGATCTGTCTAGGAATTAGAGACTTTCATCACTACTGCTTTCCAAAAGGTCTTCTAATGTATTATTGCTATGCAGTGATATGCCTCTGATGTCATGGAATCGCTGATGATGTCATGGAATCTCCTGCTTGAGAGATCTGCTCTGCAAGCATTTTTTTTTTTTTAGCTCTTGTGTTATGATTGTGACACAATCATAGTCTAAATCAGAGGTTCCCAAACTTATTTGGCCTACTGCCCCCTTTTCAGCGTCCCCCGGGAAATCTACCTTCAAGAAGTGGACAAAAAGATGCAGTGACAAATTTGCACATAGTAAGGAAAGATGATGTTGTAAGTAAAGAGAGATGTTGTTGGCCTGAAGCCAGAGGCCAGCAGCAACCACCGCACAATAGCCCAGCAGCAACACCCGTCTTACAAGGGTGCAGATGCATTTGCAAATGCATGGCTGTGATTGGCTGTGAGGACCCCTCTCCACCTCCACCTCCCTCCCTGATCACAGGGTAGACCGGGAGAAGGCAGGAAAAGGCTGCTTTAGATAGGTTCTGAACTCTTCTTTCTTTATGCTGCCACCGCCCCCTTATTTTTATTCAACGCCCCCCCTCCACTTGCACCCAAGGCTCCTACTGCCCACCTGGATCATTCCAGCACCCCCAGGGGGCAGTATTGCCTACTTTGGGAACCAGTGGTCTAGATGGTGGATCCACAAGTGGTTTCTCCCCCCTTCCAAATGGACCCATCTGGAGAGGAGGTGACTTTTGCATTGAGTTTCTGTTGTTCGGGGGGGGAGGTGTATCCAACCAGCTTTTCTGCTGGTTAAAAATGAGTCAAGTGTCCTTGTTAACTCCCCCCTCCCCCAAAAAAAAGTTTTGTAAGGAATCATGGGATAAAACTCATGTGGAATGCATAGTAAGGAGAGGAATTAGACCAGGTTGTGAAAAGACTGGCTGCATCCAGCCAAAACACTTGAATGCAGATTCTAGCCCAAGGAGAGAAGGTAACGTTCAGCTGACATGAACCAAAACTCTGCAATCGATAACTGGAGAGCAGGAGCACATTTACTGTAAACCGTGGCTCGGATCCAAAGCTTAGAAAGGTCCCAAGTTCAGTTCCTTGTGGCTTTAACTAAAGGATCCCAGAGAGCAAGCATAAGGGAAGACCTTTCTCTGCCTAAGACCTTGGAGAGTTACTACTAGTCAGTGTAAATGGGGGGGTCTTGCAACCTATGGTTCAGTGTTGATCGATACAGAACCAAATACAGCTCTTCAGAAACAGAACATACAATCTTTAAGTTAAGGTACACATCGGGGAGGTAGGTGGAATGCAAGGATAACAAGTATGTGAAAAGAACGGCAGGGAAAATATATGGGAATAAACAGCTTCCTAGAGATGCTTGATGGAAGGAGAAATGATGGGGGTGAACAGCTGCCAGTAATCCAAGTGTGAACCGTGCACTGATTTATGCCAGTGTACTAAAACAGTTGGGCAGCCCCTGTATATATTGGTTCCTCACTGTGAGACCTCATGTGTGGCTCTTCCTAATAAAGAACTCGCAACAATGAGCCTCTGGGCTGCAGAAGCATTGCATTATTACTGCTGCAGTGTTACAGTGCAGGGAGGGGCTGTGGCTCAGTGGAAGAGCCAGAAGGTCTCCAGTTCGATCCCCAGCTTCGCCAGTTAAAAGCATCAGGCAGTAGGTGACGTGAAGAACCTCCGCCAGGGACCCTGGAGAGCTGCTGCCAGTCTGAGTAGACAGCACTGATCTTAACATAACATAAGAACATAAGAGAAGCCAATGTTGAATCAGGCCAGTGGCCCATCTAGTCCAACACTCTGTCACACGGCGGCCAAAATATACCAAGTGCCATCAGGAGGTCCAGCAGTGGGGCCAGGGCACCAAAAGCCCTCCCACTGCTGCCTCCTCCAGCACCAAGAATAGAGGGCATCACCTGCCCCAGACTGAGAGTTCCCATCTATGCCCTGTGGCTAATAGCCACTGATGGACTTCTGCTCCATATCTATATATCTAATTCCCAAGTTGCCTCCTCTGTGCGGATATCTAAATCCGCACATCGGGGGCACCTGGGGGGCAGGGAGATTTTCCTGCGCACGTGGGGCAGTCCCCACGTGTGTAGAAAAATCTAAAAAGTTTTTAAAATGTAAGGGGAATATCTAAATCCCCAAAAAAGTAAGAGAGTTCCCTGCGCGTGCGCAGGGAACGCTCTACAAACTGGCCGTTGCTGCCGTGCCGTCAAGGGATGGGAGGGCGGGAGAAGGCTTGGCGGGCCAGCCGGCCTCGCCTCTGCCGCTGCTGCTGGGGAGGGAGGAAGGGGGAGGCTTGGCGGGCAGCCGGCCTCGCCGCTGGGGAGGGAGGGTGAAGCTTGGCGGCCCAGCCGGCCGGCCTCCCCCCTCGCTGCTGTCGCCGCCGCCGCTCTGCTCCTTGAAAGGGAGGGGAGGCTTGGCGAGCCAGCTGGCCGGTCGGCCTCCCCCCCCGACGTCGCCGCTGCCGCTGTTGCTTGGGAGGGAGGGGAGGCTTGAGGGGCCGGCCAGCCTCGCTGCCCCTCCGCTGCTGCTGGGGAGGGGGAATCTCGGCGGGCCAGCTGGCCTCGCCGCTGCTGCCGCTGCCGCTGCTGGGGGGGAGGGAGGGGGAAGCTTGGCGGCGGGAATACTCCCTCCCCCCCGCGAGTATCGCGGGTCCCGCCTCTTGTGTTTATCTAATTCCCTCTTGAAACTGTCCATGCTTGTCCTTATTCTAATTCCCAGACTTTTTTTTTTCTGTGCGGATACCTATTCCCTCCAACAGGGGCCTCACTCTCCCCCAACAGCTTTTCCTACATAGTCAGTAGACTTCCTGGGTTTGTAGAAAAATCTGAAAAGTGAGAAAATCCCTGCAGGGACAGTTGAATTACCCCCAAAACCTTTTGAAATGGCCTCTGCAGGGACCTGACTCCAGGCATCAACGGTGAGAGATTAGAATGTTGGGGGGGGGCGGGAGAGGCTTCTAACTGGCTCTGTCAGTCAAAGGGTGGGGGAAGGGCCCTTTCTTTCCAGGCCTCTTTCGGTCTTTCAGGGAGGGGGGAGGGGGAGGGAGGGAGCCTTGGGGCCAGGCTGGGGGATTCCTAGAGGTTTTGGGGTGGAGTGCAAGGAGGGCAGGATTTGGGGAAGGGAGAGGCCTCAGCTGGGCATCATGCCACAGAATCCACCCTCCAAAGAAGCCATTTTCTCCAGGGAGACAGATCTCCGTTGTTCACAGATCTCTGGAGTTCACTCTCCAGCAGGCCCCACTTGGAGGTTGCCAACCCTAGGCCTGGCAGCAGTCTAGGGTTGCCAGGTCCCCCCACGGGCACTGGCAGGGGATGGGGTAGTGGGGTTGCCAGCTCCAGGTCTGGAAACTCCTGGAGATCTGGGGATGGAGCCTGGGGAGGACAGGGACCTCAGTGGGGTACAATGCCCTAGAGTCCACCCTCCAAAGCATCCATTTTCTCCAGGGGAAGTTATCTCAGTAGTCTGGAGCTGAGCAGTAATTTCAGGGGATCCCCAGATCCCACCTGGAGGCTGGCATCCCTAGGCAGCACCCTCTGGGTGACTTGATACCACCTAATTTGCATGACTCAACTTGGCCTGGCTGCTTGCTGCTGTTCAGCAGCCACCCTATGAAAGCCAGCAGTGGTGCAGCAGTTAGCGCTTCAGAGTAGGGTCTGCAAGACCCAGGTTCAGGTCCCCATATTGCGGTGGAAGCTGACTGGGTGATTTTGGACCAGTCACATACTTTCAGCCTAACCAACCTCACAGGGTTGTTGTGCAGATAAAAAGGAGGTGAGAATAATGTAAACTGCTTTGGTCCCCACTGTGGAGAAAGACTATAATTTTCCTTGGTAGAAGCTGTGGAGGAGGGGTGTGGAGACGAAAAGCTGAAGACAGATAAAGGCAGATAAAGGTTAAGTTGGCTGTTGGGTGGGAAGGAAATAGGGTTGCCAACTCTGGATTGGGAAATTCCTGGACATTTAAGGGGTGGATCCTGGGGATGGTGGGGTTTGAGGAGGGGAGGAACTTCAGACCAGTATAATGCCATAGACTCTACCCTCCAAACCAGCCATTTCCTCCATGAGAACTACCATTGCCAGCCTCTGGGTGAGGGCTGGAGATCACCCAGCATTACAACTGTTGTCCGGGTGACAGAGATCAGTTCCCCTGGATAAAATGGCTGCTTTGGAGGGTTGAGTCTATGGCTCCACCCCCAGAAGGGAGAAAGAGTGTGAGATAGATAAGGGTAGAGGGGAGGAAGCAAAGGTGTGACGAATGAGATAACCATCCCGCAAGTTTCTTGCGGGTCTCCACTTGTGTTTATCTAATTCCCTCTTGAAACTGTCCATGCTTGCAGCTGCCACCACCTCCTGTGGCAGTGAATTCCACGTGTTAATCACTCTTTGGGTGAAGAAGTATTTCCTTTTATCTGTTCTAACCCGACTGCTCAGCAATTTCATGGAGTGCCCATGAGTTCCTGTTAATCACTCTTTGGGTGAAGAAGTATTTCCTTTTATCTGTTCTAACCCGACTGCTCAGCAATTTCATGGACTGCCCATGAGTTCTTGTATTGTGAGAAAGGGAGAAAGGTACTTCTTTCTCAACCTGCTCAATCCCATTCATAATCTTATAAACCTCGATCATGTCACCCCTCAGCCGTCATTTCTCCAAGCTAAAGAGCCCCAAGCATTTTAACCTTTCTTCATAGGGAAGGTGTTCCAACCCTTTCTTGATGGACCAACAGTCCAACTCAGTCCAAGACAACTTCAGGTGTGTGCTGTTACACTACTGTCAAGTTGCATGTTTCCATTTGGGCAAATTGGCTTTCTTATCTTGGCTGTATGCCGTGCCGACCTCTTGCCATGAATTTGGATGTCGTTTGGCTCTTTAAGCATAAAAGAGTTGGTGATCCCAGGTACAGACAGCATCAATCGAGATGGACCAATGGTCTGATTCGGTATAAGGGAGACTCACATGTCCACGTGTCCACACTGCAGTGCGTAAGTGGAAATAACTCCCCTTCGTGTATTTCTGTCCCCATTGTTAAATTGACTGTTTGTTTCTATTGTTCTATTGTTTTTATGTGGGCACATGGTGCCCTTTGTAAGCCGCCCTGAGCCAGTTCGCGGGGAGGGCAGGGTAGAACTACAATAATAAATAAATATAAAAAAATGAATAAATTCTGCAGCCTTTGAAAAGATCACCTACACCGGAGTCAGTTTCAGGGAGAATGAGGGACAGCGGAATGGGAATACTGAGCTTTGAGTCCAGTGGCATGGCAGAGACCAACAGTATGGGGGGGGGGTAAGCTTTTGAAAGTCAAAGCTCCAGGGATGCCAGCTTTGACTCTCAAAAGCTTATACCCCCCACCCTGACCTGGATAGCCCAGGAAAGCCGGTCTCGTCAGACCTCAGAAGCTAAGCAGGGTCGACTCTTGCAAGTACTTGGATGGGAGACCTCCTTGGAATACCAGTCATCGGGAGGTGGGGTCAGGCTTTATTCAGCCACCTCTCTGAATATCCTCCAGGCCCCCAGTAGGGGTCAGTCACCAGAGGTTGCCATGACTACCAGGTACACACACACAGTTAGTCACCAGAGCTCGCCATTGTTGGAAAATTTGGTAAAAAATAGATATTCAGAGCTTGCAATGGATCTTTGTTCACTGGAGAGGAGGCATATTCTTTCGATGTAAAAAATCTTTATTTCTAAAGGGAAAGGTACACGGGAAATCTACAAAACAACGAACACTTAAGACTACTACATCCTTGCTACAACAGACAGACTGACCACATGGCTGGTAATGGAGATTCTTCTTTCTTTTTGACCCCTAGAAGGAAATCACCTGAATACATTCACCAATGATTGTGAGTAAATAGGCTCCAGTTTCCCGGGCTTTCTCTCCAGTGGCTTTGAGCCAGGTTCCCTTCCAGGTCAGTCTAAACAATAGCATACAAGGTAAACACATTAACCCTATAATGACTGAACTTAGACCTTGCGACACACATATTTCCAACAGCCATGACTCCCAGGTGCGCACACACACACACTTGCATATATGAAAAATAAAAAATACCCCCCTCAAAGCTTATACCCTCCAAATCTTGTTGGTTTCTAAGGAGCTACTGGACTCCAATCTAGCTTTTCTGCTGTAGGCCGATATGGCTACTCTCTGAAGCCGAATGGGAACTCCCCCCACCCATGAACGTGACCTCTTCTCCTGCACTGCATGCTTTAGATTCAAGACGAAGCACTGGCGAAGAGGCCCAAAGCATTAAAAGCTCTCTATCCAGCTCATTATTGGGGGAAATTATAGTGTTTCCTCGTGAATTGAGGTCTGCGATGAGAAGGCTCTTTTGTTCAAACCATTTCTAATGTGAAAGGCAGCCCTAAATGTTACAAGCAGGCCTGATATTATTCAATTACGCGTATGGCAAAGTTCCCTCTATCTCGATTTCCCCCGTAAATTTTTTGAATCCATCTGCAATTCCATTTCAGCTTTAGGCGAGGAGGGGTCATTATGTCCCTGTACGACCGCTTGCGTTCTTATGACTTGGCATGGAGGAGCAGAGGCAATGCCCCAGTGACTCTGTTTATTTAGTATCGAGGCAATCAAATGAAGAGCCTTTCTCTAAAAACCTGACTGTTGGGGTAGGGGGAGGAGGAGAATGGGTCTAACAAGCGACAGGTCACAAAAGTACGCCTCCCTGCCACTAGTTTCCTGATGAAAGTATGAATCCTCCCGAGCAGCTACAGTGTGTGTGATTAAATAATTCTTTGTGTTGTCTCCCCTTCCCCCAAGAAAATTGTTAGTCCAACTGTCAAATGAGTAACTGTAAATCGCTCTGAGCCCACAGTTGTGTGGGAAAAAGCGATCAATAAACCGAAAGTATTATTATTATTATTATTATTGTTGTTGTTGTTATTGTTATTACCTATGTCCTTGCTCGTTAATTTCCTGGCAGCCAGTCATGACACTGACACATATGAAGAAGAGGAAGAAGAGATTGGATTTATATCCCACCCTTCACTGCCCAAAGACATCTCAGAGCGGCTTACAAACTCCTTCCCCTTCCCCTCCCCACAACAGACACTTTGTGAGGTAAGTGGGGCTGCGAGAACTCTAACACAAACTGTCCTTGAGAGAACAGCTGTGCCAGAGCTTGTGACTGACCCAAGGTCACATCAGCAGGTGCAAGTGGAGGAGTGGGGGAATCAAACCCATTTCTCCCAGATTAGAATCCACGCACTTACCCACTACACCAAACTGGATATGTGTAATCAAGTCCCTTGGCCATGCAAGAGACCGTATGAAACGATTCCTCTAACAGTTTGGTGTAGCGGTTAAGTGCGTGGACTCTAATCTGGGAGAACCGGGTTTGATTCCCCCACTCCTCCACTTGCACCTGACTGGATGACCTTGGGCAAGCCACAGTTCTGACAAGAGCTGTTCTTGAAAACGAGCAGTTTCTGTCAAGAGCTCTCTCAGCCCCACTTCCCTCACAGGGTGTCTGTTGTGGGGAGGGGAAGGGAAAGGAGCTTGTAAGCCACTCTGAGACTCCTTTGTGTAGTGAAGGGTGGGGTATAAATCCAATCTCCTCCTCCTCCTCCTCCTCCTTCCTCCTCCTCCTCCTCCTCTTCTTCTTCTTCTTCTTCTTCTTCTTCTTCTTCTTCTTCTTCTTCTTCTTCTTCTTCTTCTTCTTCTTCTTCTTCTTCTT
Organism: Gekko gecko; assembly: GCA_029375565.1. Classification (NCBI taxonomy): domain Eukaryota; kingdom Metazoa; phylum Chordata; class Lepidosauria; order Squamata; family Gekkonidae; genus Gekko; species Gekko gecko. The sequence continues at coordinate 21,157,319 of JAPDNY010000007.1, forward strand.
CTTCTTCTTCTAACAAGGAGCTTGTCGAGTTGGCGACAAAAGTCCAAAGCCTCATCAGCATTTCGTATTCCAGGACGGCTCGTCCAGTCCTCTGTCGGCAGCGCTTCGGACGGGTTCCTTCACTTCATAACAAAATCTAAATGCTAATAAGCCGACTGCTGAGGGGGGGGGGGCCCCCGAGTCCCACGTTTTAGTTCAGAGTTCAGTCTCTCGCCGGTTTCTGAACACAGTGGCCATCAGACCCTCGTATTTCGCGTGTGTCAAAACAATGTCAGGAGGTTCTCCATTGTTATGTGTGGGGGGAAAAGTATTCCAAGGAAAGAGGGAAGACTTTTTTGTGTGCTGCTTCCCAGTTCGAACTTTGAGGGAAGGGATGAGTCCTTCTAATGATCCTCCTCCTGTCTCTATTACTGTATTGGAGTATAATGCGCGCAACCTCCCTTGCCCTCGATGTAGTCCGCATGTTTTGCAACCACTGAGTCTGGCAACGAGACATCCCTTTCTCCCTCTAAGGGAACATCGACGGTACCAAACGTTGAGCGGTTTTCTGCCAGCCCGGCTTCCTCCCCACAAATACCCTGAGAATCGATGAGAAGAATGGAGAATCTCCTGCCTCATTAAAAGGTTCTTGGCTCACCCCCAAGAACTGCAGCTCGCGGAGGGCGGAGAAGTCGGTGTGAGCCAAACTTAGTTGCTGCAGGGGCAGGAAAGGAAAGAGCTTGAGATCTCATCTAGGCGGAGGTTGCAGGGAGCGATGTTGGTCCGGAGCGAAATCCAAAGGGGAAAAAACCAAATAATACTTTTTATCACTAATGAGCAAACGGACACAAAACAAGGTGTGAGTGTGAAAGTTCTCACTCCGTGAGAGCCAGTTTGGTGTAGTGGTTAAGTGCACGGACTCTTATCTGGGAGAAACGGGTTTGATTCCCCCACTCCTCCACTTGCACCTGCTGATGTGACCTTGAGTCAGTCACAAGCTCTGGCACAGCTGTTCTCTCAATGACAGTTTGTGTTAGAGTTCTCTCAGCCCCACCTACCTCACAGGGTGTCTGTTGTGGGGAGGGGAAGGGAAAGGAGTTTGTAAGCCGCTCTGAGACGCCTTTGGGCAGTGAAGGGCGGGGTATAAATCCAAACTCTTCTTCTTCTTCTTCTTCTTCTTCTTCTATCCCTCCTCAGAACTCAGTATGATCTCTTTACCGGAGTTAGCAAATTGAAATGGAAAAGGGAGTGGATGAAGGAGAAAAGGTGGAGACAAAAGGAAGAGGGCAAATGGAAGGAGTTTGGTTACAGGCAAAAGGGGCTATACCAAATGCGAAAGAAGAAGGACTGGATTTATACCCTGCCCTTCACTACCCAAGGGTGTCCCGGAGTGCCTTCCAATCTCCTTTCCCTTCCCTCCCAGCAACAGGCACCTTGGGTGGTAGGTGGGGCTGAGAGAGTTCTGAGAGAACTGGGACTGGCCCAAGGTCACCCAGCAGGCCTCATGTGTCTCAAAGAGGCTTACAATCGCCTTCCCTTCCTCTCCCCACAAGAGAGAGGCAAGTGGGGCTGAGAGAGTTCTGAGAGAACTGGGGCTGGCCCAAGGTCACCCAGCAGGCCTCATGTGTCTCAAAGACGCTTACAATCGCCTTCCCTTCCTCTCCCCACAAGAGGCACCTTGGGAGGCAGGTGGGGCTGAGAGAGTCCTGAGAGAACTGGGACTGGCCCAAGGTCACCCAGCAGGCCTCATGTGTCTCAAAGCGGCTTACAATCGCCTTCCCTTCCTCTCCCCACAAGAGGCACCTTAGGAGATAGGTGGGGCTGAGAGAGTCCTGAGAGAACTGGGACTGGCCCAAGGTCACCCAGCAGGCCTCATGTGTCTCAAAGAGGCTTACAATCGCCTTCCCTTCCTCTTCCCACAAGAGAGAGTCAAGTGGGGCTGAGAGAGTTCTGAGAGAAGTGGGACTGGCCCAAGGTCACCCAGTAGGCCTCATGTGTCTCAAAGAGGCTTACAATCGCCTTCCCTTCCTCTTCCCACAAGAGAGAGGCAAGTGGGGCTGAGAGAGTTCTGAGAGAACTGGGACTGGCCCAAGGTCACCCAGCAGGCCCCAGGTGGAGGAGGAGTGGAGGAATCAAAGGCAATTCTTCAGGTTAGACTCCTCGACTCTTTAACCACTACACTACACAAGCCAATCGGCAGAAAATATGGGAGCTGGGTACACACAAAACCTGGAGTCATAAGGGTATGATGTCTGAGAGGGAGGAACTTGCCCTCTAGGCAATCCCTGTTAATAGCATTCTGGATAATGAAATGCCAGATAACAAGAGTTTTTGTTTGGTGAGAGCCAGTTTGGTGTAGTGGTTAAGTGTGCGGACTCTAATCTGGGAGAACCGGGTTTCATTCCCCACTCCTCCACTTGCACCTGCTGAATGACCTTGGGCAAGCTGTAGTTCTGATAAGAGCAGTTCTTGAAAAAGAGCAGTTTCTGTCAGAGCTCTCTCAGCCCCACCTACCTCACAGGGTGTCTGTTGTGGGGAGGGGAAGGGAAAGGAGGTTGTAAGCCGCTCTGAGACTCCTTTGGGTAGCGAAGGGTGGGATGTAAATCCAATCTCTTCTTCTTGTTGTTCACTATACATTCATTTCAATGGCATGTGCATCGCTTTAGCAGGGGCTGAAGGGCTGTCCCAGTGATTTGAAAGAAAAGGCAGAGTATGCTGTATTGTCTTGACTATTGTTTGTCCAATAATACTTCAAGAGAGAGAGAGAAATATTAAATCATTCATTTGCTATTGCTTAAATTCCCCAGAAAAAGCTTTGTTTTCATTAAAGAGTAATAAGAATCACTGGACATGGTTTGCCTTTTACAAACCTCTGTTGACTCACCTGTCACAACCTTTGCTTTCAAAATCTTCCTGATTGCTGAGGGGAAAAGGTTCAGCCACAGAGGGCTATGAAGATGTTCAGGGATCTGGAAAACAAATCCTGAGGGGAATGATTGAAGGGCTTGGCTATTTTTAGCCTGGAGGGGGGGAAAAGACTGGGGGAGGAGGACTTGATTGTGTTTTTCAAATACCTGAACGGTTATGTCATAAGGAAATACGTCTTTAGCCACAGAGTGATTAAAATGTGGACTTCATTGCCAGAGGATGTAGTGCTAGGCCACTGGCTTAAACAGTTTTAAAAGGGAATAAGAAAGTTTCATGGAGGAGAAGTCTATCAGTGGCTACTAGCCATGGTAACTGAGGGAAACCTCCATGTTCAGAGGCAGTAATCCTCTGAATCTGAGCCAGGAGGCAACATCAGGGGAAGTCTTCCGCCTCTCTGCCCTGTTGTTGGCCCTCCAGAGGAACTGGTTGGCCTCTGTGTGAGACAGGATGCTGGACTAGATGGACCACTGGTCTGATACAGCAGGGCTCTTCTGATGTTCTTATGAAGGCCTCAGACTCTCTGCCCTGTTGTTGGCCCTCCAGAGGAACTGGTTGGCCACTGTGTGAGACAGGATGCTGGACTAGATGGATCCGTGGTCCAATTCAGCAGGGCTCTTCTGGTGTTCTTAAATGGAAGAAAGCAAAGATTTGTTCTCTCCTTCTCCAGAGGGTAGATCTCAGTTTAACATTAGAAGAAACTTCCTAATGGTAACAGCAGATAGAGAACAGAACAAATTGCTTCTGCAGTGGGTGGGCTCTCCCTGGTATTCGAGCAAAGACTGGACAGCCATTGGGGATGTGCTGACTTTGGGTTTCCTGCACTGAGCGGGGGTGGGATTGTATGAGTCTGTAAATGTACTATCTGCAGGTATTGTGAAGGCAGAGGAAGATGCATTGGGTGGAGAAGAAATATCAATAAATGGGAACTGTGTGGTGGCAGAACAATGGCTTTCTTGAAAGTTGGCATAGTTGAAGCCTTGGGAGTTGAGCATCAGTGTGGTCAGAGAGATAAGAGTGGAATGTGGAAAAATGATCACATATAACTCAGAAGGCTGGGAAGGGTCTTGTCAGTGAGAAGCAGTGGGAGACGCAAAGCTGTTATTTCATATGCTTATGTGTTTCACATAATTCAAAGTAAGAGACCAAACTTTTGACCACGAGTGTATATTAGTTCTAGACTGTGAGGAATGGCTTTCAGGGAAGAGGTTTAGGGCATGCTTTAAGAAAAGTGAACTGACTCTGGGTGGACGTTTTCAGGTGGGTGGCAAAGTTAGTCCATAGAACAAAATTTGATTCCAGTAAAACCATAAAGATCAGTTTTCCAAGCTAAAAGCTTTTGTGAGTCAAAGTTCACTTCATTAGATAAGTCAGGTTCATCGTCTATCCAACGAAGTGAGCTTTGACTCAAAAAAGCTTATACCCTGGAAAAAAATTCTTGGTCTTCAAGATGCTACTGGACTCAGGTTTTGATTCAATAGGGAGCGGCCATGGTTCAGTGGCAGAGCACATAGTGTGCATGAAGAAGATCCCAAACCCACACCAATAAATTAGTGAATGGATCTTGGATATCAAGCAAGAGCCCAATTGGAGTTTTAGAGGAGCAGCTGGAATTCTGGACTACATGGGCTCAAGTTCTGCCTCAGTTTGAGGTGCTGGACCAGAAGCATCATAGATGAGACATTTAGAATTGCTGTAAGGACCACTTGGGAGCTTCTACTAAGACAAATCTTATGCAGTCATGTTTAGAAATCTCTTAAACAGCCAATAGCATGACTGATTGCCTTATCAACATATCCTTTAACTCAGGAGAAACCACACCGTGACCCTGCTTATGCTGCATTTTTCAACTTCTTATTATTTTGAAACAACTTTGTGTTTTATAACTCCTAGACAGGCATTTGGCAACTTTCCATTGAGTAGGTTTCCTCCATACTATATGATCATGAGTGGGATGTTAAGTATGCAACTCAACATGATTGGATTTCAGCAAAGGTGATTTCAGCTTTATTGTAACAGCAAACTCAACTCAACAACACACACACAGAACAGTGGAGCACAGCTCCCTTTTTAAATGATCCGGGCTGTCAAAGCCACACCCATAAATAAGTTAACAACCAATAGGAAAACAAGGATAAAGTCCAATGAGGTCTGTTCCCTCCAAAATACTATATACAGTTATGATTGGTTCATTTACAAGTTTCATAGAAACCAGCCAATAGTAATGCGACAGATTACAATCCACTTTATGTCTGAAGCTTGACATGTGAAAGTATAGAACCGATTCAGCTTCAGGACATAACAGGGAGATCATGAGAAGGGACAGCAGGAAGGGTTGCATCAGAGCTTAGTTCTTGTGGCCCTTTCTTACACGCCCAAGGAAATGCTGATCGCCACTTTGGGGGTCAGGAAGTTTGGCCAGGAATCCTGGAGGGTTTTTTTAATTATTACAAACGATGGCTGAGGGGTGACATGATCGAGGTTTATAAGATTATGAATGGGATTGAGCAGGTTGAGAAAGAAGTACTTTTCTCCCTTTCTCACAATACAAGAACTCGTGGGCACTCCATGAAATTGCTGAGCAGTCGGGTTAATAAACAGATAAAAGGAAGTACTTCTTCACCCAAAGAGTGATTCACACATGGGATTCACTGCCACAGGAGGTGGTGGCAGCTACAAGCATGGACGGTTTCAAGAGGGAATTAGATAAACATATGGAGCAGAAGTCCATCAGTGGCTATTAGCCACAGGGTATAGATGGGAACTCTCAGTCTGGGGCAGGTGATGCACTCTATTCTTGGTGCTGGGGGGGGGCAGCAGTGGGAGGGCTTCTAGTGTCCTGGCCCCACTGCTGGACCTCCTGATAGCACGTGGTATTTTTGGCCGCTGTGTGACAGAGTGTTGGACTAGATGGGCCATTGGCCTGATTCAACATTGGTTTCTCTTATGTTCTTATGTTCTTATTTTTTTTGCCCTCTTCTAGCCATGGAGCAGCGGTCACTGGGGGTGCGGAGGGGGAGGTATTTGTGAATTTCTTGCATTGTGCAGGGGGTTGGACTAGATGACCCTGGAGGTACCTCCCAACTCTATGATTCTATGAGCAAATCCATTTTTCCCACATAGGCAGGGTTCCTCCAACAGGGTCTGTTTGTGCATGAAGGAACTATGTATTTCATATCTCACTATAAACCCATCAAGATCGATCAAGATGGGTCGCTGTGTTAGTCTGTCTGTAGCAGCAAGAAAGAGCAGGAGTCCAGTAGCCACTTAAAGACAAACAAAATGTGTGGCAGGGGAGGAGCTTCCGCGGGTCACTGCTCACTTCTTCAGACTCATGAAAACTCATACGGGGCCACTTATTTTGTTAGTCTTTAAGGTGCTACTAGGAGCTGCGGTGGCTCAAGTGCTTAAGATGCTGAACTGCATGCAGTGGAAGGTCAGTAGTTCAGCAGTTCAAGACCTGAGAGTGCCGCATGACGGAGTGAGCTCCCGTCTCTAGTTCTAGCTCCTGCCAACCAACAGTTCGAAAGCAAGAAATTGCAAGTAGATAAATAGGCACAACTTTGGTGGGAAGGTAACGGCATTCTGTGCGTCTTGGTGTTTAGTCATGCCGGTCACATGACCATGGAAATGTCTTCAGACAGCGCTGGCTCTTCGGCTTTGAAACGGAGATGATCACCGCAACCCTAGAGTCGGATCCGACTGGCTTTCAAGGAAGGGAAACCTTTACCTTTAAGGTGCTACTGGACCCTGGCTCTTTTCTACTGCAAGCCCATAAAGCAGCTTACATCTGCACGAATCACAACATTCAAAAACATCAATTATCGAAAGGCGATGTTCACGTATGGGCACTTTGGGATAATGACTGCTGAAGTTTAGAATGAAAGTCATCAGCCATGCACTACTTGTTCTTCATCATCTTGATTGACTGTGCGGTACAAAGTGGAGGCAGAACCAAATCCTTCCCACACGCGCAATCAATTTGTCTTTGAATTTTCCCTCTTCCTGCATTCACCCTTTTCAGGTCCTGTAATGAGGCTTTCTTAATTTAGCTAACTCTGAACTCCATGGCTATAGGATGCTCGTTTCAAAAGAAAATATGTTGGCTTATGATTGAAGGTAACAATCCAGAGTTTGTTTACACAGATGTTCGGTACTCTACTAAACAGATGTTAGGCATTTTTTTAAAAAATTCACTGGAGCTTATTCAGGAGAACTTCATGACTTTCTGCCCCATAAATAAACATGGGTAGCTACGTTAGTCTGTCTTTTGGCGAGTCTGTCTTTTGGAGAGCCAGTTTGGTGTAGTGGTTAAGTGTGCAGACTCTAATCTGGGAGAACCGGGTTTGATTCCCCACTCCTCCACTCGCATAATGAAATGCCAGATAACAAAAGTTATTGTTTGGTGAGAGCCAGTTGGTATAGTGGTTAAGCGGACTCTAATCTGGGAGAACTGGGTTTGATTTCCCACTCCTCCACTTGCACCTGCTGGATGACCTTGGGCAAGCCACAGTTCTGGCACAGCTGTTCTTGAAAAAGAGCGGTTTCTGTCAGAGCTCTCTCAGCCCCACCTACCTCACAGGGTGTCTGTTGTGGGGAGGGGAAGGGAAAGGAGTTTGTAAGCTGCTCTGAGACTCCTTTGGGTAGTGAAGGGCGGATATAAATCCAATCTCTTTCTCTTCTTCTTCTTCTGTCTATAGCATAGAAAACAGCAAGTGTCCAGAAGCGCCTTAAAGACTAAGAAAATGTGTGATAAGAGTATGAGCTTTCATGAGTCACAGCTCACTTCTTCAGATACTAAAGAATATCTGAAGAAGTGAGGAGCAGTGAAAGAAAAAGAAGAAGAGGGAGAGGAGGAAGAGGAGATTGGATTTTTATCCTGCCCATCACCACCCAAAGAGTCTCAGAGTGGCTTACAATCTCCTTTCCTTCCCCTCCCCACAGCAGACACCCTGTGAGGTAGGTGGGGCTGAGAGAGGTCTTTCAAGGATTGCCCTTGAGAGAACAGCTCTGAAAGAACTTGTAGCTGACCCAAGGTCACACCAGCAGCTGCATGTGGAGGCATCAGTAATCAAACCTGGTTTTCCCAGATTAGAGTCCATGCTCCTAACCACTACACCAAACTGGCTCCCTAGTCTTTAGTCTTTAAAGTGCTATTTGACTTGCTCTTTTCTATTGCACCATAAATCAGTTAAAGCCTTTGGCCTTAATACAGTGTAGAAGATTTGTTTAAAAAAAACAAACAAACAAACATAAACTAGGAATTTCACATGAGTAAAGAAATCTCAGAGCATTGGTGGTGGAAAGTGCCATCACGTCGCAGCAACTTCTGGCAACCCAGTTGGATTTTCAAGGCAAGAGATGAACAGACGTGGTTTGCCATTGCCTGCCTGTGCATAGCAACCTTTGGTGGTCTCCCATCCAAGTATTAGCCAGGGCCGGGGCCAGTTTGGTGTAGTGGTTAAGTGTGCAGACTCTAATCTGTGGGAACTGGGTTTGATTCCCCACTCCTGCACTTGTACCTGCTGATGTGACCTTGGGTCAGTCACAAGCTCTGACACAGCTGTTTCTGAAAGAGCAGTTTGTATTAGAGCTCTCTCAGCCCCACCTACCTCACAGGGTGTCTGTTGTGGGGAGGGGAAGGGAAAAGAGTTTGTAAGCCGCTCTGAGACTCCTTTGGGTAGTGAAGGGTGGGGTACGAATCCAAACTCTTCTTCTCTTCTTCTTCTTTTTGCACCTGCTGATGTGACGTTGGGTCATTCACAAGCTCTGGCACAGCTGTTCTTGAAAGAGCAGCTGTGTTAGAGTTCTCTCAGCCCCACCTACCTCACAGGGTGTCTGTTGTGGGGAGGGGAAAGGGAAAGGAGTTTGTAAGCCACTCTGAGACTCCAAGTGAAGGGCAGGGTATAGATCCAATCTCTTCTCTTCTTGTTGTTGTTGTGTTTATATGAATTGTTAAAGTTTGATTTGGACATGTACATTTGGACATGAACAAAATTTATTTAGAGGGGGAAATTCATAGTCGTTACTTTGCCGATGCTTACATGTCCTTCCATTGTATCGCCCACCCTTTCCCTAAGATGTGACATGATATCCGTGATTTAGTGGGTTTAAATAGTTTGTTCCAATACGCTGCCTAAATAATTGGGGACGTATTTTTCACTGATCAAAAGGTTGGCCAGCAATAAAGCCTCCTGCACTTCAGTGCTAATTTAAACCAGAAGTGTGAGGTAAGTTTTGTAAACAGGTGACTCCCTTCAATTCAGAGGTCCGTGCAGTTATTAGCCATCCATTTTAAAAGTGTTTCATTTTGGTGAAACTTGGCAAAGAAGAGAAATGCCAATTGACTTGTTCACTCAGCTTTGTATGTTGTGCTGCATTTATAAGTAGGAGTGAAAGATGCGCCCTTGACAGGCAGAGTAAGCAATACTTCTATGGACGGCCATCTTTCGGGTATGTTGTAGGGCTATCTTTCAGCTAGGCTCCTGCAGAGTGCAGGGAGTTGGACTAGACGACCTGCAAGATCCCTTCCAACTCTAACATTCTATGATTTTATGAGCTAAGAGGAACAACGGCATAAGGCAGAATATTATACTGTATACTGCGTCTTTGCACAAACTGAATAGGATCCATGATATGGTGTTAGGCCTGGTGTCATCCAAGGGATCTGGAGGTGTTCTATTGACATTAAATCGGACCACACTAGAACTCCGTACCTACTTAATATCTCTAAACACGTACTTAGAGAGTCCTTTACCTCTCTATGGTTTCAATCAATGCCAGCAGCAAATTTGGAGGGCCGATTCAATCAAACTGTATTGGGAACATTGTCTATGTATTTGTGGTTCCCACGAACTTGAGGATTTACCTCACTACATTCTCTTTTGCCTATTGTATTCTAGTCCGAGGGCTAAATTTTTAGCAGGTATTTTATCTGGTCTTAGTGCTTACCAAGTTGAGGGGGGAAAATCATTTTTGTTATCTGACATTGATGCATGTGTCTCTTATAAAGTTTCATTATTTGCCCTTGCTGCAAAGAATATGTGTTCTGAGGTGGCATCGGGAAGGGGTATTATTTAGGCTACTGTATTAAATTAGTCATATTTTGTTACTGATCCCAGGTATCTTTGTATATTTCGACTTTTAACCTATAGCTTGTTCACCATTTGTGTTTTGTAATTTTGTAACGGCCAATGGCTAATTACAATAAACTAAACTGAAACTATTGACGTTAAGGTTGCCAACTCTTGGTTGGGAAATACCTGGAGATTTTGGGGGTGGAGCCTGGGGCAGACAGGGTTTGAGGAAGAGAGGGACTTCAGCAGAGTACAATGCCGTAGAGTCCAGCCTCCAAAGCAGCAACTTTCTCCTGGTGAACTGATCTCCAACACCCGGAGATCAGTTGAAATCCCAGGAGAAATCCAGCCTCCACCTGGAGGTTGGCAACACTAACTGACACCCAAGGCAATTTAATATGATGGTAGCATATGAAATAAATGGTGTCTCGGAGGATTCTGATGGAAGATCAAGGTTCCTTACTACAGACATCAACCTCGTTGACATTCAAAGTTGACCAAGAAAAGCCCAAGAAAGAATATATAAATCTTGTTCTTCCTTAAGAAAATGCATGAAGGAAGTGGTTCCTCTTCTACTCTTTTGATGCTGTTCTCATATATTGAAGCTCCTGTCTTGCATTACCTTTTTGTGTGAGCAATAAAGGAGAAATCCTAGGCTGATCTGATAGCCGTCGAGGTACATAAGCCCGAGGGATTCTCTGCTGTGGACACCGTAAGCTTCACAATATAAAGACAAAACCCTCGCCTTGCTTCTCCGGAGGAAGACAAATACATCTCGATTCCCTGCAGTCCGAAATTCATCAGAAATCTTTGGCTTTCAGAGAGGAAGGCTAAAGCACTCACAGAAGGCAAAGAAGGACGCACAAATGCAACCGATAAACTACAACGAACACAAGAATGCTGATGAAGCAGCTTGAGGTCTGAAATAATAGTACATATAGGTGAATGGCTCAATGGCGTCCACCTCTTCTCAGTTCTATATTGATTTGATCAATGCTCAAATTCAATTGAAGCAATTTTTTAAATTATTATTTTGTTTTCTGAAAAGACGATTTGATACTTTAAAAACCAACAAATTAGATCTGGCGAAGCCAGTTGTGTGCTTTTGCTGTTTTACACTCAGGAGTTCTGCACTTTTCCTGGTTAGGGTCAGTAAAATCCAGGGCTATTTTTGGGCAGGAACACACAGGAACGGAGTTCCGGCTGGCTCCCGAGTTGGCCACGCCCAGCAGGAATCATTAGCATAATAGGCCACACCCAGCAGCAGAAACTGATTAGGATTGGCTACATTAGGGGTGTGTGGCCTAACATGCAAAGGAGTTCCTGCTACAATAAAAGCCCTGGGTTTTGACAACAAATAAACAGAATAACAAGCAAAAGGTGGGTATGGCTGGATGACCACACTTCTAGTAACATGGGGGTGTGGCCTAATAGGCTAATAAGTTGTGTTGTCATGGGTGTGCCCTAATATGCTAATGAGTTCATGCTGTTGGGTGTGGCCTATTATACTAATCAGTTCCTGCTGGGCTTTTTCTACAAAAAATGCCCTGGTAAAATCAAAGATTGATGCTTAGATTCTGAATAATCCAGAAGTGTTCACTTAATGTGAAGGTATTAATTTCAAAAGGGGCTAAATATTATTAAGCTTCAGAGTGAGGAACATTAAAAGTCTATGGTCATTAAAACACAAGAGTACATTTTTCTTGGTGGAATAATGGCTTGCTCTCTGTTGCTCGTCGGGCTTGGTTCCAAATGGAGTTTCTTCACTTGCTGTAGCTGATGGTGTTGAAAAGTACAATTTTCTCAGAGATGTTTACTTTTTAAAAAATCTTAACTTTATTATTAACACCTAATCTTATTTTTTAAAAAGCAACTCCATACACTCCAGATGTGTCTTTGCACAAACTGAATAGGAGCCACTCCAGATGTTCCGTGGGGGTTATTTTTATACAGCTCTGTGGCATATTTTAATTGAAAAAAAAAATGCCACAAGGCTTAAATCTGAGCCTTAGGTTGATAAGTGATTCAGATAAGCCACAAGAAGAAGCTAAATTTTGCCAGATCAAAGAAGGCAATTGATACTAGAGATTCACAATTGACTGGATGGTTTTCATTGCTGTATCAGATGATTTTGCAGATGAAAAGGAAGTTCCTGATATATTTCGTATATGCTGTCAAGCCGCAGGCCAATTATGGTGACCCCAGCAAAGGGCTTTCAAGGCAAGTGAGAAGCAGAGGTGGTTTGTCATTGCCTTCCTCTGCAGAGTTTCCCTTGGTGGTCTCCCATCCAAGTAGTGACCAGGCCCATAGCTAGCTACAGTGGGGCATTTTGGGGCCTGGCCCCCTGACTCCCTGCCAAGGCCCCCTGACTTCCATCCAGCCCCCAGGCCCCCTGGCTCTCTGGGCCACTTGGAGGACTCCCCTCCACCACCCCTTCCCCAAGCGTGGGTTGCTTCCCCATGTAGACAAGCAGAGTGCGAATGCTGCAAAAGTGAGTTTTAGAAATTATTTCATTTTTTATTTTGTGATGTCAGTGCCCCTTGACTTATTTAAAGGCCCCCTGAGTTACAGAATCCTGGCTACGGGCCTGGTAGTGACCCTGCTTAGCTCCTGAGATCTGACGAGATCAGGCTAAACGTGCCATGCCACATCCTGTGCAGGCTAAGCGTGTCCAAATTTTCAAGGGCCCAGAAGCACCTTAGGTTGTACTAGGGATGAACTGATAAGACCATGTTTGAGAGCCAGTTTGGTGTAGTGGTTAAGTGTGCGGACTCTGATCTGGGAGAACCGGGTTTGATTCCCCACTCCTCCACTTGCACCTGGCTGGATGACCTTGGGCAAGCCACAGTTCTGATAAGAGCTGTTCTTGAAAAAGAGCAGTTTCTGTCTCTCTCAGCCCCACATACCTCACAGGGTGTCTGTTGTGGGGAGGGGAAGGGAAAGGAGTTTGTAAGCCGCTCTGAGACAGCTTTGGGTAGTGAAGGGTGGGGTATATATCCAGTCTCTTCTTCTCTTCATGTTGTGTCTTTTTGATTCTGAACATTGTAAGAGATTTTGATACTGGGCTATACCATAGCATTCCACATCCCAGTTCCTGGTGTATTGTTGAGGAAATTGTTCCATTCCTTAGTTCAGGTGAGTTTGAAAGATCCAAAGAAGGAAGGCAGATCCAGAGAAAATAATAGTGAAGTTTTTTGGGTTTTTTTAATATTCTTAGGTAAATTGTTCTGTACTTGAAGAAAGGTGTGGTTGAGGGAAGGAGAGGAAGGTCAGGCCATTTGAAAATCGCATTTCTTCCCCATGTTTTTGAGGAAGTTTGCAGTGCCATAAAAAAAAAAAAATCGATTACATCATGCCCACAAATGTTCATGTAGCTCTATTTGCATAGTATGCAGTGTACAGTATGGTGGTGGACAAGAGAAGAAGGAGAGAGACAGGAGAGAATGGATTTATTCCCCACCCTTCACTCAGAGTCTCAGGGTGGCTTACAATCTTCTGTCCCTTCCCCTCCCCAAAACAGACACCTTGTGAGGTAGGCGGGGCTGAGAGTGTTCTCTTGAGAACTGCCCTTGAGAGAACAGCTCTGAGAGAACTTGTGACTGACCCAAGGTCACACCAGCAGCTGCATGTGAAGGAGTGGGGAATCAAACCCAGTTCTCCCAGATTAGAGTCTGCGCTTTTAACCACTACAATGCCACCAAGTCAGAGCAGATTCATGGTGACCTCAAGGCATGAGATGAACAGAGATGGTTTGCCATTGCTTGCCTGTGCATAGTGATCTTGGACGTCCTTGGCATATATTAGCAAGTAAAACCTTAAGACTTGATCGTGTTACAAATGCAGAGGTTTTCTTTCCTTTTGTCTCTTTGTTCCCGGATATTGCTAGATATGAATTTAATTAGAACAGTGTTCTTTTGGTGTTCCCTTTTCTCTGCAACTATTTTCTTCCCCATTGGAAAGATGATGTGCCGTGGTCTAAGCTTACCAAGTCCCCACCACTTGTGCCCTTCTCATTTTGTCTGCATTTACTGTCTCATCCCACAAGTTGAGCCTTAGATTTATGCCAACTTAATTGGATTTATGCTGATTTATTTCCTTGAAAACCAGGGGGTTGAAAGCAGCCGTCCCGAGCCCATTTACTTGCATGAGACTCCCGCTGAAATAAATCAACCAAACCTGTATGTCTAGGATGCTGGAGAAAATAATTGGACATCTATGTTCTTTCTTGTTCTGCGGGGAGGGGGGAAAGATTCTGCCTTGAATAAAAGGTGTTTACATGTATGGAAGTCAAAGAATGGCCTTGTAAAACAAAGCATGATAGAATGTAAATGCCAGCTGTCATTTCATAATAATTCTATGCCATCAGATTATAGAATCATAGAGTTGGAAGGGGCCATGCAGACCATCTAGTCCAACCCCTGCCCAATGCAGGACCAGCCTGAAGCATCTCTGACAAATATTCGTCCAGCCTTTTCTTGAAAGCTGCCAGTGAAGGGGAGCTCACCACCTCCCTAGGCAGCTGATTCCACCTTTGAACCACTCTGACCGTGAAAAAGTTTTTCCTAATATCCAGCCGATATCTTTCTGCATGTAATTTAAACACGTTGCTTCTGGTACTGTCCTCTGCTGCCAACTGGAACTGTTCCTTGCCCTCCTCCAAATGACAGCCTTTCAAATATTTAAAGAGAGCAATCATGTCCCCCCCTCAATCTCCTCTTCTCCAAACTAAACATTCCTCAGCCTTTCCTCGTAGGCCTCAGTCTCCAGACCCCCCGATCATCCTCGTCACTCTCTTCTGCGCCCTCTCGATTTTGCCCAGATCCATTTTGAAGTGAGCCCTCCAGAACTGTACATAGTACTCCAGGGTTGCTGTTGTTTTTTGTATAAATCTCCCAGTGTATTTTTTAAGGATTTCATATTTTTTCTGCAAACCTGGGACTTTTCTCAGCTTTGTAGAGAGATCTGTCTTGTTAGTTCATGGCTCCGATCTCCAGATTTAAGTATCCGCTGAGGAGGCCACGTAGAAAGTTAAATATATTGCAGTGCATTCCATTACTCTACTAGCATATCGTTATTTTGCTTAAAATTATATCATTGGCAGAGAAGTTGGAATTGTACTAAGTCTGTTTTTCTTTCTACACATGAGCAGTGTTCCCTCTACGCTGAGTTAGTGTGAGCTAGCTCAGTTTTTTAGCCTCCAGCTCACAGATTTTTCTCTGAGCTCAGGAAGGAGGGCTCCAGAGCAAACTAATTTATGCAGTAGCCAAATTGCTCAATCACAACTTTGATGCCAGTAGCTCACAAAGTAGAATTTTTGCTCACAAGACTCCACAGCTTAGAGAGATCATTGCACATGAGTAGGTGGATCGAAACAAGGCCTCAGTGTTCTTAGCCCTTCTGTTTTTTGCCGCTTTTTGTGCTGCTTTTTGTGCTGCTTTTTGATGCCATTTTCCTTCTTTGTTCTCTTCTTTATAGCTGTTTGATCCAGTTGTTTATTGCAGATCAATGTAATTTCATTTTGGTATAGTGGTTAAGAGCAGCAGACTCTAATTTGGAGAACCGGGTTTGATTCCCCACTCCTCCATATGCAGCTGCTGGATGACCCTGGGTCAGGCATAAGTTCTCTCAGAGCTGTTCTCTCAAGAGCAGTTCTCTCAGAGCTCTTTCAGCCCCACCTACCTCACAGGGTGCCTGTTGTGGGGAGAGGAAGGGAAGGAGATTGTAGTCACTCCAAGTGAAGGGTGGAATATAAATCCAATCGTCTTCCCTTGCTTCTCCTCCTCCTCCTCCTCCTCCCTCCCGTCTTCATCTTCCTCCTCTTCCTCTTCCTTTCCGCCTCCTCTTCCTTTCCTCCTCCTCCAGCTTTCTCGATGGCGTCAAGTCAAATGTGGCATCATGGCATCATTAATCAAGCCATATGGTTCCGTACAGTCCATAAGATTAAAAATCATTGTGGATAATGTGACGGACAGAAGGCTGTCCCGCCCCTGAAGGGGAAAACAGCCACTCACTTGAGCCTCCTGGAAGACTGCTTCAGCATCCAATCACCTTTGAGAAGGGGAGTGGAAAGTTGTTGGAGGGAGGCACTGCAGGAGCGGAGTCCAGTTCTGCCTCCGGGAGAGAGCAGTGAGAGTTCCCGTCTAGTTCAGCAAAAGAGCAGACAGAGTGAAGGAAAGCTCCGCTTGAAGCAGAGGGGTTTAGCTCCACCTCTGAGAGAACACAGAGTTACCCAATTGTTAGACCCGTCTCTGGCAATGAGCAGAGCTGGTGCCGTTTAGTCTGACTCTTGGGAAAGAGCAGGCAGCTGTGGGTGGAATCATACGTGTGTGTGTGAAGATCCAAACTCATGGCTAATGCTGTTTGGAGATTCCCAACAGCTAATTGGCAAAAGCCTGTCTATGCTGGAAAGTAGTTTAAAAAAATTAAAACTACTCTCTACATGCATGTGCCTCAGCCAGGTTCCTCTTTTGCCTACCTGGAGTCCTGTGCTGCTGATCTGCCCCTTGAAATCCAGTTTGGTGTCGTGGTTAAGTACGCGGACTCTAATCTGGGAGAACCGGGTTTGATTCCCCACTCCTCCACTTGCATCTGCTGGATGACCTTGGGCAAGCCATAGTTCTGATAAGAGCTGTTCTTGAAAAAGAGCGGTTTCTGTCAGAGCTCTCTCAGCCCCGCCTACCTCACAGGGTGTCTGTTGTGGGGAGGGGAAGGGAAGGGAGTTTGTAAGCCACTTTGAGACACCTTTGGGTAGTGAAAAGCGGGGTATAAATCCAATCTCTTCTCTTCTTCTTCTTCGACTTGTAAATATTTAAATTTTGTTGTTAATGTATAAGTCCTGCCTCAGTGACCCCCCCCTCCATATTCTACTTGAGCACCACAAAGTTTACCTCACAACAGCGAACCCGAAACCTAGACCCTCGCTACCTTTACCTCGCTACCTGGTATCTGAGAGGGACGGTTGATAGTCTAAAATAAGCCTAGTTCACCCAGAATCATAGGCGGCTGTGCGAGAACCCTCAGTTGATAGAAACGGCATGTCACAGATAAATCTGTGGGAAAGAAAAGATGCCACTGAGAATGAGCGATGTCAGGCCTCTACCAGTGCATTAAGCACAATGCAGGTACTGAAATACGGGGCGGGTTTTAGTTTACTGGGAGCAAACTCGGGATGTATTAAAGCATTCTCTTTAAATCGGACACCTTTGCTATGGCAGGCTCTCCGAGGGCTGAAGCAGGGAGACCCGGGACTGGATCTTCACACTGTTGTTTGAAGCTCCGTTGCAGCCATAGGCGGGGGGCCCAGAGCAGAGCGGGGTCATGCAAGGAGAGGAGAGTGAATCTCCCCCCCCACCCATGTGGTTTCGCTAATTGAAAGTGGGTTTCCATGCGCTAATGAAAAAAAGACAGGAAGAGGATGGATGGATGTGTTAACTGATTTCAAGTCACTTCTGGCTTAATGGTGACTCTATGAATTAATGACCCCCCCGGACCAAAATGTCCTGTCATTAGTAGCCTTTCTCAGGTCTGGCAGACTGAGGGCCTTTGTGACTTGCCTGGTTGAGTCAGTACATCTCAAGCTGGGTCTTCCTCTTTCCCTGCTGCCTTCGACTTTTCCTAGCATTGCTGTCTTTTCCAGTGACTGTCTTCCCCTAATGTGACTGAAGTATGATACCCTCAGTTTAGTCATTATAGCCTCTTTGGAGAATTTAGGCTTGATTTGATCTAGCAAAGGTAAAGGTTTCCCTTGCTCGAAAGCCAGTCGCATCTGACTCTAGGGGGTGGTGCTCATCTCCGTTTCCAAGCCAAAGAGCCAGCGCTTTCTGAAGACATTTCCGTGGTCATGTGGCCGGCGTGAGTAAACACCAAGGCACACGGAACACTGTTACCTTCCCACCGAAGTGGTACCTATTTATCTGCTTGCAGTTTCTTGCTTTCGAACTGCTAGACTGGCAGGAACTGGGGCCAGAGACGGGAGCTCACTCCGTCACATGGCACTCGGGTCTTGAACTGCTGAGCTACTGCTCTTGACCAGTAAGCGTCTTAACCACTGAGCCACCACGGCCCCTCAATTTGATCTAGAACCCCCTTATTTGTCTTTTTGGCTATCTACGGTTAATCCATAAAACTCTCCTCCAACAATGCATTTCAAATGAATCAACTTTCTTCTTGTCCGCTTTCTTCATTGCCCAACCTTCACACCCATACATAGTAATGGGGAATACTATGGCAAGAATTAACTTGATCTTGTTTGCCAGTGACAAAAGAATCTTTTCTGACCTCCTTCATGGCTGTCCTTTCCAGTCTCACTGTCCTTCTGGTTTAAAATATTCATTAGCTGCCTTCCTCCTAGGGAGCTCAAGGTAGCTTACGGTATTAATAAAATACACAGATCACATTAAAAAAAGCATAAAACCAACTTTGAAATCACAACTCAGGACTGCTTTAATCAAATGCAGTCCTAAATAAAATGGTATTTAAAGATTAACAATGAGGGGGCCAAGGGTACCACCCTGGGGAGTCTGTTGCAGAATTGTAGGGCTGCCTCCGAAAAGGCCCCCTCTCATGTATTCACCAAATGAGCTTCTTTGATGGAATGATCAGGGGGGCCTCTTCCCTGTGATCTTAAGAGAGATCACTGAGACCCAGTTTGGTATAGTGATTAAGAGTGCAGACTCTAACCTGGGAGAACCGGGTTTGATTCCCTGCTCCTCCACGTGCAGCTGCTGGTGTGACCTAGGGTCAGTCACAAGTTCTCTCAGAGCTGTTCTTTCAAGAGCAGTCCTCGAAAGAGCTCTCTCAGCCCCACAGGTGTCTCACAGATGTCTGTTGTGGGGGGGAGAAGAAGAAGAAGAAGAAGAGGAGATTGGATTTATATCCTGCCCTTCACTACCCAAAGGAGTCTCAGAGTGGCTTACAAACTCCTTTCCTTTCCCCTCCCCACAACAGAGGCACCCTGTGAGGTAGTGGGGCTGAGAGAGCTCTGACAGAAACTGTTCTTTTTCAAGGACAGCTGTGCCAGAACAGTGGCTTGTCCAAGGGCATCCAGCAGGTGCAAGTGGAGGAATGGGGAATCAAACTTGGTTCTCCCAGATTAGAGTCCGTGCACTTAACCACTACACCAAACTGGGAGGGGCGGGGAAGGGAAAGGAGATTGTAAGCCACTCTGAGACTTCGAGTGAAGGATGGGGTATAAATCCAATCTTTCATTCTTAATTCCCAGGCAGGAACATATGGGAGAAGACACAAGATTGAATTCTTTGTTGCCATCCCAAAAAGGAAACCTTTTTAAAAAAAATATTTAATTTTATGGAGAGAGAAAGAGAAAAATGTAAAGTGAGCCCCATCTAAAGCCTAGCAGTTCAATAGAAAATCAAGTTTAACCTCCCCTGTTTACTATTTTATTTATTTGAAACGTTTATCAGCTGCCTTTCTTCCTACGGAGCTCCAGGTGACTTCCAGTATTAATAAAATGCATAAAATATTAAGAAACATAAACATTTAGAGATTAAAACCGTAAGAGCCATAAAACCAAAATTTAAAATCACAATTTAGGACTGCTTTAATTAAATGCAGCCCTAAGTAACACAGTTAGCACTAGGTGTCGGCTTTGCTGACGTGGAGACAACCTAAGATCCTGTCTTCCATGTTTATTGTGGGTTTTTTGTCCATCAAGTCACAGCTGACTTATGGTGAACCCATTTTTTTTTAAGGCCAGAGACATTCAGAGGTTGGTTGCCACTGCCTGCCTGCACATTGCAACCCTGAGCTTTCTTGATGGTCTCCCATCCAGGTACTGACCAGGTACTGATCTGCTTAGCTTCTGAGATCTGACCAGATTGAGTTCACCTGGGCTATTTAAGTCAGTTTGCATCTTACTGGTTTTTTTTCTGAAAGGAATTTATCTTCTGTTATTCAAAAGGATATAGGAATGAACATAAAAATGGTATAGAGAAACACTGTGGAAATATTTTTGGGCTTCCATATTTCTAGGCTTGTGTATGGCGAGGTCAACCTGTTCTCCTTTTTCCTCCCTGGCAAAGCAAAAATCCAATATTTCCAGAGCTGGCAGCCATTTCATTTCTCCTATAAAAGTTCCTTTTTTATCTCTTTCCTTCATTCATCGTTCACCTTCATTCATTGAGACTCAAGGTGAATAACAGAACTAGAAAACAACGCAATAAAGACCAGTAGCATATAATATGTACAACGCAGTGCAATAAAATTAGATTGCAAAAATTAGAGAATTTATGAAATAAAACAGTATAATCCATCCAATCAACAATACAAAGGGGGGTGGAATACTGCCTGAAAATTTCAGACATTAAAACTTCAATCCCAGTTCTTTTATATATAAAAAGGAGCCCCTTCGGACAATACCATTTTATTGCCTTTTTTCTTTTCTTTTCCAAAAATGCCCTCCTGAACAATTCTCTTTTACACACTTTGCAGAATGTGAAAAGCACGAGAGCCTTCCTGACCTTGCCAGGCAGGCCATTCCGCTATGTAGGCACTCGTTGCTTTTTTTTAGTATATTTTATTATTTTATTATATTTTATTGTAGCGGCTCATTTTTAATTCATTTCCCCATCTGTCTTCTCCATCTTCTTCCCTTCACACCTTCCCTTCAAACTTTTCAATTCTGATTTCAATGCTGTTTGCCGCATCAGTTCCACAATAGATAACCACACGTGGCGTCTCCCCGCCCCCACCCCAAAGCTCAGCTAAGCTATACCCTTTCCATTGAGCGCACTGATCTTGCAGTACACCGTGGGAGTTGTAAACGTTCATGTCTCCACAGGGGTCGAGCTTTCTTCTAAGTGCATTTCAGCGACAGCCTTTTAAAAGGCCTCGGCACTTGGTTATGAGTCATTCAGGATGTATCTCATGTGAGAAATTGGAGAGCAGGTGTGAGGTACGGCGGGATGACATCTTAAAAGCTCCCGTAAAGATGGGATTTACTGTTAATCTCTTGAACTGCATTAATATAATGCGCCCAATTGTTTAGCGAGGCATGGGGAATTTCTAATGAGAACCCAACATGGCTAATTTTCAGGCTTCTTGTCGGTAAGTACATAAAAAATGCTGCGGGAATAACAGAACGAGAACGACATCTTCTTAATAGCGCGTTGTTCAAAGATACGTTGCCTCCCCATGCCCTAGGTCCTGCAAAAACGTGTGCGCCAAAGAACCTTTCAGAGGGGAATGCATTTAGTGTCATTGACCAACTTGTAACCAGCTTGTGGAGGAGACGTGGCCTTCAGTAAGTCACAAAAGTGCAGGGCGACCGGGAAGCATTAGTAGACATATCAGCAGAAGTTGATTCCCGTGCCAGGTGCCATATTATTCACCACTCTAAGAGCAATTGCTAAGAGCAATTTCCTCAGATATCAGTATAGGTCAGGCTAGGATAAAGCCTGCTTTGGAACTAGAGCATCGGTACGTTGGTAGCACCCCCAGCAACCTTCAGGAATGGCCACCACTTCACTGTCCCCTGTCCCCGGTGCATTCCTTGTAATAGTGGGGGGTAATACAGTGTGGGGTAATACAGTCTTGACTTGAACGGCCCAAGCTTGCCCAGACTCGTTGGCTCCGTGGCTCATCTCACTGTTCTAGCCACGCACTATCTACCCTGCCAGAGCCCACGTTCATTTATGGGAGGGACTGGATCCATCATGCTTATTCTCCCTTTGTGCGTGTTCTTGGCCCTGCTTTGGCAGATCTGTGTCCTTTCCCCCTCTTCTGTCCATCCGAAGCACCAGACAGAAAGATAAGAAAGAAAGAAAACGGACTTCCCTAAAAACTGCTTTTTCATGGTTCTCTCAGTCCTTTCTGCTGGGGCAGGGGCAGCTACATGGCTCGCGTGTGTCTAATATTCCCCAGTTGTTCTGCCTATGCTGGCATGTGGCACCAGAACATAAGAAGAGCCCTACTGGATCCGGCTAGAGGCTCATTTGGTCCAGCATCCTGTCTCACACAGGGGCCAAGCAGTTCCTCTGGAGTTTCAACAACAGGGCATAGAGGGTGAGGCCTTCCCCTGGTGTTGCCTCCTGGCTCTGGGATTCAGAGGTTAACTGCCTCTGAACATGAAGGTTCCCATTAGTCACCAAGCCTTGTAGCCACTGATGGACCTTGTCTAATCCCCTTTCAAAGCCATCTATGCCCGTAGCCATCTCTGCTTCCTCTGGCGGCAAATTCCACATTTTTAATTATTCACTGTGTAAAGAAGTATTTCCTTTTGTCTGTCCTGAATCTACCACTGTCAACTGCTCAGATGCAAATGCAGCCACCACCAAAGAAGCCCAGGGTATCCATACACAGGCAGGCTGTTAGCCAAATTGCTCTATTTTAAATATAGCAATTGGTTTATTATTATTATTGGGTTCTCGCCTGTATATACAGAGAATGCTGCTAGTCTGTAATGGTTCCCAGTAAAAGACATAATTAATAAAATATTATTTTACTGAATATAATCCTTATTTATCCATTCACAAACACACAAACAGTATTCAAACATTCACACACATAAAATAGAACTAAGAAAGCAGAGGGGATTGATGGCTTATGGAGGTGATACTACCTGTCAGATGTGCAGAAGTCCATGAAGAAGGATTGTGGCCTAAACCCAGAGGGTTCAGGGGTGGGCTGCCATTTTGGCTCATGGCAGAGACACACGGTTTGAGGCCATGCGTCTGCTGGGATATACCCACTGTAAGACAAAGCAGCCCAATGGGTGGCCCTGGGGGCTGGTCTCAGGTGAGAACAAAAGATTTCCTGGACCAATGATGAGTCCCAGAGGTGTGTGATGTCAGTAGAGGCAGACCTTAGGTATGACCAATCAGGTTCCAGAGAGGCAGGGTCTGGATTAAACAATAGAAGCCAGGTGTTGGGTAGCCAGTTAAATGGATTATAGGACTTGCTGGCCAGGTAAACAAAAGGTGGAAGACTTCCCTGATTGTCCCTGATTAGCATCAGGAAGGGTCGTTAACAATTTGAATGCTTAACGACTGGCAGAGGGAAAGTCCTTTGTCTGCTGTATGACCCTTAATCCGTGTATGTGACATGCGGCAGGTATGCAATGGAGTCCCTCAGAGTAAAAAGACAGCTTTTTCCTTTCTCTATGGACTTCTACCTTGGCATCCATTTTACAGTCTAGACAGACCATGTGGCAACAGCAAACAGTCCATAGCAAAGCCCCATAATGGCGTCGGGGCTAACAAGGCAACGCTTGCCTTGAAAACTCTACAGGTTAGCTGTGCCAAACTGAGCCAGTTTGGTGCAGTGGTGAAGGGCATAGACTCTAATCTGGGAGAACCAGGTTTGATTCCCCCACTCCTCCCACTTGCAGCTGCTGGATGACCTTGGGCAAGCCGTAGTTCTGTTCAATGTTCCCTCTAAGCTGTGGAGTCTTGTGAGCAAAAAAATCTACTTTGTGAGCTACTGGCATTAAAGCTGTGAGTGAGCAGTTTGGCTACTGTATAAATTAATTTGCTCTGGAGCCCTCCTTCCCGAGCCAAGACAAAAATGTGTGAGCTCAAGGCTAAAAAACTTTGAGCTAGCTCACACTAACTCAGCTTAGAGGGAACTCTGGTTCTGTCAGAGCTTTTCTCTCAAGGGCAGTTCTCAAAAGAGCTCTCTCCGCCCCACTTACCTCGCAGGGTGTTTGTTGTGGGGAGGGGAAGGGAAAGGAGTTTGTAAACCGCTCTGAGACTCTGAGTGAAGGGTGGGTTATAAACAGCCCCGTAGCTAGGGAATTCTTTGGGAGGGGGCCTCAGGGGGCCCGCCAGCTAATTAAATAAAAGTACAGTGCAGGTGGTAAGTTGGAGCACTTCAGGGGCAACCCAGGAGGGAGGGGGCCCAGAAGAAACACTAGGGGGCCAGGCCCCGTGGGCCCCATGTTAGCTACGAGCCAGGTTATAAATCCAAACTCTTCTTCTTCCTCTTGATGGCACTTTCCACCAGAACATTGTAATGTATGTGATTTTAAGGGATGCATGGCTTGTCCATGATGACCTTGGACCACCCATGACCCAAGCAAATTGTTCAGGTGGAGCAATTCTTCAGCCAGCTGCCGTGCTGAATGCCGCCACTGCGCAGACACCAAATGGCCTGAAATGCTACCCATTTTGAAATGCGATCGGAGGAGGTGTTCGGCTCAAATGGGTATAACAAATAAGGTGCATGCCATTCCTCCAGCAGCTGTTCCTCAAACATCAAATCATCCCTACCCGTGCGTCTTTGTTTTCATACCGTTTTCTCTTTCCACGTTCTGATTTTCCCTGTAAAAACCGTATGCCATTATCTACACAATTGGAGTGTTGGTTGTATGTAAACTGCTTTTAACAGCCATGAAAAATGGCACAGGTGAGGAAAGAAACAAAATAATCAATGGGAATAAGATGGACCAAAATCTGTTACAGTACATGGAATCCAAAAGACACCTATCTGTTTATCCTTAGTTTAACATTGGCCCCAGTCACATGGAGAATTTGCCACACGGAAGGCACAAATGTCAGGCGGATTTTCGGGGTGCGATCACACTGCAACATCTAGGAAGCGTAGTGCTCCCGTGGCCAACCCATGGTGTCCTGCAAAGATGTGGAGTTAAAAAGTACCGGGGAAAGTGCACTAATATCCGGAAAACGCGGGGCAAAGGCGGGCGTCTGATCGTGGGAGTGCTAGTATCCTGTGGCATCCGGCAGCCGTCCATGTCCCATCATTTATTTATTTATTTATTTATTTATCATAAACCGGATGTTTTACTGTGCATGCACACAAACACGAAACTGAAAGCGGTGCCACTCCACAGAACAGCGCATGCGCACAAACATGAAACCGAGATCCGGAAGTGGTGGCTTGTGATTGCCGCTTGTGTGATCGCGCCGTGCCGTTTCTTTGCCACGCTTCAGCATCGCTGTGTGATTGGCAGCTAACAGCCTAAGCGTGGAGACTCGGGGGACTGTGTGATCAGGCTACCGCACTTTATTTTGCTCCGGGGCGAACAGCCATGCATCCCCCCTGTGTTATCTGGCCCGTGTGATCGGGGCCATTATATGCTTCTAGACCCTTCAAAACGCTGGTTCTCACTTGCCTTGAAAGCCCCTTGCTGGGTTGCCACGATTTGGTTGTCCCTTGACAGCACGTACAAAAAGGGTTACCAAATATGGGTTAGGAAATTAGGATATTTGGGCGTGGAGCTTGGGGGGAGGGCAGGATTTGAGAGGAGGGACCTCAGCTGGGTATAAGCCATAGAATCCACCCTCCAAAGCAGAGAGCCTCTGCCTGGTGAAACCTGTGATCGCCGGATGCTTCTCTCTTCTCATCTCTAGATGATAGAAACAGTTCTTTGGATTCCAGGAGTAAATGAATTTTTGAGCCCATTCGAAGGTTCATAAGGAAAACGCCATCCCTCGTTTGTGTGACTGAGGGGCTTGTGTCCCAGCATTCCTGTGTTTGGAAAGCTAGCTCGACAGATGGCACTAACAAGAACGCTAGCTGAATACATTGCTGAATACTGTGATAATAAGGTTGTTCAGTCCTTTCGGCTGAGTTCAGACTGGCAATTTGCCCCGCTATAGCCACGTTCCAGCCACGTTTCCCAAGCAGATTAAAGGGGGCATTCAACCCATGCTGTTCCGCTTCGCTCCGGCGTTTAAAAGATACCTGTTACAAGTGGTAGCAAATCCCAGAGAGTGTCTTTATCCCGCTGTATTCCACTTCTGGGATGTGTGAATGATCATCCGAAAAGCCGGGAGCAACCTGCGTTGCTCCTGGCACATATGACTGGCGCATATGATTGGCGCATAGGCATCCAGCTGATTTACCAGGAAAAAGCCGTTTACAGCTGCACCTCTGGGCCAGCAGTGTGAACGCTCCTACATGCCTCCTCCCAGTATGCTCCTGCATCAGTTGGGCCTGTGTGACTGGGAAAATCCGGAACAGTTTGTTCTGGGGCTTTTTTGCCACGACTGGCTCCCACTGCAGACTGCCAGTCTGAACTCAGCCAATATGTTTGTTATGTTAAAATGTTATGTTATAGTTGGATGCATGTTGTTTATCCTAACATATTAAAAACTATTAAGAGAAGAAGAAGAAGGCTAGCCAGAGCCAATGTTGCCCACATGCATGGCTGCTAGGATTGCCGGCCTCCAGGTGGGGCCTAGGGATCTCCCGCTTTTACCACTGATCTCCAGCTGACACAGATCAGCTCCCCTGGAGAAAATGGCTGCTCTGGAGGGTAGACTCTATGGCATTGTACCAGGCTGAGGCTCCTCCCCTCCCCAAACCCCACCATCTCCCAGATTCACCCCCAAAGTCTCCAGGTATGTTCCAACCCAGACCTGGCAACCCTAGGCTGGGAAATTCCTGGAGACTGGGAAGGGGGGGGAGCCTGAAAAGGGTGGTGTTTGGGGAGGGGAGGGCTATCAGCAGTGTCTAGTACCATAAAGTCCGCCCTTCACAGCAGCCATTTCCTCCAGGGGAACTGATCTCTGTATCATTTGTCATTCTGCAACCTGGAAGCTGGTGACCCTAACATCCATACACATCCTTTCCTAGGCTTGGGCAGTCTCAAGAGCCCGTTTGGTGTAGTGGTTAGGAGAGTGGGCTCTAATCTGGGAGAACTGGGTTTGATTCCTGTCAGCTATGCAGCTGCCATGGCTGAGGAGGGGGATGCTGGCTGTGAGTGCATTGTCTCTGCCTTTGCCTGACTTGGAATGTTAAGTTTCGATTCTCCTTGTCTCCTTATCTTCTCACAGCTTAGACCTGTGACCTTGGTGCCTTGTTACTGTATTCTCTGGGAATTCTTAGCCAGTAGCTTAGGCGGGCTTTTGCAATTATTTTGATTGGCTCTGGTCCATCCCCCTGACCCCTTTGAATCTTGTATATTATTCAGCTACGTGTGCTTACTTTCACTCCTGACACTGAATGTATGTGCCGATGACTTGCCTTTACTGACTCCAATAAACTGTACTCCTTTGGAAAGAAAGTTGTGGGGACTGGTTGCTGCCTGTGTGACCTTGGATCAGTCATAAGTTCTTTCAGAGCTGTTCTCTTCAAGGGCAGTTCTCGAGAGAGCTCTCTCAGACCAACCTACCTCACCGGGTGTCTGTTGTGGGGAAGGGGAGGGAAAGGAGATTGTAAGCTGTTCTGAGACTGCTTCGAGTAGTGAAGGGCAAGGTATAAATCCAATCTCCTCTTCTTCGGAGCTACTATACTATCAATTTCCTCTTCCCCAAGCTCTGAAAAAGAGGTACTCGTCCCAGTGTTTGGCTTTAATCCACAACCGTAAAAGAACAAAAATAGGGTTACTGTGTAAAGAGGGTTTGAATTAACCTAGATTAAGCCCTCCTGAAAAGAAAGGTATTTGGGAAGTCACCTCAGCCTACTCTCTAGTGCAAGCTGGAGAGAAAGTATCTCCTAAGGAATGTCTGGCTGCGGCTCAAGACACCGCAGGAAATTAACTGCTTTGGTGAATGTTGCCCCGATAGGAGGTTAATGCTATGCTAATATGGCTGTTTTTTTTAAAAAAAGGAAAAGCCTATATACATGAGAACTGCTAATATGATTAAAGGCAGCTAATAGGATTAAAAGGTTCTTTAAAAGGGGACGCATACTTAAGATGGGTTTTTGGTCTGCTTTGCATTGGTAAAACTGTATTATGCACCTGCTCTGGCAAAATATTATAATTTAAGGCTCAGAAGAAGCTCTGGTGGATGTTTCCACAGAGTTTCTGGTTTTAGGAAGTAAGGATTTTTCTTTTCTTTTCTTGCCGTGTATTCTCGGAGTTAAAGGAAGAAAAATCACACCTGCTGTTTTCTCCCTTCAGGGGGTACACTATGAGCCTTTTGCTAGTTCTGCATAGTGTTGGCACCAGCCTGCTGTTCTTCTCGTTTCAGATTTCCTTGGCATTATATAATCCTGCATGTTGCTTTCAAGAGGGTATAGACCAAGCTAAGCTGGCCGTAGATATGGAGTGGTGTACAGGGATGCGACTGAATTTCACAGCTCCGCTGGCTGAGTTCCAAAATCCCTGGGTTTTTTGTTTCGGTTCTCTCTTGTGGGAATCGGACTCCCGGGCTTTTGTTTTCACACTTTTTATTTCTTCACGCTGAATGTTTCTCATTAAATTTACTCAACTCAAAAAGAACTGGGAAACCCAGTAACAAAAAAAAAAATGGGTGACATGAAGAGGCTCATATTGAGGACATCCAAACCAGAAGGAAACGGAACATGGTGCTTTGGTATAGGTCCAAATGTGTGGGCAGGGTTTTGCTAATTCCCAGCTACTTGATTTTCTGCCCGCTGGGTCTGAAGTGCCGTCAGTGTGGTTAGGAGTGTAGGGTTAGTGTTTGGGAGACCCAAGTTCAAGTCCCCACTTGTGCCATATAAGCTTACTGGGTGATCTTGGGCCAGTTACACACTCTTAGGCTAACCGACCTCACAGGGTTGTTGTGAGGATAAAATGGAGGAGGGGGGAAACAATGTAAGCCACTTTGGGTCCAGTTTGGGGAGAAAGGCAGGGTATAAATAAGTTAAATAAATAAATGGGGAGGGCTGCGACACACACTGACATCATGCAGACAAACTGACATCACTTCAGGTTGAAACAGGAAGTGACATCATGGACATTGCCATAGAGTTTTTTTGTAAATCCTAGAGTGTCCCATGACATCACTTCCCATTTTTACCAGAAGTGACATCAGCATGCCGCTGTAACATCAGTTTGCCAGTCCCTACTCTCAGTTGCTCCTAGGGTTTACCAGCTATGGCCTGGCGAACCTAAGTTTAGTGGCTAGCATGTCAGACGGACTGGGGAGACCTGGATTCAAAAATTTCACTGAGAAATCACAAGCCAGCCATCTCTTATCCTATCCTACCTCATGGAGTTATTTTTATTATTTTTTAGTTTATGAAAATATTTAGACCCCGACTTTTCTCCAGCAGCTCACAACTCTCAAAATTACAAATACACAAAATACTGTAAAACCCTTTACCTGACTCACTCCCCCCGCAAAGACTGTAACTTAAATGCCATTGGAATCCCTCACAGATAAAACAGCCCCAATGCACCCAGCAAGTTTCAGTGGCAGAGCGGGGATTTGGTCTGGGGTCTTCCAGATCCTAGTCTGACGCTTTAACTGCTAGGCCATGTTGGCTGTATATTCAATAAGATTTAGTGAGAATAGTCAGACTGTTAGGCTTGAGGCCCTTAACCAGTCCTAAGTCCACAGCCAATGCTTGGTCTTGGCATCCACAAGAGCTCATCCAAGAAAAATACTTTCCTGTAATACCCAACCACCCCTTGCATCTAGATATCCCGACAAGATGGTGACCCATCTCACTTGGGTTGGCCCCCCTTTTTTCCCAACCCATTGTGAGATAGCCATGGCTAGTCCCTAAGTCACACTTATCATGAAACTTATTGTATGTGTTTGGGGAGGGGAAGGGAGGGGCAGTGGCTCAGTAGAAGAGCATCTGCTTTTCAGGCAGGTTCAGTCCCCGGTATCACCTGTTAAAAGTACCAGGGAGCAGGTGATGTGAAAGACCTCTACTTGAGACTCTGGAGAGCGGCTGTCAGTCTGAGTAGACCGTTCTGACCTTGATGAGCCCATGGCCTGATTCAGTATAAGACCACTTTATTTAAGGAGGGGCCATGGCTCAGTGATAGAGCACCTGCTTTGCATGCAGAAGGTCCAAGGTTCAATCCCTGGCATTTCCAGCTTAAAGGACCAGGCAGTAGGCGAGAAGAAAGACCTCACCCTGAGACCCAGGAGAGCCACTGTCGGTCTGAGTAGACAATAGTGACTTTGCTGGACTGATGGTCCGATTCAGAATCAGGCAGCTTGATATGCATTCATATGTATTCCCTCTGAGCCTTGTGGGGTAGTCACAAGGGTAAGATAGAGGAGTGGAAGAGCCATATATGCCACCCTGAGCTTCTCAGTGGAAGAACCTCAGTTAAAGGGCCTAGATCTGTTCCCTGTGTTCCAACCTGGATAGCCCAGGCTAGTCCGATCTTGTCAGATCTCAGAAGCTAAGTGGGTTTGGCCCTGGTCAGTATTTGGATGGGAGACCACCAAAGATTTCCAGGCTCTCTACTCAGAGTTGGGCAAACCATTTCTGTTAGCCTCTTGCCTTGAAAACCCTATGGGATCTCCATAAGTCAGCTGCAACTTGAAGGCACTTCACACACACACACACTGCTTCCTGTTTTTGTTGACTGGTCAGTCACATATGTGTTTGAAGAAGAGCACAGTGAATAAAGTCTGTGCGTGTTCAAGAACAAGACATATGTGCATATCGTGGTCATGGACATGGATTAGGGTTGCCAGGTCCCCCCTTGCCACTGGTGAGGAATGGGGGGAAGGGTTGCCATATCCTATGTCTGGGGCAGTGATGCTCTGTATTCTAGGAGCTTGAGGAGGGCAACAGTGGGAAGGCTTCTGCAGCCCACTGGGCCCACTGGTGGACCTTCTGATGGCACCCGGTATTTTTGGCCACTGGGTGACACAGAGTATTAGACTGGATGGGCCATTAGCCTGATCCAACATGGCTTCTCTTATGCTCTTATCCAGGTTAGGAAACTCCCTGGAGATTTGGGAATGGAGCCTGGGGAGGACAGGAACCTTGATAGGGCACAATGCCATCAGAGTCCACCCTCCAAAGCATCCATTTACTCCAGGGGAACTGTAGTCTGGAGATGAGGTGTAATTCCAGGGCATCCCCAGGTCTCACCTGGGGGCTGGCATCCCGAATATGGATACCTGAGTAAAAAAAGAGAGAGAGAACTGGCCCTTTGTGAGTTCCCAGTACCTCTGCCTAGGAAAAAATGGTTATATTTTGTGTAATGGGAATGCATGAGGTGTATGAGCACAGGCAGAGAATAATGGCATATGCTGGGCTATTGAATCCCTTCTCTCCAGCGACTTGCCAGTTGTGAAAGCCGCCATTGAAGCTGATTTTGCAGAGGGGCAGGAGGAGCTCTCCAGTGTAGCCATGTTGCTATAGAGACGGCGGGCCTGTGATTGTGGGATTTCAATGCCAGCTGCCCCCCCCCTCCTCTCGTACCATTGTGGGAGGGAACGCTGTGCAAATCCATTCAGGGAAAAATCACATCCTTAGACAGAAAGCTAATAGTGGAAATGCTATGAATATATCTCTGTATCCATCTACCTGAATACCGGATGATTTTCTGCTTGGCCAATAAGGCTGAGGCGAATGCCAGCGGAATGAATAATGACGTAAGATCACTCTGTTTGCCCTCAAGTGTTATGAGCGGATAACTGCCCTAGTTATTCATGGAGCCATTTCCCCCGCTCCCCAAAGTTTCGCTCCTCTTTTCTTGGCACCGGACTACACCATCCATCTCATTAGTAACATTAACCAAATGTATCCGTGTAGGGCATAAAAGTAATTACAAAATATGGGGGTAGGGAATCATTAAGCACTATTGTAAAATAAGTAATATTGATTCATTTGGCATTTGAATAATAGGATTAATCATCCCGAGCATGTCTGGGATTATAAACGGGAATGAAATATGGAATTCCACATCGAGGGTGTCAGTCTGGCAAGCTTATGAGCTCCTCCGTGCTCTAGCAAGTCGGCGACAGTAAGAATCACAGACTTGGATTGACATTGTAAGTGGATGGGCCCCGATCTAGACACCGGCACCCTCCCAAAATGGTTGGTTTATTACCAGTTCCAGTCCAGATAACAAATTCCAGACTGTAAAATATCACAAGTTTGGACTGATGTCGTAAGCAAACGCAGCCCAGTGCAGTCAGTAAATCTCTAGATCGGTGGTTCCAAAACTAGGCAATGATTCTAAAGGTGAGTACCATCATTCTGATGGATTTTATTCAGCATTGTGGTGTATAGTTACAGAAAGACTTGTTAACGATTAGTGGTTAAACTGTCGACTAGAATCTGGGAGGACTCGGATTCAGACAGCACCCCGCCACAAAGATTGCTGGGTGACCATGGGCCATTCACTTTCCTCAGCCTAGATTTCCTCACAAGGTTGCTGTAGAATAAAATAGGGAAGGATGAAATAGGATGATCAAGGACCTGGAGACCAGCCCCTATGAGGAAAGGCTGAGGGACTTGGGAATGTCCAGTCGGGAAAAGAGGAGGTTGAGGGGGGACATAATTGCTCTCTTGAAGTCTTTGAGGGGCTGTCGCTTAAAGGAGGGCAGGGAGCTGTTCCTGTTGGTAGCAGAGGAGAGGACTCACAAATAATCCAGATACTGCTGGATATTAGGATTTTTTTTAAAAGCAAGAGTAGTTCAGCAGTTAAATTGGCTGCCTAGAGAGGTGGTGAGCTCCCCCTCACTGGCAGATAGCGTTGCCAAGTACCTCCTGACAACTGGTGGGGGATGGGGGGGGGACTTTCCTGGAGAAAGAGAAAGGCCCAGGCCTCATATCCAGCATCACACAGGAAGTGATGTCATCACACCAGTGAAGTTCAGGCAATGCTCTGGTATTTGGGCAAAAACTCTGTGGGGAAAAAACCTGGCTTCTACCATAGAGTTTTTGCCCAAATACCAGAGTATAGCTTGGACAACACTTGTGTGATGACATCACTTTCTGTGTGACGGTGACAATGAAGCTTCGGCCTTTCTCTTTCCCAAGATAAGTCCCCCTGTGGGCCAGCTGATTGGTGGCTGGGGGGCAGGGCTTGGGGGTGGGGGACTCCAGTGTCATAAGAACATAAGAACATAAGAGAAGCCAATGTTGAATCAGGCCAATGGCCCATCTAGTCCACTGGGGGTCTGGCAACCCTACTGGAAGGCTTCAAGCAGTGGCTGGACAAAGACTTGTCAGGGATCCTTTGGATGATACTGCATTGAGCAGGGGGTTGGACTACACGGCCTATATGGCCCCTTCCAGCTTTATGATTCTGTGATTCTATGTACGTCAGCCTTGAGCTCCTTGGATAAAGGATGGGGGAAAAATTCATAGAATCATAGAATCAACAGAGTTGGCAGGGGCCAGACAGGCCATCTAGTCCAACCCCCTGCTCAGTGCAGGATCAGACTAGAGCATCCCTGACAAGTGTCTGTCCAGCCACTGCTTAAAGACTGCCAGGGAGGGGAAGCTCACCACCTCCCTAGGCAGCTGATTCCACTGTGGCACAACTAAAAAAGTTTTTCCTAAGATCCAGCCCATTCTTGCGAGTCCTCTCCTCTGCTGCCAACAGGAACAGCTCCCGGCCCTCCTCCTCCAAGGGACAGCCCTTCAAAGACTTCAAGAGAGCCATCCTGTCCTCCCTCCACCTCCTCTTCCCCAGACTGAACATTCCCAAGTCCCCCCGCCTTTCCTCATAGGGCTTGGTCTCCAGCCCCCCCCCCATCATCCTCATCACTCTCCTCTGCACCCACTCCATTCTGTCCACATCCTTTTTAAAGTGAGGCCTCCAGAACTGCACACAAGACTCCAGGTGCAGCCTGACCAATGCAGTTTACAATGGGACTATCAATTTGGATGTTATGCCTCTGTTGATACACCCCAAGATTGCATTCGCCTTTTTTGTCGCTGCATCACTAGATAGCATAGCTAGGAGTGCAATGTATCACCTCAAGCCCTTTCCAGTGGTGGTTCATCCTGGCAGTGTGTGCAGTTAGGTGCACAGGCAGTGGGAGGGCTCATGGGTGAGTGGGTAGAGAACGGGCATACAGTTAGGCAGTGGGGGGTCCAGTGTGAGCATGAGCCCAGCAGTAGCCGTGGGAGGGTACCTGGGCACTCTTCGCCCAGGGTTCCTCAAAACCTGTGATACCACAAATATTGAACTTTTATGTATTCACATATCTAAGAATGCTTTCAGATTCTGCATCCCTATTTGTTCCAACTGCAAAATCCTTGTTACCCATTCTCTCCCATGCAAATCGAACTAATGATTCTTCGTTTTCATACTGCTGCTTGTTTCTTTGCACCGTTTTCCCCTGTAAAATGTATGCATTTTCCCCAACATGATCTGCACATCAATCAGCATTGTACATGACATTATTATATTATACGGCTGATGGGTATTGTATGCATAAATACCTCATGATTTGCATACACAGACTTGTAAGCGATACAAGCAGCAGTTGACAGCAAAAAATAATAATAATAATTGTGAAGCCCAAACCAGGGACGAATCTATAAATTGCTATAAAAAGAAATGAGAAGGGGAATATTCATTCACCCCCTTAAAGAACATGGTTCATTATTGCCAAGTAAGGAGTTTCAAGCATGTACTCTTGTTCCAGATTCTTCACCCGCACTTAGTGTCTTTTGTGACAATTTGCATTTTTGAAATACACCAGCCAATGTCTCTCCTGGAAAAAGATAGATGGCCCATGACCAGCTCTCTTGGGAGAAAACAGAAAAACATCCATTGTCTTTTTCCTCTATAAATAGCCACAGGAACAACATAATACCCCAGTCTCTCAGTCCTCCTTTTCTCCTGTGATTTCTCTCATTATGTGGTTCGAAAGGAGGAGAACACTCCGAAATAGCAAAGATTGTCCCATTTCTGTGACCTCAACACTGGTCAGTAGCGGAACTTCTCTTGCGTTCCCACCAGAAATAGCTGTAAAAGTAGTCTTCAGCTGATGGGTTGGGACCTTCATGTGGATCACAGAACCTCACCTACTGGGTCAGGAGCTTCAAAAAACACTGCTTGTCTTCTTTATTATGATTATTTTGTATTTTTCATATGTGTGTGTGTGTACATGTGTGTGAGTGTTTTGTATCTGGAAGTCATGGTGACCTCTGGTCACTGACTGCATGCACACCTGGAAGTCATGGCGACCTCTGGTCGCTGACCCCTACTGAAGGCCTGGAGGATATTCAGAGAGGTGGCTGAATGAAACCTGCCCCCACCTCCCAGCTCTGGTATTCCACAGAGGTCTCCCATCCAAGTACTTGCCAGAGTCGACCCTGCTTAGCTTCTGAGATCTGATGAGATCAGGCTCGCTTGGGCTATCCAGGTCAGGGTGAAAAAACATTGCTTGCCTTTTGAAAGGCCCTGTTGCCAGTCTGTGTGTTATGGCAGAGAGCAGGGGTGCCCCCCTCATGCCCCTCTTGGTACGTATGCTGAAGAAGCAGTAGGACCGTGAGGTGAGTTTGCTCAGCTGGGTTGCCAGCCTCCAAGCGCTGTTACCCAAAACGGTCTAATAATTGACTGATTCGGGAAATTAGCCGGCAAGAGGAGGGTAACACGGGAGTCGTCACTTCTGTATACGGGGGCCCTTCCCTTGGAGAACTCTCAAATAAGCCAGGCTGATGTTCCGCTAATAGAGTTTTCCTGAAAACTAAGAAAGAATAGCATCCAGACACAAAAGCATGCTGTACAAACACAACGAGAGCTAACCAAGGAGTGAAGGAATTAGCGGGAAGTAGTTTAGGGTAGGCCAGGGCTTTTTTTTTTTTTTGTAGAAAAAGCCCAGCAGGAACTCATTAGCATAAGAGGCCACACCCAACAGCAGAAACTCATTAGCATATTAGGCCACACCCCTGGCAGCACAGCTCCCTTCCAGGACTGGCTTCCCAAGGCTTTCCCTCCCTGGATCAGCTTGGCTTTCCCAGGCGCCCTGCAGCTTGAGAGGTGCCTGGGGAACCCAAGGGGGGGGAGGCTGTAGGCGTGGTCAACTCGGAACTCCGTTCCTGTGTGTTCCTGCCCAAAAATAGCCCTGGGGTAGGCTATATTAACCTATCTTGAAGATTCAGGTCTGTGGAGACAGAAAAGGAGGAAGAGGAAGAAGAGGAGGAGGGGAAGGAGATTGGATTTATACCCCGCCCTTCACTACCCAAAA